>JARQTH010000323.1:885963-1522249 GCA_030142595.1 Trachelus iudaicus | reverse complement strand
ACGTGTGTCCATAGAAAAATTGGGGATGATTTTTCAAATAGACCTTGACGAGATGAATTGCTTTTAATTCGATGATGGCTCCACTCCTACGTCATCAGGATAAGATTCTATGAAATTAAAAGTAGATACACGGATGAAGGATGAAAGTCAGGGTCACGTGTGTCCATAGAAAAATTGGGGATGATTTTTCAAATAGACCTTGACGAGATGAATTGCTTTTAATTCGATGATGACTCCACTCCTACGTCATCAGGATCAGGTTCTATTCGTTGAAATCTTGATGAAGGACACACTATAAGTATAGGCTAAGACCAGACGTTTAGCCACGTCCCTACGGTAGTCGTTGGATGATTCTAAATCTTGCAGACTAATCCGCGATAATCCTCTAGTAACTAGGACATATTTTCACAGGGCAACGAACCCAACCCCTCCTGGATATCCATGGCGATAGGGATGAAGAATCCTTAGTACGTCTTGAGATGATGCGATGAATTATGAAACTGATAACTTTTCGCGAGCCACCCTTCGTACTGGTTACTCGTGGTACAAGGGTGGGGTTAGACGGTTATCGAATTTGTAATTTATCTTGAACGAGGCAATCGCCCTTTGAGTGGGGACTCTCGTCTTAATGCATCAGCGTCTGTCGGGAGTGGAAATGGATTTTTATAAAGTACGTCGAGGGTGTGCATTATTAGCATCGCTGGTGCAATTCATAATTTTCAAGGAAACACTAAAGCCGGGAACTGGCACGGCCGACATTACGTAAATTTTCTACAGCAGTAACAGGAGCCATTTGAGCGTATACAATTGTATACATTATACAAAGGAGCTAATCGTATCTGAAAAAGAGGGTGAATATCTGCATTAAGTTTTGGTATCATAAAACTGTATATACTTCTGGTACGTTCGTTTTTCTTACCATCGAATAACATTAATATCGACATTGAAACGATTCGATGAATCTTAGCTCCCTCGTTAATTTTTGCTGAAATCTGTCGAAAACTACCCAAAGAGCCTCATCCACGGTGTGCAGAGACGTAGTCACGGAAGCAATAAAACGGCGTTTGAAGCAAAACAAAAGGCGAAGAGAAAGAGAGGCTGGAATAGAAGAGAAGAAGAGGAAGCGACAGAAAGGTACAATTTTACAGCCATTGGCTCGAGAAACGCCACGGAGGGGTACTCGTGTGCGATGAAACAGGCAGTAGAAATGCCAAGCGTGTAGTACCTATTACCTGCCCGTACGTACATAAGTGTATGAGGATTCTGACTGTGGCAAAAAGTACACGTGTGACGCGGATACATTTGCGCACTGCTGCATATACGAGTAAGTAATCAGAGGGAAGGAAGTGCGGAGCGAAGAGTACTGATCGTGAACCTGGACGAATAACTTCAGTATATCCATGTTAATGTGGTAGACCCGGAGGTGTGGGAGCTGCACTGCCAATCGGGTGGACTGGGTGAAATCATCGAGACAGAAGCCGGGCGCAAGAGGCTAAGGGAGAAAATCGCATGCCCGATGTGGCAGCGAACGAGCTCTGTTAAATGAGGCTAACTCTGGAACTCGAACTCCGAGCTGGGCGCGGTCCCGACTGAAATCGATTTTGGAAAGACGAGAGGAGGGATGCTGAGAAAGTAGAGAGGATGAAAGTCAGAGTCGGCATAAGGAGAAAGACGTGATACGGATTACGAGTGATATTTACCTTTTTTTTTATTTATTAATAAGTTATCCTCTCTTCTGACTTTAAACTTTTCCTGTTTCGAGAATTTATTTGATCGACAGTCTGCTTTGTACTGGGTCTTTGAAATTTTTTTTATAGCGAATTCTTGTCCCAATTGCCAAAGGGTGGCATCCGATGAGAGATACGAAGTCGGCTTACAAATATGTTTTAGGAGGTTGGTATCAATGATTGTGGTACGAGGATACCTTTTTCCTTGGGGATCGTGGATAGGATTCTTCCTCAAGGGTTTCGGTCCTGCTACGTGGTGTCGATAGTGGATGATACCTTTGGACCGAGGAGAGATTTTATTCAAGATCTTGTAGACTCGGGCTCGAATAACCTTGTGTAGTGACAGCTTTATCGAACAGGGGGATGTTCCAACCCTCTCGGGTAGTGAAGTATCGACGTATGGACAATCTCCATCCTTGACGCTGAACTCGTCGTGAGACTTTCCTCCATGAACGGCAGACAATTTTCGGGTCGAGGTAACCTACCCTGTAATTCAGGGGCGGTTTAACGTCGAAGGGTCAGCCATAAAGTTCGTAAGATCATCTATAAAATCACCCTGATAGTAGACCATAGTATGTACGTGTCGTACCATCGAGCGTGTTTCACCCTACACTCTTGTACCCTTCATTACTTAATTTCCTTGGCGTTTAATGAAAATGAACCCTTTTTACTTTCTCGTTAAGCGTTTTATGTAAAGAGAAATGTTAATCTCGCGTCTAGATAAATCATCCAGAAGATGGACCACTTGCAGTCTGCTGCACGATCATGAAACTCTTGCAGATGTTAGATAAGGAAATAAAGAATTTAGATTAATTTCAGGAACCGTAATGAAATTTGAAAAAGTGTAGTTTGGATTAAAAACGTGTTTGGGTGGTTAAAAAATTTGAATTTAGTCGCAAAAGAAAATTCTTACAGCGAATGAGAAATATTCGTAATCCAAGGGGATAGAAAGAAGGAAAAAATAAATTCGAAAAAGTTTAATTAAGAAGTTACATTTCGTCAAGGCACAAAGACGACTTCATTTGTTTTCATGAACTTTTTTTACTCCGTGAAACGAGACTTCACTCTCCTTTACATTCGACAATAGGTTAGCGCGAAACACTGAAAGAATTTGTCTCTCTGTCTCTCTCGAAACTTCCTCGTACTTCTTTTTTCACCGTCTCTTCTCAACTTTCTGCCATTTCTCCGCCTTTTGTCCTCCGTCTTCGTCACAAGTAAAGGGGAGGTCCGTGACGTTTTTAGAGTAAAGTTGTTTTCACGAGGGGGAGTCTAACAAAGGCATTTTGCGGGAGTGACTGGATGGAATAGCTACGCGAGGGCGTACAACGGTAATTAGATCACCCGGTAGAATGTAAGAGAAGATGCGTACAATCAGGAAATTGGTATACATACCGGGAGACACTTTGGCTAATTTATTTTAATCGGATCCTCGATATGCAAACGAGTGTCGCCTGTGATGGAATCGACTATGCAATCTGACCTAACCTATAACTAGTCGCAATGCAGGTACGTACGAAAAAGTAAATTTATAGGTTAGAAATTATTTTTCGATCAATCTGTCATCTACCGGACCAGTGACAGATGCCTGCGTCTCTCTATAGTCCATTCAAATAGTCAAGAGAATTTTCTTCAATTCTTTCAGCATATTTCCCGAGAGTCCTGCAGGTCAATTCCCGAACTCACCGAATCACATTTCCCAGTCGATAACTGGGATAACCGCTTGATGGTTAGTCGATGGCTAGTTGGAAAGAGGAATTTCGTAATGGAGATGTCTGTGGAATACGTACGGTAGGCAGAGGGATGGACGAATTCTGGTTAATCTTGGGTTTAGTGTACGCTGCTCGTCGCGTTCAACCCTGCTAATGGAAGGTTAAGCCAGCTGATCCTGGGCTAACCTCGTATACCCCTCGAGCAAGGATATCGAAGGCTCCTTTCAGTATAGTCAGGATTATTTGCTTCAGGTCACGACATAGCTGCCCCGGAGGTACGGCTTTTCCAAGGTAATAAACAAAATTGAATTTCCTGGGTTCCCAAAAGTATCCATGGATTTTCAAAGAGGGAAAACAAAATTGCTGAAATTCCTGGAATTTTCAATTTGTTCAGAGAGAGTTAGAGGGAGAGTTAAAAAAGAGCCCTCCAATACGACCGATTAACCACCACTATGTTTTACAGATCACTGATCCTTGGTACGAGATATTTTAGAAAAAATCCTTCGGATCGGCAGCATCCCTTAATCAAAATCTTGTCGGGATGACGTCATACAGAAAATAATGCATCCAAGAGGGCGAAACTCCTTGGCGATTTTCAGAGGTGCTTAATGCCTCTATAGAAAATAGAGGGTGAAATAGGTACGAAGTAGTATTTAATTTGTTTCCTAGGGTGTTGCTTTGGATTCCCCATTAGGACCTGGAAAAGGGCTCGGCGATTTATGCGACGAGAGATTATCTTGAAAGATAAAAGGAGAGCTTGAGATAACCACGAGAATGCCTAGGGTTCGCTGCAAGCAGAGGTTCAACGGGGACAGATCGAATTTATCACCCATCGACCTAGTTAGACACAGTGGGGTGAGTCGAGGTGATATGGGGAGGAAAACTTTTGTAATTGCACCAGCAATCGCTATGCTGCAAATAAATATCTACTGTGTTCAGATTCCTCTTGTGGCTTTTGGAAATTGAAGTTTACTTTATCACCGAAGACTCCAACTGATTGGAAAAGCATTAATGGAACTGTCAAAGGTACTCGGATACTTAATCAGAATTAATATTATACCCCATACAAGTTCAATTTAAACATAGAACGCCGAGCGTGCTCAAAAATCTATGGGGATATTTTTATTAATAATTTTATTCAGGCTGCTTTCTATTCTCATTATTTCCAATACATCTAGCTTATATGATACGTTAATAAAATGTAATTGGCTGGCTTATAGATATACGAGTCGTGTATCTTCCATGGGGTACCAATGGTGGGTATCGTCTTTATACTCTACAAGTATTTATTTTTATAGGGTTTTTCTTCGCCAGGCTAGGGACAACCCTGCGATCTTTCCTCGTCCCGCGATGGTCCCCAGTACTGCTACGAGAAACCCCGTGCACGCTTAATGGTGTTACGGAGTTGCCGTGGCAACGAAACCCTATGGAATCACCTCGCGCACAGTGGAAAGCCCATTTATCCTCGAAAAACATTATAAGAACGGCAAGCCACTGTTATACGAAGCTGTTCCGTTTTTCCCTATCTTTTCCATAGTAGGACGGAAAGTATACAGCGGCATAAGTAACGCGTTTTCACGGGCTGAATTTTACTTTGCTTTCTTTCTCACTTTTTCCTCTCTCCTTTATTCTCACGAAACACTCATAGAGAGAACCCCATACAGATTGGCGACTGTGAGAAAAATGCCACGTGAAGTCAGAAATCATGATTCGCCCTATGCCTGTCGTTGCACTATGGGTTTTCAACGTATTACTATATATCATGTAAAATTGCAATATTTCTTAGCCCTAGGCATTCCTAACCTGCTTTTACAACCCTCAGTATGCTAGAATCATGTCTGCACATACGTGTACGAACCAACGTGTCGTGCTTTGGGTATTGGACAAAAGCTTCCTCTTTACATATTTTACAAGTGGATTTCCCTGACCGACTTGTCGCCAGCAGTGGCCATTTTTGCTTCGGGCTGTACTGCATACGTAAAAGAGATAGGTGAAAAATTCAAAAAATTTATTAACTTTGTCCAGTCTGACGTCATCAATAAAAAATTAGGTACGTACACCCAGGACAAACAAAAATAGAATTTTCTCTCTGTGTATGAGAAAATATAAAAGTGCCAATTTTTAATATCACAATAGATCCACGTATTCCTACCTCCCCTTTCTGCGTGTCCACTCATCCCCTGGGGGTGCTCGGGAGATTCATGAGCTTCATCAGTATATATAGGGTGTCTTGAGTGGACAGTCGGAAGTAGTTAAATAAAATAGATTCGAAAACAGGAACCCTTTGCGGATTGCTCGCATGTCAAAATACCGAGCAATTAACCCCTAGGGGATTTTAGAATAGGATCTAGCATCCCTCTGGCATATAACACTTTAAGGGTGCACGTAGCGGTCTCTTCTACGGCCGCAAGGGAATTACTAAGGATTACATGAAAATTCTATTATCGTCTTATGGCGTTATTTCTACCCTGTCTCGACGCTCTGCGACTAACGTAGCAAATCAATTCTCATTATATGGTCGTGATGCTTGTCGTCGCGATGCCCACCGTCGAAAATAAACTAAAGGTCCACGAGTACCCGAAGAATAGTGAAAAATAATATTTAAAACGCGCACCAGAGAGTAGCTAATAAAAATGCAAATATGAAGACTGCAACAGGATATATTATTGTATATATATACATTGTACGTGTATTTATATATGTCAAAAAAAACAGATCATGTATCTCTTATTGTCAGAAAAAGTACCACTTCAGCCTCCGTAAGTACACTTAGTCGTTAACCTAGTAATACTCGTAGAAACCACTTTTTTCTTCTTTCAAAGTTTTTCTTCTTCTCGTCGCTTCTCTTCTCTTTGTATCGTTCTCTTCTTATACACACTTTTTATCCGTCTCTTCGATTCCATGCTGCTCTTTTTTTAATATGCATACTTCTCGAGCGCAATGACTTGTGATAAGGAATAGTATCCGCTAGATGGCAGCACTGTGCTCGAGTCTCCTACGTAATTACAAATTGAATTTGTCCGCGTGTGCTTAGCGTCCGGGCAGGAAACGAACAGTCCGCTACGTCTACTCGAGACGAGTGGCTCAGACGGAGCAATTTTAATTAAGAAAATTAAGCTATTTATCTCGAAGTTTAAGCAGCGCCGCGTAGCGGTCATAATCGGAATACAAAGAGGGTATATATCTGACCCCGGGACCATTTCTCCGGGTACGTAACGAGTACCGGCTAATTGGCCCGGGAAGTTTATTAAAGCGAAAACCATTGAATTCGTTAGTACTGTAAAAAAAAAATAGGAAAAAAGTAGGAAATTGAGCGAACGAGAAAAAAAATTTTGTATCAAACCATTTCACATTGATTTTTCCGGCAACATTCAAACAGCAAGTTTCTGACTCTTTTTTTTTTCACCTTTCACCTACCCCACGAGTCTAGCGCATGATTCTCTGACTTACGTCTTGCGCCCTTTTATAACAGCCGCGAATTTACGAAATTTATCGCGGAACCACCCCCTAACATCATCCCTTGTGGGATATTGAAATTTTCGTCACACACCAACCAACCCCTCCTTAATGTAGGTGCACGACAAGCAATGTCCGTTATTGCGGAACGGAAGTCGCACCTATATATATATATATATATATACATCAGCAAGGTTCCTTGTTTTCTTTTTACGAGGGCACGCGCAAGTGTGAATGGAATATACATGAGATTCCGAAGGGTGCACTTTTCACCCCTGGGCATATCGTGCGCACTCGATTTACTTATGTACAGAATTTTCGTACCATTTCACATTGATACGCCCCTGGAGACTGGCAGGTCCGTCTGAAAGAAACATCCCTTAATTTCACCCTAAAATTCCGTTTAGACGAAGTACTGACGCACTGTACATCTCATATGACATAGAAGATCGACTTCGAGGAGCTAAACAAAGAAAGCAACTATACAAATTCGAGTCTCCATATACCTTCCACCCAGTCTGAGCTCATTGCTTATTACAGCACAAAGAATGCACACGCATCAACAGCTCGACCTGACGCCATTACCATACGCAGTGTTTAGGCTTCGAAAAGTGTGGCCCAGTCACGTTCACGTTATTCGAGTCGTTGTTTTCTAAATAAACTGAGCGTTCCTATCAGCGGGGTAAAAATGATTAGTGCAGCGAGCCGAGAGTCGACTGACGTCCGCCATCTTGTCCCATAAAAGATCCCTTTCACGTATATTATATGAATATAGATCGATACCTCAAGAATATACCTATATACCACATTGGATAGATATACACATAATATAGTATACATATCTTATCCGTATAAATAGTATATACATATATAAATATAATACATTTGTTCCGAAACGAACGACACCATCCCCCTAGGGACATTTTTTGAAACTATATAGCCACTGCGTATGTTTATACTACATAATATAGCACTTCTCCGTTTCGTTCCGTTTGACAGGTTTAAAAAGCCAACCAATTCCCGCCACGGATCCTATGTCCCATTCGAAGTATTTCAAGGGAAATGACGCGAGTGTCAGTTTCGTAACGCAGGGAGAGTCGAAAAAGCGACCACACGCATTCATTCTTGTCCCGGTTGCGAAGTTGCGAGAGTCGAACCGCAGATTGATGCGTCGAATTATATTTGTCACGCGGAACATCTGCCGTCTAAATTATGTGTTTCATTTAGTATACAAGGGGCATCCCTAGGAGTAAACCCTCTTTACGTTGAACCGCTATGACCGTTTTCGAGAACCGCAATGTAACCCTACGGGTTCAACAGTTTTCAGCTTTTAGGTTAAGAACAGTGCTTGCCTCGGTATACGGTTCACCATCGCGTAACGGATAACGAAGATTGTTATAAAGGTCCAGTATACGTACTTTGATATACGGTGACGTAATCATCACGCTCTTTCGTTAAATTCTCAGGTTTTTTGCTAATTTTATCTTTTTATCCATAAATTTGATCGGGTGTCAATATCTGTCAATCTTAAAGTTCGCTAGACGCTCGTCGCTCGTTGCGGATCAGCATACAGTATGTCGATATCCAAGATGGCAGTGAGTGTCGCGATGACACTTTGTTTACGGGAGGAAAATGTGTTAAAGAAAGGTGGTTCTGCTATGGGACGCTATAGATATTCTATATATCTATCTATGTATACATATATAGTTCACAGGGAAGAACGGTATCGAACCATGTGCAGTTTCTCTGGCGCAATTCCCCGTGGATTCCTAGCGTCCCGGCATCCGGGCGCCGTTACGTTGACCCTGACGTCGCGACGTCGCACCATGGATTTTGATGCCTTCTTTCTGGTATGTTTTTACAATACTTGTTGTCTATGGCCATAAGCACTGTATATATTGTAAAGTATTTTGTTTTAATGCAATGCAGGTGAATCTTGGAAATAATTTTGACTTCCTATATCGGAGATCGATTGTTCATGAATTCGAAATGACGTCACTCACTGTCTATCTCTCTCTCTCTCTCTCTCTCGTTATCTTTGGGATGCTTGAGTAACGCGTATTCCATATACTTGTATATGGGGTTCACGGCATCCTATGAATTATGCATATTTTCCGCGATACGAGTGCCTGAGTGATAGGGGAGTCGTTGGGTTTGACAGGCTGTAAATTAGAATGAAAAAATTTCCTAGAAGGTAATGCTTTGTTTTATGTGATTTTCAGATCCGTGAATATGTATGGGAACTCTTTGTGAGGACAATCCGTGTTGGAACAAGATGAAAAAAAAGGAGATGGAAAGAGGATCCGTGTCGAATGAGATTTACTATTTGAAATGGACTTTCCAATTGAGACGAGCACTTCCTGATTTTCACTGTCTTGTCGAGCATTGTTGATCTTTTGTTCTTTCATTGTGTCAAAAAAAAGGACACTTTCACGTTTTCATCCGTAGCATTGACTTTGATATAATTTTTTAATTAATTTTTTACCAGAACAAAAGACAGAAGTCGAATTTCCACTTCCGTATCTGAATTCCATTTTTATATAATATATATACAACCAGTCTGTAACTATATTGACAGTAGTGGCTTTTTGTAGAAAACAAAAAATTGTGTATTCCAGTTTAATAACTAGAAAGGCAAAACCTATTGGGAATACGGATGCCCATGGACGACCACAGTATATTGCAGCCAATAAACGTAAAGCATGAAATATTGCTTATCGGTTTCGAGGGTATGCGTGACGAAAAATACGAATATCCTATTCGCATTTTATAGGCCGACTGAAATATTGCCACGTGAATGGTGCGAAATAGAGAAAACTGATTAAAGCAACAAAATATAGAAAGAGTGATTAAAAAAAAATGTTAAAGCCAAGCGTTTGAATATTTTCTCACAGTCAATTGCAACAGCCATACGATATACAGTAGGATCAAACATTTTTCACCGATTGTAATTTACCCAGCAATATACTCTGTCGTACATGACTGCTAATGACTGTTATCATCGAGGGGAAATGCATCGCGATCGATACACACGTGTGCATATATGCACTGCCTATTCCTGATGCATCTGTCAAATTTACCCTTCCGCAGGTTCCGCAGGCTAATAATTCTCCCAGCTCGCTCGACTAACTTCATCCCTAACAGAAGCCTGGAGTTACGAGGGCTACTATATGTATATACTGTACCATGGTATGGTACGCGCAGTAGAATACGAAGCATATTGCGCAACGCGTACCAAATTATTACGCTACGTCAAATTATACGTATCACAGTTGTGCGCAAATATAATAAATATATTGAGCCGTCATACTGCACTTTGGACATAAGTGCACGATCCGCCTACTGGATGCACCTTATGGCAGTGTTTTTCATGTATTCGCTACATTTGCTCAGCTTATCGCGACTATACATCACTGGTAAAACGAGCGATTGACTTTAGTGTGCGAAACTCTTGAGACGTCGAGACAGTCGTTATTTATTTAGTACACTTACGAAGTGTATGTCTCTGCTCGAGTGAGGCTCCCGTAGACTGTTGCTTACTTTGATATATTTCTAAGATTCTCCTTCAGCTGTAGCATCGTTATATTATAGAATTATCACAGCTCGTATAGTTTCCTTGTGTGATCCTTATATAGTATTTGACTTCCTTCGGTATCTCCAGGCAATCCCAAAATCCGGCATTGATTCCCTGGAAAAGTTAATACATCAAATTCCCGAGCGTGGCAGCACAATATTACGATATTAACCTAGATAGTCGTTGGAGGGTGTCCAGATCTCCAGAGGCGGACGCCAGAATTCCGGGAGTTTCCTTCAGAAAGAATCGCCATAGATATGACATCAGGATAACTTTTTTTTTACCGCGACATGTGTTCATTTTGTGCTTGCAATAAGTTTGACAAGATGAGAAAGATCGAGGTTTCCAGAACTTATAACCTGTCCATGTAAATTTCCGATATCGGTGAGGTTGATTGTATAGGGTTGAAAAAAGAAAATCTCTCTCATAGTCACCCTGTCCTTGTCCTACTTATCTATAAATAGATGTACGCTTAATCGCGCCGCGGGTAGTCCCTGAGAAACTTAATTAAAATTCAATACGTAAATGGAGGCAATATTCTAAAAGCAATAATTGCATTAGGCACTAGGCCCTGGATGTTTGCCCATAATTCAAGATCCCGTTGCCCATCTATTAGACGTCTGTATGCACAGAGGGTCCCTTTATTTAAACGTTTCTGCACCAACCAGCCCTTCGTTTTTTTCCCTCCTTCGTATATCGTTACTTTTTAGACACCAGTCGTCTGACTGCCTCGCAGCGGCCCGCACGCACGTGCGTACGAGGAGGAAAAATATTTTATAGAATTTGAACAACTGTCCAACTACCTTCGATTACTTAACCACTCAATGGATGCTCTTGAATGGATATCATCCGTATTACTGATTTTTGTAGATCCTTACCGACCATGGGTACTCATTAGGGATTAATGGAAAAAAATCCTCTGGCTGTAGGGCTGCATTGTATTGTGTTGCACTTTCTCTCTTTCCTTTCCCTTCACCATAGAAAATATTGATCTCTCTTCAACGTTTAACAAGCGCATTACGTTAGCCCCTTTTAGAAGATCACACTTGCGACTTCAATGGTCCATGTAATCGGATTAGGCTACTACAATACACCACACTCTGTTCTTCACTAGCAGCAATCCTGTTGCAAATGTATAACGCTGCACGCGGATTGCATCTGTCCAAGTGTGCTTTGCCGTGGTGCATATGTCTCGTGTGGGTATAAAGGTACAGGGTCGAGGTTGACAGCGTGAAAAGGGGATACTGTGAATTTTTTCAAATTTTTCAATAGGACGCCATTGGCAGTTATTAGCCATGAATTAGCAGGACCGATCGATCTGACAGCAGGATACCAAGCATGGCGATACCGTAGCTTGCTGCATGCTGTAAAAAATTGGTGAGAATTTAATTAGAAGAAAAATTATTTTTATACAACTTTTTCATTTTTACTTAACCGTGTGGTTCATAAAAACGTATGAAAAATAAATACACCGTTGCGAGTCAAACTTCCGGCTTCCGTCGTACCAGTGTTTACGTATGTCTTACGCATAGCTATGTGTATCCGACATAAACAGACTGACGACAATGCCTTCTTTTACGGATAAAAAAGAAACGAGTTCTGTCTGCTCTCCGATGTTTTTCAGTAACCCCCTAGAAAAATAACACCATACTTCGCGGTAGACCAAACAAGTATGGCCACTCTCCCCAAGACGTCTGCACTTTCGTCATCCTCCAGTGATCGATATCCTTTTGATTCCTTCGTCTGTGTCTCGAGACTGAAAGTGTACCGTAATGAAAGTTCAACTAAAGGACATAACAGTCATTTCGAGAATAGATCAAAAAAATACTGAGAAAAAAATATAACGTCTTCATCAGGAGGTCGCTGGGAGGCTTTTCCTTGGCACAGGGCATTTTCTCGTCTTCCAGTCTGTTACCTCAGAAGATTTTCAGAGGCTGCGAGCCAATGAGGTATATTTTCCTTTTTTTTTCCATCTCTCTTGTGTCTACGTAGGTAGCTCTCTATTTATCTCTGTCTCTCGCTTCCTCCCGCTTATGGCTTGGGGTAAACTAGCTCGATCTCTCTTTCTTACTCGTACTGCGACTTTACCACCACGTTCCTCTTCATCGCTCTTACATGTCTGTCCTCTTGCGCAGGACGAAACCAGATAGTCTTGCTCTCTCTGACGTTAGATCCTCTCAGGCAAACGGCGCCCGCCTGGCTGCCTGCCTTACAGGCGCCAGGAAGCCTGCTCCAATACAGAGAGAATCTCGACATCATTCGTTTCGTACCCCCCGCCAACCCCTTCACTGGCTTTTTGTCCCTTTGACAGGCGGCTCGTGTCTGATTTCAATGCTAGAGATCATTGCGTCGTTGATCATTGATCATTTTAAATATTTAATAATAGCATAGTCATAAGTGCATTGACTTGAGTCCAGTATCAGCGCCCTTAGATAATAAAGAGCATCGCTCATCCTCCTTGGATTTACTTTACTTTTCAAGCATCCTTCAGACTCTCTAGATCCTAGAAGATTTAAGTATTTAATAACCGTTCCCTCTTGACTTGAAATACGATACTTACGGTAGGATCATTCATAACGTGACTTATTTTTTTTTTTATTTTTTTTGTCCCTCTTCTTCGCATCTGTCCTCAGACTCTCCCTTTCTATCTTTTTATACCACGTAGCGCATTTCACGAAGTTATTGTCTCTTAGTTTTTACGAATCGCAGATGATTTATCGTGCGTTTATTACGAATCTTTGTGGTTCGACTTGCTGTATAATGATAAAATTTCCAAGATAATTATTTCATCAGATGATATCCGTTAAAGAATAGAATTTAATAATGAAAGTAGGTGGTATCTGTTACCTATTTAAATTTACCGCCTCTGACAGATGAACACCGGAACACGAAATACTGGAGGCTTTGTGTAGTGTTTGCAAATTTCCAAATGACAAGGGTGATTTAAATCCATCTGACAACCCTTTGAGATTCCATGCAATTTTGTTCTTCCAGAACAACAAATTAACTGGAAACTTCAGAGTAGAGAAGAAGTATCTCTAATAGTGAAAAGGAAAAAAAGAGACTAACCTGACTCCTCGTTCACGTAAACAACAGCGTGACAAATGATAAACAAAAAGTATATCCGTCCAAAACCACCCTAACAACCTCACGCATTTCAACGCCTAGCAAGAGACAAGAACCCCCTGCCGAGTCAGGCCCAGCATCCCTCTTGACGGGCATCAAAGTGTTCGCAGTAAAATTAAAGAAACTGCCAGTATTTCATGTAAAAAAAAAGACCAAATTATAACGTATAAACAATACGACAGCCATAAAATTCTATTTACCCAGTTCATATGCAGAAAGACATTTTTCTCCTATGAGGATTCGATGATTCGCATTGCGTAACAGGAACGTGACTTCTTATCAGAATCTGTGTCATTCCGCGTACCACACGGAAATTGAGAACTAACCGTCATATTTCGTGGAGAAGAAAATAGTTATAGAACAACTAGATAAAATAGGACAAAGTCGTAGCCTCGCAAAGTATGTCCAGTGACGTAGTGGTGTATTGAACGGCGGCGTCAGTCTCCTGGAAAGAGCAGGCAGTGTTACCAACTGTTGGAAATTCCCGGCTAGTTCTCCGTGGGTGCGGTTCTCCACTTCGTCCATTTCCTACCTCGGCTGTACCTGCTTGCCTTTAAACGGCGAACGTAACCGAACATAGCCGAACGTCGAGCCGACAGGCCTCGAACAGTTCCCCCGCCACAGTCCGAAATCGGCCGTCGTGACGACAGTACGTAGATCAGCACGATACCTAATGTCTTATCATACTTAGTTCGATCGTCGGTTTATTAGCAGTAACTCGTGCTCGCGAGTGTGTCAGTGGATGCAGCGTGTCGTCGAATAATATTAACTGAACAAAAAGCCACAAGATTATTCTCGCCATGGCAGCAAGTGGACGTGCGGCTGCTGTTCTCGTGCTCTTACACCTTACAGGTGAGTGATAAACAATTTTCTATGGTCTAACGTCTTCCTTCGCTTCTTTTAATCGTCTCGCCTTTCTTTATCGAAGCGTTAATTGTTACTTACGAAACATCCATTGCTGCTACACTGACTGGAATGTTATTCTTTATCGTAAAAGTTCAGTCGCGTCTCCCGATGTGCGCTGCTTCCTTTATTTCGGGTTCAAATCTACAAGTGGCGGGATCACACTTTTCGAATTACAAATGGCCTCGGTAACTACGTAAATTTCATTTCTTTTAATATTTACGAACAATTATGGGTCTTGTGAAACTTTTTATTGCAGAACGTTAATGTGCCAACCTTGTACTTTATATAATTTTAAAATTCACCCAGGAATAATTATTAGTTATCTAAGCATCTAACAACTTTCGGTTTCCTGGTTTTACGCGATATAATTAAATTAGAAGGTTGAGACTCATTAGACGAATACCTAAACGATTCGAGGCTCTACCGGTGTACTATTAAGGTAGGTGTAAGAGTGCGTGACACATTGCGTTATCTATATCGGATTTTACTACAATGAATCAGCCGTGGAATTTCATTGAATCTCACACGGCTTAAATCTACTACGAGTAACAAGCATGGCTGCCGTGTCGCAAAATTCTCCTTCAGAACCCTTCATGACACGTACTTTTCACTTGGAATCGATTCGTCGCATTTTACGATTCTTTTCATGTCTTGGCCAACGCGTACAATTAATTTGATCGATACCGTCTGCAGCTTTGGGAAGTTTCCTATTTCAGCACGGTACACCCGAACGTTTGAAGAAAAAATAATTATTTCAGCAGTAGATATTTTTGCGTTAGTACTGCTACGATTAAAAATACACATCCTAGAAGAAGTATCTCTGTATATCGTCGTAGTTCTCGGAATCAGGGTTTCCGCTCCTACGAATAATATTTCCTCAGTCAATATAAAGTCAGGATAAATCAGGCATTACTGCATCTGGAAGATACCAGATGAATTTCGGCATCTACATATTTCTCCTTGTCAGGTAGCCGTTTCTCGAAGCTCGGCCAATTCACGATTATTTTGATGCCATCAACAAATTCGATATCCAGGAATTCTAATGTTTGTGGCGTACAGCAAGAACATGAACAGACCAATATCTTGGCTCGTGTTCAAGAGTTAAATTAAGACGAAGCCCGTTAAATATTGAAGAAATTTTACCAAGGAAGAGGAACAAAAGTATTCCGACGGCGTCGTAGCCGGCAGGATGCCTTACACCTGAACAAACAGTTTCACCTGCCACGGCGCCAAAATTCACCTTGCTCTCTCGAGAATCCTTCACGGGCTACAGAATAGGATCCTAAAACCCCGGAGGAGGCTTCCTTACAACAGGCAATCAGGAAAAAGTTAGCAACAGGAGTTACCTGAAAAGTGACCCCGGTTCTTTGTCCCAGTTGGGTCGTCCGAGGATGATTTCAATCTCTCCCCCAGGCGAGGTTAATCCTAGAAAAGGAACTCAAGTGCGCCCAGCATAAACCAACTGCTAGTGAGAATCGGGCAGAAGGTAGATTCAGGGTACTCGTAAACTACCTTCGTCCTTCGTTTTACGACTGTCATCCTCTACTTGTATCCGCACCGTTGAGAAGCAGAGCCAGCGCCATTAATTTCATATCGTTCCAACTCGTTGCCCTTTGTTTGTTCTTTATTTTTACCTACTTCTCAGCGTCCCGATATTCTTTTTTCGCATTTCTCCATTACTTTTCTCTCTTGTCTCGCGAGCTTCGCTCTCCTTTAGAAAACATCGGCAAGCCGCCATGCTCTGGACGCTTGCATTTTACAAACGGCCGTTGGAGAGGAGAATACCGTTGTCGGACCGTTTCACTTTCAAACTGGCGGATGGTACAGTCTCTGTTCAGGTGTTACGAGTATAGTGTAATATGGTATAGTGTGGTAGTGGCATAGTCCTATACCGTACTCCTGCGTATACATATACACACACACAATGGAGGAATTCTCTTTCGCGCTTTTGCGTTTATCGGTCTCGTGTCATGCTATTCCTTCTGGCATTCCGCTGTGGTTCTCTCTGGGGTATGCGTAGCGCGAAAAGAATTACGGCGCCATTGAGGAAAGTCCTCCGACGCGAATAAAGAGGGGCCAGGCTATTCTTTAAAACGAATAAAGGGACCCGAGTGTCCTTTGGACTCAGGCGTCTCTCGAGACACTTACGTATCCTAACGCTGCTACTCAATCGCGAATTACGAAATTTTTCGAAAATTTCTTTTTCCATTTCTCTCCAGAGGTTCTCCAAGTGAATTTCCACACCGATTGAAAACAGTTGAACAAGAAAAGATTATTATCGTACCTAAGCAAAGAGACGAAAAATGGGAAACAAAAACTTGTTCGTTGCGATTTCCCAAAAAACGCAATGCCAGGCCCATGCTTATGGAAATCGCGTGTTACGTCAATTGGCAACTGGCTTTATTTCGATAAAAAACTATTAGCGTGATCAATGCAATTGGTCCCGGTCAGTCCTTCTCAACGGTCGATCCGTAATCGAAATTTCCCACGATACCTTTTCCAATTGTCTATACTATGCTTATAACAGCTACCTCCCGTTTAATCAGTCGCAATCGTCCCGTACCCATATCTTTGATATCCCTACTAAGAAATTTCTTCCTTATCGACGTACCACCATTTAGCGACAACAATGAAACTCGCACGTATCACTTTGACACTCGATACACTATTATTGATACTTCGTATTCGTTCTCGGTAACCGGTTCAGAATTCTTCCAAAGAAGTCCCGATAGTCGCCACTACAGTTTACGTAGCGACGCTCTGCGTAATAGGAGCAATGCCAATCGCCACAGTGAATGTCTAATCGGATTTCTATGCTAACGGGGAATTTTCACAGCCGTTAACCGTGAACATAATGGTTGCGGCTTTAACAATTTTTTTAGAATTTTTTTCTCTCCTTTTTTTTCAAAAATCTTTTTCAACGCTTCGACGCCTAATCGACGATCTTTCCCAGAAACAATGTACTCTCAGGACCATAATCGTCACTGCACACGAAACGCACGATCGACGATCTCCCGGGATAATTTTTATTTATATACGGGAATCTTGGTACAGCCGATTGTTTAGCGTACGCACGTTTCATTACGCGCACACCGAAGTATACTATGGCGAAGGGGGTATAGTATAGTAGAACAGTAGTAATACAGTCCGGTACTATTAATCGGTGAAAGGGACTGCACGCCATTCGTAAATAGCTGGTAAGAACGTCACGTGCATCGTCTTCCGAGGCATCCTTAATAATATGAGATTCGATGACGTCACGGCATAGACGAACCAGAGGATTAACCGTACTTGACGTGAATTAAGTCTACCAACCACCCACGAGTATGGTCATGCGGAGGCCATAAGGGAGTGAGTGGCATGTACGTATTACTAAAATAACATTAACCTTACGTCTACGATTTAGTCCATGCTCTGGATTCTGTGCTGTGTCTGACGACAGAGAGAGAGAGAGAGAGAGAGAAAATCGTATCGAGTTACCTTCATTCTTTTTTATATGCTTGCCGAGTCTTATTAGTGAGGTTAGGTTGGGTTTCGGAGAATCGAGCGCTTCTTAACGGACGTTGAGTGGAAATTTTTCCTTATTTTCTTTTACCTCGAGGGTCGGCGGAGGGAGGGGGGTGGCATTGAAAAATTTTACCCAAATGCGTTTCAACTCGTTGATAATATGTACTTAGTCCCAATCTTCGTGGAGAATCCTTCGACGTGTGTCATACGCGTATCTTGTATAGACGCGCGCATGCGCACTAGGTGCGCCGTTCCACGGTTATAACAGTCCGCTTGGAATTTGAATGCTCGTCAACGTGACACACAGAGCATCGTCGTTTGGTGAAAAGCATGGTCGGGACTATGCGTGGATGCGGAACGAGAACTGGAGAGGCGAGAAGTAAAGGGACGAGAAAGATATGAACGATGAAGAAAAAGAAAATATATGGTAGAAGAAGGCACACGAAGCCAAAGGAAGAACGCGGTGAGGATGACTAGCCGCGCACAAAAGAGCTACCGAGGACGTGACGCGTTTGAGGTTAGGTGTGGCGCTGGAGGTTTAGGTTAGGAGTTCGCTATCCACAGTGTCGGAGAGAAAACCTCTCGTGGGGTTTTGTGAGAACCTGTTTTGGATTTCTGCCAGCACAACCTGCCGTGCCGACCTGGGCACCCGCACCTGTACGGACAAAGGGGGCCCTTCAGCTTTTCAACGGGCCACCTTCCAAAACGTACAGATAATGACAGTCGGGCGTCCATACCGGGTGTTCCAAAAAGTTCAAACGACCAACGATTCGAAACCAGGGTAATTATCCCCCGCGCGAGATCAGCTCTTTTGGATTTTCTCTCTTTTAAGCCTTCTTTTTTTCTTTTTCTTTCTTTCCAGTCGCGTACCTCACGCAGTGCAGTGTGTTATGGACCTTCCCTGGTACCCTTAATAACTTTTTTTTCCACTCTTCTCCTCTATTAATAACAGACCTGTCCGACCGTTACCGTACAGTAACTACTGTTAACCCAACGCGATCTGCTCGGTTAACTCTCGAAGCCTAGACTTCCAGACTCTTGTTATTATCAACGGAGGTCAACCGTGTCTCCTAGCTTGCACTTCCGTTAGCCACCGCGCTTACTTCCCATCCAAACTGGATTAGAGGATCGACCTTAACTCTCCCTCTTGCCCGGCTGCCCTCCCTCCGTCGCCCTTCGTCCGGCACTTTGAATCCGTGAGAATCAGGACGCCGAGAAATATTGTTCCTCTCGTAAACTTTGCTCGTCGTTTACGCTCTAGTTTTTAATTGTGACTCGGCTAACATTAACTCGGGCTTAACGTGGTTAATTTTATCATGAAACCCTTTGGCCGAACTCTCGACGTACGATTTTATTCCGGAATTTTTTTTTTTTCGTTTATCTGTCATTTCTTTTGTTCCTTCATTCTTCCACTTCTCGTTGGTTATACGTGCTGCTTTATTATGCAATGCCTGTAGGCAACTTCCTCTAGTCGACACATGCGAATTCCCTAGAATTTCTGGATTAGTCACATAAAACATTTGCGAAATCCTCGCAATTTCTACTGGCTCATGATTCAGCTTCGTATCCTATATTCGTATGCGCTGTGTCGACATTCTTTTATTTCCTCGTAGTTCCTCGAACTACTGACGCCATTATCATTGGTTCGCTCTTTCTCGTATCTGCAATTCGATACTCTCGGGTGCCATCTTCTTTGCATACACTATTGACCTAAGCCTCGTATCTTATGCACGTAATAAATATTTTATCCGATCTTTCGGCAATCAACGCTTATACGTTCGCTTCGACTCCGATGATAAATATTATTTGATCTCTACTCTTTATTTATTTCCCGGCAGATGATTGGCCGATAATTACGTCACTGTATGTTTATTTATGCGATACCAGACACGGACGTCCGCGTAGTATTTTCAGATATATTTAACGTTGTTATCATTGATATTGGTTAAGTGCAGTGAGGATCCTGTTTAATTTTACGCAACTTATGCATGTCTGTGGGATCCTTGCTATGAGAGATTCATTTACGTCACACATTGCTTCGTCCTTGGTTTTGGTCCATGCACGTTGATGCTGGGCTGTTGTAAAAGTCAGAGTAAGTCAATAAGCTACTCTAGTTCAAATAAACACTGGGGCCAGTATGTATGTGTATATGTCATTTTAACATTGCAAGATCGACCAGGACGGACGCGTACGTCAAAAATTGTATATATAGAAAATAATACAGCCATCATCGGCCTGCTAATTTATCAATGGTATACTGAATCGGCCAGTAATTTCAAAAAGAAGTTTTAAATCCCACCACAGCCCATAACGAACGAACGTGTGTGTACGTATAATACTTCATCGATATGCGAACAATTAAGACCACGTGTCGTATAGAAATTCGTACCCGTGACAATACGCCTATTGAATGGCATACGGGTCGCATTATAATTGTCGATCGAAGTGAAGTTTGGTAGATTCAGAATCTACTGTGTATATGTGTATGTAGTCGCATTTCTCTAGAATAGCGGTAGCTTTATAGCTGTGGGTTATATATGTGTATATATAGCAAAAAGTTGATTTATCATTTCTGTGGGTGCAAATATTTAACCGAAGGGATGGTTACGGAGGGGTTGCCACGAATATACCGGGTGGTTGGGTTATTATAATTAATAGCTATGAGGAGGATAGTATACAAAGTCATTTCAACTGAATGGACCCGTAATTCAGGTGGAGACCCTTTTCTTGTGAATAGACCTTAATTCGAGGTCTATACGACGAAAGGTACCACGGGCGTATCTTGTCAGGCGTCTGTTATTACCGTAAGGGTAAGACGGCTACAAGCGAACGCTGAAGGGTTGATTTTGATTAATTGTTCGGTGGGAAAAAACGTGTTTCAGAAACTTTTTTGACAAATTTTACGGCGTCTTGACTTTCACGTCTACGCTCTGTCCAGTTCTGGACGAAATTATTGAGCTCGGGTCGGGAGCCAACGGCGCGTTATCGTTAACTATCGAAGAAATGTGTCCGGCCGTGTTATCGTAACTCATCGGCCGACTGATTTCGCGTTGATTTATCAATTCGGAACGCGAGTTAACGGTCGAGTTTACAGACGCTGCTGTAAAAATGAATGTGGAACGTGATCTGAAAGAAAAAGTACCAAAATCTTTTTTTCATTTTTTACGCTTTTATTGGTCGAAAGAAAATTTTATACGCATTATCGGTTCCTGTTGATATTTCAAATTACCTTTGTAACGTGAAAAAGAAAAGGCGCATCCGTAAGCATTTCTTTTTATCCCTTCGGATGTCGGAAGGTTTTTTTTATTATATTATTCCTGTCTGTCCTTTTCTCTCGCACGTGAGCCCCAGTAAGTCAGTCTCTCTCGCACTCACGGCGGGTATAGAAAAATGCTGAAATTCTCGTACTTCAGTCCTAAATGGATCTTATTGCCAATATTACCATCGGAAGCCACGTATTCTCTTTTTTTTTTTTTTTTCAATATGATATTACCAACCCGTGTCGTCACGTGACAGCTGTCAAATTTAACCACTCTCCCCGTTTAACCGTATACTTCAGTGTCTATATACAATAATACATATGTACGCCAAGGGGCTCGATTCGCATAATGGATATACGCCTGTAACAACCGTGAGGGTTAATCCATAGTGGTTTTTCACCGCGTGCCCCCCCTACCCACCTATCCAGGTACCTAACATCTCGAGCCAGATACACGATGTCGAAGGGTGGACTGTTAAATAATTGAATTTAGATTCAAGGGTTGTTCACGTCGTGCCGAAGAGGGTGGGGGGGAGGGGGAGGGGGAGCTGGCTCTCCCGCCTCCCGTTGCTCACCCTCAATTAATTGGTGGGGCTTCTCGCGTGTGCCCCTTGGCACTCAGTTTCGTCCCTTGTAGGTCTTCGCTGCTTGAAAAAACACTGGATAATTTTGTATTGTTTAGACTCGAAGCTTTCGCCGTTTGCCGCTAGATGGTAGGTACGTAGGTATGCACCACGTACCCACGTGTCTAAGGGGGGTAGCTCACGCGTCACTCGCTTTCTTATTTGTCCCTGGATTAACAGTGCTGTACCCAATATCAACCCTAACCTAACCTCTGACCTCATAAGCTGACAAGGTATCAAGTAGATTTCTTGATTTAGCATAACGATACCCTTTTTGTTTTGCCTTTACGAGACAGTTCAGGATACATTAACCACGCCTTCTCGCCCATTTCCCGTTATGAATTGTTCGCGCGTGGACGCTGCTCATCAATCACGACTCGAGACGCTCGCGTCGCGACGTCGCAAATTGTCGTAGAAGCCCTGACAATTGAATTGCAAATTACGAGAACGCATTTCCTTGAACGTGGGTGTCCACGCTTGTTGACACTCTTCGTAAATGGGGGTTTATGTCTTTTTCGTACCACATGGGTTAAGCGCGATGGCCTTTGTCGCCAGTGGAAGTGGTTTGAAAATTTCTTATCCCTTTCAACTTCCAACCTGCATATGGTAAACTGTATACTGAAGTCACAGTGAATCTGAGCGACGTCGCACGTGCAACCTAGATGCATACGCAGAAACGCATTGCTCGGGAGACGAAAGTCTTAAAGTAGGCTCGCGTATAATATGACACTTAAGTACTTGGATTTGAAGGGGACAATGAGACTAGGTAATGCGAGATAGCTAGGAAATCTTGAAACCGCACGGTTACGATTGTCCCGTATGGTGTGTAAGTCGTGACGTGAGGATGCGTCGAGTTTTACTTGTTTCGCGGGAGGCTGGGGCATATGGTATCTCGGGTAGATTCAGAACTCGTGACGTACTACTTTTTTCTCTCTTTTTCTTATACAAGAGAGATTTCAAGGATTATCTCATTTTTATTGTGTTTTCGAAGTAACAGCAATCTGACTTTGTACCGTGAACGCCTATACCAATTGGCAAGTCTATACGCATTAGACGTCATTCTTATCTCTGCCAATAGATTGGATTATACGTACATGTACGATGTTTCACGCAACCTCATTTCCTTGGATATTTTAAAGGTCGACGTCTATGAAAATTTTACTGACATTTCCACTTCCTGTCCTCTTCCCCTCTCTTTCTGGCCTCACATCGTATCGCCGCATCCCTCGACGCAGGGGTGTGCACACGAGCGTGACAGCCATCCTAGTAGAAACACATAACGTCGTGCTCGGATACCCCAGAAGCACGTATGTGTTTGTATCATGATTTTCAATGGGATTTTTCTTTTCAGAATTAAATTATGAATTTGCTCTATTAATTTTAAAAAAATTTTATTTCCTGAAATTTTCTGTCATAGGACGTGTACGTTTACGCTTAAAGCTTGTACACGTCAGGTGACGCTGTTTGTCCTTAGCCGTATGTATGTTCCTACTGCGTAGTCTAAACATTGAATACATTTCATGGGGACGCTCGGCGTCACGTGGTCGTTCGCCTCGTGCACTTGCGCGCCGCGTGTGAACCTCGTGCTTCCGCGGTTTCCCAAAGGCTCTTTAACGGCGCGCAACGTTTACGGGTGGGATCGCGCGACGGAGGATCGTGCGACGGATGACCTGCTTAACGCGACTGACCCATCGCCAAATATGAACGACTAAGATGGGCCGCATGGAGGGACACGGGTGGCTCATGGGGGAAAATTATGAAACCGGAAACGCCGTCGTGAAATAATTTTTGTGTGAAAGAGTCTTATTTACACAGTGCCGTCTCTGTAGTACGTTTATTGACCGAAGCCATTGTAAAGGTCTTTGATTACCCGGAAACCCCTTTCGGTATCGTTATCTATCGGTTTCCCGTGACGACGTCTGTCCGGAAGCCCTTGGAAACCCTCCGGGGCAGGGGAGTCTGGATAAAATCAGATATATCCAACGAGGAAAAAATTACGGCAATTTTCACTTCGTTAGGATGAAAAAGCCCCCCTTGCGCGGCAGGGGGGAACCACGAGGGGTCAGGGGATTGGGCTCTGGCCGGATACCGATATCGGCGACGGTATAGGATTCCCTGGGGACGCACGGGCTTTTCGAATTATATCCTTTGAATCTTCAATTAGAGTAGCACTTTATGCGGGACACGTATCGCTAAAACTTGTGTCGGGAATACTAAAACCGCATCCCAAACAGGATCAATACTAGGCCAAGATGGCAATATGGCGCGTGTCCCGCACACGGTGCAGCACGGCTGCGAATAGGTACACGTAGGTAGGCTTTTTGTGCCCGTGAGTCTCCCTCCACGGCTCCATAGTGTCTTCCCCGTTAGCAGGCGACTTAGTTAGGGACTTTGGGACACGAGTCGAGTCACCTAGTCGAACAAAAGACGAGAATGCCATTAAGGCGTTGTTACCCGCGTGTTCCTTGAACGTGACGCTAGTACAGGATACGTGTACAGTCCGAGGTCAATTTCATGGTGCGAAGTAGATTTGTCGACTTTCTTTTTTAAAAAAAATTTTTTTTCGAAGAATCGTCTACATTTTGAGTTTTCGGAATTTCGAAATTGCTCGGAAAAATAATTATTCACGATTCTGGGTCAATATGCTTCGATACAGTGGGTAGAGCTTTCTGACTACTTTTAACGGATTGGTGTATAAAAATAACTGTGTTCTCGAAAGCGAGTGGCGATCGTTTTCCGTCTCTTTTTCTCCCCATGGCAACAGGTATCTCTACCTCTCTCTCTCTCTCTCGCTCCCGTTTAAAATCTTTCCTACGTCGTCTGGATTCCCAGGGGGAACGGACCTGGACACTTGGCGGAGAAACCTTTCTAACTACTCGGATCGATCCTCTCTCGTTCGCGCAAGATATAAACTCCTTATAGGATCTTGAGTTTGAACTTTTAGGGTAGCTCGCGCCGTTTTTTATTCTCTTTCGCGCAATAATAATAACAACGTTATACGTGGGTGGATCCGTGGCGTCGTGACACACGATACCTTCAAGGCCCTACGACCTACTTCTACAACGTGGAGAGGAGGAAGCTTCGTTCAATGAATAGTTTGCCTGGGGACTCGACGAAAGAGGGAAACAAAAAAGATCGTATTTCGAAGCTCGATAAATCCCCACGCATTCATCCATCTCACGCACGTGCGTTTCGCGTATGCACTACAGAGGTCCACTTAGCGTACGCGTTAATATACTTTGGGGATACTCAGGTACCTGGTGTACCTGTATGGTATGTAGATACTTAGCAGGTATATATGTATATATAGTTTCTAATACAGGGGGAGACCTTCCCACGTGAAACAATGGAGTGGCGTGGAAAAGGCGTCTCGAATTTCGCTGAATCAAAGCTGGCGGATGATGCACCACGTTGGTCAGGGGTGAAATCGATTTTGTCTAGGGTATTTTTTTTCTTTTCTTTTTGCACGGGGCTATATTAGAGCTGGATTTTTCTATAGTGTCATTGTCATGTCGGGAACAGCCTCAGGAGACGAGGACCGAACCACCGTCGTCTGAGTACCGTTTGGACACAAAGGCTTCGTATTACATTTCCACTCTACTTTTTCTAGTATCTCCCTGGTTTTCGGTATATGTATATACTGTATGTATATGTATTTATGTATATATATAGTCGCTCTAATTTCTTCCTGGACGAGAACGGCTCTCTTAACGACTGTACAGGTCCTTACAAATTATATAATGTATTAAAATACCACGGTAGAGGGTCGTGGGGGAATTTATTGTCGATTTCTGGTTTCTTTTCTTTTTTCTTCTTCTTACCCCTGCTGCTCCGCCACCACGTAACGCATCGTTTAACCGGTGGAACTGTTTCCGCTGATCCGAATATCCTGTGCCGATCGTTAATTACATTTGTTCGGCGGTTCCATTCGAGCGGAAGATTTATTATTTCGTTATATTGCCGAATGGGAGAGGGGATGGTCCTGGTAAAATGATCCGTGACGTCATCCCTTCGTTCTAGATCCTAATCAGATTTCGTATTATTTCTTTTTCGCGATATCGGTCCGAAATGCTTTTTACGAAAATTTTTTTCGTCGTACTCGGGACCAAGGGCACGCGTACTGATTTATCCTTGATCCTGGACCGGGTGGGGATGGTGCCAATACGTGGTCGACGGTCTTGTGCACGCGCCTTTCGCAAAATCCTGCCACGAGTCGAGCAGATCCTTCGTATCGTCCCTTGGTTCGTTTCGTCATCGCCCCTTCGTCCAGGAGTAAAATCATTTTTGTGACAATGGCGATAAAAGCGAGTCATCCCCTTTCTGCCGAGCAATGCGCCCGAACGCCCCCACAATTACCCTGTTTATGTAAGGGCGTGGCATTCTACGGACTAATTCAGCGGGACTAAAGCTTCGCAGCGTCCACGAGGCAAATAAAGCTGGCTTATTGCTTTGAAGATTGACACATGTACTTACGCGTATATACGTATTTACGCACCGTAGATGTTTCTCAATATAGAGGACAAACTTTTTATCCCTTAACAAAAAAAATACCCAATTCTCGATCGCGATCGGCACGGTGATCCTGATCGGTACACGTGCGATCCGATGAACGCGCTTTTATTTTTATCATGCGCAAATTCATTGGTCAGTGTGCCGATTATATCCACGTCGCGTGAATTCTCGAGGAGATATTCGTAATTTTTTGTTTTCGTAGGACCTGCGAATTCCTGAAATTGCCGTTTCTCGTCGACGCACGGTTCTCGGGAACTACGGCTAATCGCGAAAACGCGTGCACGACGCGTGAAATTCTCCAGAGAATTTTCTCAGCGACGTGGAAAATTGCCGGTCGTACGGGATTCGGGCTTAGCCTGAAACGGCCAACGTATATTGGAATTAGGCGTGTGGCTCTGCGTTACACGCGTTACAGAGATATAACGTATAGACCGTGGGGATTGGATTTTCAGGGTACGGAGGTGGTGATTTGCCAAGTTGGCAAATAACGCAGCGAGCTACGATTATATCCAGCGGGTAGGGGCAGTTTGGCAAACAATGACGTCAGCCCGTAAGAACGATACTCGGAATCTTATCCGTAATTGACCGGCAACAGATTTCGTCGGTTAATTCCTCTACGATCCCCCGCGGGCGCTAGTTCCTCGTGCTTCGGAAGGGATCCAGGGGCGGATGGGTCAGTCTTCGTGATTTAATGACTATCCTTGAGGGGTACTTTTTTCCCGATATCTCGCGCGGACGAGTAATTTTGATATATCGATATTGTCGGTGCTCGGTGACGGTTAGTCTGGAAAACTTGAGCCGCTCGGCTATTTTGGGGTCCCGTGCGCGCGATAATATTGCCCCGTCGGGACGCTGACTTGCACCCTGAAATAATAGAGCCCCCGGACAAAATCGGCTGGCGGGACTTGATATACGAGATGCTATAACGCGATTTCACGTGTTCGATCTTTACGGTGTATTAATTTTTTTTTTTACACCCTTCGACCGATGCTTCTCCGGTAGGACTCCCAGGGCTGCGTTAGGTGTACTTCGTCGTTGCGAAATAGGGGTTGATGGGGGGTTATAGCTCGGATTCGTATACAATGCAGTTGGATACTGTGACCGTACAGATATTTTACCGGGGGGTTGAATTTTTCTTTCGTCGTGGAGAGAATTCGAGATTAGAAGGGTGGCCGAGTCTTGAGTAACGACAGAAATTGGCCTTTATGCTGGTCAACCTAATAAAATAGCGTCGCTACCCTCGTTAAGGTGGTCACTTTGAAATTAATTTATTTCATCCCCCGGCGCAACACTCGTAACTTTATGAAGCTGTACGTCCCGTATGATGGACCCTTGTATACATATATGGATGTGTGTATATACATATATATAGGCTGTGAATATAAGTTGACTGTCACACGTTATGACGGATCGTGGATTAGCTTTTTATTAAATAACATAATGTAACGTAGCTGACGGACGTGTATCCACGGCAGCCTGGTTTATAATTGATGGCGGGGGTGATTCCGGTTTCGGGGCGCGGGGCGCAATCTATGCGCTGATAGCCCTGCCGGTCGAAGGGGGAAACTCTATTCTCAAATTGAGATTGACAGTTAATTTCGGTGGGGTCCGTGGGTACCGAACTTTCGAACCATCAAATTGGCCTTCCGCTCGCGCAGGACACTTTAATGTATCGAACTAGCGAGTGTCGAGTCCCAGAGCCATCGGTAGAAAACGGCGTGACTTTAGACGTGCTTGGTTAAAATTCTACTTGAAGTTTTAAATATCGGTCACGGTCGATGGAGATAAGACGGGGTTGTAGCTTTATTCGCCTAGATTCTATAGGGACATTCACAGCAAAAAGGGATATTTGAATGTAATTTGCTTGGCGGGGAAAGTTTGTATAATTAAATTTAACCCCTTGAAAACCTCTTTCGCTTCCGTTAGCTCAACTGGAATACGAACGAGAGAAGTTATTCGAGCATGGAAACTGAGTGAAACGGTGTCTAGTGCACTTGCGAGCTACGCCGCAAGGTTTAACTTCTCGTTCGGACACTTGCGGTAGCCGTGCGCACAAGAGCGTCAGCAAGGTCGGCCGATATTTGAATTATTAAACGTGAGACACGCGGAGGAGGGAGTCTCGAGTCGGTATGATGAAATCGTTAAAAAAAGATATTGACCGAAATAAAAGTTTATATTTTCGTGCTTTTACGTTGCCATGGAAACGCCAGGTGGTGCTGCTGCTGCCGACTGGCGGGTTCTTGGAATAGTATTGACGGCGGGGATGGCTCTCCTTGCGATGCCTCTGCTCTACTGCCGGCCGGCTGGTTGGCTCCTGGCCCGGAGCTTTCGGGCGCGGCCAGGGATTTTAGTTGAGGGCGAACGAGACCAGAGTGAAACGAACAGGAGATGCGGAGGGTGAAGGATAGTAGCGGAGTAGGGGTAAGGATGTGGAAGAGGAGGAGGGTGACGGACGGAGAGGGAGAGAAGAAAAATGGGGAACGGAAAATCGTGGAAAACAGGCGGAATGCGGAATGACAGGAGGAACTGAAATAATGCGACGGTGCGGCATGGCAGGGCAGGGGGGTGAATCGAACCCTCTACCAAAAGTCGAGAAACTGAATTATTTAACTCAAAACAGTCTTCGCTCACGTCGTCGGCATATCCTGTCCTCTTACCCCCACGTTGTGATAGGGGGTACCTCAGGACTCTCCTCTCAGATGGGAATTTAATTTTACCCCCATAAGACGAAGCGACTACGGATATATGTCATTTTGCAAGGTGACTCCGTCATTCAGTCAAATACTTCTCTCGAAGTTTCTATAATATTCTTGTGCCGTTCCAGCAGCCTTTTTCACGTTTTTTTTTTCCTTCTAATTCTCATCTGAGATGCTATTGAAATTCCTGATGAATCGACAGGAACCTATCGGAACTTTCTCTCCATAGAAAAATGGCAATCGCTTAATAGGAATTTTCCTAGCGTCGAGAGAGGTGAAAATAAATGGAAAAAAAATTACAGAGAAACGTTACTGCATCAAGTCTATTCCGCACCCCAGGCTATGCTTGGTCAATAAATTAAAGGAAAACCGGCTTTTAGCGTGAACCATCACCTGGTACCACCCTTAACCCCCAGGGTCGTGAATAGCAAAACCCTTTTACCAAAATTGCTCGATCGTTCTCTCCTATGCAGGATAACTGTCCCTGGCTGGGTCTCCTCTTATCCTAAAGTGCATCTTGGGAAAATTTCCCGAAATACAGGCCGACGCGTATCACAAGCAATTCTTATAACGAGGCTGTTACGTATCGCCAGACTCGATGCCGATAGACACTATAATAAAATCGACTGACTTACTCGAGACTGTTGTTAAAGTCATTTCGTAATGATACTTTTTTTTTTCTTATTCATCTTGAAAAATCAACAGGTGATTAGGTCGTTTTATTATCAAAATTTATGAGAAAGTTTATTTGAATTAGTCGTCTCTCGTGTTTAACTTAAACGTCGCTTTACGATTTTGTAACCATTACGTAACTCGTGTTTCGCGCTCTACTTCAGACATAACATGTGCATATATATATATACATATATACACACGGATCTTCACTTCTATATCAGATGACTATCGTGTTGAGCGATGCTTTGAAAGGCGGCTTTAAGTAACCTTACGCCCCGAATGCTCGCTCTGACGATCCTTCAACCTTTCAAGGTTCTGCTAATTAACTAAATACCTTTTACGTCCACCCTTAAAGCTAACCCGTGATCCATAAGCCGTTTGAGTAATTCAATTTACCCGCGCGCGCCGCACTAGCGCTATCTAACGAGCGCGTTCAAAGTATCGGAAAGTCTGGTCAGACGCCAGTTTCGTTTTTCCTCGAACTACCTACTCTCTATATTCTATTCCAATTGCCAGTCGTTAACCGGGAGGTTGAATCACCAAGAGTATGGTCGAGGTTCTAATGAAAGGGAGGCGAATGAGTCGGTACGAGGAACCAGGAGGAGAAGACGAAACTCAAGTTGAATTGAGAAGAGGAAATTTAACGAACTTTCCGAGCGAGAACAAGATGGACGTGCAATTTTAATAAAGCAATGCTCGCCCTACGGTGAAGTAATAGAGACGGTACTGTGTAGTAGTATCTTAAGTTCTAAAATTCGTCGTTAAACCGTCGTTTAATTTTCCTCGCGGGGGAACGAGATTAAGGTTGCTTTTAAAAAGTGTTTATTTGATCTTCGCTCCACCGGGAGTTAGTGTGTCAAGGATGTCAGTTACAACAACCCTCAACGTCCCATTGAACCGTCTTGTGATCTAACGGGGAGCCCTGAGGTATCGTAGACTTGTTTAATTCAAACAGACTGCTTCATTTACTTCACAATAAAGTGAGAGGCGACACAGACGTTTCCATGTATATATATATATATATATATATATATATATATATATATAAAAGACAAATATTTACGAGATCCAAGCGACGAAAGCACATTTTATTTCACGTGACAGACGAAAAAAAAAAACTAAAAAACACGTCGCTCGAGTCGACGTTATCTCGTGCGGTTATATTTTACTATAAAACTTTGTTGACATTCTTTTATAGCTTCTTGTATCCAACCAGTCATCTTATCATCTCGTCTTTTTACCATACAGCCTCTTACCCTGTCGCGTACATGATTATTGTATTACGCCCAGGATGTATTTCGCTCGTTTTTCTCGTTCGTCCATCGAGTCACCCAGTCGGTAAGGTAGTTCTTGATTATCGACAAGCTATCGGAATACACAAGAGTCCGTCTCTGCGTATCACGCAACCATAAGCGACTAATCGAGAAAGTTTCGCCGTGGACTTTACGAAATTCCAAGAGACCCTCGAGCGGCCATAAGAAAAGCTATTGCGAGACACCCCCGGTGACCCGCCCGTTTTCATCCCCACTCGAGCCATCCTTCCTTTCCGCGTTAACCAATTCGATATCGGAATTTGATGAAATCCTCCTACTACAGTTTCACCGTCTTTCCTCCCTCCACCCCCCTACTCCTTGAAACTAGTGGGGACTCCTCTTGCGCGTAGATCGAATTCTTCCAGCTCGAGTGACATGTCACTAAGTTTACTCAGTTTCCCCTTCGCTTCTACATAGAGCGCTATGTACATAGCTATCTATATACATACCTCCTCTATATAGTTAATTCTAAGGATGTTGTATGTCTCTATGTCTTATAGGGCGGGTACGTTGCGTCGGATACGTAGGAATCTACATGTATATATACGTATACGCCAACAGCGCAGGGGAGGCCACATTGAATGGCCCCTGGGGGTGGGCTATGCCAACAACCCCCTAACTAACGTAAATAAGATGTCCTAAGGGGGTGCCCTCGCGCACCGCGTAAAGCCCTCTCTGATGAACTCCCGGCCAATTACGGGGCTTCTTCTCGAAGATTCTACGCGAGTGAATCTGCCTCTACGCTTTTTTTTTTTATTTTGCTTGTCCTTTTTTTTCTTTGTACATACTTTACTCTACCCTCCTACGTCGTTGCACGGTGCACTTGAGTTTCGCTCCATTCTGACTGAGTCAGTATAGGCGTTGCACGTGGGCTTCTTACTATACGCACATTTATCTCCCACGCTTCTGTAGGACGTGGCAGTGGGTGAAGATTATTTTTTCTTTTTTTTTCTCTCAAGAATTCATTACTGCTTTCTATAACGTAATACCACGTCACCTCACGGCGATTCTGCGCTCGCGTATTGTTTAACGCAAGCGCGGCGTCCTATGGACCCCGGCGTTACTTTACATATTTCCTAGTTACTAATTTCATCAGTCACCCCTTTTTTCTCTCCTTTTTTTTTTCTACTCCACGTTAATTCACTCAATTCGCACTTCCTGTTATTCCTATCCCGGCGCCTTGTGCACCCGTTACTCATTCGCTCTCGCGCCGTGTTCTGCGTTCACGCGTCGGTGCCGGCTATGAAATTTCCCTGACGCCCGACGAGCCACCAAGGGCCCTCGTAACTGGTCGCCAGTACTAGTTTCGCCGTAGAGACCCTGACGCGTTCGTCGGGTTATGGAAAATTACGAAAGATGAGCGCCGAGCCGACTTTTTGCTTTTCTGTCATCTGCGTCTACGTCCTTGGGACGCCGATCAAGAACCACGTGTGTAAGATACTCGACCGATGTACAGGGGAGGAGAGATGCTTTCTTTGTATGCGTATACGTATACACGTGTGTATATATATATATATATATATATATATATATATATATATATGCGTGTATACGTACTGACGATAGCTTTGCTGTAGGAGATGCGTTGATTTTATAAAAAAAGTAATGTTTTTTTGTTCATTTCTATTAGTTACAGCACACGCGAACGCCCCGTCCTTGATCATTTTGCCCAGTGGCGACGTCCAAACGAAACCCATCGGTTCCAGCATCGTCCTCACGTGCAAACCGGATGTCGAGAAACTGGAACTCGTTACCGACATGCAATGGCTCGATCCTCAAAACAGGGTGATCGAATCTCAGAAGTGAGTCCTAAGCTCCATAATCAAATTTTTTTATATCAGTGATCTTTGATTTTTTTTTTGTTTCTTGATCCAGCACGAGCCTTTATTTTATTTTATATTAATTTTTTTTCTTATATATTTGTTACGTTTTTTTTGTCGGCTCTGGATTATTTTTTTTTATGGATTAAAAAAAAATACACAGGACACTACACTAATCACTTGTTTTGTCGTTCATTGCACACCAGACTCCGCGTATTGTCGATCGAGAGGCGAGTATGATCACAACTAACATTTTCCGTGTAGTGTTTATACATTAATGAAAATTCGTTGTTTCTATCGAATATACGAATCTTGTCACGATTTCACATTTTTCATACATAATTAATTTTTTCGAATAGTATGTCACTCATACCGATTTCGTTCACTCGACACGACACTAAACGTGTTTCACGCATTTTGTTTCGTCTAGTCGCTTCTCATTTCGCATAATAATTATCAAAGTTGTCAGCTGCTTCGTAATTATAAATATCTTGAATTCATAACGCCGCTTTAACAACGCGTGATACGACTTCGATAACAGCTAACGCCGTACACGAATTTCGTGTCACATACGTCCCGTGCATGCTCGTCATGTGTTACGCCATGGGTGGGTGCTGGGAAAATTTGTTTTCCAAGTTCACAATACTCTGGGGAAATTTGTATGTTCTTATCCATGTTCGCTTTGGCTCTCTCGATATCCATGGTTACATCGTGCAATCGTTTTTGAGAATCTGCTGATACCGAAGTCAATTTTCTGACTGACAGCCTGTCTATATTTGTGCATTTAACTTCTATTGTTTTCCCGTAGCAATATACAAGGTACCACCAAACCGGCCATATACACGGAAGTGGGTCAGGATAACAGTCTGACACTGTTATTCGATTCGCTCAAGGAAGATCAGGAAGGGCAATACACGTGCAAGGCTAATTATGCAAGCAACATACAACTAATGAAGACCGTAACGATCAATACTATAAGTAAGTCATTATATTGTTGTTAGATTATTGGGTATAGAGTGCGTATAGCATAAATATGAGTAACTGGGGAATACCTATAGATGGGATATATATGGAATTAGGATGCTACGGTATAGGGATAGTTGGAAAGATAAAGAATGTTTTTGATAATGATGTTGATTTTTTAAATTTCAGTTGCAATCACGTGGGACGATGCACCGTCCGATCAGTTTCCTATTCTTGGCGAGGACTACTCGATAAAGTGCAAGGTTCGCGCGAGACCGTCGCCCTCGGTCGATTGGTTCTTCAATGGCGAGCTGATAAGGACCAACGATCATTACATCATTGAGACACATGCCCTCAAGATCAAGAACGTTCAAGAATCTGACGATGGTATCTATATCTGTCGGGCTACTGTGGCGACCACAGGAGAATATAGACCGCGTGCTATTCGTGTGGAGGTAGGTACCGTTTTTTTAAGGGGTAGTACCCTTTTTTTTTTGTAAAAGAGACACCTTTCTACTTGAAGTTCTTTACCACAGGTCCACGTTAGACCTGTGATCGAGGAACTGAAATCTCCACTGGAAATAATCGAAGGGGAGAATGCCAATATAGCGTGCAACGCTAGGGGTAAACCACCTCCGAAGATCAGTTGGGTTAAATCGCTCAGTCAGCAAAATCTATCGTCTGCCGATCGATTCGGGGTTAATCCTGATACTGGAGTACTGACTATCACCAATGTGAACCGAGACGATGCCAGCGAGTATCAGTGTATTGCAACTAATGCGGCAGGTCGAGCTATTGCCAACATCCGGGTAGACGTCATCGTGAAGCCAAAGATCATGGAATTCCTTAACGAGACGGTAGCAGTCGGAAATGCAACTAGCATCAGCTGCAGAGCTTTCGGTAGACCTCCACCTAAGATCACCTTCAGGAAACACACTTCCGATAAGCCTTTCGTCATGGGTATCCAGTCGGATGACGATAGAATTACCCTGGAGAACGACTCCAGCGACGTCACTGGCGAAACAGTGGGAACATTGAATATACAGAAGGTCATGCGATCTGATGACGGACTTTACGAATGCATGGCGAAGAATAACGGTGGCGATGCCTTCAAAAATGGCCATCTCACCGTTGAATTTCCGCCGACTTTTGCATCCATGCCGAATCAGACTGTCTACTCCTGGGAACAGAAACCGGTGAATCTTACGTGCATTGCCGAGAGCATTCCCAACGCTACGATTCGCTGGACTATCCATGGCGATGAACCTATTAGGAACTACCCGCAGATTCAGCAGATTGGGACTGGACCGATTTCTGTCCTTAATATCATTCCTATTGATAATCGTTATTACACCAACTACAAGTGCATTGCCCAGAATCGTTATGGCGCACCGGAACGCATTATCGAGCTGAGGGAAGCTAAGAGACCTGGAGAATTGCGTCAGGTGAAGATCACGGAAATCACTGCTACCACCATGAAGTTCGATATTGTTCCGCCAATTACCCTCCCGGATATGCCAATCAAGACGATCACCGTGCAATACAAGGAGGACTTGCAGAATTGGCATGAGGCCAAGAACAGGACTTGGACTCTTAGTGAGTACATTTTCTTCCTTTTTAATTCTATTTTTTTCCCACATAGGACTTCACGGCAACGACAGTTGCCCGCGTGTAATTAAATTGTCTGATGTTGGGAAAATAAGTTTTATTTAGATGGCTGTGGTTTTGTGTCGATAGAGCTAATATTTTACTATAGAAACTAATCTGGATCTTGAAATTAAACTTCAATATGGTTTTCATTTAGTAGAGACTTCCATGTTATAAATCGCTCTTAATCTCTTCTTTCAGATTCCCTCTACGTCATTGAGAACCTGAAACCACAGACTCAGTACAATTTACGATTCTCTTCTGCCAATGCAGTGGGAAGTGGCAATTGGGGAAATCATTTAGTCAGAATGACACCCGTAAAGACTTTTCCAAATCCCCCTAATATGCTCTCGAAGCCGCCAGAGGGCAAAGATTACGACGTCTCGAAATTCAACAGTCAGTACCAGCTGAGGTGGGTGGCACCCCCTGACAATGGTGAACCGATAGATGTCTACCGTATCAGATATTGTAAAACTGAACGAATCTCTGGCGAGTGGCAAGTTCAAGAGGGTACTTGTTATACCGTCGACGCCAGAAAAACGGATTACTACCTGAAGGATCTTCAGGCGGACACCTACTACAGGGTTGAGATCAAGGCGCACAACAAGCTTGGCTATAGCGCTCCAACATATATGACTTTCAAGACTGCCAGAGGTAAGTGTCACACACTGAATGTCGGTATTATTTCTTAAATGAACTATGATTTGTCTCCATACATAGCCACGAAGACATGCCCCTGATTGTCCACATATTTCTTTGCTCGTATCCTGTTGAATTAAAGAAGGGAACGTTTAGATTTTTTGTTGCCTTACACGATGGCCGAAGGAACTTTGTCTTGATGCGACCTGGAGGAGGCAAAGAACAAGAAGAAAATTAAAAGACAGGGAATGTTTGTACCCCCTTCAGGCCACATACAGACGAGTGACGATAGTTCCTTGACGCTCCCCCCAGGGACGTAACAAAGGATTTCTCAACAAGGGTCAACCCTGTTCTACTTTTTTTTTTCTTTCTATTACCATTCAGAATGGACCACCGATCCTACGCCCAGCTCAAGTGAATCTACTGGTGGGGATACATCCATGTTCACCGTGACAGCCATTGTATCAGCAATAACAATCCTATCTTTAGTGTAATAGAGTCATCGCCCCGTATCTCCTATGCGCATTCCTTTATTGAAGTGACCTTACGTATTACACGGTATTATATATCGTCAATTTTTTTCAATATTTTTTTTTTCTTGACAAAAAATCAACGTTCATGTACTTTCTTTTGGTCATCGGATTTTTTTATGAACAAAATCCATTCCTCGTGCGTTTGATTTTTTTTTTCAAAGTGAAACTTTATTTCTCACGTGATGTGTTATCACAAATTGAAACGTTTATTTTCGCCTATGAAAATTCGATGACCTGCTGCCGCGTAATTGAAGGATGTCCATAAAAATACAAGGAATGCCAGAGGAATGTGTGTTAGCGTAGAGAGGAATATTGCGTTTTTGCCTATTCGAACAGTTTCCATCGACGACTATTAAAAAGGCTTATAGGTTAGGTACTAGACGAAAGGGCACAACATTCCGGAAGAAATATCTTTAAAGATTATCGCGCGATGACGACACAGTATATCGGTTCTTTGCGAAAATGAACTCGAGAGAGTAAGAATGAGAGAGCGAGAGAACTTGTGTGTATTGCGAAAGAAAGGGTTTTTGTACATCAGATTAATGCAAATGGTGCAAGTCGACGCGATAATGTATACCGCTATTGAGAAACATGAAGAGATATTTATTGTTGAACGCTCATTGTTGAAAACGTACTGGTACGTTTTGTATTAGGCTTAAGGTCGCTACTTCCTTTTGTACAGATTATCGACGTGCATCGAGGTACCGCGCGACGCGCAAAAGACTAATTTAAATCTTTCCCGCGAAACGATCGTTTTAAGGCGCGTACGAAATCATTCGTTATTTCGGAATGGGCTCGGTAACGTCTCTTGCGGTAAAGACGAGATTAATATTTCTTTTTTTGTTCTTCATAAATTAGAGATTTCCGTCTTTAAGAAAATTATTAAATAATTACATGCTTCGGTACCCGAAAGATACATTGGCGCGACTCACGTAGTCACGAATTCTCATTGCAAATTTCCAACCGATTCATCCAGAATACTTTGCCGCGTGCATTTTTTCTATCTCGTTTAATTTTCTTTTTATTTTTCACATTATTTTTCTTTTATTCGTTCAATACTTTGGTGCGTATAAATAAGCCTTTTACTGCCTTACATTGCCAAATGCCTAATGTTAGATATGGAGGAGGGAGAGGGTCGACCAAGTCGACCATTAGGACATAGAGAAAAGTCAAAATTCCGTCTATATCACGAAAGCGAGAGAGGAAGAGTTAAAGCCAGCGAAAAGAACACTGGTGCTTAAAGAGGAGAGTGAACACGAGTAAATTGAATGAGCACTAATGAGCTATACTTTTTATTTTCGTCCGTAGAGACGAAAGTGCGAAATAAAAGAAGCCTTTTGCCAATTTAGCTTAAAGAGATATTTTTAGAAAATCTTATACAGCCAAACGCTCTTGCGATTCAGCTTTTTTCATTAGGGTTAGTCTATATGGAAGTTGATGCGACTCGAAACGAAAGGGGATGGAATTCGAATGAGTAAACATTGAAAATTATATAAATTAACATTTATATATCCTTTTTTCATTATTCAGGATTGAGACTGATCCTGATATTATTCATCGTGAAAATAACGACACTGCATGCGAGATCCACTGTACGTTGTGTGCATACGAAATATCCGTCTTTATCGAAGCGATCCCCATCGCCTTCAGTGATGCATAAGTTATTACAAAATAGAGTTTGCCTTTTTTTTTACTTTTATCTTTCGTTTCTCCTGTTTCGTTCACTCTGTATAAACGATCAGCACCAAGCTCAGCGTACAATTTTTGCCCGTTTCCAAGAATCACGTCTGTGCCAAGAGTTCTCTTCGATTTGAAAATTCCTTTTTTTTTTCTATCTCGTTTCCACTTTCAAATACACGAATCTCAGTCGCTAAGTTTTTTTAATTTTTTATGAACGCGAACCAAAAATGAGAATCAGCACAGACGAGAATTCTTTTGCCATTAGAATGAATTTTCTTTTGATCGACGTAGTTCGAACGCATCTCGAGACGAATCCTCTGTTCTTTTATTTTTTTGTTTTTACTTTGGGCCTCCTCTCTGGGATACTTACAGTCATTAGTCTGCTTGATTAGACATCTAAATCCGTGTTCTTTAGTGCGCATGATCTGTGAATTATTAATTATTAATCATTAATATTTACCGAGGGTCATTATTATTATGATACTTACTTATTAGTCATCACATAGCGTTACTCTTAGCGATAGCGACATTCGATTACCGTACACGATTTATTGTAATAGAATTATTTTTATTATTATCATTATTGCGATTATTATTATTATTATTATTATTAATACCGTAGCAATCGCTAATTATTACTGTCGCAGTTCCGCATATACATGTAACACTTATCTATCTACGTACATTCATTAACGTTGGTAATTTTCATTTTAAGAAACTAACGCGACTAGTACTGTACAGTCCAGCTCAAAACCTTACAACGATCACCATAAACGAGCTTACTTGTCCTCTTTTTCAATAGCATCGATTATCATGTAAACGGAACGTTATTGGTTCTCTTTTTTCGACACTTTTCTTTAGTTTTTTTTTTCCTTCATGTTTCGTAAGTCACTCGTCTCCTTTGTCGAAGTCTGTATCTCGTGTTAGTTTGTTCGAAATTTTGAACGTCTGTTATTGTTGTTATCGTTACCGTCATTATTATCATTGTGAATTAGACTACATCGCATGGCATGCGCTTTCTCATTTCCGTTAGAGCCGCAGTACGTGGCATCTATAAGTCAAGGGATGATTGGACGATATCATTTTTTTTTGTCATAGTACAGTCCTGCGATAGGAAGAAAGTATTGATAGCGAATCCGGATGCCTCGCGATGATCATTTTTGTTGTATCGATTCGATTAGCAGAGCGTTAAGACAGAAAAAAAAAATAAAAGATTTCTTCAAAATCACAACGTGGACCGAGGGGGATCCTCTGTCACTTTTACCACTTGCCACTTTGTCAGTTTGTATTCTTCGATACGTTGATATCTCGATGGAGTCACGGTGCCTTGGATTTATTTGTTCTTATCGTAATTCGCCGTTTGGCACGTAATGTTTATTTTTTATTTTTAATTAATCGATCAAATTTCATCAATCACGTGACACTGTCAATTGACTTTGTTTATTCGCCATGTACCTTCGCAATCTGGTGCAATCACGGCAGACGGGGACGGATGGGTAAACGGAACGTTAGAACACGCTTTGGTTTGATTGTATTTTTCATATTTTTTTTTTCTTTTCTTTTTATATATATTTTTGAGGCGAATCAGGTAAAAGGGGGTGGCGCGTTTCTATGGATTCGATCCGGGGGCAGAAGGGGGAGGGATACACTCGAAAAATTAATGAGACCGTTTTCCCCGTTCGTTTGTTTTGTCTTGTTCAATTTCTATTGTTTATCCTTGGCATAGCGTTGCGCCTATTTTTTTTTTCATTTCCATTGTCAAGCTTCTCTCGTTCCAAGAAATCAGACCGCGATAACGGGTGACGCGAAAATTATTCTCACTTCCAGTATTCCTCTTGTGGACGGGGGAATGATCGAAAAAAAAAATTCGCTCCGCCCCTTTCGACCTATCACGAAATTCTTCCATAGGTTTATATTACGTACACGTATAAATATATATATAAACAAAATATATATATACACATATACAGATAGATAGTGTTTACCTACGCTCTTATTTATGAGGGTACATAGTCTCCTTGTGGAATATATTGTAAATAATACGACAGAAATATATAACTATTCATGAATATATATATATATGTGTCGCTCGATTACCGTTTGCCTGCGGAGAAGCCAACTTCAAATTGTTTGATCGGTTTGTTTACTTTCGTTTGAATTAAGAATTCTTTTTTTTTTTTTGGTTTTAAGATCAGAAACCCGCAGAAACGTTTTATACCGTGTGTTTATTTTTTCTTGAAAAATATTAAACTCAAAGAGGGCGCTTAAGCTCATTCTCTATAGCGCGACAACCCGACACTGCTGCGACTTATCAATTTGAGATGGTTTCTTTTACGGCCGTCTCGTTTATTTTTTCGCTTGCCTGCTTTATTGTCCTGCGGATGAAAGAATTAAGAGAAAAAGAGAAAACGGTCGATTCGACCACGAAAACGGTAACTATGACCAATAGACATAATTCTAGTAAACGCATCCTCCCCCAGGGAGAATGACGCTTGACTTGGCCAATAAGGATTTGTATTTGAAGGTTTAGCTGAGATGTGGAGAGAAAATTAGAAAAAAAAAAGATTTGGCTGTCCCTATCGAGTGGTGATTTTTTTTTCAATTAATATGGTAGCTGCGCCTTACACTAACACACTATAGATATACCGAATGAGCTTTTTCTTTGTATTTATTTGGGCTTGTTATTTTTGGCATCTCTATCTTTATCCTTTTTTACGATACTTCTGTACCCATATGACTGTCCTTGTTCCTCTTGTCACTAATCACTTTTTTTTTGCTGTGTTATCTATTGTCTGTTCACTATGCTTGGATTATTATTGTGTCGTGTGTTGTATTTAGACTATTGCTGTAATTCTATTTTAACATGTACGGTCGCGACACGACCACCCATATCCCCCTTTGGTTTGGTTTCGCTTTGATGAAGACGGATCTTTGGCACTATCTTTTATTTTTCCAGGATAACTAAAAAAAAAAAACGTGAAACGTGTTTGGTGATGATCGCCGGATACGACGTGCGATTAGACAGACGGTGGATCATCGAATCCTAAGACGAATTATTAAATTCTAAGTTTTAGATCTCGTTCGTATACTTACATTAAAGATTATGGTTATCGCCAGCGATCCTCGTGAGAACCAGGAAAAAGTTTCTCATCTTTTTCTTTTTATCGTATCTATCATATTTGTCATACGCGGTATCCGTTATATGCATATTTACCATAAACGGAGTTAGTCACGATAAACGTCACCAGCTGAACTCAGTCGCTAATTAACGATTCCGTTAATCGAGGCAGTGTGACCTTATTAGTAAAATAAAAAAAAAAATGTGAACCTCGTGATACTAACTAATAATGTTACGACGTTAACTTTAATTTTTGTAAAAGTGACATACTTCTTTTCCTCGTAATCACACTGTTCTGATTGATGATATCACTCGTTTGCGGCTAACTTCAGCCAGTGACGTTTATCACGGGTAACCCTGCTACGGGAACCAGCCCCAGTCGAAGCCTTGAGATATTTCGAACGCTTACGGTAACCTTGTCGGAAGTCAAATTGATCAACGAACAAAATTCGGAGACGTAAAATTTTTAAGTTTCGCCTCCGAGATGCTATCGTGATACCAGTACGTTTTCAAAAATATTATTTTCGTTTCTTCCAGTCAATGAGAACAACAAAATTTTCTCTCATCACCAAACGTCGTTTTATGTCGCTTTACGCACTAACCGATTGTGCTCTTGTTTTTTTCTCCATTCTAAACACGTATCGCACTATTAATTATTTTCTATTTCTTTTTCTCTATCATTATCCACAGGTCCAACTGTTATCACTCACGAGGGACCACTCATCTCGAGCGCTGCCATTATCGGTATAGTCATCGCTATCCTATTCATCCTGATAGTCATCATCGACGTGATCTGCTGCTGCGCCCATAAGACTGGTGAGAGTTCTTATGTTTTGCATGATAACGATGATAAGTATCACGTCCTTGCCACCCTTATAACGTACCCCATTCGGCGCCATCGTCCGGAAGACGCATCGCTGGGTTTATTATAATGATCTCACGGATGAACTTGCGATATCCGGTTATTGAAGCTTCTACGTGGGGTATTTATTTATCGACCTTGTTCAGCCGTGCTTTAAAGGCCGTCTTGAACAACGTTAAACCCTACAGGGTTCCTTACTAGGGTAACTCTGTGGGCATTGAGCTTCAAGCAATTTTTTCGCACCGCTTCTGGTTTTATAAATAATTTCTCACGGATCGTAAACGTTTGCCCTCGGCTAAACACACTGACATTGTCGGGCGGCTCGCGTTGCTCTTGAAAAATGCCATTTCGCACGTGTCGTTTTTAGACCGTACAACAGTCATTAACGTTAATTGATACTAAGTGCCTTGGACGAGTACGTTTATTATCTGGTGAAGTAATACTGATGACCTTTAAAGAGGGGGTTGTCGACAGTGGTTATTTTTAACATATACTTTTTTTGTTTCATCAGGTATCATATTTTACGTATGCGAACGATCCAGGAGGAAACCAGTCGACGAGGATGACGCCAAGCTGGGAAGGTTAGTATCCAGTTGGAGGAATTTTCATGATCTTCTCTATATTACATATATAGTATAGCGAAAATTGTGAAAAATTACTGCAGTCATCGTATATAAATATACCGGGTCTTACATATCTTCTTAGTAAGTCTACGAGTCTCTATATTGTGCTTTGGCAAGTATGGCGCTATAATGATCATGTCATTTAAAAATCATTCACTGGGATGGGCTGACTTTTTTTTTATATTACTTTCGTACCTTAAAAATCATTCAAGGCATATCATAGAGAGCCGAGGGAGGGTGGTATACCAAATAACAATGATGACAAAGAGTGTATAAAAGTAACTGTAAAGAGTAGCACGTATCTTGTGTGATATATTTAGAATAGTCATTACAATGTGAATTTAGAATCATTAGAGAAAAATAATAATTCTGTCCACATCACGTGGTCTTATTCGATTGTCAGAATTCTTTCATACTCTCGTATTCTTTTCTTTTTTCTTTCTTTACCGATAGTCTTTACGGGTGGCGATTTCCGTTGCCGTATTGCGACCAAAAAATGGCCAATGTCGCCGGGGTCACGGCCATCCAAGACTCGGGTAGTGGAAAAAATACCATTAGATTGGTCAAACATACCGCCATGTAAGAGAAATACGAAACCACCATCAGTAAGAGAAAAGCATGGCTCCATCCGAAAGGACTCTTTTTTTTTAAAAAAAAAGCTATTTGGCATGATCCCCTTTTATCACGTCCCATTCCTACCCTGAACTACCTTCTGATCTCCCGTACTCGGCGTACCTCATTCAATGTTATTCTTAATTAAATAGCTTTATCGTATAACCCCGTTATTCTCCAATTAACCAGAAGCCCTACGAAGAGCAATTATCAACGAGAAATCCGCGACGGAGTCTTTGCATGGTGATCAATTGATTCCTGTTTATATGCCTTTTGTGTAATACGGGATTACAGCCAGTCTGAAGATTTTTATTTTTATATTTTTTATACTATGGATTTCACGATTCATCCTACATTCTTTAATTACATAGGGCTTGTGCTTTGGCCATGCTGCATGTTCTTGTGTGCACCTCGTGTTAGTGGCGAGATACGAATCTTATTATAGCACTGATAACAGAGAATAGTGTCACCAACAGTTGACGATAACTTGATATTTTTTTAATACGTGAGACTTCACGTAAGAAATTGTAATCTACGATATTTTAATTAATATATATAGTTTATTAGATTACTTTTATTGATCTGTAATAGACTATATATATATTGCATTAATATAGCCAAGTAATATTTTTATTAGTGACCAATAAATTATCGTCTAGGTATAGAATTTTTATGGCATGCCTGAGTCGTCGATGTTGCACAGATTTCTCATTTCGTCATCCTATTGATAAGTATCATGTTTTTTGCAATGAAAAAAAAAGATAAGAGAAGAATGAAAAGAAAAAGGTGTTAGTGCATGTGGAGCGTTTATTAAAAAAAAAAAAATAATATTTTCAGAGAAGAGAAGGAGCCTCTCAAGGAGGAGAAGAAGATAACGCCGATAATAGACTCTGGACTGCGTCGGGAGACGTCCATCACCTTCGACGGCAAGAGGTCCATCTCCAAGACCGGCTTCGTTGGCAAGGACTCGGCCGTCTAGATATTCTTCCGGCGTACTAGATTGTAAATTGGCAAGGGCCCGCCATTGAGGATGGAGCAAGAGTAAATCATCCACTGGCGAATAGGTACCCGTCGGCTTCTTAAGGACACTCCGAAGCAGAATAATTCGGCCAATCGTTGCACGAGGCAAGATCACATGGCGGCGCACCCTTGCGAGATGAAATTTGGAAAAATTATGTCACGAAGAAAGATAAGGAAACGAGGAATCACACACAGACACACTAACGCCAAGGACAAAGAGAGGATATCAGGAAGCAGTTACGTAACTCTTGTACTCACTTCCGGCGCGCGAGCTCGACGGAAGCGGAAGCGTACTTTTGACAGAATCGAGAGACCAAGATTTATTGGTAGGTACGAGAGAATTCGCTGAGAAAAGAAAATAATGGTAATAGATTAAAACATTAAGAGAACGTAGAGTTGATGAAGATGAGAAAGTGGGAAGAAAAAATTCGAATCAGAATTATCCGTAGCTGTCACAGTTTTAGAGCCTATTATGTAATGCGTCCTTGACACTTTTTCTAGTTGACAATAGTTGGTCCGCTTTTACCTGTCCTCCATTTTCTCTTTCGCGATGCGCGGGAGATATGAACTGTACAAAATTTAACGCTGAAATGGATTGACACGAAGGGTAAATGAAAAATACGTAGAGGTGTGTTTGTCCTATCCGGGTTATCGGTAGCTAGTGTTTGATAACGCTTCGAGATTGAGGTCAACGTTTAGATTATTAGGGTCTGGTACGCTGGGTTATATAGATATGTCGTTTGGCGCATTTAATTACGAATGCGATTGCCACGTGTTCGTGAAAAAAAAAAAAAAACGAATGCACAAGATTATTTTGATATTTTGTGTTTATCTTTATTTTATTTTTTTTTCTTCCAATTTCGGTATTTACTTAGTATTCAAAATTAACGTCTTGCTGGTTAAGGGGGTGAGACGATCGTCTACTTAATCGCAATTTTGTAATAACGTCATTATTGCGACAGCGTGTATATACTTTTGAAAATTTCCTTCGTTCTGGGACCATCTTTTATTCGGTCCTGATACGGTCAGACAATGCACATTTTTATATTCGCACGGTCGTGCGAATATTTTTATTATGACAAACTCTCATGCCATTTTCTTTTGTAGCTTTTCCAGCTCATCCATTATTTCCTTTAATTACGTCATTTCTTTGTAAGACTGATTCCTTTAAGCGAAACTTATTAATCTTATTACTCTATACCGGTTATCTGTAGCGAAGGGTTGTTCTTACTGATAAAATATTTTTATTTAAAAATTTGGTTTATTACCTCACTTATTAATTTTGCTTTTTCACTTTGGATACTGTTTTGCGAGCTTTTCTCGCAGGATCGATTCTTCGTGTCCTGTGATGTTTGCGCTTTTTCAACGTTGAAAATTATACCGGGATAACTTAACGTAGCATTGTTTCCTGTTTATTTTATTTTTATCTGTTACATGTAATTTTCGCAATTACCGAGCCCCACGTTGCTCACAAAGGAATCCTTTACGATTGTATATTTATGTTCTGGTCGCAGAAAGATACACCGCAAGTAGCTCCTATGAAATGTATTTTTTAATTTGACATCGTGTATATTGATAATGAATTTTATCACTGAGGTACCGACCTTGAGAACGATGGGTCGACAAATGCAATTGTCGCGTTAAACTTATTCAAAAGAATTTCCATTATTCGTATATAAGATAACTGAACAATTTTTGAATATTACGAGTGTGTATACCACATTTTGGATACAGATTTTAGGACTTAGGGATCGAATTGTTCTCATTGTCGTCACCTGAATCTTGATCATGAAGAAACTACGTTCCCAATGACGCTCAATAATCTATAGAAAAAGGACATTGATTCTGACCAGTTTGTACCAAAAAAATCATCAAGTAACAAATGGAAGTCTATGCGTCAGCTGTATTGTGGCTGGGATCATTGTTTCTTCTGACCATGATCTTATCTTTGACATGAAAAAAAATCTCTTTAGATATATATAAATATATGTATAGTGTAATCGGAAAACAGTGGCATTTTTGATATCATATTACTTTGGGATGATTGATAATTAATTATTTGACTATACATATAATATATATGGTCATCGGATAACAAGATCTTGGGAAGCCAGGATAAAATTTTATTGAAAATTATTCAGTATGTGAATACACGTAGAAGAACGTGTCCAACCGTATCCGTATTTAATGATTTTTTCAATGTGTCATTATCATGCCAGAAGGTGCGGCGAGACGAAGCAAAGCGGAGAATACGGTCATGATGAATTTACAATGATATCAAAGAATGCCATCTTCTCTACGCTAGAATGGTAAGAGGGCTTTTTGCAAAAACGCAGTTGAAAATGTGATAAGTTTTTGTAAATGCTTGTAAACGTTTTCTCTAACTTTAAGGAACATTTAAATTAAGCTTAGGTGAGTCCCAGTAGATAATATAACGGCGTCGTACGTGGAGCGAGGGAAACGCGTTCGTGCGAAAAACTCGCGTGTGATCCATTTCTTTCATTGTTTCCGTGAAAAGAAGAAGAACAAAATTGCTCGTGCGTATTTCACTATAGTGTTTGCGGAAACGACGAAGGAAATTGTGAAGGCCGCTTTTTTGCGGTCGCGAACGCGATTTTCTACGCAGGTAGCTTTTTTACGTAATGTGACAAGTTTTTGCCAAATATAGTACTTATTAGCTTGTAAGTCGGAATTACGTTAATTATGGGAATTATTGTCGCGTGAAAGGTGATGATGAACAATAGCTTGTCAAGTTGACGGTTAATATTGTCTCTTTGTTGTGCCAGCCAGTATTGTCGGAGAGAGCGAGAAAAAAATGTGAGGAAAGTAAGAGGAGGATATATAGAATGTAAGAGATCAGCGCAAGACCGATGCAGCTATTTTATATCTGTTGCCAAAATCAGAAACCCAAGTAGCTTCCCAAATGAAAAAAAAAGTATTATCGCGCATCTTCCAGTTTCAAGAACAATTTATGACTAATAATATTATATAAAAGTTTTTAGGTATAAGGCATATTTTTTATGTATGCTTTTTCTGTACGCGAGGGAAAAAAAGGACATCAATAAAGAGAAAAACATTTTCAAAACCAGATGCACGTGTTTCATATAGCGTATGCTTCTATTCGTGTTTTATAATGATACTTTTTTTTTTATTTTACAAATAAATAAGCAGGCGTGCTTTGGAGCATTTTTGTTAGTGCGTGAAAATTCCACTAGATGGCACTATTAAGCATCTACAGTAGTTACGGAAAATTCCGCTAGGGAGTATAAAACGACAATTCGCAAAAAAAATTATCCCCTGAAATTAAATTTTCATGGGTAGCGTTTTTGTTAGTACTGGAAAAATCAACCAGTTGACGCTATTAAGTATCTGCTATAGTTCCGGAAAATTCGGCTAAGGGCTGCAGAACATGAGTCTCAGTAAGGGTCCTAAGCTGCCAGGGTATCTGGATCTTTCTTTTAGTTTTTTCAGAGTTCAATTACATGGTTCTTTTAAAGATTGTAACGGCTATGAGAATTTATTAGAATAACAATGTCAATTCATTGCCCCTCACTTAAATTAACAATACATAAAAATACTATTAGACTTCTATGCCGGCATTTGATGGTTTTCCCTTTTTAATCAGAAGCTGCTCATCATTTAGTTTTGGAGGTTCAGTACGTGTATGCCATACGTACACCTGTTAACAAAATAAATGAACTGTGAATATATAAAAAGAAATATAATAATCTAAATAAAATATTTAATTACCTTTGTACAAAAATCAGCTAAAGGTTCTAGATGTCCAATTCCTGGAATCATTTGTCTTAATATTTCACTTTCCTGATAACCACTTTGAACCGCAAATGAAAACCAGGCATTCTTATGCTCAAGAACGAGCCTCAAATTCACAGCAAATCCTGCCATATCCAATGGAAAAGGTCTGTCTGGTTTCCACACAGAATTAAAACCCAGCACCTTCCTCGTAACATTATCACAAATAGGTTTCTCAACCATTAAGCCACCGACAAGGCCAACAGGCCAAACACCAACTTTCTTAATTTTCTCCATCTACAAAATATCATTTGAAAAGTGCATCAATATGGTTGTTTCAAATAAAACTAAGTAATCACAATCATCGCATGATGAATATTAACACCTTTAGTTAACGGCACATCTTATTACCTCTCTAAACAATTTAATGGAGTAAGTATTATCGTCATCAGCAAAATAAACTATTCCATTCTCATCCTGAGTCAAGCTTTCCCTTATCCACCTAAGAGCTGCATTCCGTTGTTCGACTCCACGCGGTTTTTTCCAATTAGGATCATTCTTGCCCAATTTATAATTCGGAGGTGTCGACACATTCAAATGTGTGTACGCTAATCCGCTCTGCGCCAAAAAATTCGTCACCAAATCCGTTTTCTTTACAGAATCCTCTACAATAATCCAGTGGAAATTAGGAACGTGTAAAAACGTCTGTGCCAGACGTGTCAACTCTGCCTTTTGAACGGGTCTAGCGAACGTTGGCGTTATTGCATATATGGTAGGTCGTGATTTAATATCCGCAGGATTCCCTTCAAGCTCATTCATCATGGAAATCATTTTTGTCCGCACATCTCTCTGCTCGGATATAGTGTTTTTCAATTTTTCTTGTAATGCCTGCCATTTGTGATGCTCTTGATAGTCTGCAAAAAAAAATTCAAATATTATTTCAAATTCATGCGCCCTTTAGGAACGCAACTGAGCAATGCCACTGCGCAAATGCTCTCGGACGGCGTATTCACATAGATACCGCAATCTTATAATGTCAAAACAACGGGTACTATTTATAAGATGATAAAATAACTCACAGATGAACGATTGGGTTAGAATGACGCTTATGAGGAATAGCACCAGACAGCTTTTGTTACAGCGGAATCCACTCCACATTTTCTTCTTTAGATTCGACTCCTCCACAAAGAAAATGCTTTCTGTCATCGCGGTCACGCCATGACACTGTTCTGCGATGCCGACCATGCCGACTGTACCTTGTCATGAACAGGGTCAAATATGAAAGTTCACAGAGATGGGATCGATGCCATGATAAAAATTTTAAGAAAAAATAATAGATCTTAAAGATCCCACTGAACTCCTATGAATTACAGTGACCGAAGATGATGTCAGGATGACAAAAATTTTGCCTTTGATTTTCTGTACCAAATTGCTACGTTAAGAAACTTCTTTTAAAAGAGTAACGGGACAACAGCATAAATACAAGTGGTACAAGTTTAAATGTTTATTATAAACCAAAGCTTACATATTATTAGATCATTAAATAACAATATCTCACCTGAGAGCCAGAATACCTAAATTACCACTTTCATAAACGGCTTCGAATTACAGCTGCTACGGCTGATTAACATTCGTGCGCAGTTTCATAATTTCCCGGGGAATATCGAGGGATAATTTAAAAAAAAAACATACTTTACACGGATAATCTGGCGATTTATCAGAATGATGGCTCTCTGTATATAAAATAGTTCAAAATTCTATTCTCTTCACGACAATCATGCACATTCGAATGCACGTTGCACCTTGCGACAGTCTAAAAATTCATATAAACAAAGATGAATCTTATCAAACGACTGATAAAGTTGTTATCTAAAAAATCATCATATCATTATAGTGTATTTCTAAATCACGTGAAAAGTAAGCCCGATAGATCACGGTATCAGTATTAAAAAATGAATGATAAACGATTTACGCAATATGTATTGGCAACAAAATTGGTATTTATCTTTAAAGAATACTTATAAGCGAGCTGAACTCAAAATTTTTCTTTTTTGCAGAATGCACGAATGGATCGCATTAAAAAATTATCTATCTAACCCTTAATCTCAGTAGAATCATTTGATCCCATGTCTCAATACGGCTAGAGTAATATTGCTATATCAAATAGAGTTAACGTTTGAAACGTGATAAAGATACTTGCATACAAAATGTGACTCCCTTCAATATAGTCTTATCACTAGCCTAACACTCCTGATAGATAGAAGCACAAAGGACATGATTTCGTTGATTCGGGGTTAATAATTTCTATGGCGCCAGTGAAAAAGAAAAACTATTTTCATTCGAAAAGCCGTTAAGAGTACGAATCCAGTCCATCCTATACTTTTTATAGGAGTAACAACAATCGTACCATGACTTTAGGCCTTTAAGCTCTCAGGCGCATACGCGGTATTGTAAATGCATAAACTCAAAAGGATGAGGATGAGAATGGGCTGAGGATATTAGCGAGCACGCTAGAAATCAAAAATAGAAAAAATAAAAGGAATAATGAGATAGAAAACGAACGGAGGACTGTTATGTGTAAGCCCATGTTAAACAATTCCACATTTTGTCGTTTAATATCTCCCTATTTCATATAAAATATGAATTTCACCGCTCGATCGAGACTCTTAACGTCATAAGGAATTGCACAGGTTAAATGACATGCAACCTTTCGCTGGTTAATATCCTAATAACATGGCGTACAACTATAACTATGCACCGTCGTATATTAAGAGATTGATACTTTAAATAATAAACAATTCCAGGTAGCCATTGAGTGAAGTACGAAAGATCCTGAAATTAAGATTTTAAAACTAAGCCAATACGTATTGCTAAACCGATCAACTAAAGGCATCCTGTATTATAATTACTTACACAGCGCAACCATGATTACAGTATTACTGTGCAATAGTAATCATTACATATAGTATCAAGATCTTACGGTCTTGGCTCTTCATGCTCACCAGGGAATTATAGCGGTAAGGATAGCTGCCAAATAAATAATAATCGTTAAGATTACAACTTAACAAATATACATCACGCACGGCCAGTCTCGAAGTACCTCAAAACTTTCACCATTTCCATTTTACGCCTGTATCAATATTTGCACGAGCTTTTAGAACATTCAATTGCAACCAATCTAGCTGGTCTCAGAGTTTTCTCCTTCGTTGAGTTATAACATCAGACTCGCAATAGTGATCATATACTCAAGAGCCTAAATGACAGATCGAATAATACCTTTAGTCTAAAATCACTACGTAGGACAAATAATAGCCTTGAATGTTTCTTTTGTCATGATACGTATAAATAAATTACAATGTTTCATCTTGGACAAACTTGATACACAGCGCATAGATATGCCCATTGAATATAGATATTGTAGCCAAAAAAGTGTCTTATGGGACCAGGCTCTTGGTAGAAATTTTTTGAACTTCATTAAAAATAAAATATTCTAGTTAACCACCATTGTAAATTAAATTCAAATAGTTCACATGCATTTAAGACTTTATCCCAACTCATCGATTCTCCCACATTGACGACTGGGCGAATTTTATACGAAGCTATTGGATGAGCGGACTTTCATTAAAATCGTTGCACCCCGATGATATTAATACTCAAATCGCTAATATCGACTTAATAAGTACGATATCGAATCGCCAGCCACTGTTTAAGACCAATAGAATTCACTGAGAGACTTCTTAACTGTTTAAATCTCGCGCGTACGACACGTGCAACGTATTAAACAGTTTTGATTGGCGTACGGTTAAATAAGCAACAGTGATGGAAATTAGCCATGCAGCAACCGTATCGGACACGGATTTTTTTCTAGGTTTTTTTTTCCTTCGAGAATTACTCATTGAAGAGCTATAAAAAATGTCGGAGAGACCGGCCGATCGAAAACGAGCCCACATATTTTTGCGTCTCGTTAAAAGCAGCTGGAATGTGCTGTGTAATTGTAAATAATGCAGACATTTTCTTGTATTCTTAATCGGACGTCGCTCAATGTTTTTAGGGAAACATTGTAGAGTCCTCTTCCTTCCTTCTCACATATGCCATTAGCCTCTTCATCAATCTTCCTTCCTGCCTCCTTCTCCGAGCGTTATACAATTCTTCGTCCATCATCTTCTTTACTGAGCACGAACCGAGTGCTTTCTATCCTGAAACAGAAGAAAGTCACGTCTTCTACCAGGGATCGTTAAAAAAAAAATAAAAAAATAAAAATCAAAGTGTCTGTGATTCTCTTCCATAAACGCAACGAGTAATATATGTCAGATCATTGGCGTTTAGAATTAAAAATTAAAGAAATAAAGAGAATCAAAGACACCAGGAACACGTTGAATCCGTGGACTGCATTTCTAGTATGAAAAAAAAAATATCAATACTCGAAACAAATCCAACTTGAATAAATTACTTCAATAAGTATCATAATCAAGCCAAGCCAGGACAACCACATCCCTGTGACTTGATGATCGAATGATCCTTTCAAAATGATCCTTTGTACCAACAAAGTATGTAAACCTTTTGATAGAAGCAAACAATCACGTCGCAGGACAAAAATTAGAATTATTCTTGTATCTCTACAGAAGTTATACTAACCAGACAAACAAAAACAAAAAAAAAGAGACAATCTTATGCTTGGCCAATGAAAAAGATTGTAGAAACGTTGACAAGAAAATCTCAGAGATACACGAATATACGGATTATACAACAGGAGTAGACCCTATTCCTACACGTATTACAATTAATATCATCTAATGTGCATTAAGGCATTCAAGATGGAGAAACTTAAACGGGTGTAAAAGTCTACGTTGTTACGCACCTGTCGAATCCCATGAGTCATTCGCAGCTCGTGTCCAGGTGAATCGCGTTCCATGGCCATCCCGTACCTAAGCCCGGGCCCGCAGTACTCAAATCAAAGCGAAACAAAAAAGAAACGACAACGCAGATATCCAAGAAAGAAAGAACAAGAAAAATAAAATCGGTCCAACAACAGTGTTAACAGAGAGACATACGTGCGAAGGGAGAAAAATCAAAAGTAATATAAATTCACTTTCAATTCTAAAAGGATGATGTACGGCGTCACTCTGTTTTCTTTTACAAAGACCTCGTAGTAGGTCTCTCCTTATAAATTGCAACAATTACGCGCGAACAAGTAACAATTAAGTCGATCGAAGCTTGGTTTGTTTGTAAAATAATTTATTATCTTTATATTTATTAAAGTATCAAGGCACTACCCTCCATTATTCATCGTCGTTAGACTACGTCCAACAACGGATCAGCCGACAGTGAATCATTGGAAACAGTAGATTATAAAACTTAGCGACACGACCTACCTAGCGATACGATATTAAAATATTTATCATAACTCATATTTAAAAGACGTAATTACACTATCTATTAAAGTACAATACAAGGTGCCTCGAATGGAAGCGATACAGGAATTCAATCTGTCTACCACACAGTGCCTATCACGTACTGCTGAGATCCTTTGTAACTCGTGGGTCTCCGAATTATTTGACGTCCTTAGAGCATCCGTTTAACAAAATCATTAAAACGAAGGCATACAAAACGTTCTTGGGTCAAGTGTCTATAATCACTTGTACATACGCATTGCTCTCCTACAGTGTTTACAAAGTTTTATGGTTTTCGACTAAATTCGAGACACCCTATACGAGAATATTTGGACTCGAACACGAATGTTGTGAACACGAAGTTGAAAAAAATTTTTTTGACAAATTCATTCGTTAAAATCACATCTTCCATATATCTCTGTGTACCTAAAATTCTGGACTGTTAACTGGGTGTTCTTAAAGCGATTTAATAAAGACGAGGAGACTGTTACGACTTCGTAAAAAGTATTATGCGAAACGCGTGTAAAAATCTTCGGAAAGACATTATTTTGTCTGCTACAACTTTTGCGAATACATTGACAAGTCCTTGAGCGTCGGTTTCTTTTTTTTTAACATTAAAATCGCATTTGCGCATCTATACTAATCCTATATAGTTATGCAAAGCAAAGTAGTATACATTGTTAATTAATAATTGTCTCTTCAGAACGAAACGAAGCACAGTGTGAACTCGAAGGCATGTCTTGTACAACGCGAGAAAAATAAACTATCCTCCAATACGTAGCAAGACCGTAAATGCATCTCAATCGTCTAGAATAAAGCGTGAAACGCGTCGTGGTGCAAAGACAAATGAGTTTCTAAAGTAATCGAGAGCCTCGAAGTAAATTTTTGTCTGACAAGGCTACAAAATCATATTCAATTATCAAACGGTAGCACCTCTTTTGTTCGATGGAAGCTACTTTGGTAAATGCACGGGAAATACAAAATTCTCATATTACTTTTTTTTTTCTCTGTCTCCGATGATAAGTAATTTGTCAATTTCCTTTATGGAATATACTGTCGATATAAAAGTAGTTTGTATTAAAAGAAAAAAAAAAGAAAACATGCCGGAAGCAATCTTTCCCTATAAAATGAATGTATCGACTAAAGTCGCGCGACAATTCGATGCTCTCTATGAAAAACCAAGACGAAATCGGCAATCAGGACTGTGTCAAACAGCCGATGAGTACCGGGTACCCGCGTCTACGTAGCACAAAGTATTTCACGTCGGGGTTTATGCTCAATAATATGAGAGAGAAGGCATTCTGCAAAAAATTTACGTGGCGATCGTCGCGAGTTATGCAATTGGTAATAAAACTTTAACAGGCACCTAGAACAGTGCTGCCGAAAATCTCGCTGTTCCACACTACTAAACCGCTTAATCCTAGAAAAACGAAAAATACGGATCCGCAGCGTTGCATACACCATGTGTAAATAAAAAACAAGAGACAGAAACTATGTAGAGAAATTCCCCCTACTAACGCCCGACGAACGTCATACAAACGACCAGGCAATGCAACCAGCGAGCAAGACACATCATCCTACGTGGAGGAGTTGATACCGAAAACGTGAAAGATCTTGTGTTTAAAACCGGGTTTGTTAGGACTAGCGTCGTTGTGGCCAGACTGTCCTTCGTGGAGTGCCCTCTGTACCAGCGGCAGGGAGCTCTGTGATTGAGTGTCGAGAGGTCGCCGAATCGTCAGATCGGGCCGGACAACGAAAAAAGAACAAAAAGAAAAGAAGAAAAAAGGATAGTAGACGACTAATGGTGTAACTACTGCATGCGGTGCTACTAACGTCTTAAGGCTCTCTCAAGGATGGACTCACCTCCTCCTGTTGCTCGTGCTCGCTGTTCGCCAGGCTAGATCGTGAACCACGCCTGGTTGTACCCTTCTCGTCTCCTAGGATCTGCGCTACCTTTGCTTGCTTCACCAGGTCCAGGGCCTGTACAAAGTACACGTGGGTTACTTTAAGAGTAATGCTGTAAAGCTGGAAATTATTTTTCCTTTTCTTTTTTTTTTTTTGAGAGAGAGCCAACAAGTATTTTTTTTTAGTTTCAAATTTTCAGTGGACAAGGGTAATCGAGGTGGAAGAAGAATGTACATTTTAGATGTCCTTAACTACTTACCTGCTGTATGTGCTGCTTGTAAAAGATAAAAAATGATAGGACAGTCATTAAATGTGAAGACGTGAACGTGGTTATGATACGAGATACTGAGTGTTACCAATGAACTTTGCGATAATGATATAACGAAACGTTGTAAGAATTACCTCTTTTCGTGACCTAAGGGCGCAATCTTCGAGTGTCTCCGCGGCCTCGTACTTCCCTTGCCGTCTGTAGAGAGCGCCAAGATTTTTCAATGTCGTGGTTACGGTAGGAGAATCGACTTTTGCAGCTTTGTGCCATCCGCCATATTCACCGTACGGGGCGTTCTCCTTGTTCCTGTGCTTGTTTGCTTCTCGCTCCTCCGCTACCTGAAACCAATTGAACGATTGATCGTGACAATTCGACTTTGAAGAGTCGTAGAATTAATAATTATTTTATTGATAAATCGATCCTTGCCTGCCAGATGGGTTTGTTATCGCCGTCAATAGCACCGAACTCTTTCTCGTGAGCCCTAGTCAAAACTTGCTTGTAGAGTACTTCGGCGGCTTTGTATTTACCCTGCTTGAGGTAGCAGGAGGCAAGGTTATTTTTCGTCTTGGCGACGTTTGAGTCGTCAGGTCCAAGCTTAGCCTCGTAGATCTCCAGAGCCCGCTGATAATAACGTTCGACTTCCTCGTATTTACCTTGGTTCTGGCAGAGCAACGCAAGGTTGTTCAACTGCTTAGCAACGTCCGGATGCTCGCAGCCAAGGACCTTCTCACGAATCTCCAAAGCACGCTTACAAAGTGGCTCAGCCTCCTTGTACTTGCCACGCTTCCCGTAGAGAACGGCAAGATTATTCAAGGTAGCAGCAACGGCTGGATGATTCTCACCGAGCGTTTTCTCGCGAATGGCTAGCGCATCGTTCAAAAGATTCGCAGCCTCTTTGTATTTGTTCTGATCGCGATATACCAGCGCGAGGATGTTGAGCATCGTCGCGACATCCGGATGATCGTGACCGGAAGTCTTTTCCAAATCCTCCAGAGCTTGCTTGCACAGTGGCACGGCAACCTCGTAGCGACCCTGGCTAGCGTACTGAATAACCAAATTGTGCAGGGTACGCAAACGCGCAGGTATTTCATAGCCAGCGTTTACTTGTTGTGCGAATTGCGATGGCAGAGTCGGTGACATCGCTAAAAGAAAAGATAATAAAATGATAAAGAAATAAATAGAGCCAGTTCGTTATCTGAAGAGATTCAAGCCTATGCAAATACGTTGAATGAACCAGCCATTTGAGACTGTCTGATTAAAAATTCATTCATAAGTGAGCACAATCTCGAATCTTAAAAAGAGTAGGGTGCTCTTGGCACGGCAGTGATAAGAAACTCACCGTCGTTAATCGTGAAGCACGTATGACTTGAGGCTGGTGCATTAGGCATTCGTGCATAAAGCTTGCAGAATAAGTAGAAGTGAAAAGGTCAACATACACTTACTGTTTCGCTCGTCAGCCTCGTCGTCCGGGAATAGGTCGACTACAGGATCGTCCTTAGGTCTGTCCTTAGCATTTTCGTCCACTGCCGGAGGATCTGGATCATACTGTCGAATGCTCGCCATAAAGTCCAGATGCCGCTGTTCCTCTTCGAGCTGAGCAACCTGGATGAAAATTTATAAATTGATCAATAGCACAAGAGAGGCACTGAGCCACGTGAATCATATCTAATTCTAGTATGACCGTACCGCTTGCTCGCTGGCTTGCAGCTTCTGCTGGGTACCAGCTAGCTCATCCCTGAGCCACGCATTCTCTTGACACAGTCGTCTGACCTGAGTCCTGAGCTTTTGCTTTTCAGCCTCTACCATCTGCAAGTGACTCGCCAGAGCCATCATGACCTGAGCCTCGCCTAAGCCAAGTTCAATCATCTCGATATTCTTCGACAAGAGACTAGCCTTCTCCCGGGCAGCTGGTGCATCCTGAGACTGCAGACCTTGAAGAAGACCACCGTGCTCAACGCGTAAAGCCTCCAGACCCTGGGCAACGGTGCGGGCACCGGCCACAATCTCTTCCTGCGTCATGGCCGTCATTCTACCAATGTGTTCTATTTTTTTGCTGAAAACAGACAAGATCGTCAATTACTTTCTCTGCACTTTCATCACAATTATTAAATTGAACCTCTAGAAAGAATTTAACGAATAAAGATTCAATCTCGTCGTTGATCAAATATATCAAATTCGATGAAAACAAATCACCGCAGCCTATGAAAGAGATATTCCACTTATTGCTAGCATTTTCATATACGTTGGTTCAATTATTTGTTTTAAACGTCCACAACCAAGTACAACAAAGTGGGAACGCCATCATGTTTACTTGAAATGATGATCGAGCAGACGTACCACGTCTCCGGTTACCTCCGAAGGTCTCGACGATCGACGAGAATCGTAAAGTAAAAATGGAATGAACCAGGTAAGATTGTAACAAGACCGATCCTTGTGGGAAACGATTTATTTCAGTCAGAGACACGAGGACGCGCACAGTCGATTGAAAATTGTACGAGCTGTCATTTCGCGCCCGTGTTTTCTACGTGCGACGTACGACCCTTAAAGAATACCGGTTTCCGAACGATTTAAACCGGAAAATTCTAACGACCCGAACGAATCTAACATAGAGGCGTATGATTACGCAATAAAATGCACAAGATACACCAATGTAAAAATCTTTTTAACAAATTTAATCGGGATGCGAACTTACCCCATGTCAGGGCCGCGTATCCCATCAAAATCAATGGCTCAATAGTTCCGCGCATGCGCGTTCCGCGTCTTTCTAATGCGCCACTATATACAGATAGAGAATACGTGAAAATGCACGAGAATGACAGGGGAAAAATACTTGAGATATTTCTAGACGGAAAATACGGAAATGCATAGGACGGAAACGATTACGTGTCAATAACAAAAATAAAACACATAAATGCAGAGAGCTACTCGACAAGGTTACGCTAAGAGTCTTGGAGGGTTGACCCTTGACCTTGGAGAATTGCGACATGGCAGAAAATAATTTTCGATCAATCCAAGAATATTGAGCTAATCGTGAACTCGCAGTACATAAGAATATCAATAGTAAGGAGTTAAATATTTCATAAACCAATCCTGTACACGGCGTATATTTCATTACGATGATTTTTCAAGTAAACGAGAACTGTAATTAGAAATCGAAAAAAATATTGAACTTAATTTCGTTCAATCTTCAAAAAAAAAAGATGGCGCGACTGCAGTCGCCCAGCAGACAGTAATACGGTATAAACATTTGAAAGGCTACACATGGCAAACGACTTAACAGCTGATGACTAAGATTGGCGCAAGAAACAAAGTAAAATTATTTTCCAGAAAAATCCAAACCTAAAACGATTTCCAGGCTGTTTCGCGATGCGAAAAGCTCGAGCACGCGTTAGAGTAAAATATTCAACAGATTTTATCGGTAAAGACGGAAATTCGTATCTGCAATTTTATCGCAATTCTTACGGTTAACGAGTAGACGATTTCATTATTAATTACGTATATAACAAGTAGAACACGTGGATAGATATTTATCCAAAAAATATAAAATATAAACCATTGGCCAATGTTGCTTGTCATAGATAAAGATCGATTGATGAAGCCAATAATCAATTTTGCGATTTCTCTTTTAATAATTAAATGGCAGAATGCTAAGATATATATATATATATATATTGCACCCAAAAAAATTATTCCTAATTGACTATACATACAAAGCTATTCCAAAAGACCAACCGGGTGCACAAATTCACTTGATAATTTTCATCATTCAATCCAACATCCAGGGTGTAGAATGCATATTCCCGCAAGGATGCAGTCGTATCCATTATAGAAACCAATCAAATGCCATATTAATTTATCGACGAGTCTGAACAACGTACTAAAGTATTGCACACGGAGCAAAGGGACGATTTCAATTTACGTTACAAGACATTTGGAATCTACTCACATTCTATAAGCGTTCAGCGTTTTTGACATATCTGTTCTACCCATTGGAAATGGAGTGGAAGAGTGAATACTCGGCCAAACCTACCTATTCCTTGAAAAAAGATTACTTAATAAACGATATTGATCTATCTCGTTGATACATTCGCGTCGGTATTGTCACTTCTCAGTCGGATACAAAAATCACGTACAAAAATCATCTATCCTCGCGTCGGTATAAAAATATATATAGATGTTTATATATATACTGGTAATCTGATTGCTAAGGGGGGTTGCTCACGGTATCACGTTTTATTCTTTACTGAGCCTTGGCTCAGCTTCACACCCCAATACGATGGGGGTTGGAAAATGCGCATGCGCCGTCCGATCTACTTTATATATATATATACACAATGCCAAATAAAAGTACAGCAGACTGTGAAAATTCAGTGGCCGCACAAAGCCTCGGTACAGTTCCACTTAAAAGAAATGAATACTGTCCCCGTCAACTTGTTACATTATCAAGTATATTTATAACGAGTATGTTGTGGCTGGTGGTTTTCAAGAAAGACAAGGTGAAGGGAAAATTAAAAGAGCGCCAAGAGTTCTTTCAGAAACAAGATAAGCACGCGAATGACCTTAATTAGTAGGGACTGTAAAAACGTTCGAGAATAAAGTCGTCGCCGTGCGAGTGTGTTCCTTTTCGTTTAGGAATAAGATTAGAATTTCCTCGAGTCGGAAGGCGTGCGTGAGTGCGTGAAACTACTTTTGGTATAGCGCTCTATTTTCGGCATTTGTTTAGAAAGTTAACAGAGATACTTTCGGATATAATAATGCGATGGTATTAACAGCGACTTGTATCGTAGAGGTATCAACCTGCCGGCGAATCTAACGGGTATAATGAAAAAGGAAAAAAAAAAAAGGGATAAAGAATCAGCATTCACCCAAGAGACCTACTTACTGGAAATTGATTGGAATACTTGATTTTAGTCACTATAGGATATTCTCTCCGTGTAAAGAAAATTACAGTTCATGCATTATCGATGATATATTACCGAGTGAGAATATATATATATATACACACACACACACACACACACACACACACACACACACACACACACACGCGCACGCAAACGTATGAAAGGTCTATGAAAAATCAGTTCTTTCAATGAAATCCGCACACGACATCCGGCGTCCTTTTACGCCGTGTATAGCACGGCCTGGACCCCGAATGATTCATAGAGTGACGACACGATTGGCTTCACCGTGTATCAGGCGTTTCAGTGTACAGACAAGCATACACGCGTGCAATGTACTTCCTTTCTTAAATTAAATTTGCAGAACACGCAACGCGAGTAAACGAGACTGTCGATACGAATCTTCATGTGTCTCAAAAGTCATGAACGGACTCCTGTCAAATGTTCCTGGATTGATTCCTCGGTTACTTTGCCACCTTTCCACGGTTGCCAACTCCTTAGGGATATTTCTACCTAAGGTCTAGGAGGCGTCTTCCTCTTCTGCTTCCTTTTCTTGACGTTCCTCTTGTCGACGTTTTCGGATTAGTTTCTCTGAAGGCGTCAGACGCAATGCGGCAAAAATATATAGTCCTTGGACAAAGAAATGCGACGCGAGTGACACTATGAATGTAAGAAAAAATTCTTTGCATTTACTCTCCTAGGCTTACTTTCAATGCCCGAAAAGATCTTGGAAACTATGGAATCTCGTGGACGGTGTCGCTTCTTATCTCGGTGATTAACTTTTTTTTTTTAGGTAAAGTACACTGTCCCGTGTCGTAGGGGAAATTGTTAATCATAATCCAGACAGGTACTGGAGAACTCCTTTCATCCTAAAATGGAGTCTTACTGTAAAACGATGCTGTCACCATTATTTGAATTAAGAAACGCAGTTATTGTTATTCATGACAGGTTACAATGTCTCCGTCATATACTGTTACGTTGTCAAACTGAGAATTAATTATAGTATTTCTATCCCTAGAATAATAAGTCATATCGGAAACGTTTAAGTTTCTTATTTGGAAACCATCTTCAATGCAGCTATACACACGTACCTTTTATCTATTTGACTTTTGTCCAAATGATAAACATCCTGTATAAGTGAATCTCACTTTGTAATCTGAAGATTATGTCTAGCGCATTGTGTGGGTTAGTGGAAATGATAAAAATATAAATGTAACGCGTCTTCTAGCTGATTTTTAGTACTCATTATATTAGAAAGATGGCAGAAGTATATACAATAATATACATCAATATCAATAGCCTGATAGTGATCCACATAGGCACTTAGATTACGACGTACTATACAGCACCACAGGAAGATGGCCACTGCTTGTTTATTTCTCCAAGAAGCTTATCGCTCGTGCGGTTATTTAGTACTAATTTTAAGTGGTGTATTTGTAGCTGGCAGCACGCTTGACATCAGTGTTTGATCAACGGATTTTTAGTGGGAAATTTGAAAAAAAATAAGTAGATTGATGTAAGTGGATTAAATCCTGACTAAGGAGTGCATCTGAGTTATTTCTCAGAGAAAATGGGAAAATACCAGAGATTAAAGCGAAGACGAGAGTTATTGGTGCAAGGATGGTCATGGTCACTGGTTTTTCGTCACGGTATCGCGACAGCCCGCGGAAACGGATTAAAAGAATTAACTTCCGGTTGCACCTGCCTGTCCCAAAAGGCGTGGTCTCCGAAAAATGTAACAGCTTCACACGACGTGTGATCCGTCCTTTAATATGAATAATAAAAAATGTATATTTCATACGTCTGAATGGAAAAACAACTCACTCTTGAGAATGGTCCATGCAGGGATCCTACGACGATTTTCAATGTACCATCGCACCACTGTAAGGAAAAGAAAGAAAACTATACACATTCGTTTGAAAACCTTTGTAAAACACCAATAACACCTGCACCGTCCATCAAGATATGTTCAAGAGGTTAAATTACACTAGAAATTTGATAGTCGACCGGAACTCAAAAATGCAAAACTCGAGTACAGTTGCTTGGTGGAAAAAATGTCTTCACCGCTGAAATAGACGTATTCGCGACAATCACAGGATTATGTAGAGGGTAGAGATATTTGAGATGTTAAAAGTTGTCAAATAACTCCCGTAAGATGCTTTGTAAACGCGGAGAAAATACTCTTGGTAAAATCTTGACACGGATCGTAGACCGATGACAGGCTAAAATGGCGAGGGCAATGGTAATCGAGTGAATACGACAATCACATATTTCTATGCTTTAATGGAAGGCATATTAACCATCACTTTTTTTACCTCTTTGGCGGACGGTGAATGTTCACGTAACAATTCAATTTGCGGGATGCAGTATCTCGCGTACGGGAAATTAACAAGAAATTTTCACAGCGAACGACGGCCGTGAGCCGAACGTAAAAACGCGACGGGGGCGACTCTGCTGTCGACGGCAGCGCCGCGTATCACCGGAACTAGCCGATGCAACTATCGATATGAGAATACACGGGCTGGAGAGTTTATTGAGACGAAGGGTGTTGTCCAAGAGACGGAAGGAGGCAATACGGACAATTTGCAAGAAGCGCGTGCTTGTACGTAATGGGGCATTGTGTTAGACTGGGAATATTCTGTATTGTTTTAGTGCGCAACTTGTCATCGCTTTACGCGCGGTCAATTCATTCTGGGCATGCGCGCACTAACCTAACTCATATTGCCATTCCATATAATTCCAATTTATACAGATATGCCCACTCTTATGCAAAAGATCTCTACTTACCTCTTCTGTCTTTTGGACCACTAGTCATGGTACAGCCTTCATCCCGTGTATTTCTGCGAGATCTGCGGATAAACCCACTTTGTTTTGGCCGAGATTGATGGCGCGAGGTTTTCAAAATTCTAATTTCTCAAAAGTTCTGTACAAGTAAATAAGTACGTTACACTCGTATCATCGTTCGGATTACACAGTGGATTGAGACTCTGAAAAATATTTTTTGAACCTCTCTAACCTGCTATTGATGCACTATGAACGTCTGACAAGTTATCGTAATCTTTTACCGACAAAATTTTCAGATAACAAGTGCATTGATCTCTCATTGGATTTAAGTCGTATCAATCACTGATGCGTTGTACAATTTAGGATGGGATATGGATTATAAATAGTATTGATATAAATTGCGATAAACGACATTTATTTGAATAATCATTATCAGAATAGTAAATAGGTACAATAGAGAACGCGTTTAGCAGGCCAACTTCTTATTAACGGTCGAAAACGTTTGGTATTTTGCATGAAAGGTATTTTGTCTTTAAGGCGGCGAAGTAATTGTTGAATAATCTTTCGATAATAATTATAATAGATAATCATATGGATAATTCGCAGCTGCATTATTAAAAAAAAGATAATAATTAAAAACAGAATATCAATATACGGATAAAGATTGCTAAACTTGGAAATTCTAAAAATTTATATGTCCTCTTCATTAGAACATTGATATTGCATCGTTTTCCATTTGCGGGTGGCATAAAATTCTAACAACTCTCATCGTGCAGTTCCATGTTGGAGTATTCTATCGTAGAAGTATCAAATTTGAAGCAATGTTTGTGGATTTATAATTATTAAAAGCAATGACGAAAGCGAAATGTGTAATTCTGCATGTGTGGATCGCATTTTATAATCGTTTCACGGTCTGAAGTAGGAAAAAATTCTATGTGTAAACTGACATTGCGCTGCGACTCATTGTATCCAATGGCTAATCGTTTAATCATCATATCGGTCTCATCGTTCACTGGCTTTGGGGCACTTTGAACATATATCCGTTTCCGGTTCCTTTATGTTACTTTAAATGGCATCAATATCGAAATCGTCTCCTTCGTCACTGTCATTTTTAACGGGCTTCTTCACGGGCTGCTGTTGCTGTTGCTTCAATGGTTGCTTCGCTCTGTCGTCGTACTCGATCTGAAATGTATAAAAAATAAAATTACCAAATAACCTCAACGATCTATTTTTACAATCGTTATATTGTCAGATATTATTACCTCCAAATCATCATCATCTTCTTCAGACTCAGATTCCTCCTCCTCGGCTTCGTTGAGCCACGTAAGAAATGGTGCAGCTTTGTCATGGATTTCTTGGGACAAGTCTTTCGAAACGTATTTCTTGCTCACTTTACTAGCCCATTCAACGAAGGCTTTCTCTTCCAAGATGTCAGCGTCGTAGAAAAGCTGCGACAAGAGTTGTAAAGATTACTAATGAGAAATTTATGTAACCAAGATGGACAGAGTTCAATATTAGATTGTCATTGCGTTAACCTACCTTCAGTATACCAGGCACCTTGGGCATTAACGAATCCTTGTGCAATGCAATAACCTGTTCAATCCCTCTGATCAAATATTTCTGTGCCTTGATATCGTCATGGGTAAAACGTAACAAGAGGACACGATGTTTTTTCGCCTGAACAGCAATGGCTTGATCGAATAGAAGTTCCGCCAGAACGAGGGGCGCCTTTGTCTTAATTTCAAGACGTTCGGCTTCAGCCACCAGTTCCTTATGATTATCAAGCTGTCCAGCATCGCGACGGCACTTCACCAGCTTATAAAATATATCCATACGCTCTTTCTCAGACTTATCGAGATCATCGCTGATGGTCATACCCTTCGCGCCATCGGTCAAGTCCTGAAGACGAGCCCTGACTGCCTCCTCAGATACGTCAACGGCCCACTTGGCATCATCGTCGTCGTCAGCAGCAATCTTCTTCGGAGCTTCCACAACGATATCAGTAGTGCTAGTCTCGTTCTCAGGAGAACCAGATCGATCGCCGTTAGCGTCGCCATTGGCACGTTTGGAACGCTTGCCGCGTTTACCTTCGGTCAAGGAGCTGCCCTGAGCGGCGGGATTCAAACTTGGAGGATTCTTCAAAATGAAGGTGTTAAGCTTGTGATTGCATTCAAGTAGACCGTGATGTCCGCAGGCTTTGCAACCCTGCGAGATGGTTCCCTTCTTGGCACTGACCAAAAGTTCAGTCTCAGGATTGTCGCAGGCCGGGCAAAGGACGTACTTGCGAATGAATCCATCCAAGAGATCTTGAAGCTTGGTTGCGTCGTGCGAACCGTTAACGATAAATCTCTCATTTTTGAAATCAAACTGTGTCTGCGCACCAAGCTCACATCCAAAATACTTCGTCGGATATGTAGCCGGTCTTCCGATAGCTTTAGCCACGTCGACCATGTTAACTATTACAGTCTTTATACCGTTTCCTTTGCCTTCGACCTTAGCCTGGATCCGTGGCATCTTATAGCGATAGAACGCATCGCTGACATTGCGATTGACATTGACGCTCCCCATGATGATATATGCTTCCGCCTTTTACTCCGCACTAGCTTACGGGTCCGACCGAACGAGAGTAACTTCCGACGTGGCGTCGTCGTGAAACGTTGGCGCAACGTGATTAGAAGGGACGTTGAAGCAGTGTTATTTTACTTTATCTCCCTTCCTTTCTTTTTTTTTTCTTATCGTACGCGCTTGCTTGCCTCAGCTCGAATTAAATTTGCCTCAGGTAGGTAACGTCTTCGTCCTCGTTCTCCTAGATCTCGTTTTCGCGTTCCCGAGCGGCAGTTTGATTGCTGCGTGGCGAACTTGCCTGGCAATGGCTACCAAATGGTAGCTTGTGTCGTGTCGAGTCAGGGTGGTTTTCGTTGGTTGCGGTAAGGCGTGCCGCACTACCCAGTGACGACAGTCACGTTTCTCTGAATGGCTGAAGCTTCCGATGCCTGTTACTGATCATCGAATAAAATAAACAATTAAGTTTTTTTTTTCCTTCAACGTGACTATCTTAACTTTCGTCGGTATTTACCGTTAACCTCGTGATTACCTGGAAAATTTTGAGGTCCTGTGTTTAGGCAGGACCAGATGATTTAGAAATCGTTGGGTGGTATCTTGGTGCAGGTTTTGCCTCGGTCTGTTGGGCAGAGGGGGATGATCTTCAATGATCATACACGCTGCCTGTCCGTCGCTCGTGCCCTTAAGAAAGTCTGTGTTCCACGCCGGCGCTGTCGACTCGATGACTACGCGTAACAAACGATTGTCCCGAGAGTACGAGATGATTCGGCCGTTATTAGCAAGCTTGGACAAGGTCCTGCCACCACCGCCTTTGCTGTACACCGATCCTTTCCCTCTGGATGATATCCTGGATGTTTCTGCAGCGCAAAGAAAATCACAAGATGACGCTTCAATAAAATTTATATCATTACAATAAATTGATGCGACCTCAGCAGGCGCAAGAACAAACCTATATAGCATGGTCTAAGTGTATCTAACGCAACAAGAACACGAATATGTTTAAAAGTCGTGATAAATAAATCATCTGCCACAGAATAACGTAGCGAGTCTAGATTTGTACCCCCAAAAGAATTTTTTTTTTTATTACAATCACAAGCCGCTTGCACTGTTATCTCATTAAAGTGAAAAACTAGCAAATTGCGTCTGTACGGTTAATCATGATTTTTAACATCGTTTTCGAATATGTTCCAGGACTTTCATTTGCAGGCTTGAACGGTTATTTTTTATTTTTACAAAATTTCTATATCACGTGTATATATATGCGTTCAGTGGTATTTCTAAAGCTTATCGATCATCCGTATGATTTTCGCGAGAACTCAGCAAACCCAGGGTCATGATAGCGATAAGGATTTTCTAAGCGATCCCGATCAAAGTTCCTCCGACGTGTATAATAAAACGACTGCGAGAAAGGAATCGTGAAATAATCAACATAAATAAAAAACAAATGAGCCTAACTAACACTGCCTGTATTCAGACGTATCTACAGGCTACTTCAAAGGAATTCCTTCCCTCAAAAACTCTCCTCGTAAATAGCTAAATCAATCATGAAAATCACCTTTAACCATTACCTCTGAGTAACTACCAGCCATAATAAAAAGACTTTTTAATCCAGCAGCGGGAATTCTGCGTCACCGTACTAAGATTAGCAACACGAAAAATAATATCCAATTATCAAGCAAGCACTCCACTGGTACTTCGAACAAATTTGGAAAACCACCAATCTTACGTAATGTAAAAGCATCGCACTTGCCGTTACACGAGACGCCCTGTAAAAACACTACGGAACAGAATTAGCAAATCTGCACAAGTGTACTGCCGTAACATGTATATATATACAAAAACACACACACACACACACACACACACACACACACACACACACACACACACACACTCGATTCAAAAATACTAATCTCTCCGTCCGTAAAAATTACCGATAATGATATATACCCCAATAACAAAATTATTTTCGATTAATTTTGAAAAGCTCGCACCAGCCCCGTGCTCACGTAATCTTGCGAACGTTACAATAAACGGTAGAGACAGAATCCCCATAAATAATTCAGTACCATTTGCGAGCCACTGTAAATCATTAATGCCACCATTATACCCAGTGACAGGATAGTACCAAAAGACGTTAAATGTTTACTGCCCTAAATACATCACCCAGTATCAAACTCAGATCTTTACCAGTTACGGTTACACATAAATGAAACACAAGAAAGTCAAGGTGATTCACTAAAAAAAAAAAAGTAACCCAGTCATCCGCTGAAAATTCCTACAATTTTCTGTTCCATTTTACTGTTCAGCCCGTGAATATAGATATACAAATTACACAGGTCCCCACAGAAGGCTGGTACAGGAACTAGTAAAAATATTCAGCTAGCCAATGCACCGAACAGGCGTATTTCCATATTGCCAAGAGGTAACGTTTATCGACTAAGCAAAACAGCCTTAAGCTTTAGGAACACGTAAACGTTCCAGAAGCATATAAATACTTTCAGGCCGTAGGGTAGTTACGATGAAAGGGGTGTTGGTCGTAAGTTGGGTTTCTTCGTCGAGTCAAAAATTTTAGTATAAAACTCTGATACAGGTAGTGGTTTAATCAGGGTGAAGATTGTACAGTCAATTAAAAATATTATCTCGAAGAGTATCGGTTACAGTGACGCGTTAAAGTTTGACTGTAGCAATAATATTTTAGATTTCTCGTTATTCGAACAGCTCTAATGTAACATTCCAAGCCTTTTTCTATATCGAAATTGATAGTGGTTTTCGATACGGTTTATAGAACATTTATACATACTTTTTGTCTCTTAGTGAAATAAATAGATCTGGCTCGATATCAAAATATTAATACAGGTGGCTACGGTGGCTGGTACTATAAAAGTAATAACTGACGATTAAGCGAACCCTATCATTAATTAATTAATAAAATAATTATCAAAAGACTTTTTTTTTAATTTTACACAGCCTTGACCCGCGGGATTAATAACTGTTGAAAACTGATCCGTTTTTTTCAACCGGAGTTCCAACTTTCATTACTGCCATTAACTGGTAAACAAAAAAATAAATTATGTGCAACGTTCTATTTTATTTGTCAATTAACTCGTAATTGTTTTTATATCGTTCATTAAAATTTCTGTATTCATTCTTTTCTTTTTAATCGTCCTTTCTACCGCTTTCGTCATCTCTCGGTACTTCTTATCGTGTGAGTTGACGTACCGATTACAAATTGTGTTACACATCTCTATAAACATTGGCCACTATATTAATGAAAAAAAAAACCACGTCAATAATGACGCAAGGTGCAGTAAATATAAATACACAAACTTCTTTTTTTCCTTACACAAGATAACGAATTAACTCTGACAACCATCTCACCATACAACTAATCAATCAAAAGAGGTAAAAATCAGCAGAGAGACAGACCAGAAAATTAAATATCCTAAAGTCCGGTTCGCAATATTCACCGATACGTCCAATGTCCATTCCCATGAAAAGATGATGAAAACAGAAAGAAAGAAAGACGTACCAGAGGAACAAGCACAGCCGCACAGCCGGCAATGACATAATTACACACATGGCAGGTTTACGACTAAATTTCACAACTGCTAATAAAAGCGACATAAGTACTATTGGAAATATTCAACATGTCAAGACTGACGATCAACCACCACGCATACGGTGCTTTAATGAAATTCGAAACCGCTTTTAATCCTTCTTATTCGATCGGGCCTCGGGTAAAGAAACTCCCAGAACAAGTACACGAGGTATCTCCTACCGTGTGACATGAGCTCAGTGCACCAGGAGCACAGAACTATTTATTCCCTGGACACGCTAGCGTATGCGACGTTATTACCTCCTCGGCGTAGACGCATAAGTCGTGATTTCCGAAGGTGGTTGGCCCGCGTTCGGTGTTACGTGACTTTCAAGGTGGGTCCGTATGTATGCTAGCCCGAGAGAGATATCGCTCTGAACTGAACTGAGTCGAATACGTACACGGGTTCGAATCCCGGATCGGGCAGCGACTGAGTTATCTTCTGCGCATGCGTGGACAACGCGAAACCGTAAGCGTATTGATCCGGGAGGGGGAGGGGGAAGGGGTGTTCCGATCGGGACATGTATAACTTGCGCTACCCTCGGACAAGGTCAGATTTTCGCGAGTTTTCGCGAGTGCAATGCGGAAATTTAACGTGGGATAGGTCAGGGTGAATGCCGCATTTCCGGTCGCTATAACGGCGGACCGAAAGCAACTGCCCCGTAAAAACTAATCAAAGGTCAAGGAGAGCAGATCCCTGGTCCTCCTTGTGAACAATAATAATTTTATAGTTTATGTTTATGATTTTATGAAGCTATAGTTATAGGATTTTAATTGATTTCTTTTTTTTTTTTAATTAATATATGTTTTTGCATTATTTTCTGCCTATTGTGGTAATGCTACGTCTAATGGACGATGCATGAGATATTCAATGTCGTCAATATGCATAATGGTAACGTGTGACATTTTGTAGTGAAAATAGACTTATAATGGTTAAGTACTTACGTCACGGTTTAACAGTATACGATAAAAGTTGAATCATAAGTGCGAGTCGTTTCATCGTATAGCGAATTACAATGGTGTAACTGTTTATGAGTATGCGATAACGAGCGATAAGTAATCCAATTTAAGTTTACATGCGTATACGTATTGTGTACTAATTCTTTTTTACCCTTTAGATTACATCAAATCTAATGATTTTTATTGGGCTAATTTCCATCTATATACGCAAATTAGTACCCTGGTTTTGAAGAATCCAGGATATGACTCGCTCCAGTAACATTTAGTTCAATGTCTCTGTGCATACGCAAGACGGAATGAAAATATTCCAAACAGTACGGACAGACCCGTCGTGAGACTCTTTGCTAGTACAAAACTAATCTCTGTTTCGATGTGGGCCAGGAAGTTTTTGTTCGCCGTTGATATCGCAAGCTGTATTATCAATTCAGCTGACTTAGCTTCAGCTTACAACGCTCTTCACTTTGTAAATGAAAGAGGCATGGCTATGTGAAATTTGCAGCAGTAGTGTAAACTGGTATGGGCGGTATTTCGAAACTTATGCAATGAAATATTGTAATAATGTCAGTGGTTCTCAAGGAAGAATCCACTCTGAAAAATATGCCGAGTGTGATGAAGAGAAAGATATGTGAGATTATACCCATATGTTTACAGAGGATGTATCTAAGAATGTTCCACTGATAAGTATTTCCAGGTACATCTTTTCATCGGACAGTGTCACACTAGGCAGATTATATTATTCTATCTGGCAGAATCCTTCATCAAGGACTGCTTAATGACGCTTATTCGTGCATTACATATCGTATTTTTGCTTGAGAACCACTGGATGCAGTGATTAACAGGATATTATTTTTGCATTGTTATCAAAACCTCAGTGCATGCCTGAGGGTCAAAGAAGGCCATCGTGCGGTATGGATAAGCGAAGGAAAAATATTAATGATTATGTATTGTAGGGGCAGGTTTCACCAAAGTAACTGCAGTTTATCTAGTAAGATTAACCAATCAGATGTCTGTATTTCTAGAAATTTCAAATCTAACTGGCTAATCTGGATAGTTAAGTCTTGATTAACTTTGCTGAACCAGTCCTAAGTCGACGTTAAGCTTCGATTACTTTCCAAGGATGCTGCAGACCCAGTTTTTGCATAACGCCATCATAATATCCATTTACTAATTTGTAATGAACTTAATAACAGTAGTATAATGTAGTTTTGGAGAATACTAAAATGGAGAAGTACTATAATCTTAAAGTACACACATCACGAAATTTACTATCGATAAGAGCCTGAATTGAAGTAGATAACAGACTACAATCAACGTAGAAAACAGCTGTAATATGCTATACTCTGAATATTCATTCATTAGTTGCAAAAAACAGAAGCACGATGGAACCACAATTTACCATTAAAGTATTCAAAATGGAAATATTTTCTAGCAGATTAGATTAGATAAAGCATAAAAAATGATTTGTATTAATCATAATTTTTTGACACACAATAGAGTTATGTAAGAGTTCAAGTATTTCTTAGTAAAAATTTTAATATGAACAATACAGGAATAAACTCTGAAAAAGTTTGAAAGTACCTGTAATCTCAAAACAGATAATTTTACATATGAAGTCAGTATTGTGTGAAGAAAATTAAAATGGCGAGATCTCAAAATTAAAGACACCAAATTTTATTAGAAATCTTCTCGCTTGTTTTGTCATGTAGGAGAAAAAAGAGAGGCAAGAGAGGCAAAGAAAAGGTTTACCAATGCGTACTAAGCAATTTATGACCAAGCAACTCGGTCAACGTACCAGGAACGTAACTAAAAATGACTAACCTCTGCCAGCCATTATAAAATTAATGCATTTTAATTCGGTAGACATGCCCTATTGAATCATTGTTATTTAAAAATAGGAAACACAACGTTCGATAGTTTCATGCATTTCCGTATAAACGTATCGTTCGCGAATGAAGCACATCGTGTCCAAAATGGCTGGTCGCTAAAATTAGCTCAAACGAGTCACGAAAATTTGTCGAGTATGGGATACGATAAATGAATCCAATCTCACATAACGATGCTCACCTTGTCGACGAAGAAAAGTCATATAAAATGGTAACGCCCTGCTGGACGGCCGCCTTCTAGCGTGAAAATTCAAAGGAAACCCACGGGAATATCGAGACAGATGGATCGCCCTTTCGAGAGCACCCCAGAAGTCGCTTTACGGCTGTGCTCGCTGTAAAATACAATATGAAATAACGTCGTTGGATTGAGCACCACTAGTTTCATAAACTTAATTATGTTTTACCTATTTAATCTTCAAAATTAGCTTCACGAGTCGAGGATCACGTCGATGTCTTTAAATGCGTGGTCAACGTAATTCTTTGCAATGAAATGCAACGAAACACTCCAACTTCCAAGCGGCTACTGGCGGCTACTGCCTGAATACATCCACGAGTATCGAAAAACAGTGACGTAAACTTCGATTCGTGAGCCCTCGATTTTTTCCCTACTCACATTAGAGTTCAAGCTTTATGTATTCTAGTTTTCTAGTGTCTTGTCATTGAAATTGCGAGCCTACGTTTGTCTGATTTCAGGCGTAACAGCCGTGGTAAATGTAAAGAGATATTATAAAAGAGGTAATTTTTATAGAATTATTCATCTTTGGTCTTTTGGATCGTTACGGACGACTCAAATTACGTAAAATGTTATTGGCATTGACTGATTGTCTTTTATTGAGTCATCATGTACGGTCCTGAGAGACCCTAGTCCTAAGTATCAATACGGACGATGTGATTGATATTTTTTCAATGTAAATTCTTCATAGTTCCTGATCCGAGCATTTAATAAAAAAATTACTTTCATAGGAGAACGATATTATTTTAGACTGTTATCAGATTTTAATTGGCGTTAGATACGTTATCGTTGTGAGTAGTTTAGTGGAATCGTATTGACTTATCCTAACCCCTAATGGTTGTGCGAATTCGATGAACACGTGATGACATTTGTGAATTTTAAGCATAACACGTTGCCTGTTCCTCTTGTCAGCTCGACAGTGAAAATCAGGTATATTTCATTTTGGCTAAAATATTGCGATTCCATGAGACGTCTTGTGAATAATTGATACCTCAGTGCGAATGGAATATTTGTTTGTAACTTTTAGTATATTAATCATTTCAACTTATCCATCTTTCAATATTTTTCTTTCAATATTGTTCTCAGATTGGAAAAGTACTCTACTTCTTGCAGTATTAATAAAGTCCTGAGTAATAGCAACAGCTATTAATTACAAATATGACTTCTCAATACACATGCATTACGTGCCGTGTAGCATTTAGAGACTTAGAAATTCAGAGGCAGCATTACAAGTCGGATTGGCATCGATATAATTTAAAAAGAAAGGTTGCTGAATTACCTCCTGTCACGTCTGAAGAGTTTCAAAGGAGAGTTATTGCTCAGCGTGGTAAACATGATCAAATGAGGCAAGAACAGTCTGTAAGTTGTAAAGCATGCAGAAAGAATTTCAATACCAAAAATCAGTATGAAAATCATATACTGTCAAAGAAACATAAAGAAAAAGTACAGAAAATAGAAAATTCCTCAGTGGAAACAACAGAAAATGTAATGTCTGATGACTCCGAAAAATCCAATACTAAGACCAATGAAATAAGAGCACAGTCTAAGGATAACAAAAGTACCACTGATGATATGGAAGTTGATTCTGATGTTGAGTCTATAGACTCCGATGAATGGCTTGAAGATACTGAAAATCCTGTAAGAAACAATGACTGTCTGTTTTGCAATCATCATAGTCGATCTTTTGTGAGAAATCTCAAGCATATGACATTAGCTCATACATTCTTCATTCCTGATCCTGAATATTGCATAGACATAAAGGGCTTACTTGTATACTTGGGAGAAAAAGTATTTGCAGGCTACATGTGTCTCTGGTGCAATGACTCTGGTATGAATCTTTTTTACGCAATATGACATAATTAATAGAACAATTAGAGCTAAATCAATATCATTTGTTTTTTTAGGAAGAGCATTTCAAAGTGCTGATGCAGCAAGAGCACACATGATTGACAAAGGTCACTGTAAGATGTTGCACGAGGGTGAAGCTTTAGCCGAATATGCAGAGTTCTATGATTATTCGTCAAGTTATCCAGATGCAGAGCATGGAGATCCTGATGCAGAAGTTGAAATACCAGAACTGGAAGATAGCGATTATCAACTAGTTTTACCTTCAGGCTCTGTCATTGGGCACCGATCCCTGATGAGATACTATAAGCAAAGCTTAAATCCCAACAGAGCCGTGGCCATACCAAAAAGTGAGAAGCTCCGAAGAGTACTTTCCCACTACAGAGCTCTCGGCTGGACTGAGACACAACATGAATTGGCCTCAAGAAAGGCACGGGACATTAAGTACATGCAGAAGATTCAGTCCAAGTATTCCACGCAGTTGCAATTTAAAGCAAATAAATTCCAGCGGCATTTCCGTCCGCAAGTCAACTTCTAGATTTCACTTGGCATACATTTTTAGCAGCGTAAAGGTAATGCCGTCTGCAATTTGTTAGATTTTTTTCCATTGTAAGCTTTACCTAACTTATATATGAATTATTCGAATACTATTTCTAAATAATAATCAACTTAATAAAGTACATATGTCCTGCCGTATATGCATTATTATTCAATAAATGTACTTACTTCGAATACTTAAAGTTCTGAAAAGTGGTACTACACTACAGACCCCATATATTAGTAAACTCGGGTATTTATTTGGCGGATAAAAAATAACGTGTAATACATCTTTACAATATGAGAGAACAACAAAGTATTGTATGTTGTATAATATTCGTATAATAATTCTTCATCTGGTGATTCATGGACCCATGTAGTAAATTGTTTGTTTTTTCAATTCACACCTAGCAATCCCTATTATGGACGAGTAATAGTCACGCAAAAAGGTATTTGCACTTGTACATATCCTTTGTAACAACCTGATACTTGCAAGAAACGTACTATGCTGCGACTTCTTCTCAGGTAAAATTATGATTTTTCAATTTACCTCATAATTAGGTGCACTTCTAAATCATTTAATCACAAAACACCTGTGTCTTTAGTATCACAATAAACTATCTCAGTGCGCAAGAACTTTTTTCATCGTCCTAGTCTTGCATAGTGGTACATGTATAAATATATATATATTATATATGTATATATTTATATATGATATAATGTATATTTCGAAATTTGCAACGATCGTATAACCATTTTTTTAATTCTAAATCTCAGTATAAGGTACAATTTTACAACAGTAACCAATGTTGTTCACTTTCCAAACGTATCCCAATGGGCCTAAACACTAGAGTGAAAGTCCTGGCTCTTGTTATTACTTGACTTTCAACATTGGACATCAAAAGACTTTCTTTAAATTCATTATATGAATTTTGAATGCCTCGGCTGACCCGTGGGACATTAAACAATTTAATAGCAATGTGATCGGTAGGAGACAGTCCGAGTTTCTAATTTCTAAGCAATACGAATTTTTACTCAGCAAAACAAATTTTCAGCTCTTTTCTTTTCTGTTGATATATGTATAATATGCATTTATACCCGTTGCGTCTTGTTGCGCGTTAATATTAATAATACGTGTACGAATAATAGAGCTGTTATTGTCACGTTCAACGATCAAAACACTTAGTTCATCTACTCTTCGTTCTTACTCCTTATATTTTAGGTACTTCTCATTACCTTGTCACTTTCTTTTTAATCTAACACTTTTACCATGAGCTTCAATGCAGTGTGCGGTGGTTCAGGCCGCGCGAATTCTTCAATCTCTGAATATAAAATTTCAGCCTCAGTTTTCAGGCCGTGGCTCGCGCATACTTTTTGGGAATAAATTCCCGTAGCGTCTACTTTGAAGACCTAAAAAACATATTCTCATGCTATTGTCGTGCTGTCATTATTATGAGTGTTTCAGGTTCTCAGTATCTTTCGGTAAGGTTATGAATAATTAATGAAAATAAGGAGGAAATAGAAAATAATGTAACCAAACGAAATACCTTTTTTTTTCAAATGAAAATCATCCCATGCAAACTAATGGTAAGTCATGCTGAAACAAAAGAGCCGATGTGAAATTCCACATGTTGTGCGATTCTAATAACAATAAGGAAATTCGAAATATTAATGAAGTAATTATTTTTCGGAATCTGTTCATTAATATACCTTGAATTCTGCTTTCCTCGCAGTCTTTATACTGTCTGCCATCAAAGTGTTCGCCAAGCCGCGACCTCGAAAATCTCCGTCCACACTTAGAATTCGACATTCGAATAACTCTTGCACGTTATATTTTGAGAATAAATCTATCTTTTCGTTCACTTTATATAAAAGACCAAAAATGACTTTGAACTTTTCATCGGATATTTCCAGCAGACGTCGTTCCGCCTCTTCGCGTTCACCCTTTTTCAAAATGCCATTCAGGGCCACACCCGCTATCTGAAATTATATATACTTTTATTTTATCTCTTGAGAAATTTAATTGCATAACAAGAGTTTTCCTTTCGACATATTTGCACTGTTACAACAATCGTTATACTCACTCTTCCATCCTGGGTAAGCAGCATCCTAGAAAATCCTTGTTTCAAAGTAATCATGCAGTGTCTCTCTAACTCAAAATGCGGCTGTCCCCGCTCGCAGAGATCTATTGCCTTATTTAGTGGTTCATCCGCGAAGAAGTTCTGTCTCAGATGATAGATTACCTCTGAGAAATAATCTTCCGTAATGTCGGTGGCCGTCACAAGATCGGAGGACATCTTTGGGCTGAGCTTTGCGTAATTTTCCTCTAAGCGAAGACTATTTTTCCACGCACGTATCTTTTTCCGCGAGAGGGCTGCTCTCATTGGAAAGGATTTATTGATTGACCCAGTTTGAGTTTGAGAAACATGATTATTATGTTATCACTGTACATCCCCTATTGTGAGATTGAACTTCCCCAAAATGGCCGAACAATAGCACGTGATATCAAAATCGTACCGTGAGACATCGTGAAATTGTTTTTCAGAATTAACGTGAACTTTTATAAATAAGGATACAGCATTGTTAGAAATCAATTTTGTTTTCTTGTCTGTTTTGTTAATTAGAACTGTTTGGAATTTTTCTTTTTATTGGAAGATAGCCGGACGAGCTTGACAGGTGTTGATAAATAAATTAAACCCAATGACAGTGTTGCCAATGAACCGTAACCATTTAACGAGCATAATTAAGATACATGTGTTTATTATTCATAAACGATTACTATAAAGTAATTATAATATCTCTTATCACACTATACAAGCCGTGAAATAATATACAATATGAATTGCAATATCCACATCAGCTGAACGGCGATACTGGAATACTTGGAATACTTTTGTTAAAAAATAGTAGCAAGCCTTTGAAGAGAACCTTCCGAACAGTTACAGTGTAGGATATAGGGAGAATTGTACCTGGGACTTTAATAAAACTCTTTTAATCCAAGAAGAGAACGGACAATAGTAGGTCATATTTAACACGAGAGGACACTTGATGAGAAATAGAAAATCACCTATAACGCTCAAACATTACGCTAAGATCTCATGGTACCGAGTCTGTAAACAAGGGAGCTAGGGAGCTATCGCTTTCTTGATTAGAGACTCGTATGATAAATTTTTATACAATCCTTTGTTTGAATTCCTTTTTTTCGAAACCAGTATTGTCTAAGAGTAAAATTCTGTTACCAGGCGTGTTTTCTTACAATTTTTTTTAAGGACTGCAAGAAACATGCTTCACGCCGTGGCGTGCAGATTCCTCGCAAGGCCCTTAATGCAAAGATGCTATTTACAATATTTAGAAGAGTAGATCCTCGTCACCCTCGTCCAGCATATTAGCGGCATCAACGGCTTTACCCGAGGCGATCATCTCCAATCTGGCAGCCTCGACCTTCAAGTAGAAAAACATAGTGAAATAGGAAAAATTTGGAAAAACATTAAGTTAGTTTTGCGAAGCTGCCTTACTTTGGCTTTTGCCTGCTTCTTCTTGTCCTGAATCTTCTTCAATCGGTAGAACTCCTCTCTCTCGAGCTCGTCTAGCTCAGAGATGATGTAGGCTAGGGTTTTCTCGATTCTTGGAATGATAACGTGCTCAATGGCGTTCACACGACGATTTGTGATTTTGATCACCTCGTCCAATGTGACAAAGCTTGTTTGAAGAGAAGCTAATTCGACCAAAAGCTTCACTGCACTTTGATAATTTTTCTTCAGCTTGGCTAGCTGCTGTCCACCACGAGCCAAACCAGCCAGCTCGTAAGTGTCCGTACCATCTTGGTATGATTCAAAAACTGGAAGATTTACACCAGCAACGTTATCCTTTTTGGAACGTATCTTTATTTGTGCTTTAGTCACATTCTGAAGGACTACTTGATTAAAGTCTCCAGTCGCAAACTTTGCTTCAGCTAGAGAGAAGGCAGCTTCTTTCATCACCTCTCCCATGAGAGTTTTCGTCTAAAAGTAAGAGATATACTTATTCACAATTGTAATAATTATTCTTTTGAAGACAGTTATATTGTGACAATGGTGTAATGTAAGATCTTTTAATAGGTAGAGGTATGTAACTTGAAGGATTATACATTGCCTGTACATACCTCAATGATTTTTCCTAAAATCATCCTAAAACGCATTTGCAATGCATCTGCCTTTTTCTTAAGCAATCCATGACCCTTTTGTGCCCCTTGAAGACGGGACTTCATTAACATTTGGGCACTGCAGAGAAAAATAAATTGTATGAAAAACCTAAGACCATTAATAAATACTTCACTAATATTGGACTGCAATCACGAAAAACAAATGAATAATATCAAAATATGTATAGTGAAACTGTAGTACAACAATACTAATACTATTATAGCATTGTAAGATTGAACATAAAAATCAAGGTTTGTACCATTGATTTATGAAATAATTGTAATGTCTCGAACAATCTAAATAATTGCATTAAGAAGCATTTACGAGAAACTAACGTAAGTAATACAAATACAAATAAAAAATGCGAATTTCTGAAAGTAGGGTTACACCCACTTTTTGGAGCATAGACAAACTCTTAGATAACAATGATTTTAGAATTTTGCAAACAGTACTAAAATATAGTATGACCTTTCCCGAATAAATGGACAATTATTTTAAATAGAATTTCATGAAAGACTCACCCCCGAGAAGGGAAAATTGGAAGCCTGTCTTTTCCCGACATATTTGCTAGTACAGTCAAGCAGACAGGAACGGGATTGATCAGCTGACTCTGAAGAGCCGAGGCTCGAGGTGCATAAACGGAAATGGATCGGTACCAGCAAGACTTCCATTTTCCCCCTAAATAAAATATTACTCTTACATGCAATATCAATCAGTCGCTATTTCTTCATAGTATAGAGCATCAATAAAGTACCTATTGTCATGGAATCATGATATAATCTGCTTCGTATAATGTGAGAAAGGTCAATCTTTTTTTCTGTGTCTAGGAACTTTTTCAACTGCTAAGTTAACTTTGTGGGAGGACTGTATATGCCTGTTGATGACGAATTTGAAAATATATTACCTGCGTAGAATCAAGAAAATTACAAATAAAGAGTATGCATGAAATTTATAAATTGACAGAAATTATTGACGAGTCTTATATTTTTACTAATATTAATTTTTTGGACACAGAATAGAAGCTAAACACAAGAATGATGCTGTTGAACAGTTATAAAAATATGGAAGCAACAGTTTGACAGTTTCGATTTTATAATCATTAAAGCTTTTGGAATTGAGTCTTAAAATTATTAAAAAATTTTGGAATATATACTGTATTAATTGTCGAAATGAAGTCGTTGGTCGATGCATATTATTCTTTTTCGGATCTCAAAAAATTTCTTATAAACCAACTGACAGTGGAGAACCGATGTTTCTACGTGGGTGAAAGTAAATCCAATAATTCTTTGAGGATTGATTTTCGTGCTGTTAATTTTCCACGAAGAAGTAATTGGCAACCAGGAGTCATAAGGACAGCTTGCGAAGAAGTACTCATAAGGATGAGTATACCACAATTTCGAAAAATAAATGTGAAAACTAGGTTTGTATATTTCCTTTAATGGTACCCGGCAAATCTTTATTCAAATGACAGTATTTGATGTCTCTTGTTTTTATTTTTTTTCCTTGAGATATTCAAGACGATTAAACCGTCAATAGAGTTTCGTTTGGGCATATTTATTGACGAAAAATATTCTAATAGAACTTACGTAATATTTGTAGTGAATTATCGGCCGCTTAGGACGTGATGGCAGCAGCATGGTCCTTCATGCCCCATTAGTATCGAAAGACTTCTTATTGAATAACGCGGTCGAGGAAGCGATCTGTATCATACTGGGTCCATATGTTCCAACTTCAAAGAGAAAAATTAGCCATACCGAGGATTATACTTGGCAACCGTTAATTACAATTTATTCAGCGGAAAATCAATTAAAGGATCGTGTGGAACGAGAAGAACGTATGAAAAGTTCTAACAAATTTTTGACTCAAATGGCTATGGTTGCTTGGGACTTTTTAAATTTATCAAGTATTTTTCAACGAAACAGAGATGACAAAAACTAATAAAGACTAATAACTGTATGTACATCAATGATGATCAAGAATTTTGATACATGACGGATATAGAAAAGAGAATTTTTGAACAATAAACATCATTATCATATATTTTAATATTTTGTACATTTTAATATAAAGTCATCTGACCAGACTTTAATACTTGTCGTATATTCATATTTATTCTAGCTTCTGATATATATGTCTTTGCCATTGTCCACTCGTCAACATTTTTCGATGTGGATGTATTGCTTTCACTTGCATTATTCGTTTCCCAAGGTTTTATGATGGTTGGTAAGATTTTTGGTACTCCGTGATATCTCAATCTGGAACCTTCTGACATTACTACAATATCACCACTTCTTAAATACATGGCTACAGCTGGTTCTTCTTGTGTGAGACCTCCAATAAGAAAAATAGCTGTTTGCCCAAAACTTATTGAAAACAATGGTGCCTCTATATTGATTTCAGAGCAATCTGTGTGTCCTGCTAATGTTGAATTCATTCTGTAGTAATTTATAATGGCTGCTTCTGCTTTAAAACCTTGAAAACCAATTGCATCTGCTAAAATATCCATAAGCTTAACCATTTCCAGAGGCATTTGCGTTTTATTTTCTTCTGAATACTTCTTTGTGTCCCAATTGTGATGATAGCCGAGTGTTGTCCATCTTAATTTGGGCAAAAGATCTTTCCCTTTTTCTGGATTTCTATGATAGCAGATTTCTTTTCTCAGATCAGCTATATACAAATAATGAATAAGATTTTACTTACCCAAAACTAATGTCCCACCATGACTCATTGTCATTTAAAACATTGTGTATATCTAAATTTAATTTATTTGGTTTTTTGGAATAATCTTTAAGACATTTAAGTATCCAGTACTGTTGACCAACTTCAGTGAAGGGATTTTCAATAAAAATCAGCCCTAAAAAGTAAGAAATATAACCAATAACATTTTTTCAAAGGCACATACTGTCGTAAGAATGCATGTCCAGCAATAATCATGAAGATGCTTTACTAAATAAACTCAAATGTACCTGGAATGTCAATAAGTTCATAGACTCTCCATTCTTTTATAGGTTTCAAACCTAATTTATCTCCATGTTGATTTTCAACACACTGTGTCCTTATGGATCTAACCTAAAAAACCTGACGTGTGTAATCATAACGAAAATACTGCACAATGATATTACACATACCTTGTTCAGATCTGGTATTGAAAAATCAAGAACATCTTTTAAATCCGGAGGTGGATTTCTACTTTTAAAATATTTAAAACTGTCTTTAAACATTCTATATCAAAGCCATGGAGGCTGCCATTTTTCGAACTACACATAACTATCAGGTGTCCAGTCGCAGTGATTCTCGCAATGTTCATAAAAAACGTAGCATTGGTTATCATCAATCACATACTTTTTTTCCAATTGATTTGAAAGTAGAGCTGCACCCAAGTAAGCGCGTTCCTTAATAATACCGAAATCATTACTCATTCAATAATCCGTTATTGAATTGAATAAGAAGATCAAGTCCTGATCCACTTTTACTCAAGTAGATGCAAGATCGGAGCAGACCCACCTTAAGTAGTTACGCAGAAAATTCTAATACGTAAAGAATTATATATTTATCCACTATAAAAATGTATACCTAATGAATTCCGCCATCGACTTAATGTAACCGGTAGCATTAATAGCTTCCAATTACGTTCATTGTTTTACATATCTGACCATTTGCCAGTGCAAATTGCATTGAGAAAGCGCACATTTCCTTGCATCTTTTTAGGCCCATCCCATTCCCAGCTAATAATGTATGACTAAGTTTAGAGTGTAATTTTCGCATAATAGCCAACACTGCTTGGAAACTATGATTTCATAGAACAAGAGAGGCACGCCGCATTAGCCTCAAGGTTTTTGAAAGCTCGCCGTAAATTAATAGCGCACCTCCGTCGGCACGGATTTAATAATCGGCATTTACTCTCTGCCCGCTATTTGCGGTAGATCTTGACCACCCTGACTCTGTTGAATTTCCATAAACTCTGGAATAGCCAACCCACGCCTGAACGAAAACCTCTTCCCGGTTCGTCTACAAGAACAACCATATGAGTGGATAATGCCGGAAACTCAATTCCACAATCAAAATCTCACTCTACACTCATTAATAATAAACACATCTCCTGTTAAAAATCTTCGCTATTTTTAGTTTCATCATTCATAATTTTCCTAGGAGTCGATTCATTCCCAGAAGATGTATGACTACGACTCAGTGATAAATCCGTAAATCTCCAACAATGATCTGTCCAAAGAGTATTTAAATGTTTTCCATAATTTACCATGTACTTTCAATCATTAAATCTTTTTATGCCTCCCAGCGTAGTTTCTATAACGATGCACCTTTTCACAAGCACCATTGCGTAAATTACTTTTAATCCCATACAAGATTCGGAACAGGCTCGGTCCGCGTTTCAATTTTGATCGTCCGAGAGATCAAAATTTTAAGACGAAACAGACGCATAGTACTAAAAACATATACAGTCCTCTTCCGGTTTGCATTTTTTAATATTTCATTTTTCTCTCCTCAACAGATTTACATAGATACGTACGGAGTGCCGGTGCGAGAGATGGCTTGCGAATTCCCTGACAGTTTCATGTCAACAAATGTCGCGTTCGCGAGTCGCACCCAGCGGATTCGATTCCCTCCTATATTCGCAGCCGTCCAATGAGCGTCAACGGTCACGTCACTGCCAGCCAATCCCTGACTTTCTCGGTGACGACGGAACCTAAAAATAACCCGTATATATCTAGGCCGGTCGCGGCCGCGAATTATCTACAGTCGTGCGCCGGCAGCCGACAGTGGAAGACCCTTGGGCGTCTGTTCGGAACACAGTTTGCATCCAAGGTAGGACCCGTACCTACAGCATGCTTTACCAACCGCGTGTCCTACGGACGCACGTGTGTACGACCTCTCATACCCTTCCTCTTCTTCCAGTTCCTTTTCCACTTCATGTACGACTTCTATATATATATATGTACATACTACATATCACATACGCTTGCTTCACGCATCTACCGGGTGGAACGTGAATTATCTTGACAATTCATCAGTGCGGTTTAAATTTTCAAGACGATACAAAACCGCTCACCCGTTAACTGTCACGAAATCGTTTCAAACCTTCGAAAACTCCAGGGTTGATGTTCCGATTCTCTACAGTATAATAACTTTCGGTCGTACATGCCGGTTCGGCACTCGGAGACGTTTTATATGACCAGTTTATTGGGTCGTACGCGCGACAGCAATTATTTGGAGCCGTTTACGAGTACGTTTTACGTACCGATCGTAAAGATCGACTTCGCTAAGGCTGTTATTACTTTATTGTATTTAGTTAGTGCATCAATTCTTTATTTTTGAAAGTGAAGATCGACGACATTACTTTTATGTCTCAAGGATACACGCGAAGGTTAGGATTTTCAGTGATGTCAAATTTTTCGTATGTTAAAAATGGCTGCTCGCGTAGCGACACTTTTCTTTCTACATTGCTGCACATAAATTTGAGTGAGACAACAAATGCAAAATAGCATACGAACATCTGGCTGGTTCAAGGAGCCAGACTAACTTGACCTTTGTTTTTTTTTTTCGTCGTTGCCAGAAATGATTCGACGGTACCGTTAAAGAGATGCATTAAAGATTTACAGTGGTTAATATTTATTTTCTATAGTCTCTGACACCCGAGACACACTGATATTACGCTAAAGCGTTGCTTGCTATCTTTGACATCACCATATTGTTACATCGCCTCGCTTATATTCATTACAAATTGAAATCGAATCGAAATCGAAAGTCAACGAATATAACTGACATTTTCAAAAGTTCAGAGAAGCGTCACTAGCGCAGGGCTTTGATATCCATCGTAAAAACATCAAGGCAGCGCGGAGCAGTCAGTTATCTCGACAGTTTTGTTTTGACTCTTCTAGATCGTTCGACGATTGACACCAAAAGGTATTAAGATATAAAGAAACATGAGCAAATTTTCCAACATAATTTATGAGAACTAAGTCTTTGTTTTTCCTTCATTTTTATATAATCGCCCGGGAAACTAGGACGTCTCGCTTATATGTTTTTCTCATGAATATGAAGTCGCATAACTATGCGTCTCGGAGAGTCGTTACCGTCAGACGCCCTCTAGATTCTTAACAGCACACACATATTTGTTTTTCCACGTATTTATATTCCATGGCACACATATATATACATATATATGCAATCTAGTGTTTTTAATGGAAAGACCTTAAGCACCAGTTGCGTTCGTTTTGTTTCATAGATAACCTGCTTTAGCATGCTTCAGCTTACTGACCCCAGTAACGTTAATTATAGATACCAATACCGTATGCAGCCGAATTGTCATACTTCTCGTTCATATAAATTATTAGAAAATCGGTTAAGCTCATTTACGATTACCGAGGTCGCTTTGGCTTCGATCAGTGTGATTTTAACGTCGGCGTGTCGGATCATTCAAAATAAGAAACAGGTGTGAGACGAGTCTCGTGGTTGCGCTCGAGTAGACCCATATGTTACATACGTATCTTTCATACTTATACGGACGTATACGTAAGTACCTTAAGTGTTATTGGTTATCGAACAATTATCCAAAAAGTTCATAAGAGAAGATTTCGGTTCGCAACAAGATCGGACGTCGGCGAACTTGTTGCGTTGATATTTGCAAGCTTATGATTAGCGACTTTGCGTTGATTTTATTTGTCAGCTTTACGCAGGGATTAGACTAATTAGAAAGAAGACATATTTTGTATTGGCAACACGTCTGCAGATTAAACGTCAACTTACGTGTACAGTGGGAATCATGCTAAGAACGTGACAATTGTCAGGAAAAGCTTAAACAACGAACTGACAGTTGGGATCCAGTTGAGCAGCGTTGGGTAGCTGTTCACGTAGGTAATAATTGTCTTGCAAGAATGTCAGAGATTCTCTGCGCTTCGACCATGACCTTACTGACATTTGACTGGCAACCGAGTCGTTAACGCGTCTCCATGCCGGAATACATTGACAAGATGGCGATGGTGTCCATATCCGCTAGGTCCTGCCATATGAAAAACTGGAAAACGGAGCTCTGGGCCATTGAAAATTGGAACATGGAACGAAACCACAACGCGGACTCATGAATATGTAAGCGCGTTCCGTAATTATGCGAACCTTAAGGTACACTATGACGGCTAGGCAAACATAAGCACTATAATCAGACATGTCTGGTAAGGTAGCCGTACAGGAATATACAATTCAAATGGCAACGGAGCCACAGTTGACAGTAGTCACGATCATAATAATTCAGTAATATTTAATAACTTTGATAAGTAAAAGCACAGGGGATCAATCCGTGTCGGTTAGGAAAACGTGACTTTTCGATTTGTCGAGCGGTAAAATGGGTGTTTTTATTGTCCTTCAGATTTTTCAAGCTTGCTATACGTGCCGCGAGTGCGAGAGAGACGGACTTATGGCTAGTCGCGTGCATAAGAGAGAGACATGCATACGGACAACCGGAATCGTGGGTGATTTCAGTTCTTTCATAGATGAAGCTCTCACTGACACCAACTGTTATATGATTTGACATATTTAGATGATCTAACAGTGATTAACTCAATAATCTATTCTATTAAACTTCCCTCTCATTTACTTGCGTACAGTGCTGTCAAATTTTGCTTGATTATAGGGCGACCATTTGACAGCCGTCAAAATCTTTTCATTGGTGCTAAATAATCCTGGTAAACGCGAGGCTCTGTACGAATTTTCAACTGCTATAGCTTTTTCCATCGAACCCTCTTGCTCTGTTACACTGATTTTTATGTATTCTTTTTATTTTCTTTTTCTTCGTCTTCATTCGTGTGTACGCTCACGCATATCAGCAATCTCGCTAAAGCCACGTCCAATGGTCGTGGTACGTTTGCCGAATTTCAAGATAGCCAACATCATGGAATAAAAGATAGGTGATACAAGAGGGACTAGGAGAGTGGTTGGTCGGTCCGGCGGACAGAAAAGAATAAGAAAAAGTAGTGGCTCAGGTTCCGTAGCGAAAATAGATACCGCCAAAATACGCCCGCTAGCAGGTGTCCCGTCGAAGGCGGATCTATCCGTGCTCGATAATCCCGAGGGATCTTGAATTGAGGCCAATCAGGAATATACATATATATGTCAGAACAACACGAAAACTCATAGCAACCTCCGTGTGGTATTGAATTTTCAGATTGTCATATTTTCTGAAATCATTAATACCTTCACTCGCGCATGCGCATACGTATGATTTCCATCTACCATTGGCTGACTCTCGCGATTCTCTAAGATTATCATCTCAACGGCAGGATTAATTTATTCGTTTATTTTTGCCGTGCTCGATCGTAAGTTCTTGTCAAAATTGAAATAATGCCGGGCCTCGGGTTTATGCCAAGTCGCCACTTTGTATTATTGTGTAAACGATGCATATAATTGTCAAAGGGACGTCTGCGTTCGAGGATACGTCTTCGGGAGCAGCAACTTATCACTGCGTAAGTCGCTCGTACTTCTCTCTAGCTCGACTTTCTAGAGTAGTAAATAGAAATGCCAACGAGCTATCTCGCGCTTTTATCGCACCCGTCCGGATCCTTTTTCTTTTCCTCGTTGAAAAATCTGTCGAAGCTGTAAACATTAAATAAGCAGGCAATATCGTATTGCGCATGCGCAACGTCATCTACTGCAAGCAATTCTCGTAACCAGAAAAGGTCGATGGATCGATTTCTCATTTTTCAAAAAATTTAATAACTACATCCAATCACTTGTTTTTACAACACAGAAATGGCTCCGGCGTCTCGTGGGAGTCTGTTAATTGTTGTCATTTATAATACCCACGTATCCAGGTAGACTCTCGTTCACTCCCGGAGAAAGGAATTTACAATAATCTTATAGTGTTTACTATATAGATATCTTCACTAGTAGACAGGATCCTGTCTGGTCTGTTTCTATGTGAACAATATCGTTATATATATGTATATATATATATATATATACATTCTATACCCTTGTTGTTTCGTACCTTGACTGCTGACTTAGTCCCATTTTATTCCACCGAGATCCTCAGCGTGAAGAGACGCAGAAATCGGGTTCGAAGTGTTAACTGGAATTTCGGATGGCTCCTCGTCGAGGTCGTTCTTTTAATTTCTTTTTTTTTTTTCTTTCTTAGCAGGAAGAAGGAGGGATCGGCAATAAGGTGCGACCCTGAACAGGGATTCTCTTATGTTAGTTAGATACACACCAGCGGAGACTCAAAGTGGTTCCATGGCGAAAATAGTCTCTGGATGAAAACTATTCCACGTGTATAGTAAGCATAGTATATTCATAGTAGATACGTACAGTAGTGGTATAAGTTCTCCTCGTATTCGGATCTCGAATTCAAGTTTGACCTTAGCCACGAATTTGCGCCCGTATGCCAGTATCGTGTTGGAGACCAGTTTGAACAGTGGATGCGGGCAACGAGCATTAATCTCCATTGAATTTCGTTATTTTCCTTTAATTTTTCAAACACGGAAGCCCCGTTTAGCCTTACATACCTATATGCGTACACACACCACAAAAGTCCCAGGGAAAGCGACGCCAATGAAGATTTTGAGTTTTTCCCTCGTTTTTTGTCCTTTACGGCCAATACAGGGAAAATGGGTCTAAGGCGGCATAAATTTTCGAGTATTACTTTCAATGTATCAGACACTTTTCCTTTATTTATATATTTTTTTCTTATAAAAATTTTTTAATAATTTATCTCGCGCTTACGTATATAGGTATGCCATACTGGCGTTGCTCGTCCGATCGATTCGATCAATCAATCGTCCAATGGCTCGCTATCATAATCATTGCTGAGCTTGCTTCAAGTTCGTCCGAGTCAAAGAGTCACGTGTGACTTTAGTTCGGACGCAAATGTTAAGTCGCGCTCCTCGCGCACGGGAGTCCCACACAATAGTCACATTGTGCGCACGCACAGGAAGCATAAATTTTACGAACACCAAACATAGCGGAGCCCGTGGTATGAAAGGCGGGCGAGAGTGAAATATAATGCGCTTGGGCTTGCGGGCGTTACGCTCGGAAGAGCCGCTAAAGTAATTCGATGTAATTAGCCCGTATAATTGGGTGGCGGTCGAAAGCTACACGAGGTCCCTTAGCGCGTAGTTCTTACATCGAATTCCATCCCGCGTTTCCTCGTTCTTTTTTCTTTTTTTTCCCCACCCCGAAAAGAAACAGAAACGGTTTTAGGTTAGGTTAGGTTTAGTCGGCTATCCCTTGGGATTTCTCCATGTAGATATATAATGTCGTTTACGTACTTGATAAACGACTATTAGCCTTGTTATTATTATTATTATTATTGCTATTACCATAATTATTGTTATCGTAGCTCCTTCTTTCCTTTCCTTTGCGGCTTCTCGGGCCTGGTCCGAGTTTATCGCCTTCCTCCCTCCCACTTTTTCCTTTACGTACTATTCGGCTTCTCTCTCATTTTTTTTTCCTCTTCCCATGCCTCTTATTCTTTTCTTCTCTCATTCATACTACTCGTCTCTCTCTTTTTCTATTATACCGGTACCGCCTCTTTTTACCTCGTCGATAATTCTCCTTTTTATTATTCGCACTGTTTAATATTCATCGAGCTTCCTCTCTTGTCTCGAGGCTCCTTGCACGCCTTGTACTTAAGACGTCTCGCGGAGTATCCTTCGCCGTTATAATAGCTGATCGACTGGAGACGCGCGATATTAAGGCGGTAAGCGCCGAGTCTCGGGCGTCTTCGGGTACGACGAGGCGGGTCGGGGGAACGTCGGGAGGACGATGCGTTACGACGATGAATTGGGCATGCTTTGCAGCGTATGCCCACGCCAGTGGGATCTACCAAAAAAGCGCGATAAAAATTTTCTCGCCAGATGGAAGCGATTGCGCAAGATCCGTATGATGTTTCGTTACATGGGAATATTTGGGTGAGAGCGTTTTACGTTTTTTTGACTGTGATAAAAAAATATATGTATGGCACTGTATCGAATAAAAAAAATTAATGCCATTGTCCTAATGCTATCTATACGTGTATTTTGCCTGTATTATTTCAGTCGCAAGTAACTCGAGGCTCAGTTCGGTGTAGAGTCAGCTTGGTAACGGTCTCACATACGCTAAAAGGTTACAACGAGAGCCCTGTATCGGTTTTGTATATAATACAAGCAACTTCCAGACTTCCTATCTGGAGATAAGGTTGATAAAATGGCTGCGGTCGATGCACGTCTCATTTGATGGGATAGCCGGATTAGGCGGACGATGGAAGTAGACGGGAAGGAGCGACGAGTTGTATACTAAAGTAGAAGTTGAAGGGAGCGAGAGAGATAGATGACGGAGGACACGAGAACGAGTAAAATAAACTAAAACGAAAAGAAGCAAATTGACCAATTCAAAGAGGCGCGTCGCGATCGTGCCCGATTATTTATAGACGCGACCCCTTCCTTCTATTCCCTAAGCCAACCAACCGCCCCCGTGAATAACGCGGAGTGCAACGACGACGACGACTGTGACTGTCCAAACGAATTTTGAGCGACTTTTCTATCGGAAAGCTCGGTCTTCTTTCTTAGACTTTGTGAAACAATTAAAATATCCCGACGACGACGCGATTACGCTTTGCCAGAGATCACCCGAAAGTCTAACCGTGTCAAATCATACATCAAAATCAAACGTTTTCTATTTATAATCTTAACGGCTTGCAGCTAGCGATGGATAAGAGTCAACACCTGTTTCTCCACGTCGATCAATCGATCTCTGATTGTCGTACGCGTTTTCATTGGCTTTATTGTTTTTTTGAATTTTTTTTCATACGTCATTACATCGACAATGCATTTTTATAGGTTATATCATCGTTCGCAGTGCATATCTTGTTCGATTCATTATATTATATTCTGTCAGATACTTCATTCTAGTTCTTCGAGGTTAAGATCCTTTTGTTGATCCTGGTAAAAGCTTCTGCGCGATGGAAGTAACTGTCATTGAAAAATATCCGCTCTCAAAGCCATCGCTGGGACGGACTCTGGGTACGTTGTAGCACAGTCGCCGAATGTATATAGGTCACTAGGTACGCCGTCTGCTAGCAGCGAAGCCCTTTGTCGTGTCGAGCGTCTCTCCGTGTTGAGAAGTCGAGGCCCGAATGTTTAGAAGAGACGCCGATTTAATGTATGACGAGTGTAGAGACGATTGCGTATTGTGGTTTGAGGTTATGGTGGAGGAGGATGTTAGAGCGATGGGGGCGGCGGGGAGGAAGTCGGTAGTGAATGGTGTGTAAATACGAAGGAGGATAAGGACAAAATTGAGGAAAAGAGAGAGTAGAAGGGCATTAGGCACCGAATACGGAACGAGTCGATAAAAATTGTTACGAAAGCCACGACCGTTGGGCAATATCGAGACTCCGCACGATGCGGAGTATCCGTCGCGGCGAAATGTCGCTTCTTTGAAAATTCTCGAGGTCGAAAACGCTCGCGTGATGTTTACACAGTACGTCGTCTTGTGCGGACGGGACCTGAGACTGTCGTGACGTTAGTTTGTCAAAACTATTTTTGACACGCATTGACAGCCTTTTAACGTCGGTACGGATCACCCACGTTGTTTTACCGTTTCGACTCGTTCACTGCACTCGAAAAAAAAAATGTATTAGTTCGCTCATTTAATATGCGCCTTTAGCCGCTTCAAGAGTTTCGCGATACCGATTTATGAATTTTTCGTACCTTTTTTTTCCGTTTTTTTTCTGTCTCTCACATACTTGCACATTTTAGTTCATACGCATGTCGGTGAATACACAATGACATTGTGACAGATAGTACAGATAGATAATGATCTTGACGTGCACGATAAAAATGTGCTGATGAATCATAAATAAGAACGTATGAAGGATCGATCTAAGTACGATTATCGAAGTTGTTTTTAATCCTCGCAAGCGATCCTGAATTTCGATTGAGCAATACCTGTAAGTGATAATTATATAAGCATTTCCCATGGACTTATTCGTACCGGCGTTATGAATTTTTCGTGAAAGTATTAAGAAAAAAGTTTTGCCTAGAAATACAATCGACTGATAGATATCTAAATAAATCTGACGTTTATCGTATCGAGTGATGAATAATTTAAAAATGACATACGCATATTTCTTTTGCAGGTTAAATGTGAAAGGGCAAGATGTACAATTTGAACGTGAATGTGAATCCCAGTTCGACGGCTGCCGCGGGTCTGCTTGGCGTCGCGGCGGCCGAGGTCACTCCAAGGACACCGGAAATCGTCAACTCTCTTATCGCCATGACCAATCCCTTCGAGGGATACTCGAACGAGAAAAGTCGGGATCGCACGGATTCTATGAGCAGCGGCGAACCGAGTCCGCCCAGCGTTCAGCACACCTGCAGTCAGCTTATAAAAGAAGGTATAATTAATGTAATTTCTTAGGGCGTTTCTATACGTACATATAGAGATAGTATATCACGCAGCGTTTCGTGACCGGCCACTGGTCGGGATATAGAGGACTCGCTGACGCTGCCGTTGAAATAGAAACGGGAAGTTGGACATTGATTAAATACTAGTGAATGAACACGCAGGGTTGAAGTTGACACTTCAGACGAAGAGGAGGGCCAACGGGAGCAGCGATGAGAGTAAGAAAAAGTCGAGGAAGGAGGATGGAAGTGCGGACGACGAGGAGGAGGATGAGTCCAGTAATAACAGCACACGAGGCGGTGTAAGAATGATTATTATAATTTTTCACATAATCCTCGCGGTCGAATTCATTGTAAAGTTAACCTAAAATCTTTATTGCTACTCGACATACCTTCCTGTACCGTATACGAAACGTAGAGCCAACGCCCTGAATATTTTCTTCTCCAGGGTGATTACAATAGAGATTTAGTCTAAAGGAACTTGACCTGCCCTTCTAGCTGACTCCTGAGGACGAGGAGAGACGTCGTAGACGACGAGAACGGAATAAAATAGCAGCGACGAAGTGCCGTCTTAAGAAGCGAGAGAAGACTGTCATCCTGGTACAGGAGTCTGAGATCCTCGAGACCCAGAATCACGATCTCAAGTCCCAGATACAAGAACTGGAGACTCAGAGGCGCAGGCTCGTGGATATGCTCAGCCTGCACAGTCCGACGTGTCTGAAGCAGGGTGGCTCGACGGACACCTCCTTTCAGCAATTTGCTGAACCGTTACCACTACCGAGCTATCAGGAGAACTTTGCACCCCCGGCTCTCAATCAATCTCAGAATTGCGTCACGGAGTATCCCGTCAAGGTCGAAGGTTATGACGGTACGACGCAGGATTTTTACCGACAAAATAGTCCATACGTGCCGACGTCGGACGCCGGTTGTACAGTCTAGTAGTTGCACTCGTATCCTAGTACTCTACCTGGGGACACGATGTCCTGGTTACCATTGAAATACCGGTCGAAAAATCACTAAGCTCTCTCTAGGACAGTCCATCTGTTTCATTCTGTAATCTCTAACGATTCGTATCAATCGAGTCTTTTTTCTCATCCTTTGAGATATATTCTTTTCTCTTTTCACGATTCTTCTCTTTATATTTATCTTTCTATCCGCATAACTCAATGCTATCGTACCAGGACATACTTTTTGACGGTTTTCACGATTCATCGAAATTAGTTCTTTTACACTGTTTTCACTAGTGCAGACCTGATTGACGCGACGGAAGGAAAGACAATGCATTCCACGTTTGTATTAAAGAAAAAAGAAGAAAAAAAATGGATAATGAGATTATCGGAGATCGGTTCATTGTTTTGTTTGTTTGTTTGATATTCAGAGATTCTCGAGAGGTGCTTCGGTCGGCAGGTGCACACGTGCACGTAGGGATTACCAGCTTCACGATTCGATGGAAATCAGCAAGAGACGATCGCGCCTCTTATCCTGGTAGCCAGCATCCGTCCCCGATATTCTTAAGCACTAGCGATAAGTTCTTTGCGATACTTTGAGTGAGAATATCCGTTTCTCTCTGACTCTTGGACTTTCTCTCTATACCGTTATTGTTGTTTCTCTCTCTCTCTCTCTCTCTCTCTCTCTCTCTCTCTCTCTCTCTCTTTCTTTATTTCTTTCTCGTCTCTCTCACTCCGCCTCGCATTTTTCTGCCATTTAACTCTCTTATTTTTCCTTCTTTAAATTGGCTCGTTGCACTCTTTCCAAAGGATAAAAAACAAATGCGAACGAGGAAGAGGGACACGCCGTGCACTATTACGTGTGCACGAAATAACGTACGCAACGCATCTCTGTCGTGCGTACAACCGACGTGCACACCACTCTAAAACATTCCTTCGTAGTAACTCTACTGTGACATTCTTAAGGCCTTAAAAAATAATTGATACCGTAGCGTAGGAGTATGCAACCTTCGCGATCTCGCATCGAGACGAGTTTCTTTCTTTCTCTTTTTTTTTTCATTTCTTTTCTTTTGTATTTATACGGTTACACGTTGCGCCGCCATTGTCCGACACTTTCGGGAAGTCAGAGTCTCGACGACAATGCAATTGTCGTTGCTCGTTTAGATTCTCGGGCTCAATTTGCTCTCTTACCACCGATTATCAAAATCATTTATTGAAATACGAATTGCGGTGGGCAGGGACGCGTGGGGACGCCCGTGGGATCGCGAAGGTTGCGTGATTTATTAAAACGGAATCGGGACGACCTGAGATATCGTTTCGAGTAAGTGCAGGACATTACTTTATCTAACGCATACGAAGTACTTCTCGATTCCGCGTGACGAAGTACATACCCAGTGTATGATAATACTTGTTGATATATATATATATTTTTTTTTGGTTCAATTAACGATTAATAATCGTGCCGCCGCCGCAGCCCCCTTCCCCTCTCTCCCCAAAAAATGCGTACAGAGGATACTTATAATTATATTGTATTACGATAATATTTAATAATAATTGTTACGTACACATACCTTTATAATCTGTTAATGTTTAATGGACATTTAATTATGACGATTAAGCGTAATATTCGTTAAGGAGAGATATAAACGAAGAACCACGTGCCTAACGAACATACCTCAATGTTACTTGTGGGTAGTTACCCTCCCGCCCCCCCCAGTCCGAGATCTTTTCGCGTTGTTATTTAATGATTTTGTCATTATTATTATTGTTGTTGTTGTCGTAGTACGAACGTTTTTACTGCTTGGCAATTAAAGAGAAAATAACGTAATGCAATTACGATGCGGCAAGATTGGCAAGGATCATTGAATATGTTAATGAATGTGTTTGCTTTTGAATTTTCAACACGCGAAAATACCTCGGGTGACTGTTCGAGCGTTCACGTAATTAACGCGAGTTAATTTGATTATCGGAAGAACGCTGTAATTAAGGAAACGCTTAAGGTCCCAGGACTAGACGCTTTTTTTTCGGAGTGTTGTTGCCATAGTAGTCGAAGCAACGTGATATCGTTTTTTTTTGAGATTCTAGAGAGATGTCGAATAATATGAAGAAATAAAGACACGTTGCATCGTTCTCGATATCGTACGTGTGACGCAAGCGGACTGTATGGCAGAGACATATTTTTATCACGAAAATATTCCAAACACGTTCGCCACGTCGACTTAAGAAATTTGTTAAATATGCTTCGTAGCTTTAATGTTTCTCCCTATCCTAAAAATTTTAAATGGCTGAACTCGATTCGACCGTTGATCCGTATTTGAAGTGCAGGGCAATGGGAAAGAGTAATATGTCTGGGACACAGCAAATATTTTTTTAAAAAATGTCACGTTCAATCATAATACTGCCAGCGCGAGGCGCAAAGCATATTCTAGCTTTTAAGTGATCGTAGATTTTGAATTTGGCGGCATTATATATATATATATATATATGTTGTCCCGTGTTGAGTTATCGTGAGAAAATCAAGTGTTGCCTTCCCGTTCAGATAGATTGATTTTTCATCAACGTTTCCGCGTTTTATCTTCTTCTTTTTCACGTTTCTTTTGCGTGTTTACAAAATTTATTTCCTTGTTCATTCAAGAGTACGTAATTTGATTAAGTTTTAAACGTAAGCATTGGCGTTATTACGGTTTGTCGCGACGCACAAGAGTTTCAACAATTTTGAAAATTTATTTAAACGGTATATTCATTATTTACTGTAGCAATTTATTGTTTGTACGAAAAACTATCCTGTAATTTCGAAATGTCTTGGATGTGGTATGGAAACGCTGATTTTTCAAGATAATTCAATACATGTGTATTTTGAAATTCCTCACAATGTCTATGGAGGGAGATATTTTAATGAGCGATATTTTATGATGTATAAATCTGTCATATTTCAATGGTCGAAAGAGAGTTGGCGCGATATTATTAATACTTTTTCTATACTCAGTACCTGGCTATGGGTTCCCATGCGATAGCCATTTTTCCATGAAAAGATTATTAGTAACACGTTAAGATTGATATTGGGAAAATGGCTGGTGAAATTTTACTATTGTAACCTAAAGAAAAAATCTATTCTTTAAATAAAAGTGCCTTAAATAATATTATCTCATGATATTTTTCCATATCGCCCATAATAAATTACAATATACGAGTGTGGTAATTGAATAAGTAAAATATATTTGCAATAGGAAGTTAGATCATTGTCTAGAAACTATTACATACAAAATAGACGTAATAGATTTATCATTATGTCAAGAAGCAAGGGTAACTGTTGATAGATCTAAAAGGGTTGTAACGTATTTCAAGATAAATGTAAAATGTACGTTCCAAATATGTTAGCTTTGAAAATTTTGCGGAATTTTAGAAGGCGCTGCACGCGTAAGCGCTGTTATGTTGGTAATATTGATCAAACAGTTGCCAAACATTATATTAGAAAAGGGCATGCTTGGCCTTGCTGTAGAGTGTTTGAATCTGAAAAGTAAACGAATTCTTTTGGAAAAATGACAAATTCATCAGGAAATTTATATATAACTCTGTAGCGCGAAGAATTCATGAAATACAAATTGTTCGTAGCTAAAAGACATGACTCTGCCTGGGACGTGTCCGCTCAAAAGTATCACTACATAGCATCTACATAAGTACCGAAGAGGTACATGGAATACCGGCTTGGAAGTAGTAGAGGTTAAACTTTGGATGTTCATTAATCTTTCAAACTCGCACTCAACATCAGTCCAGGAAAAGTCATCAACTACTGACAAGTGAACTGTACGCATCCTGTGTGGTTTGACGAGAAAGAAGAAAATGTTTAAAAACACGTTTCAAAGTGGATTTCTATCCATTTTGTACAGTATTGGTAGCAAGCCACTCCAGATTTGGGATAAGAAAGTGCGAAATGGACATATCAAGAGAATAACTGATAATGACATTCAGAGTTTGGTGTTGGAAATACTTGGTAGTAATGTGAGTACGACATACATCACTTGTCCTGCTGATCCAAGAAAGACACTGGGTATAAAGTTACCATTTTTGGTAATGATTATCAAAAACTTGAAAAAGTATTTCACCTTTGAGGTTCAAGTAAGTTGGTTGTATAGATTTAATTATTTAGTATATGGCTTTCCTTTATGCTAATATGAATTTGTCTATTCTAGGTAATCGATGACAAGAACGTACGACGACGTTTTCGTGCCAGTAATTATCAATCGACAACTAGGGTAAAACCATTTATTTGTACAATGCCAATGCGATTAGACGATGGGTGGAATCAGATACAATTCAACTTAGCAGACTTTACGCGCAGGGCATATGGAACAAACTATGTGGAAACATTGAGAGTTCAAATTCATGCCAACTGCAGGATACGCAGGGTGTACTTTTCAGATAGACTTTATTCGGAGGATGAATTGCCAGCAGAGTTTAAATTGTTCCTTCCGATTCAGAACAAAGCAAAGTGTTGAGATTAAGAAAGTGCCTATTTAAAAGTAACTTAATCTAAAGAGACTATGTTTTTTGTTAAAAAGTGATTCAGAAAGAATATCAAAACCACACTTGAAAATCTTTATCAGAAAAGTAAAAGGGACTCATTATACAGTTTCTTTGCTTGTTTCACTTTATTCAATACGCACAATAAAAAATGGTGTATAATGTTCAATACAACATTTTTTCTTATGTTACCTAATTTTGAATTTATTATGCAAATAGTTCTTTCTCTTAAGATATATGTTCATAGAACAGCTCGAAATTAGTGTTTGTTTAAGCACGATTGTCGTTGAAATAACACATTTACAGCGTTTACTTCGTTATATTTTTCCGTATCTTCGATAACATCACAACCGACCTTGTTATCTTTTAAAGATGGACAATTCTGTATCATATTTTCATCATGTATATTCCTTTCATCGGCATATAACATTTTTTTCTTGAAAAATTCAATCTCAGGTACAGGAAAACTTTGAGTATTTGATATTCTTGAAGTACTGTCAATAATCTTTCCAACCGTATCTTCCACCATATCAGGAGTTATTCGAACATGAGTCGAATTTAATTCCAACAATGTAGTATCCAATTCATTTCTTAATTCCATACACATTTTATCGTTTAAGACCAACTGTTCACGTTTCAATGACATATCAACTTCTAAAGCTTTGATTCTACTGAGACCACTGCCTTTACTGATACAACCTTTATGGCTCTTAATTAACTTCCCTTGTCCATAAGAGTTTCGACGATTTTTTGAGTTATAAATTGATAGTTCAATTTCAGTCATTGTTAAACCTTTATTCTGCAATTTTTCTAAGAGTTTCTTGTTTATCTTATGGCGTAATTCCAAAAAATTGCCTACAGCTTGATCAGTAGCCAATACTGTCTCTTTTGGTTTCCCATCTGACGATTTTGACTGAACTTCAACAATATCTGGTACATTTTGTGATAACTCACCTAATTCATTTTGGGATTTAATATTCAATTTCTGTATATTTCGTTCTTGATGATTCAGTTCCTCGCGGATTTTTTGTACTTCACCTATAATATTTCTTATGGTTTTGACGTTTTCTGTCTTTAAACGACTGTGGCTTTCACTAATTTTCGATTTATTCAATACTGATTCAATATTTGGTTGTTCGTGCGATTCTACATTTTGCTTGGAAATAGCGAAGCACTTATTTTTTTGCATAGCAAAATTGGAACTAAAATTCTTTAGACTGGTGTGCGGTTTTAGTACGTTTGTAATAACTTTTGATTTCATACGAGCAAAATTTTTTGATATATTTTTATCAATGGAATTCTCAAAAGAGGTATAATTGGTAGGCAATTCCTGAAATATTAGACCTCTATCTTTGGGTGTTTCATTACCAAAATTCTTACGTATTTGTATTTTAAGATATTCGCTTTTCTCAATATACGGAAATGATTTTATCAATGAGTCGTGTTCGTTAAAATTTTTATATTTCATATCCGTTCCACTTTTTTGTACTTGTCCGTTTTTACCCACCATTTCTCTCTGTCCCCTCGAATTTATTACTTTCTTTTTTTCTATTGGTATATTCACAGAATAATTTGTAATGCTAGTCTTAACATTACTCTGCATTCTACCCAATTCAACGTTACTTGCTACCTTGGCTTCTTTCCCAAGTTCGTTAACGGATTTGGAATTCTTTTTAAAGACAACAGTTCCTTCGTTCATCAAAGTAGTAACAACATTCCTATTTTTATTAACAGATCTTTCAATTAATCTCTTATTAGTATCATTAAATGCAACTGGACTCGAAGCTGTCATTAAAACTGAGGTTGTACTGTCAGTTGTAAAATATACCAAATCGCATGGCTGCAAAGGACCTAAAGTATAAGCGTTAAATATTAAACTTAACAATTCTGTCATTAAAATCAAAGACTTACACATTACTAATATTAGGTAAGAAAGTATTCTTATAAGTAATATATATATAAATTATTTAAAACGCACCAGTTTGGGATTCCTCAGTCTGAGAACTTCTTTCAACTAAGTGGATACCCCATTTCAACATGTACATATCAAAAAAGGCTTGAATCAACTCGACTGGTATCTCTTCCTGTCCATAATGACGATCTTGTAAATGAACTCTTCTAATTCGACAATTTGGATATATGATAATACGTTGTAAAGCCTCATAATCCACACCATAAGTACGTGAACATAATAGTTGAAAATTGATTTCTAAGTTATTCCAACCCTCTTCTAGCTTTAATGATAAGCAAGCTGCACTCATATCAGCAATTGGTAATTTTTCATGATTATATGTAGTCAGTGTGAATTTTCGACGATATCCTTTCTTGTCTACAAGCTAAGAAGATGCATAATTTGGTATCTAAAATTAAATTTGTAAAGACATACATTTTTTGTGTAATTTTTACAATCTTCAGTGCGATACCTGAAATTCCAATTTGAACTTCAATTCCAAATTCTTTACGACCAGTACAAGCACTGGAAGTTTTATGTGTAAGACTTCTGTAGGATTTGAAGGGCAGGATATATTTGTGGGCACTGCTGTTTCGTGTGGTCCCATTATTTCGACAACTTTATCGCCATTTAATGCGTCGTCGTTTAGTCTACGAATCTTTCCATCCTGCGAAATGTGCTTTGACCAGAGGTTCAATGGTTTCTCACTGACACTGTACAAAAGAGAAATAAAACCGCAGCGTTGCAATCCCAACATATTTTCGATAATTTATAAAAAATGATATCCTATATTTCTCATGGAAATGACCGTGTATTGATCTTCCAAAAGTTATTTACAAAATTTGTAAAATTTAATTATCATATTTTCTTGAAATTCTATAAATCATATTTTTAATGTAAATAAAATGCTGTAAAAATACTTTGAATTTAAATAGATGAAATTACTATAATCTTGTAGAATGAATACACATGATGAGGTTAATGATTTTTTTTATTTTCTTTTTCACATAATACAGTCATTTGTTTCAATTCGTTTCTTGCGATATGTCATGATATTGAAATACTGTGAATATTCAAATGGACACAAGATGTATAAGAAGCGGTGATTCCTAACCTCACCTTCGTACCCTTATCATTATAACTTGGCATTACTGTTCTACAAAAGTATTTTTCAAATCAATGAAATATCATTATCTGGCAATACAGGTAGAATTCTATTAAAAAATTACATGCACCTAATATTTTTATATAATTCTATGTTTTAATGAGACGTAATTTAGTGCTTGTTAGGTAGAATACATTTTCTTCGTTGGAAAATTATTTGGCCGTTAGCATTTATTTGTAAAGGCGATCGAGGCTTTAATGAAAAATGTTAATGGAGAAATGTGTCATGGCGATATCGAGCTTTTTGTAGGATAATCCGTGTGTCGCGAGCTGTTCGAAGTTAGTCTGTGTATTAATTGGTAATTATTAAGTATTGATTTTTTTAAATGGGGCCGTGGCATTGCCGCGAGACCAGGGGGAGGCTGTCCGGTCGCGAGTATTCGGGACTACTTTTTGTCGCGTGAAAAAACGAATAAAACAAGGGTTGCCAGGCGTAGTAACACCAGTACGTAAAATGGCGCGAACGGTTAAAATCGAGACGAAGAATTTTGAAATAGCCAAAGAACCGGTACAATTTTGAGCAGGAAATTGACGCGCGGAAAGCATAAGAATTCGTATCAAGCAATCGATGAAATATAAGCGAATAAAGATGGAAAATGCGTGTGTGTCAGCGCGAAAAATGCAACGCGGGTAGTAAAAGAAAATGGCGGACCAATTAAGAGAAGCAAGCTGATACATTATATTCTTTATTTGCAACGAGAGATTCTATTTCAGTCAAGGAAATTTTTGAGTTTGGATTTAAAGCAGGGATGAATGGACGTCGCGACACGTGTCCAATTGGGGCGAAAAATGTTTACGTACACGTTAAAATACGTTCGTAATGTAAAGGCATCGCGGCCATAAATAAAACAATTGGTTATATACATATGTTTTTCAAATCGACGAATGCTATTATATATTTTGTATTGAGCACTCGTTTCGGGGGAGACGCCGACGCCCGGCGCCGACGTCGTTTTTAAAGCGTCGACGGTGTCAGAGTAATCTCACCAATCCTAGGGGTCATAAGTAAAAAAGATCGTTAGAATAATCATCCCTCCCAGACGCTGGCCCGTTGTAAAGATGCATCGCTGAAACGTCCCACCAACGGAGGACGGGAATTCGACTGCAAAACAGCCGAAAAATGTGTTCGCTCTCGTAGAGCGCGAGTTGCCGGAATTTTTTTCACGTTTTCATTGTGCTCGCGTGGTGCTAACCCTTGCTCGTGGCGGTTTTCTTTTTTTTTCTTCTTTGAAATGGGCACGGCGGCACGCGATTTCGAGCGCGATCGTGAACGTGAACAGTGTAGAATTTGTGCGGGGGAACTCGCGAGAAACGATGGGGTGCACATTTTGGCCGAGGAGGGCAGGCGACACTGTCTACAGACCAAAATACGAAAATATCTCTACATTCTGGTGAGTCTTTGTGCTTCGCAATACCATTTTATCGGTTTCTTCCTTCTTTCTTCCCATATTTACGTTCCTTCCCTTCTTACATCTTATTGCTTCGTCTTCTCTGACAGCGTGCTGGAATCGCAATGCCGAACTTCGCTTCGCTCCCTTTTTCAAAAAGGTTTGCGCGCGTGTGTGTGTGTCCATCTCGCGAGTGTGTGACGCCTGTGTCGGGCTCAAAATCAAATTTGAAAAGTCCTACGTCCCGTCGTGCTGTTCGGCTGACGATGGGAAACGACGCGTGATGTTGAGCTTTTATTTTTATTTTTAACGATCGGTAGCAGATTTTCTTAGAACGTAATTAAGAGACTGGAGAATTGAAACGTATCGATAATAATACATTCATGGTTGTAATTTTGGTTAATTAATTTCATTGTGACGCTCTTATAAAAATGAAAAGTTTGATTTGCTCGAATTATCGTGAGCTTTATTCTTTTTTGTATCCGTTTTTTCGTGGCGGAGAACTATTGAAAATTATGTGATTTAATAAAATTTTAACGAAAATACTAGTGAAGGAAATAACACGACGTGTAAATCGTACTTAAACGAAATTGTAATGTAATATTTGTGCAAACGCGTAAAATGATTTGAAATTTGGTAATCGCGTGCAATGCATAATGATAATTTAAAAGAATATTTAAATAAATTATGAGCCTATTGGGAAAACTCAAAATTGGTTTATGTAAATTATAAATAGAGCTGGGGATGGATAAAAATTCATTTTTATACGAACTATAATTGTTGATCGAGTAATTTGAAATTATTAATCTCAACAAAAAACGTTAAATCTGTTTTTGAGTATCGGTTGACAATAAAAATGGTGAAAGGAAACGGTCTAAGCGAGAAGAATTGTAACGGGTAAGCTTTATGGCAACCATTTTGTCCAGTGCTGTAAAAGTGTTAAAAATTAGCATTTTATTGATTGCTATGAGTACTGTACATACCGTGTGCGCTATACAAGAGTGCGCCTATAAATATAATTGGGGATAAAACGTCAGCGATCCTGGTATGACGTCCTACAAAAAAATTATACTGCAATGAGAACATATCCAGAGCAGCATTGATGCATTTTCTTATTAAAAGGCTATTCTAGAATTGTTGATATTACTAGTTTAAGATAATATTAGATCATTGAAGTTATAATGCTGACATTTCACAAATGGTTGATGCATTTCTAAATCAAAATAGCTGTATAATATATTTATGAATTATGCAATTGTTTATGATATATAAAGAATTTTAATTATATTTTAAGAATTGAGGTATGCATCTTACAGTCTGATTATATATGGATACATATAATGAATTACTGTATACTGCAGAAATATTTTAAATTCAATTATTAAATTTCTGCTTTAGGTATCGTCAGAAGACAAACTACCAAAGATGGTTTGTTCCACTTGTATTAAGAGATTGGAAGGGGTCCATAGATTCGCGATGATGGCCTATCGTACTCAAGAGAAGCTACGCTTACAATTCTATGGTGTTTTTGATAATGTAAACTCTTCGCAAGACATTGACAGCGAGAAGATCAAAGATATTCAAGATGCTACAAAAAGAATGGAGGACCGAGGACTGTTACATTCTATATTAACTAAGGTAAGGAATCGAAGAAAAAAATTCTTAACATAAAATTTGTCATACTCTATGTTAGCATTGGTCGATGCAAAAATATTGCAATCGTGCACCTATTGATAGTAACAGAAAATATAGCACAGTCATACTACATTACATATTATTATCATTAACTATTGCATAAGTATTTTATTATGCTAGTTGTGGTGCAATTTCTATTATTTGCAGAGTTATTGAAAATACTATTATAGGTCTTCACTCAGATATAATTTTACTGAATGCTAGTATTCATAAGAAAATTTCATGTCTGCAGGGTGCCATAGAAATCTTAGCGGAAGGTGAACCTTTGGGACCATCAACATTACTGACCCAGGATGAGAGTCAGCACACGCCAAGTATGGAAGAGATGGAAGTCAAAGTGGACCCAATGTTGTTTTTGCAATGCGGTTTGGAACAATCTTCTTCTGAAATGTCTGACATGTCTGATAGCGAAGAGAAAGTGGACAGAGTGCCATCCCCAGAGCCAATGTCACTTATTAACAAGTTAGTGAAAAATCCTATTAAACTTTATATTTTTCAGAAAGACTTGCTGCAGAAAAACTTGGAAGAATTTTAACCACTCTTGATCACGTTCTTACAGAATTGTCGATACAAACAAAGAAGAGATAACGGAAGACGAAAAAGAGACAAACAGCACCAAACCATCTGAGGAAAGCGAAGAGGATGTATCAAATACAACGGTAAAACCCCATGGGTGTGCAATATGTCCACGTTCTTTCATTTCTCTAATCGGTTTACAAAACCACCACTGGTCCCATTTACCAAGAGGTAGTCGACTCGAAGGAAAAACGTCCCTACGTTCGCAGCAAGTTTATCCCACAAATGGAGTACTCCAAACAAACACAGATAATAATTCAACAAGGAATTACATTTGCCCAATATGCAGCAAACGAATTTCAACAAGAGGAAATTTAAAAGTACACTTGGAAACTCATCGGCCTAAAGGAAAATATGGATGCGACATATGCGGTAGAATGTAAGCATTCCCAATCATAGACTTATTCGAAAATTCTCCATAAAGTAACAACAACAAAATTCTGCCCCTTTCAGTTTCAAAACGCAGTCGAATCTATTCCGTCATAAGGAATATCATGGCGGTATACAATTTCCCTGCAATGTCTGTGGACGAGTTTATCCAACGAATTCGACACTGCGGGCTCACAGTATAACGCATTCGGATTTAAGACCCCATGCTTGTCCCTTGTGCGACAAGACATTCAAGAGGAATCAAGATTTGAAGTTTCACATAAATCAGCATACAGGCGCTCGACCTTATCAGTGCCCCTACTGTCCAAAAGCTTTTGCAAGCTCTGGTAATTGCTTTTCCCATCGAAAACGAATGCATCCGCGAGAGGTCCATCGAGACAGACAACGTGCAGCAGATCTGATGAGATGAACCATGGGGAGTCGGTTCGAGGAGTGGTTATAAAAAGGATGAAATTTTTTTCTTTTACGAGGATAAGATCAGATTTACATATTTGAGTTCATGAGGTTCTCGGTGCTAAACATTACGTGGTATTATTAAATTCATTTGCAATTAATGATCAGGCACGTTATGCCATACGTATAAGTTATACATTATATTTATAGATATATAATTTGATAAATATTTTTTTTTGTTAACCGGATAGATTTTATTCCGCGATTCGTATGTTCTCTGTACTTTGTCTAACAACACAGAGACATACAAGTGTTATCGATGGTATTATCAATACTTTCGCTATCATTGATATTTATTAGTGCCAAGTCTTACGAGTTGCATTAAATGCCATTGATATGTAGTAGGGTCGAAAAGTTTCATAGCCAGAAAAAAAAGAAATCGATATTCTTTTTATTCAGCTTAATGGAAATGTATTTATGGTACGGATACAGGAATCATTTGTAAAAGGATTCACATAATTAGCTGCCATACTGATTTATGCATTTCCGTTGCATATTAAGGATTGTAAATCTTACGTATACCATACTTAAATAAGGGTATACTTCTGTGCCACTACTTCTGTTTCAATCCTCGATCTTCTATATAACTGGTTATGAAATTTAGAGCTTTACCCAACAAACAAGCCAATACGCAATGAGATTAATTGACTAAACGTAGACTGTATTAGCTTTAGGGTCTTAGCAGTGTTTTAAACATTAGCTAAAAAGTTACAAGAGGATCACATGTTATTTTGTCTATGCGTAGAAATAACCAAAATTATATAGGATTGAACGCCTCGATAATTTTACACGAAGCGCGTGAAAAAAAAAAATCACAATATTGCCAAAGAGGTTGATAAAGAAGGAAATGATAAGTAGAGCGAGAGAAAGAGAGTAAAAAAAGAGAAAGAAACCAAATGAGCTGCAAAGTGAGATTTGACGCAGGAAAAAGAAAATAATGAAAAAAAAAAAACATTTTATAGTCTGTGACATTTTAGCATAACACGAATATCACCGTAAGCGTTAAGACTGTATACGAAAATTATGTGTCAAATTAGGATAACGCAAATTTTAGGATCATAGAGTAGGTCACTTCGATTTTATGTCACGACAAGTACGGTTTTTAGTCATTAGGAGTCTTAGATACCGAAAGGGCGAGGCGAAACAAAGTAAAGGGCGTAGCTAGGAATTATACAGGACTGTAAACGTTATTCTTCTAAGCAGGAAGCGTATGGAATAAATGTTATAAATCAAGTCTGAATAGAATTAGGAAATCGACGATAGATTAGAGACTTTTGTGTACCGTAGGATCTAGTCCGTGCTTCCTTATACGAATATACACGATGTGAGTTTCGCGTGTCGCGTTCATAAGATAATGAAAATGCACGCGAGGTCGGATGCATCATAACGCCTGAAAAAAGGATTTATAGGCTTTGCATACTGGCGAAAATTTAGCAACGGCCGTAAATATCACACCAATCGAATTAATGAATAATAATCACTTGTTTTGCAATAGTTGGCACAGATAAATATGTATTTTGCGATTACGTTTTTTGCAAAAGCTTCCCAACGTTCGAACGTAGCTTATATACGTGTAGGTATGTTAGGTATACGCGGTGGCGTGTACGTTAAAAATAATCAATTTTTGAAGTATAGAAAATGAAAAAAAATGTTTCACATACCTTCCATATGTCGCTTTGTGGTATATAAAACTAATATCATAAACCCTCTTAGAGAAATCAAAAATTGAATATTTTTTTAGCAGCTTAACCAAGAAACTTTAGCGTCTGGCTAGGTGATTTTAAAGGGCCACTGAATAAAAATGTAGTTTTAACCACGTGGATGCAACAATACAAACAAATATTAAAAAACGTTTTCGAAAGACGTTAATTCGATGCGTATTTAAATGAGAACTGTAGTTAAACTCTAGAGATTAAGGCACAACAAGAGATTACACGGTATTATACGTATGACAGATTTGAAAAAAAAAAGATATAAAAAATGGGAATACGGAATAAAAAAAAGAAAAATATTATACAAAACGTATGCTGTTCGCTTATATTATTATGAGCTACTATGGCTTTTTAATTTTGCAGGAATTTTCAGAATGCACAAATAAATCAAGAAAAATGGTCTTTGCTGCTTTTTAATATCTTGGGCAAGTATACCTCGTCCTCCTACGTCAGTGGTATGTTCGTCTAGAATATTTCAAACAATTATACAGAACGTTTGTTGAACTTTGCACATGGTAAATATTCAACGTATTGAAGAAACTTCACGAGGTATCCTAGTTTCCAGAGGTTAACTCCGAATTTCTCATACTTCAGTAAAAAGATTGCTCGAATGCGAACCGTCTAGACACGAAGATACAATCATTCCATTAAGTTGCCATACATAAATATTACAACGCACGCATAGCAACATAGTTATTTACAAGATTTCAATAATTTTTCCGCAGTTCGTTGCTGGGAAAATTATATTGTAGAAAATTACTCCTGACTGTTCTGAGGATAAAAAATATTCTATCATTGCACCATTTCATAGACTTCAAAGTGAACATATTTCAATTAACACAAGGTATTCGTACATTTGCAAATAAAATTGCAAAGTTCATCCTATAAATTACAGGTAATTATACGCCCATTTGTATTTACATTAAAAACAAGAACGCTGGGTATAAAAGAATTTTCCTATTTTCTTGCGTCTTATTTACAAACAATTTTTCAGATTAAATTCATATTAAATAGCGACGTTGTGCTTGCTGATTATTTTTGAAAATAATGTCGAGTTTTTGTTAGCTATACCTACGCGATTCTTTTATCCGACTGTTATCATCAAGTTTTATCAATAATCGTATCCGAAAAAACGACATATGGCGCACGACCATAAAACAAGATTAAATTCATTTTAATTTCTCTATAAATTATAGTAGCTACAGTGTACAGCTGAATCAACAAGAATATCAGGTATAATCTGTCATGATAGAATTAGTCGTCAAATCACCGTCCTATATTATGACAGAAATTATATTACATTGCGGATACCTATGTAGTTTTATTATATTAATCGTAAAACAAATGATCGATTACATATTTTTCAGAGCTCTTTTTTTTGAAGCACAACTAGTTGCAATCTTAATTTTGTTTCATTTAAAAGAAATTTACTGAAACTTGTCATAACTTTGATAATTCCTCACTTTCTTTATTTACGCCAGACAAAATTGTTAAAAGGTTATCACAAAGAAGTTTCGTACATAATTATTTAACGATTTTACTCCAAGCAGCACTGGCAACTTCATGAATAATCGTTATCAAAGCGCATACAATGAATTAATAATTACGTAGTAGGTCGATACAATTGCCTCAGTCATACTTCATTCCAGATGGTTATGTATGAAAGGAATTGCAAGAAAGACGGAAAGAAGAAAAAATCGTAAATGAAGAATCTTAATGTTTGCCAAAGAAAAAAAAAGATCAATAACCAATATATATTATAAGGGGTACAGAAGATTTTATGAACATACAAAACGTATGCGTTTAATGGAAACGTTCCAATTACTACGGAATCAAATAATAGGAACACACACTCACTTGAATCGTACAAATTACATAACCAAACTCAGTAAAGAATAAACCAATGTGGAAGCATTGACGTGCTGCATATCATTGTGAGTTCATTCTCTGCCAAACTTCCGTCTTGTCCTTAACGGCGAATGTACCTTTGAAAATAGATTTAGCATCCATCTCCTAGACTGTAAACTTGATACACTCCAAAGTTTGAAAATGCAACATGGCGGATCGATGGATATCATGCATTTTTTTCTATGATGAAATTAAATACACGCACTTGATATACTCGTTATGAAGTTACGATAGTACTTATCTATATTTCTCCTACTGCAGGAAATTTCTTGCCGCTTTATCGAATACAGATATGCAAAAGACACTATTATTACTACGTACGTACATACATACTTCGCGTCAGATTACATCGTTGACGATTCATCGACGTATAAAATTACTGGAACTCCATCCTACAGTTGATTGTGATTAATATTATTTTTCTTAGGAAGTTACGATACAGAGTTAACTGCAGTATCGTATTATATGTCAAGTTTACATGTATTAAAAGCGCGTTGCCCCTGACGACATGTTTAGTCGAAAGTTCAAGCGAAGTCACGATGCTAATCAAGTTAAAGAAATAAAATTGAATGAATTTAGTGTCTTGAAATTCTGCGCTGTCTTGGACTTGGCACATATTATTATATCTACTTGAAAAAAAATTTTTTTTTTAAATTTGAAAATATTTTAGTTATGAAATTTTAAAAGTTGACTATGGATCAAGTAGTTTGATATAAAAATTATTTAGATCGGATTTGCATGACTCTTTAACGGTTTACGAAATTATATTACGTTGAGATGGGGTCAACAAATATTATTATTTTTCAGTGAATTAATCTTTGATTGCCTTAATTACTTGAATAATAGTAATTAATAATCTCGATATCATAATGCACAGACATAACCTCAAAAATGCTGCGTTTCAAGGAGCGGATAATTAAAAATAAATTAGTTGATCGTCGTCCAATGCTAATTGCGCCTAAAAGTTCAATGTCGAGCTTTATATTATTATGCTTCTTTATTAGATATAAGACGAGGAAAAGTAATATTAAAATAGATTCCAATTACATTATTGCTATTCATTTTCATCATGGAAGACTTTTGCTGAAAGCTAATCGTAATGTTTACATAATCACATAATCAGTCAAATGATAAGAGATAAATTCTTGGCATTCGTGAATTGTTACAGTGTTACGATTGTTCCTCGGTATAAAATCTTAATAGACTGATGTAATACGATCAAGATCAAACACTCAAGGATATCGTAATGATACACACAATGCCAGTCTTGTTGAACAAATGAACTAAATAATCGTAACAAGTAAGTTCATCGGTATAAAATCTTAATAGACTGATGTAATACGATTAAGATGAAACACTCAAGGATATCGTAATGATACACATAATGTCAGTCTTGTTAAACAAACGCACTAAGTAATCGTAACAAGTAACGACAGTTCAATGAAATCGTTTTGCATCAATTAAATAAACGATTACATCAAGAAAATAATATTACAATTATACAAACCATGAATGACATTCCACACAAATTTGTATCAGATTATCATCTACACTATAGTATAAGATGACAGTCATGATTTATATTAATCGCTTTTAATATAAAAGAAAACGAACCGTGACTGCACTGGGATCCAGAATATTAATGGCTGTGAATAATCAAGACTACATATATTGCAATTAAAAATAAGTATTAGTCATCACTCACGTATAATGAAATTTAAAACTGAATTTTTTATAACCCCCTTTCCCCCCGCATATCCTCACCACACACCATTATAAAACGAATAATTATGAAATCTTCAGTTTTCAACAATTTCTATATTGTAGGAAGTTTTCGTTCTGAAATAAAATCGGTAGGAAAAATGCACGCGCGGCTTAGTAAGACAAGGATATAATCATAATGACTGGTAATAAGCGCAATAAATGATGGGCAGGTATCAGTAATCAAACGTATTGTTAGATTGCAAAAGTAGTAGAATTTGTGACTATCTTTTATACGTTGGTGTTATTCCGATTTTAGTTAGTACTGATCTAATGGAAATGACAAATCAGAGACATTGCCCCTCCTAAGAAATATTTGAGATTGATTAATTCTTTTAGATTAGTATTAACTAAACCGGAATAATATCGCAGTGTAAGCGTAATTTATATAAATTCATGAAGGAGCTAGTGTTTTTTTAGTGGTAATCGTAACCGTTGGCGGAACTGTCGGCAAGAAGTTCGAACGGCCTGAACGTCCTTCAAACGTTCCTATCGATTGTGGGGAACGCAGGAACGTATATACCGTGGTTTTCCGTTAAACTATGTTAGTTCGACAGTAACAGCCGGTGTGCGCTTAATAAGTACCCGTCCGTTTAACGGGTAAGTGTTGTGTGTCAAGACTAAAGAAGATAAGAAGAGCGAAAGGGAGAAAAGTTGTCTTTTCTAAGAACTTTAATACTCGATCCCGGATTCTTCTCCAGTTTGAAAAATGTCTGACGACAGGGACAGACTATGGGGTCGTTCAAGACAGAATGGCGTTGTTCAACCGCTACTTACCGGTATTTATAATGTCTTTTGGGATTACATAGCCTTTAGTATATTGTATTTGTGTAAATGTAATTCGAATCTAACCTCGAAGAATTTCTTGCTAAATTCCCCTTCCATGAGTGCACATAATTTTGCCTGACTGTCGCGCATGCAGCGCGCGATTGATTGAAAGACGCGAAATTACTACAAACTTTTTCGCATTACATTTTCCGAAATCCTCTATTCTGTCAAATTTTGAATTCTGGTTATGACGGCGCATTCCCGCGCTTTCGTTTCACATAGATATTTTTATTTTGTGCACTATGTAAGTGACTTTTTTCGAGGATGAATTATTTTCATTTCTCTTGCGCCGTTGGTCAACTTTTGTGTTTCATTTTAGAAACAATTTTCTTTTCTTTGATAGGGTATGGATTTCAATTCTTGATAAACTTTTGTACGTTATGCCATTGTGGTGCGTTTGAAATTGTTCTATTATTGTCAGTCTTTTATTTCATTTTTCAATATTCCGAAATGGCAAAGAATTGTCGCGCCAATTTATCATTGTATATTATGATAAGGATGAATGACGAGGATTAATACTTTTCACGAAATCCTTAATGTTTTATCATTTGTATGATTTTGAAGCGCGAATGTGGTGATTCCAATCCAAACACTGGTCTTAATATCGTAACTGTTTATTATGTAATTACTGTCTAATTAACTTAGTGTTTCCCAAGCCCTGATAAAGCAAACAGTAAATGTTTGCGAAATGTAAGGCAAAAGGCAAGTGAAAACTACTGAACGCGATTCCAACTCAGAAGCCAATTATTATATTTATTAGTATCAGATTTTTTAATACATTCATTTCACTGATTATCATTTCAGATTTATATCAAATTACAATGGCATATGCATATTGGAAGAGTGGAAAGATGCAAGACCATGCAGTATTCGATCTATTCTTCAGAAAGAATCCATTCCAGGGTGAATTTACAATTTTTGCCGGATTGGAAGAGTGTCTAAAATTTTTGGACAAGTTTCATTACTCCGATAGTGGTATGTTTCCATATATTGTATATAACTTTTATATACTATTATACTTCAATATAATAATATTTCATTTTTCAGACATTGAATATCTAAAATCCACAATGTCGTCATCTGTGGAGCCCAAATTCTTTGAATATCTGAAGAAGCTAAATGCTAAGGATATCACTCTATATGCTATTGAGGAAGGTTCGGTAGTATTTCCAAGGTAAAGAAATAGAATTTGTAATATATCTATATCTCATAAATATGCTTCCGTAGGTTGCTATTGTATTTTCATTTGATTGTACTCTGGCAAATATTCAGTATTGGTACAGAAAACAATGGCTGTGTACAGCAGAAACATCCCTAAGGGAATAAATACATTTAATTGATTAACTCTCACAACTGTTGCAAGGTTATCAATCAAATGACCAATCAAATCGGTGTTCCTGTCGAACACAGCCAATGTATAAAGTAAACATTATTATAATTATTTACTTGTTATTGACCGTTTGTACATTGTATAAAGTATACTGCCTGTACAGGGTACCGCTTATAAGGATAGAAGGTCCTTTGATAATGGTACAGCTTTTGGAGACAACGCTATTAACGTTAGTTAATTACGCAAGTTTGATGGCCACAAATGCAGCTAGATATCGTATGGTTGCCGGGAAGAATGTAGCCCTATTAGAATTTGGTCTCAGACGTGCCCAAGGACCAGACGGTGGACTCAGTGCCTCCAAGTACAGTTACATAGGTAGGTAGAAATATTTTCTTCGCATATATTTCGCGGCAATTCCTAGTGGTAAATTGCAGAGCGCGCCACTACTTTGCTCAATTTATATCTTACGACGATCGAAGCATGTAAATGCCTAAGTATGTATTTCCGAAACTTTAAAAACGCATAAGCCATATAAGCACATAAAATATGAGATTATCACTGCAAAAGGATATAGGATAAACTGCTGCAGTGTCCTAATTCGAAAGTAATCGACTCTCATGGAAATAATTGTTTCTAATGGCTTTATAACATGCAATACGATTAGGCACTCGTCATTATCGACTTTCACCGTATTACAAACTAATTCTATACACAGAAGATATGCATAGCATTTCACGATTCGATTGCGCAAATTAGCAAATTATATAGTACAGAAATCCTTAATCCATTGGTTGATAGTTTGATTACCATAATCATATCAGCCAGTGCTTTTGCATTATTGGTATGGTGCTGCTGATAGCCAAAAGCGAAATTCGTCGAATGAAAATTGATTGTGAGTCATACGGATCACGCGCGGTTGAAATCCGCAGTTTATAAGATAATATTGATGTGGTAATTTAGTAAAGGGTAATAAAATATCGTGATTTCGAGGGGAGATTCTCAACGCCGGAGGTGTCTGGTACCATTACACCACTAACCGTGGCTGCCAAACAATTTCCTGAAAAGTATAAAATCAATATCCTGCTTCGTTTCGTGCCAGAAGGTATCATCCACCTAATGCGTAATAAGTTTCTCCTTAAGTTATGCATATATCTTGCTATGTTCTTATGACTCAACAAAACTCAATTCAGACTAGCGAGTCCCGCCATTAATAAGTTTCTTACTTCTAGGCCATCGCGCTACTCTAGAAACTATACAAAGTAGATATCGATTTTACTTCGTATGTCCCTACAAGGAACTCGTTTTGAAGTTTTCAAAGCTGCACTTAGGTTACCTTGTAATATTACTTTAAAAAAGCATGGGAAAATGAACAGTTATGAGGCTAAGGATTTCCAGTAACTTTTAACAAAATTATTATCAATAAGGAATTTAGAACAGTAATACTCTCCTTACGAATAAGGAAATTGAGGGCTAAATGTATACTTGGTGATTGACAAGAGTCAATCAATAATTTTTATCTCGAAAGCTAAAATGAGAAGTGATATACTATTTTGCATAACTCTATTACAGGAGGATTCGATGGTACCAGTAATGTCTTAGCTGGCAAGTTGTTCGATATACCAGTAAAGGGAACGCATGCTCATGCATACATTACATCCTTCACTGGTGTCGAAGAGTTACAAACAAAAGTGAGTACAGTATTTGAAAATACTTTTCAAAATGACAAAATTGTTATATTCCATAATTCTTTCAAATAATATTAATCTGTCTTCAACTCTGTTCTACAGACTCTGGCGCACAAGCAAACTGGTCAAGTTCATGACCTTCTGGCACTTTCTTCCACGTATCGTGAGTCCATCGCATCCGATCTTGGAGCTTTTGTGTCCGAGGCATCCGATGGTGAACTTGCTGCTTTGATTAGCTTCGCCATCGCATTTCCTGATGGATTTATGGCCCTCGTAGACACGTACGATGTTAAGAGGTATTATATCAGATGCACCTTTATTTAGCGAAGAACACGCGTTAATCGTTGCTTCCAATTCTTACAGCATATGGCACGAATGAGATATGTGAACGAGATTACATGATGATTACTTGATTTATTAGGCCACTGTATGAACGGTATTCAATTTCTTGTATGGCTAAAGCCGTCATATAAATTTCATGATCCGTATTAGTTTGTTGTGACAAAATCAAACTCTTTATGCTTGATCTTATTACTTTTTTCTTTTTATACTACTTTTCCTACAGTCTGATTAAAGGAAATTTAGTTGCGTAAATTCGTTATTGGCCTTAACCGTATCTTGCATATATTTTCTATGCGCTGTCAATAACATGGATTAATGGGTTAATGTACAATACAGTAGACTCCCGTATAACGCGAGTGCTTACAACGCGAATTCGTACAATGCGTCAAATAATAAAACACAGGAATTACCTGATTTAAGAATTAAATCCGTACAGCACGATTATCTCCCGCGTTATACGGGAGTCTACTGTAAGACTATAACGACGCGGATCATACAAATTTATATATTTTGAATAATCTTATTCTGTTTTTCATGAACGTATTTACAATCGGTGTATACCTATTTAGTGATATTTGTACGTTATTACTAGATGCAAGTAATATTCACATGTTGTAGATAAATGCTCATTGAACACTTAACGGTAATCCAGATTTAGGAAAATGACATTGTTAACCCTACTTTTGTTATTTTGAAAAAGTATTTATCAAGTTATCAGTAAAAAAAATAATATAGACTTTAAGACCCATCAATGATAACTTTCGAATGCCATTTTCCAAAATGCTCTGCTTTTGCCTTAAAACTGCAGTGCATTGTATGTTACGTGTACGTATAATATTTACGTTTATGCTATTTTGCCTGACACTTACACGCATTTTATATGGTACAAAGACATTTGGTACATCATGTGAGTAATATGCTTTATAAATGGTCTTTATCAACGTAGCTTAGAATACGAGAAAATAAGAAATTCGTGATACCATATGAAAGCAATAATACTTTTCTCCTATGGCTAATAAAAGTACGTTTACAAAACAGTACTGTAAATATAATTGCACCGGATTTCAAAAATAGTTTACACAAAAAAAAAGAAACGTGTAACGCACCCGCGTACTTTAGCCGATCACACGCACTTTAGCCTAACAGGAGTGTGTTTGTAGCATAGAGGCGTCGGCCAAGCGACAGGCGCACGTAGTCAGCCTAAATCTAAAGAATAAACTTCTAACTAATGGGGCGAGTAAATCAGCCCAATACAGTGTGAGAAACGGCCCAATTATATCCGAAACGACACCGCCTCACAAGAATGGCTTTTTAAGACGAGGCGAATTGGGCGAGCTCTATGTGAGGTACGATTTTCGCGCTGTTTGTCTGTTCTACTTGATATGGGGACTTTTTCTTTTAATAATATTATTAAGACCTGCATCACTAATAAATAGATTAGTTGCACAATAATACGTAAATATTTATGAATAGAATTGAATATCTTTTAATGTCGATAAACGTTTGAATGATTGTACGTTGCTATTTAACTTATTTATTGTAACGAGGTGTCAGAGTTACATCATTTGATCGTATACGTTATTCGTTTTTATATTTGAGCAATTTATTTTTGTTTAACGTATTTATGGATTGATCCCAATAAGATATTTACATTGTACGAGACAGGCAAGAGTTTAATGAAAAAGTTCCTGACTTTTGGTAGAACAGATAAATAATCGTTTTCCATGATATTTCATCGCATCATTATTACTCACACAGCATGAAGTTACGGAGTAGAGTTCCAGAGGGATGTTTGTTTTTTGTTTATTTATTTATCAGGAAAGCTTTATATGTTTTTCGTGCAGGGACATTATTGCAATGTTCGACCTTATATAGTGCCCCACCCCAATTCAGCCCCAGTGATACGTTATCTGTACGTTTATTAATGGTTTACGTGTATATTCGTTTAAACTTGGTAAGCTATGACCGATCATTGATAAGTGAATCACACATACGGATGTGTTAATGTATTTCAAAAAATATTAATTAAAACGTCTACATCGCGGTAGAAGGATTAATCCATTTACTTTGACAGTATTGAGATTTAGTGGATTTTTGAAAATGATAACATTCTATCGACATTCTGTTATTTCTGTTTTACTTGCATTTTTGAGTTGCAATCATATTTTGAGTTAACTATTCGTCAATGGCTAACAAATTTTTCCTTTTTCGAAGAATCTTATATACATAGTTTTACACTGTTTTCCTTTTGTTTTTAGTTTTTCATGTCTGGGGATTAACTTTGCTTATGCTTTTATGTTCTCCTTTGATATGCTCCTTCGTACGGTGACATTATTGTTTAGAAATTTCAATAGTGAACTGATTTTAATATTTTTTATTATAAAGATCAGACAAATACTCATTGGAACTAGACTTTTTGTGGATTGGTTTCAATGCATATCAATAATTTTATTGTATATTGATCTTTTATAACAGATGCTTAACACGCAAAGTTCGGTTGACTAAAATTATATCTATATTCAAATACGTTCAAAAGTGTCTTGGATATTTGTTATTATAGTTTTTCTCGAGATTGTGGCAACATTATAAAATACATTGTCTTAGAGAAATATGTTGCATAAGTTTTGTCGCTGGCTTCGCTCTCCAACTGCATGTTACAACGTGTCGTCCGTTTGTCTAATGTATAATGTACATAATATCTACCTAAATTCATAATGTCAAGTCAAATGATAATAATAACCTAGTAACTAGATAATGAGCTTTTTTCACAAATATTTTCATACTACGTTACACTGCAGTCATTAAAGATTATTGTTCAACGTGTGCACTTCGCACCATTTACATTAAATAACTTTATGAAATTTCGTTAATGGAAGACACATAAGAAAGAATATTACAAAACAATTCATGAAATAGTTGCCTATTGTTGTCTATGTTAAATTTTTCACGGTCTTCATCACATAAAACGCTGCATCCTCAAAATCGCACAGAATTGAGACTTATTTTTTATAATTTAATTGTATTGCAAACAGGAGTGGTTTACTGAATTTCTGTGCTGTGGCATTGGCTCTAAACGATTTGGGTTACAAGGCTGTTGGCATCCGGATTGACAGTGGTGATTTGGCATATCTAAGTCATGCAGCGAGGGATGTTTTTGAGAGAATCGCCACAAAGTACAATCTACCATGGTTTGCTCGATTAACGATCGTAGCATCAAATGACATCAATGAAGAGACAATTCTAAGTCTAAATGAGCAGGTACTTTAGTTTTAGTAAACGTTATAACTAGTGTAACGTTTATCAATTATATTAATCAGATTTAAGTATTAACCGTAATCTGTTTCCCCATTTTACATTCAGAATCATAAAATTGATTGCTTTGGAATCGGTACGCATTTGGTAACATGTCAGAGACAACCAGCTTTGGGTTGTGTATACAAAATGGTTGAGATCAATGGTCAACCGAGAATAAAACTTAGCCAGGAAGTGGACAAAGTCACTATGCCTGGAAGGAAAATTGCCTACAGGTTGTACGGAGCTGATGGACATGCATTGATTGATTTGTTACAAAGATGCTGCGAAGATCCACCACAGGTTGGACAAAAAGTCCTCTGCAGGCATCCATTCCAAGAGTCAAAAAGAGCTTATGTCATTCCCACTCAAGTAGAGCCACTGCATAAGGTATGCATCGAAGGACCTAGGTAGACAATACTAAAAATATCTTTATCGATTAATAATATCTTTAATAACATTATAAGGTATATTGGGAGCGTGGCAATATATGTCATCCATTATCAACATTACAAGAGATTCGTAACAGAGTACAGGAATCTTTGAAGACACTGCGCAATGATCACAAGAGAAATTTGAATCCCACACCGTACAAGGTAAATTGAAATCTTAAATAAATGGTACTTTGAGACACTCAGGTTATCGATAGATAATGTGGTGAAGTTTCTGGTATTTTTTCAGGTGGCTGTAAGCGATGACTTATATAATTTCATTCACGATCTATGGCTACAAAATGCGCCTATTGGCGAACTTTCATGAAGTTGCGACCGACTCGTAAACCTAAAGCGATTCAAAAGAGAACCTTGAAGCTAGCCACGCGAGCCACGATAACGTCACAACTCAATTAAAACCATTTACAACTTTCAGAAAATTATTCAAGATAGTATAGATTCGTGAGTGCGTCTTCGCGATTGAATGGTATTGTTTTGCCTTATGTGAAAAATTATGAGTTCGCGTGGCAATGATCGTTTGCCATCTTGTCTCATAGAGACGTAAAATACATAAGAACCCGATTGACGCGAGCCTGTTAATTGATTTCTTACACAGCAAATTGAATTTTTCTTACGCACGCATATATAAAAAAGTCACACGAGGAATATTGTAAGTGTTGTTTTGCTAATGGCACTACAATATACGTATCATAATAGCATTAGAGATTTGAGGAAGATTTACCAGGAGTAAGTTTGTAAAAAATCCTTCATAAACGCTATCTGGCCGTAAAGTGGTATCTGTTGGCTGTATGTTACCGCTATGAACTGATGGTTCTAAGGATCTTAGTTCGAATATTAGAGGCCGTAATTTTTTAACGATGCTATCCTCAAGCGCGTGCATTCAAGAAAGTTGATTATAGCAGGCAATGAGACCCATGAGCGGACTTACCCTATTGCAGTATAACATAAAATACACAAACAGTCCTTTTAGAGCTTACAGAGTTTTAAGTTGTACGATTATTACATTGGGAAAATTTATCTGTGCTCGCCCTTTTAGAAAAGTACAAAAAGTGAAGTACACGTGCGAATGCCACGGATTATTGAAATACAAGTCCTATTTTAGGTAGTGAATAAATTGTAAAGTAGATATATTTATGTGTAAATAAGCAGCTCGAGAAAGGCAATAACAAGATAAGATGCAGAAACAAGATATCCTAATTGTATCTATGTACAGGATGCAACTAGTAATTCGATAAGCAAGGTCACACCTGTGTTTAACCATGTCGGACAGGTCCCTGATTCTAAAAGATTTCGCCTGGTTACTAATGAAGAAAGTTTTTAGCGGGTGTTCGTGCTCGTGAGTCATATTTGCGACTCATTGCTTACAGAGTTTTTGGGTTATTAATCAACCAAATGGCGAAATGTATTCTAGTCAGGGCGTATTTATGAAAGAGAATGCGATCAGGGTTTGCAGTACGATTAATTCTACTTGTAATAATATTGCCTTGTCTGGTTATACGGTATTTCACAAACTTCGTATGTCGCGGTTTATTAAATTAATGGCTGTGTATAATGGTTTAGTGGAACTAATGAAAACTTTTAATTAAACAAACTATAGACACGCTTTGTCTATCGTTTTGTGCTATCTGGAATGTAGTTACGAAATCTAATAAGGTCAAATCAAAATATTTATTTATTTTTGGCATGCGAAATGGTATTTTTTTAGAGGATATATAACGTTAATTTTATGTACGACATTCGGAGGTTGTGATGGCACACATGGTTTTCCATTTGAATACCATTTGTGATTAGCTAATGTGTATTGTGAATATAAATAATTAAGAGCAACGGAATGTAAGATACATAAGGGAACTTATATTGCTGATTTATGCGATATATAAGGTTCCATAGAATGCAAAAATGCAACTGTAAACAGAAGACGTAGTACAGTCAGGTGGTATAGTTCTCATAAATTAAAAGTATTTTATGAGATATCAGGAAATCATATTGCAAATAATGCAGAGGGATTATGGTATAAGTCCAATTTGTATATCTGTTGAATTCCACTTATTATGCATTGCCATGTCTTTGTATAATATTGCAAAATTTAAATTGATTTTAATCGAAATATTTATATGAATTACACGTTCCACTCGTTAGTTCTTATTCTTTATTTTTAACCGTGGAGTACGATACGCCAAATTACTATTTTCATTTACTGTATAAAGGCAGTTTTTTTAAAATGAGAACTGTTATCTCTTTCAGTATATGTATATTTGATACAATGCTATTTTCTGTACTGCGTGTCTATTTGAGAGCGATGTTTAAATTTCTTTTTAAAGTTTCATACCAATATTAGACTTATGCCACTCTCCATCTGCATTCTTATAAATAATATAGACTTAATATATTTTTACACGCAAAGCGTTATTTTATGTTTCACGTATGTAAGAGGATCATTCGTAGTCTTATGATAACTCTTTACATCAAGGGCAGTATGGAGTAAACTACGGTGCTACATACATTAAAATAACCAATAGTATATTGCCCTTAGTCGTCTTGTTATACTTGTATTCTTAGTACGCGTGAAAATTATAATACAGAGTATGCAATTTTATAGCAATCTTTTCCATGTAACTATTATTTTATTTGTTATTAACAGAATCGTTAATATATGCCTATAGTCCACGATATGATGTTTTACTTGAATCTCACCCAATGAGGAATGCGTAGATTTATTTGAATTTATAAAAGGTAATTAATTAATCATCTAATTGACACAGTAATGCCAATCCTCTCTTGATCCAGTGACTTACGGGATAATCAGTATCCAATAAAAGTGATAAAACGTAATTTGTGGAATGACCTGTAGTTTTGAGTGTTCCAAATCGTGCAGATGTTATGTACAATGGACATTGATAGCGATTATTTACATTAATATTTACGGCCTCGCATGGCTTTAGCCAAATTATAGGCATTTGATCCCAAAGAACTTTTGGAAGACTTTCGGCGAGTAACATTTTTTTTATATCCCATCTGGCGCCCGCCAAATACATGCCATATACGTAGACACCGTCCTCGGGAGGAATGTTGGCCTCGTATATGGGCATTACCTATTTCGAAATATTTATGTTTTATAATTTTCAATTTGAGAAAATTTGAGAAATACCTTGAAATCAAAATCAATCTTGTCAATGGATATTTTATATTTTCTGGCGTAATTTTGCGTTGCACCAGTTAGGAATGCGTGCACGAAAGAAAAGCCAGAAATCCAAAAAGATGCTGGTTTTCCTTGTACAAGCCATTTTTTAAAAAACGCTAGTCGTTCCAGAAAATCATTCACAAAGCTTGGTAATGGTTTTAAGCTAGGATACGCACTGGCTTTTATCCAAGTGGGTGGAATTTTTGAATTGAGCATATGAGTCGAGAGAACCTATAATAACGTTAAAAGATTTGTGGAGAAACAATTTATTAAAAAATTTCAATAATTTAGTCTGATCCGGAAAACAAACCTCCATTGCTGGCGTCATTACTATCATTCCCTTCACAGCTTTTTCGAGCGTCACTAAAGAATTCCGAACTTCTTTCAAAAGTGTATTATAGCGTTCCATTTCTTGTATCAGTACGGTATTCATCGACTCCATATATTCGATTGGATACTTCTTTTGTGCTTCTTCAATATCAAAAAGCTCTGGCATTCTGTCGTAAAGATCTTTCTTCATGGCTAAAAGCAATTCGTCCTGTTTCGAAGCATCTCCGACAGTGACTGTTCCCTGAATGAGTATCATGGAATCGAAAAAAATTTTGGAAACTCCAAGATCTCTTGTAATTCCTGCATTAGTATGTAGACCAAAGACTTCCGGTGGTGGATTAGAAGAAATTCCTTCTATTTGTTTCACGTAGTCACGATGGTCGCACCTTTCAATTCATAGAAGTAAAATTAGAGCTGACTTGTAACGTAGCGATTACTAAATTTTGTACTTTTTTGGTAATGTGTATTCAGGTCCGATATCAGCAAATGAATAATTTGGATTTTTTATCACTTCTGGATTGTAAAAGTCTTGGAGTATAGTATTCAGACATCTACGGTCTCTGTCGTCAGTCACCCTTCCACCATAATTACACTCGCCAGTTAGATACGTGATAGCCTTAAATGGAACACTATCATAATCATTGATGAATATCTGAAGTTGTTGGACGGATATGAGGAAATCAGACTCGTTGAATCCTGTAGAATAAAAATGATTTACTGTCTAATAAATTATGACAGAATTAATCAGGATTGATACTAAACCATATCTAATATTCCATCCTTGTGGACCATAATTTCTTCGTTCTTGTACGACAGCATGAAAAAAGCATAAACCATATAAGAGTTTTGTAAATTCTTTTTCCTTGCCAGGACATCCCTCAAAAAATTCTGGATCGTTGACAGGATCAGTATTGTACGATCTGAAAATGATTGGAGATACAAAATAAAGAGAGACTGCTATACAAAAATTATTTAAAATCCAAAAATACCGCATTAGATTTTGTTGAAGTCCCGTAGGCGGTTCGTTTGTCATCTTTACTCCATTTTGCAAAACCGTAATAGGAAATTTATCGGAAGGATAGCTAGTTAGCCAAAGGCGAAAGTTCATGGAGGTATTTGTGGAGTCGAAATTTTCACAAATTTTTTCCAATGCGGACATCCATGAAACTGCCAAGTGGCAATTTTGCAGACAGACCCAGCATCCTTCGTTCTGGCCTTGTTCTATGAGCTTTCGAGCCAAGGGACCTTGACCTTGTCCAAGTGATATTGAATTAAATCGGGATGCATAGTTCATAGTCTCAGCAAAATTCGACAGAGCCCCCATTGGATCCGATCCAGGAGACAAAATAAATATCAATGGTATAAGACAGTTCGAGTCTGCATATGATTTTGAGAGATCAAAAGGCGGTGGAGTGACAAATTTAGCTCCCATACCGCTTTCCACAAATTGCGTCACCTATTTAAAATTATAATCGCATATTAATAATGTCCTGGTGATAATTTTTATCACAGAAAAACTTAGAACTTCTGTACCTTTATGGTTACTTTATCCGGTCTAATCATTCTCATTACAATTAATTTTTGAAATGGAGTCATCGAAGTTTCCCACGGTTCTGGCAGCGGTGAACTCTGCGGATTCATTAAATCATAAAATTGTCGCCATGCAGATAAATTCTGTTGAAAACTGTTGATAAATTCTGAAAAAGCACTGAGAGTCTGACTAGCTCGACAGATCTCATCCCAGGATTTATCCAAGAGCCATTCTGGTGCAGGATTCTTTATGACATTGCCCATCGCCATTCCACCAGATAAAAAGAACATCAATTCATCCTTATTGATCTCATTGGTTGCCAATAAAATCGTGGTGTAAAGGACAAAGGAGTAAAGTACCTGTTAAAAAAATTTTTTAAAGATATCACTGTGAGTAGAACAATTTTGTCAAAGACCAGTAAATTCTTAGTATTCAAAAGTACCTTATCTTTTTCAAATAATGATCGACAGACATTCTGATACAAATTATAAGTAAAAGTTTCTTTCAGAAACATCAATCTCCGCTCAAGAACTTTACTCTTGTTTGCGCTTTCAATTGATATGATATATAAATTAATGAACCAGGACAGAGAATATTGATACATTGGATCGATATTGGGTAAATCCGTTACTGTGTAATAGAGAGATGAACTGTGTTTAGCTATTGGTTTGTAGCTTTGACGAAAGACTTCAATTTTAGCTTCAGTCTCCTTGGCCACTTCCTGTTTCTTTAATATGTCAGTCGAGAGGATTTTTGAAGAGTCCAAAATCTCAATGGCTTCCTCATCCTCTAGGATACTTGCACCAGCTGCTGATAAGGTCTTCAGTATGTTGTCTTCGACTTGCTTAAGAGCTTTTTTATTTGCTGCTCCTTGGACTATTAAATGTTCTCTTTTCTCCTGAAGATCTGGTCTCTCTTTAGCTACTACTATCCCAAGTAACTGATCATCCAAACCTTCCAAAGTCAAGGCAAAGTTTATCAGCGTTACTTTGTTAAAGACTTCAGGCAGATAATGAGGATTGCGCAATTTTGATGTAATGTAAAGTCGAAACTTCAATCCGTATTCCACTGTTTTTTCACCCAGTGTAATATACCAGACGCCAGCAATTTTATATACGTTCTTCATTAAAATAGGATCCAACGGTGCTTCTAATTCTTCGCCAACGTTCTCCAGTAGCACTGGTTTACCTGTTAGATAATTACAATCATGGTTCGACGTAAGAGATTTATAATTTCTAAATAACAGTACCGAATTCGATGCATTGTTCCAAAATTTCCATGTAATTCTTATCTGTCAATTTGATCACTTCTAATTCACTGAATTTTTCCATAGCTCGAATCCATTTATTCGCTTGACTCTGAGGGTCGACAAATAGACTCCATCTTTTTGAGTTATCCATTATTATTGCATTCTCCGTGGAGAAGGAATCTCGCGGTAGACCGTGTATGTTCCACGAGTTGATCTTTATTTCTGAGCCCAGGATATTAACAAAGCTGTAGATCTCCGAGCAAGGTATATTTAAACTCTTGACGTAGATTCGCCATTTCTCCAAATTCTCAATGCGATAAACCGTCGTGAACGGTCCGAGATATGCGATCATTCCACAGGAAATCAAAATGTCACCAGCAAGTGTGTCGTAGGATTTTTGTAAATTTTCAGCACACATCATCCACCGATCTTTCTCTCCGCCCAAACCGTTTATAAGTTTTTCAGCCCGAATCAATTTGTTTCTGCAGTTGGTCACCTGTGAACCAAAATTGAATTAATGCATTACAATTATTATTAGAATTTTGCGATTGTCGGTACGCACCTGATTTTCCAAGTCAATTTTCCTCGACAAAGTTTCACGTAGACTCTCATTCAATGCTGCTAGTTTTTCATTCAGTGCGGCCAACATTTGACGTTTCTCGTTCAAAAATGCCATAGTGTCCTCAAAATCCTTTTGTGCTGCTTCGAGCTTAGCTTTTTTGGGCGCAACTTCTTTGGCCACTTTGTCATACAGCACCATGGCGCGTACCCACTTGCATAGTCCTTCTGCAGCCTGCGAAGCTTTGGCTACGATCTTTGGCTCGAAATTCTTATCCGTCATGTATGTTCTTTTGATTACCTTTTTGTTTATAAGATTGTACAGTAATTCATATAGCACAGTACCGACAGGACAAAGAGAAACGTGCTGGCTAAAAGTACCTGCATCGTGCTGACAGGAATATTATCCTTATCGTAATCCCGTAAATTATCTAAAAATTTAAGATCGCTTAAAAGACGTTTGCTGGGTCCCCAATAGTCCAAAATCTTTTTTCCTGTCGCAGCATCATTCACTCTATCCGGTGGAATATTCATCATCACGCAAACCGCGGCCATCACAAGTTTTACACCCTCCGGTGGATTCTTCATTGATTTCACCAGAGTGATATCAGCCGGTTTTAACGTATTTAATGCAGCTGTTAATGAATTATTTATATCAATAACTACGCAAATATATAATAAATTTGTATATACCTATTGCTTCATCAAGAACCGGAAGTGCTTCCGCCAGGTCAGCTTCACATTCAGCTTTGAGTGCCCCAGCAACTTCAGCCTGGGCATTTGCAGCATCTTCGTCCTTCTTTACCATAATCGTAGCCTTTTCTACACTTATATTTTCACTTTCGATCTGCCTCATAGTCTGCGTTGTTAAAGTCGCAGACATCTCCAGCTGCGGTCGCAGAGCAGTCAGGGTTGCCTTCATGTTTGTCACTTGTTGAGCAGCGAATTCTAATTTATCCAAGCCACCCAGGTAACGGTCTCTGTTACAGATCATAGAAAAATATTGTTAGAGCCTAAATAAGTATTTTAGAATCGCATATTATACCTGGCAAGGATGAGCTCCTCCTGTTTCTTTCTCATGAGCTCGGCAAAGGTTTGTATGAGGTCTAAGAAAGCTGCTGAGGTGATATAAGTTTTTCTTCCGCAAGCTTCATAAAATCTTATACTTATATCTTTGGCGCAGACATGAAAGTATTTGCAGGCTACGACAGAATTGATCTTGATCTCATCCGTCACATTGATACCTGTTGTACACCTGATGGCCACCTGTTCCAATGCATCTTCGGGCCACACTTCAAACCAGTCTATGGTACAGCAACTGACAAGACTTGGATAAAGACGCAATCTATTCCTGAAGGATTCACCAATGGGACTGAAGCACAGCATTATGTGAAGCTTTTCTTTGCAACGATTTACAAAAAATGCTAGTACAGCAAGCACTGAGATGTCCAGGTTGCGGTTTCCGCCCTGCGCAGCCAGTCTGGTCATTTCAATGACTTCCTGTCGTTCCTCGATCGTAAATAAATTCGGCACTTCTCCGGAGTTCAGTAGACTGTCGATGTCACCCAGAAATGCTTCCTCTTTGATTTGACCTTCAGTAAAAAGAAATACCAAGTCCTTTCCGGTTCCACCGGAATTCTTTAAAACCTTCTTGATATCCTCACGCCACTCGTTCATCCCATAAGCACTTCCTATTTCCGGTTGGAATAAACCATGACCAGCCATTCCTGCTGCTAGTCTAGTTAAAGATTGTCTTCCTGAGCCACCGACGCCAACCATTAATAAACTGCCGCAAGGAATTGCCAGAATTCGACAAACTCTTGCAAGGTGCTCCAAAGCGTAACGGAACAGAACTATGTCCATTTTGTTTTTGTGTGTGTTGTTGTACTCTTCCAGACAAAGAAGAGCTACCCGCTTATATTCGTCCATCGATGTGATCTCTTCGTATTTTTTGTCTTCCGGAATGGCGTCTACGTCCATGAAATTTCCAAATATAAGATTTGTCAAACTCGCCTCGGTAAGCTGTTCGTCAAATTTTGGTAAATGATCGAATACAAAATCGAATGATTCCTTGAACGTATTTTGGGTAGTATCCTTTAGCTTATCGAACAACCATTTACGATCGCCCAGATCTATCAGACGATCGCCAAACACTCTAAGGATTTCGTGAACCCAAAGTCTCACGAATGTCAATTTTGATTCCACAGAATCCTTCTGAATCATTGCACAACCAGTTATCACTCTTGAGAAATCACGCAAGTTAAATAAATAATGGGACTTCGCTGGTGTCGGTCTTAAATCTTTAGTGGCACTCTCGAAGACGTCCATTGTTGCATTTACCAGACTGTTCACCGTGACAAGAACATCCGTCGCAAAGCCATGCTTCTTTAAACCAGTGAGAGCCACGTTGGTGAATATTCGAAAGATACTCTCTCGTGAGAATGTATTAATTGAATACAAATTAAAATGTCTCAGGAAACGATGGTAAATATCTTGACGACTTCCGCCTGGTGGCGCCATGGCGCAGATGAACATAGTATCAAAGATTCGAACTTCTTCCGGTTCCTTAAGGTCATACCATTGTCCATGGTCAAAATATTGTCGTAGCAATTCAATGGCTGGTTGAGCCCCGTACACTTCTTTAGCCGGCATATTAACGTCGTCTACAAAAACGATACAGTAAGTTCCTCCCATTGGTCCAAAATGGCCTTTACGCCTTTTGAATAATTTAGACACGACAAGTTCTTGAGTTTGTGCAGCAGTGGTTTTAGCGGTGAACGTTAAGAAATTAGGAAGATAAGATTTTTCGTCCAACTTGTTCATCATTAACTCTTGTACATAGAAACTCTTACCGGTACCGGTTTCACCATAGAGTAAAAATCGTTTACGGTGTTTGATATGACGTAAGAATAGACTTTGGTACTTTACAGTGTCTATGGTAGGCACCATCATTTGACCTATACTTTGGGTCTCAATGAATTTTTCTGACTTTGCTGTGTCCCCAAAATATTTCCAGGCACCTTTGCCTTTGAACGTGTAATAATTATCATGTATCAGTCCCTCTCCGGGCAGAGAAATAATAATATCACCAATTGTCTCGGGCACTGGATAACTCGAATTTTCATTTTTCCAAAAAGGTAGATAAAACTCATTGAATTTACAGCGTGAATCGTAATCCAAAGTGCCACCTGCGCCCCATACCATTGACATCATCATGGATGCCTGTAGCCAGGGTGTAATATATTCTTTATAGTCATCTAAATTTTCCTCCACAGCATCGTCCATGAACATCTCAAAAAGATTTAACGTCGAGACAAGATTATTAATCTGTCCGGCAGTAAGGGTTGATTTGCATCTTTTCCGAATAAATTCCAAGCAAGGATCAGCCAGCCATTCAAAATATGCTTCCAAGATATCTTCGTGCCCAAAACGCCATTTTTCATTCACATTCTTAATCCACGATTTAAGGAATGGTCGCCAGCCTAGAACGTGGGGTTCTATATAGATCATTCCACAACGTGACACAGTAGCTGGTGAAGCTTGAAGTAAGTCCATAACTTCAAAAATCATTGACATGACACCTGTCATTTGCATGACCTCACCGGATGTCAAACATAATTTTTTATTGTCATCCAATACAGTATTCAAATTCTCAATCCATACAGCATCTACCGGTCCATCGAAGATGAGCCATTTTCTATCTGGATTATCTTCGGTACAGTAACGCCTAAAAGCAACGGCACACACGCCATCGGTCCATTCCGATGATACTGGATCAAATTGACCATATAATTGGCCCATGGTTATTGCTTTTGGATTGACAGTCGTGTATTTTGTTACTGCGCCATTTTCATCGCCCCATCCATGCATCAAAGTTAGCGCGTCAGCCAACGTTCTCAAAACTGATGTTTTCCCGCCAAAAGGATCTCCTACCAGCATGAATCCGTGTCTGACTATCATCATCTCAAAGGTTTGTATAATTTTTAATAAAAATCCATCAACTGGCTGAAGATTCTTCTTCAGGACGACTTCGTTAACGGCTTTAAGAAGAATGTCGTAATTTGGCGATGGCAATTCAACTCCAGGAAATAAATCTGAGATGATACCCTGAAAGAGGGGTACGTCGTGTGCTAAGAATTTTGGAAGATTGACGTCGATGATGGAACGAAGCAAAAGTATCATCTCATCTTCGTTTGGAAACTTCAATTTGATATTTTGCGCAGCAGTCAGTACAGTCTTCACGGCACGCATTCCATAATCGTAGTGAGATTGAGATGATAATTGTTCTGAGCAAAGCTTATAGGTCGTTACAATTTTAATGGACAGCACTCTGGCAGTGCTAAATCCTGAAGAGTAGAGAAATATTTCGCCAATCATGGCATAATCAGGTACCATCATGGCTACCGTCCTAAAGAGGACCTTCAAGTTATCAGGGAGTTCAGATCTGCCTGCGTATCCCGGATTCATAGTGATACAAACGTAAACAGCTGGATTTAATTTCAATTCTGTTCCTTCGAATATAAATGTCTCCAGGCTGCCACGCACTGCTTGCACTATACACAGGATCTGCTGAGCGACCACGGAAAGTACTTCCAGTTCAATTCTATTGAACTCGTCGAAACATGCCCACGCACCACAAGATGCCAATCCTTTGAAGAATTTACCCATATTTTTGTAATCTAAACCATCGGAGCAATTGAACACTACGCATTGAACGGCTATTGCTCTGCCCAGATCTTTTGTTGTTTCTGTCTTTCCCGTACCTGCTGGACCTTCGGGAGCGCCATTCAAATGGAGAGAATAGGCACCGATCAAGGTTCGATAACATCTATTGAACATTTAATTAATGATTCAATTAATTTGGCTTTATTATTTTTTTTTTTTGTATTATATCATGTACCTGTCTGTCAATGGCGTGATAACTAATCGAGGACAATTTCCAAGATATTCATAAGCATAAGATACAGTTGCATTGATAATTCTGACAAGGACATCGTCTTCCCAATAATATCGCAGTTGTGCCAACCATTCAAAATCAGATTCGTGAGTGATATTTTTGTCTATTAATAGTTTAACAACATCCTGGGCATGGACGTCGATAGTAATTAGTGCATTTAAGGTGGTACGATTCTGTTTTGATAATTGTCCTGAAATACATAAATGGTAAAAAAAATTCGCTAGAAATTTTTACCGAGCTTTTACGAAATTCTTGCAATTTTGAAAATATACCCTTTACCAAATTGACCATTTCTAAAATCTGTGCCTTCAATTTGTCATACAGAGACGTCATAGTCGAAATTATGTGCGTCATTAAGCAATTTTGCACTTCTATACTCCAATATATTTGCGATACGCATAGTACAACCATCCCTGGCCAAATTCGCACCCACATTACACGTTCGTTCACCTCGTAATCAAAATAACTCATTAGTATCTCATGCCTAATTGACTTGACCATTTCCTCTTCAACCTATTGAACGATTGTACTGTAATAAGCGATAATTGCAAGAACAAATATAAAAATTGTCAAACCTGTACAAGCCAACGTTCGACGCATCCTCGAGCTGCGGCAGTGGATATAATATCTTGAAATTTAACTTCTTCTTTGTCGTCACTGAACATGGAATAAATTTCCAAATCTTCATTAAACCTATTAAAAAATTAAGGAATGTATTGAACTAGCTATACATAAAAATTGTAGCGTTTATAAGTTTAGCTACCCAAGTTTAGCGATTCCCTCAAAACATTTTTTTAAGTGAGGCTGCACACGCAGAGGATCCTTAGTCTCAGAGAGTATCTCGAGCATGTCATCATTACTGAGAAAGAAGAAACGTGGAAAAAATAATCTCTTCTTCTCTAAATAATTAGTGACACCGTCATTAACTTTTTCCATCATTTCATTTGCTTCCTTCATAGCCTCGTATAGTCCAACCTAAATAAATATTTTTTGTACAGGATTACTCTTATAAGATATAGTATAGAATATATTACTATGATCTATATAAATTGATTTTTAAGAAGTCTTACTGAACCAGCAGTCTCTCTCACACGAGCATCCTTCGCTACTCCTTGCATTGCTCTACGAAAAGTCCCATCAACCTCTGAGAATAAAATACCTTCTTCAGGTAACTGAGCAACAATATCTTTGCTTGAGAATATTGGTAACAGATACATCCATTGCACTTGAACCTATGAGAGAAATATTATTTATATAATTGAATTAGAAGTAAATAATTCTTCTTACTTTATAATTCAACACCTGATACCTTTGTCCACTCATCAATGGTTCTTTGTATTCGAAGAATTAAATCATAAAACACCTTTACTTCCTGTTCAATGGGTTTCACAAATGCTGAACCACGCATTGCTTGAACCTTGACGATGTGCTCTTCCAGCAATGCTTGAATGTCATCAAGCTGCGTTAATATCTGAACACCCGAATCTTTGAACATCATAGTTGAGAAGTTCATTCCGTCCCATTCATGAGTTATTTTTGACAGGAGTTCCTGGAGAGAGAGCTCCTTTGTCGCACTCACACTTATCAGTTCGTACCTTATGATAAAAAGTTGGATGAATTATTATTCTAATTATTAACCTATAGTAGAAGGAATATAGGTAAATTTTACTTGTCCAAATCACTCATTAAATTCATATCAATAATTTTTTGCAGTGTCGTGCCAGCATCTGGGGTTAAATCAAAACCAGCAATGTCAGACATGTCATCCCAATGTCTTTGGCGTAGTGCAGGATTACAGAAGCATACTGCTAATGGTACGTAGTGCTATGAAAAATGAAATTAAGTATAGAAGAATAGCTAAATAATATAATAATAACTGTGTACCTTGAACCACTTAATATGTTCAAGTAACTGGAAGCAAAGTTTCATTGGCGCTGGTTGTTGAAATGGATCAGGATCATCCACAGAGCCTGCAAAGCTACCAGAGAAATTGTTTGAATAATTATTTTACAGCAATATTTACCTTAAGCAAGTTTATGAAACCTGTATTGGTAATTGGTGGCATTGTGCATCTTTATCTTTGTTCTATATGTCTTGCTAATCTTTGTAAAGTCTGTGAAGTAATCCGTGGTCTTGTTCTCAATGATATTCGAGTCAAGATATTCAAAGGGACCGTAAAGCCAAACTCCTATGTCGCGTTGCCACTGATAAGCACGATATATCAGACTATAATAAGGCATGATAATTTCCTTGAGTTCTTTAATTCTAGGATAAGCAGTTTTCGGAAATTGAAAAAGGGCTTCCTCTCGATTTATCCACGTTGCCTCTTCATCCATACGATCCAGTCCACGTACGAATTTTCTCATATCCTCAATGTAATCCTTTATACGATTCACATCGTCCATATCGTCCATTATAGAAAGTCTAATGTGAAATTGATATTATTTGATAACAGAAATTCGTAAGTAACTTAAAGGGATATTGATACCTTGGAAACATTTGTTCAACCTGACTTCCCAGGATAGATGTTTTCTGTTGCAGCTGTTCCTCCAGATCAAATTTCATCTGCTCGAACATCGAACCGTTTTGCTCAAAAATTGGTTTTATCCTCTTAAGCCAATTTATTGTCGTATTGTTCAATTCTATATGATCCTGATCCAATGTAGTCATTTCAATTAGCGAAGCCATTATGCATAACGAATGTGTAATCTTCTCACGTAGTTTTTCCATAAGAGTCGTAGTAGCGTATATCATATATTCACCTAGTTTAAGTACGATTAAGATTTATCGATTCAAAAATGTTCTAGACAAAAGTATCATAGTCCCTTAGCCCAAACCTAATTCCAACAATTCTTTCGTGTTGCGAGGAATATTGAGTGCGCGTTCTTCGAGTCTCTCAAAAGTTTCGCAAATCTCTAAATTAAAATTACGATGACGTTTAATTAATTCGCCAATTATTAATTCGCGGACGTCCTTCGTGTATTTGGTCAGTCCAGCCTTCGCATCCTCTTGACGAAGTCGGCCGATACAAAAATATTCATTTCCAGTCTACGATAATTAAATATTTTAATAAATTATTACCGGAAAAAGGATACAAGTCAATTACGATTATCTTGGCGATTGGATCAATTATTTACCAATCCGTTGATCTCTCGCACGAATCGATTGAAATCCTCGACTCTGGCGACACAATTTTCAAAATCATGTCCTTCGGCAACATATATTACGACATCTTTATGCGTTTCTGGATCGTATACGACTCCAAAACGCTCGTGTAAACTTTTCACGTATTCATTTAACGGCAAATACATATTCTCGAGAATGGCATCTAATCGAGAATGAGATTGCTTTACATACCAGTCCGGTAAAACGACAGGAATAAATTCCTGTTGCGTTTTAATATTCACCCAGGACTCTAGAGTCTGCAGCGATTGTGCAATATTTGCTATTTCATCGATCAATTTATGAAATATTGCGTATATATCACGTAATAATGGAAACACAAATAATTCATGGTTCTCACACTTCAATTCCAACTAATTAAACAAAATTAAATGTTTCATTAAATTCATGTTGCATGTCCTTATGCGTTTCGTGTAATTACTTTAAATTACCTTTAATAACGGCGTTGTATTCCAATCGCTTAATACTTCTAACATATGTTCTATAGTGTTCATCATACGGTTCACTATTTGAAGTTCGAGAATTTTAGAAGCACAGCGCAAAAAATTTGGCACAATTTTAGGCGGTACATCGTGAATGTAACGTGGTTGTGATATCAGTCTTACTATGTCAGTATAATAAGTGTGTGTTATCATCAGCGAACCTTTTTTCATGTCCCCTTCAATTAGATCAAATAGCCTAAAGAGGATTCAAATATTACCCAAAATGCTGCATGAGCGCATGCCTTTAATATAACGTACCTGTTCAAATCTTGAAATCCAGAAGAGTGATAACGTCGAAAATCGATAATCAATTCAGGCAACACAAAATACGCTCGTGATATTATGTTTCTGATGAGTTTGTGTGGAAAATAATATTTTTTGGTGATGATGCAACGATGTTTTAGAAACTTTGGACGGAATTTTGTACGTCCTTTAAACCTGTGCGCCTGCTCGACATTTTCAGGCCATTTATTGCCATGTTCATTTGCGATGATACATCTTACCGCCATATCGTGCATTTCTTCATAATAACGAGTCTTTGTCTCATTCAATTGATTTTCAAAAAAATCATTGTACTTTACTCGCAGAGACTTTGGCACTAAGTTTCTTATGTTCTGTTCCCAGTCCTGTGTAGAGAATTTAAAAAATATTTTTTATATATTGTTGCAGTGTTTTGTGGTGTTCAAATATAACCCGAAAATGTATTTACCGGAAGAAGACCAACAGTTGGTAACATTTCTGCAAATTCTTTCATTTTGTTGTAATAATAGGCTTGCGGCATTTCGAGTTGACATTTTCGTATGTCTTCTTTGACGCCAATACGAAATTCCGCAATTTTTGCTTTGCTTGCAGCTGCTTCTACCATATTGTAAAATTCCCGCTTACGTACCTAAAATTCGTCATTATGCTTATCATGAATCGATAATTATGTAAGAATTTAGAAAGGTTACTTTCTGCAGTCGAAAAGTGCATAATGGATTTCTTTCCATCTCATCTTTGTCTTTGAATTGATCAATATCCGGAATTGGTGACATTTTCGGTAGTGAAGTCTTTCCATACAAAATGTTGTATAATTCCCATGATTCCGACATTTCAAAATCTAAGAAATGTTCTTCGCCAGTTCGGACTGTCAGTAAATCAAAGTAGGTACTATAGAATTCTGTATTCTAAAATTCTCGGTTTTCAATTTTTTTTTCTTTATCATCTGCCAACAGAACGAGGATATCATTATAATAACGAATGTAATGCCATTCGTATTTTACAACGCTGGGAGATATATGGAAAGCATTGTATTTAGTATTCTTACAAAACCCTGGTAAAAAAAAAGTGACAGAGACTCATACGAGCCGATAGAATTCGAATATTTGAAATCAATCGTTCGCGATAAAAGATTATTTCCTTATTATATCAGCCCTCAAACGGCTATTCACTACATAATTAATTTATTACAGATTTTACGTATGGAAAATCCACTTTAGGATAATTTGATTTACACCAGGGACCGTTTTATAAGATTATCAAACACTATCAAACGATTGGAAGTAGAACAAGTTTAAAAAATAAACGTTGGCCAGCCAACTTCACGCAGCTTGTAAGCAAAGTAACCGAACCGGTTGCAGTCCCTGATTCGCACGAATGAATCCCTTCTTCATGAAACCATTGCTAAAACTAGATAAATATTTTAAAAATATATATATATATTTACTAGAGAAATTAGTGTAATAGTCTGAAATTCGAATTATATTACGTAATACATTTCTCTGAATTCTTTACGAAAATCTCATTCTTTTTCCGTTTAATTATTATCGACGGATCTTCTATTCCATGTCGTTTAAAATAGGCTTGCATATTGACAGATTGCGCTGTGTTCTTGTAGTGGTTTGCCTTGATTGAATAACAAACCTGAAGTCGCGAACATGGCAGACTCGGAACAAGATAATACAGATCGGGGTGATGGTGATAATTTAAAGTCAGATAAGCTTTTTACATTAAAAAAATGGAATGCAGTGGCTATGTGGAGTTGGGACGTCGAGTGTGATACGTGTGCTATTTGTCGCGTCCAAGTAATGGGTAAGTTCATATAGTTACCGTAACATAACCTCTCATTCCATTGTTACTTTCAGGTAATTCTTTCTAAACTGATATTATGTTTGTAATTTCGAGAGAATTCTAAGCTCTGTCTATTTTCTCAGTGATCATTATTTTATTCATATAATAAAATATTTGCTCTTTTAATTAAGGAAATCATACTGTAGAAATTGGAACAGGGCGAAACTTCATATTACTTGTTTCATGTTATTTCTTATAGTCATAGTGGATTTGGCTTAGTAATGTTTATGAATTGAGTGTACGCTTTTAGAGGTGTTACAGCATGTGATGTTTTATATCATACTCGCATCACAGCATTGGTTTGTACATTTCTGAAAGGAATATCTTATGCATCTTTCTGTACTTTTATTTCTTGTACAGAAATTTTCATACTTCTTATTATTTTGTATGTATAGAATTTACATTTGTATGCTTGTTTTATGTGATGTAATTTTTATATTATTTTATCAAGATAAAAGTCATAATTTACTTGTACGTATAAATATGTAAAAATTTTTTCATGATATGCACTGTTTGATAAAATATCAAACTTCACTCATAAATCCAGCAATAAATAGTTATTATTAATGGAAGAATAGGAGGTATTAGAGGGGTATAAATAATTAACAGTTTTACATAAAGATATATCTGTATCGTTCCATTGTCATAAAAGTATCTGGAATGTACAGTGTCTGTATAAACTTATCTTGAGTATTAAATTATCCAAAATATTTAAACTTTGCCAAATGCTCTCTTTATAAATCTTACATACAATAAGTACCTCTACAATAATTAAGTTTTAATGTTCAAAACTGCTTTGGACATTAGGTTCTAATGTCCAAAAATTCTATGCACTTTTTCAAAAATATAGGTGATCATATATTTCTGTCTATTGTAACATTCATTAAAAATTTACAATCAATAAATCTTTCAATGAAAAACAATTATTGTACTTGTCGTTGCAATATTTAAGGCATTAAAGCTACCATAGACTCATCATACTTTGTAACAGCAGGTAACCAGAGCCTGAAGTAATTATATTCGTATCATTGTAGAATGAAATCTTGTCAGAATAAATATACACAGTATGCACTATTAAAACTTTTATAAAAACTAAAGAGACAATTGTCATCCCTATTGATATTCATGACTACGATTAAATTATTAAATGACGTTATCAGGTATCACCGCTTGCTACTACGCAAGGATGAGATTCAAAACAATTTAATTTCACAAACGATTCCTTCCTTATTTTTGTTCTTTCAAAAGCAAAAGCATTGAATTATATGAATCAAAAAAGTTTAAGTACATACGTACGTCACCGTGCAAGAATCAATTCTCACGTATGCCCTCAATAATAATAATAATAATAATAGTAATAGTAATAATAACAACAACAAAGATAAGAATAGTCGATCAACGAATTAATCTTACCCTCCGAAATTTTTAAAGCTTTCAATTGTCTCTACTTTCAAGTATACTCTAAATATGTTCATTTTCAAATTTTAAAGTACTAGTGGAATTCGTTTAAGACTTATATTGGGTATCGTTTTTACTAGTTGACTTATTTAAAAAATACATTTTCTACTATTGTCCCTTATTATCTAATACACTTTCTCTCGTATTTGTAATATTTACACGAACTATCTACATGTCGACCAAAAATACCTACGCAAGCCTGTGACTATTCATATATACGCATTCGTACATATATATATATATATATATATATATTTCTATATCTAAATATATCATATATGCCCACGCGCATAGGCTCAGACGCGCGTGCGCGTATATTTCAATTAGTTAAATAATTGATAACAATAAGTAATGATACCTCCATATATACCGTTGGTAAATCTGTACGCATCCGTGCAACATTATTGGCTTGAGGTAGACTCTGTAGGATTGTCGAATAACAAAAAACAGAAGCTATACATCTAGTCAACAGCAATTACTTATCCGTCATCTCCTATATTCAAATGCAAGACTCTGATCTATCACAATGGACCCTGACGTAGATCAAGAAGTCACAAGGGATTCTAGAGTCCCATAGGAACGAGCTAGGTAAATACGAGAATGAGAGGTTCTTTTGTATTTTGAGCAGTCCACGCGGACCTCCTCGTGTCTGTCAGTTAAAATTAAAATTAAAGAATTAAAAATGGAAAGACAATTATCGACGTCGTATCACAGTTTTTACCTTATAGAGATAATAATCATTAACGATGTCGATGATTGACGAATAATTATCGTACTCCCCATGGTATAACCACGGAACAGTGGAAACGCGGCCTTAAGATATCGAAGTACAGAAGCTTATAAAAGGTGTCGGGATGAAAATTGGACTGAAAATTTTTTAAATAAATAGAGCAAAGGTACGAGTAGGGTGATGAGGGGCACTGCGACGGAAAGGTCGATATAAAATTGATTAAGTAATAAAGAGAAAGAGAGCAAATCAATTGAAGAAAAATTGATCACTGATAGCGATCGAAGGTATGGCAGATCAATTGTTTCCAATATTTTGGTATGGAGCTATTCAACAGATTCGTGTAAATCATTAGGTGCCTTTCGCACTTACGTTTTTCTAGTGCCGCTCCTCGCCCTGACAAGACACGATCGATGTGCCGCACGGACGTCTGAACTACTTTTGAATTACATAATCTACCGGAAATGACTACGACGAATGATTTTCATCAATTCTCACTTTTTTTTGGCGCAATTAAAGATCATCCAGCTTGATGATCTAACACGCCGTCGGCATTGGCTTCATGTTGGCGACTGCACTCATTCTTCTCACTGGTCCCGTTAGCCTCTTCTCTATCTCTTCCAAGGACCTACCTCGTGTCTCAGGTACTGCGATCACAACGAAGATCAAACCGATGACACAGATCACGGCAAAGAGACAGAAGGTGTTACCGCCACCGATTGTCTCGTTGAGATTTTTGAAGGTCTTGGTCACGATGAATGTGCACAACCAATTGAAACCGGTGGCAATGCTGGCTGCTGATCCTCTGATCTTGGCCGGAAGTATTTCACCCATCATGAGCCATGGGATTGGTCCAAAGCCAAGGGAAAACCCAATAACGTAGATGACCAAGCTGGCAAGTGGCAACCATCCGTAGGATGCAACGTGAGCTCCGCTTTCTTTTTGGTAAAAGAAGAATCCTAGAGTCGCCAGTGTCAGGATCATTGACGCGCTACTGATGTAAAGAAGAACCTTGCGTCCTAGCCTATCGATCAGAGCGGTGGCTATGAACGTGGACAAGAAATTCACGATGCCTACGATGATCGTGCAGATGTTTTGGTCGATGGTACTGCCAGCACTCTGTAAATAGAGGAAATATAATTTATTAACTTTTTTTTTTTTTCTTTCTTTTCATTTCTTCAGGTCAAGATTGCAATAAGGATCTGTAATTGAACGAGGACCATTCAGAAAAGTTTGTTTATGTACCTGGAAGATTTCAACGGTGTAGAAGACAATGGCATTGATACCAGACATCTGTTGGAAGAACATGAGTCCCAGAGAGATCAGAAGTGGCTTCAAGTTATTTCCTTTGAACAGTTCAACGCAGGCACCCTGTGAGGCGTTTCTTTCACTGTCGACATGCGACTTCTCAATTGCAGTTAGTTCCTCGGATATGTCAGTATTTTTGCCACGAAGCCATTGCAGAGATTTGCGGGCCTTCTTCGTCTTGCCCTTGGAGATGTGCCATCTTGGAGTCTCAGGGATCATGAACACCAGGATCATAAATGTTATCGGCAGTGTTGCACCGAGTAGGGCCAGGTTCGACCAGTTTAGGTACATACCGGCTACGAAGCATAATAAAATTCCTGCGCCAGAAAAGATAAAAATGTCATTAAGATTTCCATTACTTCAAGACCGATTAAGTATTTCGAAGAAACCAGACACGGGACAATTTTAAACTTACCGGTATTACCGAAGGCCGTCGGTAGTAAGCCTAATGTTCCTCGGACTTCCGGTTGGATTGTCTCGCCCAAGTATACGGGCAAGGCGAGGGATGCGACGCCCACGCAAAAGCCGTTCAAAGCTCTTCCAGCCAGGATCATTGAGATATTAGTAGCGAGGGCGATCAACAACGAGGCTAAAACAAAAAAATAAAACCAAACTGTCAATGAATTATGTTTTTCAATTAAAAAGTTTGGACTCTCTCAATTATAAATATAAGATCACTTTGCGAAAAGAGTAATGAAAAGATTCGTTTCAAAGATTTCATTGTACGAAATACATATAGCCACAACATTTTTAACAATCAATTTAATGGCGTAGTCGCGGATCCAAATTCAATTAGCTGCACACGAGGCATTCGATTGATTGATATAACAAAATAACTGTCGCACTATGTGAAGTAGCTATACGTAATCATTAAGATCGTACTATGACTGTGCGATAAGAACGATTGTCCCGTTAAAAGTTTCCCACGACGACGCGTAATCGACGCCCACCTTACGGAGACGACTCGACCTGTCACTTCAGACAATCTTAGATACTGTTATTAATTGATAAAAAATTGCATAATTCGAAGACAAGGTCACGCCTCAAGCTCTTTACAATTACTACTGGTATATCCAATTTAAAACGAGCGTAGGTACCGACAATGTATACGAGGGAAAATATGTATTGTTTTCATATTAAATTTTACGTAACGCAATAAAGCGCCAACGCGGAAGTGAAACGGGTCATGTTTTTGCTGGAAAATTGACTTTGCAAAATTGCGTCTCCGTCGTATGTATAATAGATAAGCATAGATCAAGTAAATATTATGTCACTCACCTCCGATAAATGGAAAGGCCGTGGCTAAAATGGTATTTCTTCTTCCAAGATATTCGATGCTCGGACCACCGGCAATTCCACCAAACAGTGCACTAAATGGCATAATGCTGCCGATCCACGATTCCTGCAAAGTAAATTTTAAGAATTACAATTGTACTTCTGATTTATATTCAACTTGTATCGTGCACGTAGAGCCTTTGCATCCGATAGCCTTCCTTGCGTTCGTGGGTTATCGTACGGTTTTAAGTAACGTATCGTCGATGATAGGTTATGGTTTTTCGCAAGAGACCATAAATAGGCACGTACTTCATTTTCGTATTACTGTCACGTATCATTGACTCACGATATTGTCTATGGCTTTTTAATGTCGTATGCAGGGTCGCATTCGATAATTTAACGAGTAACTTCCCTTCCGAGTCCTTCTCGTTACTTCCGGGTGAATTTTTTAGGTAACCGTTTTCTATTTTTTTTTTCCAGTTTCGTGAACAGAGCATGGCACTCGTGGTACGGTTACTTGCGAAATTATGTATAAACACTTTCTAAAACCAGTTTCGTCTTTTTCAAATTCATTCACCGGGTATATATTCGGAATTTACATGGAATTCTCAACTGATCGGTATACCAGCTCGAGTTACGGATGTTGATCTGGCGACAATGACTCTAGCGCGAAATTTCAAACTCAAGGGAGCCTCAAGTTCTATTTGACTTTTAATACCGGCGTGGTCAGGGAATTGGCCAATCGTGTTATTCGATCTTCTCTTAGGATGTTTAAACCAATCGGGTCAGCAATCGAACCATCGAGCCCCTGACCATTAGGCTAGTGACGCATGTGAGGTTAACTTTTTAACCGTCGATTGATCTTTGGATATCGACGGAGTTTTAACGTTTTAACTTGGTAACCATAACCTCGAAAATTTCCAAACAGTCGCGCAGTTGATTTGACTTTATTTGGATTTTTCATTTATTAATTTTTTTTTCTTCAGTTTCTAACACTGCATTTTATCGCACGGTTTGTTTCGTCGCTTGGGACATGATTTGAAAAAGTTGCCGTTTTATGTATCCGATATGTCACTTAAATGCATGTCTGTCTTGAATAGGCCTAACGTATATGGTGTCTGTATTATTAGTGACCTAGTAACGGTGAATGGTCCAAGAATATTCTAGATGGTGGCGAAGAGCAACAAAGAAGCTGAAAACACAAGGACGCCCCAAATATCGACCATGGCTGCCTCTTTCTTTGCCATTTGGAAATTTTGCATGCCCGGGGGTTCTCATTTCGTATACCTAATTCGGATTGATAATCGTTTGTCATTAATTCACATGAACCTCCTTTTTTTGATAATTGACGCCGCTCTCTATATTCGGTAGAAACAGCCGACGGTCCTTGTTATTTGCCAATGTAAACCACATAAGGAAACGCGCATAATTGCAACGAGCGATTCGACGCGAAATAACGTTGCATTCGCGAATCTTATTCAAGGGATTGGGAGATACGGAAAAAGTCATTGATACCATAACCGGTCTTGTTAATAGCAAAAATGTGGATTTGACTTTTTTTTGCGAATCTCATCTTCAAGGACTTTGAACGTATCGACCTTCTGAAACTTTTCGAGACAAGACGTAAAATGATTTTTATTCAATGACTGTCGATGATACGAATTGTGTCAATGCGATTATGAATATTTTGGTACATTTTAATGTATGTATTTAAGAAATAGTACTTACAATGTCTGCTGTCAGATCTAACTGCGTTTTAGTATCGTTGCGCATGGATATGAGTGCTGGTGACGTATAGGACGACGAAAATCCGACCACCATCGATCCCAACGATACCGATAGGGCCGCGAGTACCTATAAAAAAAAAAAAAAACGTTTCCTTAAAAAACTGATATACTTACAAAATCCCCAACAACGTTTTAACATCAAGTTCCAAAGCGTAATCCAAAAAGTATGAATAAAAAGGTCCCCAAGAATAAAAGAAATGCCCGATGGAAAGAAAAATATAAATTAAAATAGTCCCCAAATTTTTTGTTGGAATTCCAAGAAAAAAAAGTCCAATTTTTATTACAAAAATCGAATACCTGGCTGAAGGTACATTTCGCAATAGGCGTGTTCCCTGGCACTTCTATATTAATATGGGTATCCGCTCTCATTAATATCTTCATGACGAATACTTTTTGCGCGACTATTTTGACGGAAATAAAAAAGTAAAAAAAATTCGAAAAATCCACGGGCGCGAACCGCCTTAGCTCGTATTCACTCTGTAAAGCGTCCGAAGTTGTACGCGACTAAGAGTACTTTGCGCTTCTCTTCATTGATCGAAACGATGACGAAAGTCGTTCGCGTTAAATACGATAACAACAACAATGCAATATGACAGACAGTAGAAACGAGAAAATGACGTTCAATGATCCAACAATTTATTCTTATTGGATCGAAGTGGATTGCCGATCGAGTGGAAGTTTTTGGTGTCACGGAATAATAAGCTATTGACACTCGTGGACCGTTGGTTCTCTTATATAGGAAGCACGCTGGGGGCCGGCTACCCCTTCCTCGATGTCCATCGCTCGCGAATCGTAGGTACATTCGTGGACGTACACATAGAACGCGCAAGTATATGCGTATACTGTTCATTGGATTTCAGTGGTAAAGCCATTTACATCTGCCGGTATTGTCCCTATACGATTCGTCTCTGTATAATATCATAGACCAAAAAAAAAAGAAAAGGCCAATGAATAAATACGTTTACAAGCAAATTAAAGGGATTTATGGTATTTTCGTGTAAAACTACGCATATTCACTTACATGTAAAAAAGAAAACATCAGACACACTTGAACAATTTTTATACTCAAAAGACGTATACCTGTACGCGTGCTCATTTCCATAGATGGTCATAATAGAGAATTATGATGAATGCGTTAAGTAATTTTGAATGATGCGCGCCTTTTTTCAATAACGATCTTTCAATGCTTACACCTCTGTACTCTTTGCCTTTTGCCTCTTTACCACCGTACAGCCCCTTTCTCCCTTCCCATCCTTCGTCAGTACTCGACTCTCTTTTTCTATGAAATCTTATTAATCAGACTTCTTGTATCTTTATCTCTCTCTTTCTGTCTTCATTTCTATGCCTATTATTTTTCATATCGGGATATAACCGTATACGCTGCTTCATCGGTATATTTTTCGTCTTAACAGTACCAGCCAGCACGATCGGTATTGCCTTGGGCTCTTTTTTAGGGTGTTTTTTTCTCTTTCTACACTCATCTTTAGACTCTCGAAATTCCTTGGTGCGCCAAAGATCGTTTTGAAATATGGTCTCTTGGGTCGAGCCCCTCTGTACTTAGCGCGGGGATATGAATAAAACAGAGTCTGAAATGGTACGAATTATTGACCCACGTATTAAGTGCTTTTCTCGTATCGTTTAGTCAGTTTACTTAAAATTCCTGATTTTTTGGTTTTTGCTTTTCGAATGATTTCGTTAGTCGATCCAGCGACTGTTTTACGACGTGACGATATTTATATTAAAAATATTCATGATGAAATCCATTGATCATGGCTCCCATGAGAAAAACTGGCACGTATACTTGGCGCTTATCGATTTATTGAGAACAGTCCTATCTATCGCACGTCATTCAGTCGTAGAAAGAGTAAGATCGTTAAGATCCGTAGTTAGTTAGTTAGCTAAGGACGACCGGTAGCGCAGGACTTGCTACGTGTTAAATTATTGCCGATCACGCGCAAGGTCGTCATTCGCCTTAGATAAGTGAACGATGACGCTACGATCCCTTGTCACGAAGAATGCGTCGCGAGTGCGCAATTTTTTAAACAACTGATCGATTGTTCGTTAAACAATTGGCACAGTCGGTATTCCGTGCTTAAAAGGGAGATAGAAGCAATTTTACACCTGATCGAGACACGCGCGTCTTTTGACTACGAAAGTCAAGTGCAGCTACGTTGCATTTTTTTTTTATTGCGTCTCCCGAGATACGTCGACTGATCTTGATAATTAAAAAAAAAAAAATTATAATAATCTTTCATACAAGTATATGTGTAATTTATTCGGTATTTGATCCTTCAGGTCGAGGAGTGACCCGATTTCGAATATATGACTCATCGCGTGTTCAAAAATTCTCAAACTCGTGGGCACGAGGTACTTCTTGTCGCGCGATTCTTGTAACTCCATGTGGACATGTAGATCGGTAAATTTTGATTCAGAAAAAAAATGTCCTTGTACTCCTCCTCCCGCCCTTCCGCCCCCCCCCTCCCCCTACACCACTTTCCCCTTCTCAAAAGACAATTCGAGAACCCACGGTGATTTTCCATCCGGTGAAATGCGACTTGTAGCTATGTACGTGCGTTCCATTTTTTTTATATTCGCCATAACTCTAACGCTCTTTGAGTCAGTATTTCGCAAATTTGCCTTTCGAGCTATGATTCGACGCTTAATCCTCTTTATTATATACCGTCGTCATCTTACGAGTCGTATTTTGCTCTGAGCTGTCGTGGCTCGTCCTCGTGACACTAGTGACCTCTGTGAATTTACAAGTCAACTAATTTCTTGGTACTAGAGAACCGTCTTGATCCTTTTTTTTTTCATGGATTTTCGATTGAGTCAAGTACATTTCGTCAGTGGGCAACCAGTGCGTTACGGGAGCGTCGCGACGTCCTTAGTCTTTCGAAACAATACGAGTCGTTACTAATCGTCTTTCTGACCGTGGGCTAAGAATGATTTTCGTTTCAATCTTTCCATTCTATTTTTTTTTTCATTTTTTAAAATACAGCTCGTTAACGGTCTATTGGTTCTACCGGTCCGGCGTAAATATCTAAAAAAAAAACGTCGGTCACGCACACCAATTATTTTTCAAATTTTGTAACATTAGTGACAGACATTGAAATTTTAACGTCTAAAAAAAATACGAGTTTCGAACTAAAGATTACGTTATCGAAAGTAAACAGACAGAAAGTAACGCACGTCGTGTAATGGACTAAAGTATTTGGCAATCGAGAAGATTCAACGCAGAGATACAAAGTAATGATACGAAATTTTGACCTAATGTGAGTATATAGTTTTGCTTTGGTAGTCTTTTAGCGATACTCCCGACTATCGTATTACGAAGGTCGCATCCTTAGAGATGCTCGATTACGAAATAAAAATGTAGTTTGACAGCCAGTGCAAGACTAAATGACAGTATAGTTGATGCTTCTTCCAAATTTCACGGTACGACCAGGCACGTGCACTAAACTGACTATTGGCGGTATTTTCAAAAATATTGACCGGAAGCCCGATCGATACATTTTTAATAAAAAAAGATAAAAATTGACATTGCGGAACAATAAATGACGTCATATCCCTTAATAATCTCACTGGCAAGAAGCCGCCTGCTGAGTGTCGTACACATGGAAACGTCTGACCACGCCCGTACCTAAACTACTAGCAAGCGTCGTCCACTCGATTCAGTAAAATTTAGCGCCATGAAAAAGCTACTTCATTTAAACAAAATTTATTTGCAAATCTCAAAAAACGGCTGCGAAAATATAAGATTTCACGGCATATGCTTTCGTTATATATATATAATATTCCTCAAGGGTCACTCACAACGAACGACAAGCTCTCACAATGCCAAACACGTAATTATTTGCATCCCTGAAATAGAATTGAGCATTCCATTCGCATAGTTTACCATCGGCAAGACGCGTCTCTATGTGTTAACATATCGCAAAATGCAGCCACGGTCGCGAAGTCCCATTTACGGATTCGCAAATGAGTACGAGAGCGTGAATCACGTGTATGCAAATGGTTGCAGTTACATGAAAACGAAAAAAAAAAAAAAAAAAAAATATCAATAGATTTACTCGAGCGCCAAGCAAGATGAAGTTTAAATTGTTTCTATATCCTCGAGACGGAAGGAACAATGAAGAGAAAAAAAAAGTCTCGCAAGGATCCTAAAGGCTGTTTCTAACGCGCGTAAACTATTTATATGTAAAGGTCGTGGATTGCGTATGTTATTCTGTACGCAATAAAGACATCGCGACGGGCAGTCATTTTTTTGTCTGAGTCGGTAAGAAAGAAATCTTCGTCGGTCACAGACCTCCTTGCCACATTATTCGGATCGCCATCGTATTCGCTGTCTGACTACGTCTGATTCATACTACTGGCGCTTAACGACATAAGCCTCTTTTCTTTCTGACCGTATCTGTATATCAATTTCATTTCACATATATATACATATATGGGTATCTACGAGTTACCCGAATTTGGAGCAGACTTTGTTACGTCATGCGTTGTCTTACGTGTTACCCATTGCGAAATTTGACGATATCTCAACTGCAAAGTGTTACACAGTGTCTGTATGTATATATATGTATGTAAATAACCGTATATAACTTTTTAATATATATATATATTTAACATAGAAGAAAAAGATCATGACACTAGTCGAAAAGTCACGTGCGGCACGTCATCGATTTAGCACCTGTCTACGTTTTGTTTGATGAATAGGAAGAAAAAATCATTTTTTTTTTTCCTAGCAAAAGTTGCCAATGCGTAAAGCGATTTCCATTAGTAGCAATTGTTTGCTCGGTAGCTGTAAAAATCATTGTCCTTCGACACATACTCATTACGCGAGGCGTTAACGGTACTAATTGCGTTTTAATGACCATAAGCGGCCAAGCTTTAAATCTTGCTTCTAATTCTTCAAATTAACTTTTTGTCGCACGGGTTTTTTGTTAACTTTTTTTTGCTTCTGATTGCCGCTTATTGGCATATAGAAATATGTATATGTATATACTGTGTGGGATATATGATATATGGAGATTATTATACGTGCCAAGGTGGCTACTTATATTGCAAAAATAGGAACATTTCAAAACAACTGTTTCGCCTATTTTGGCTCGTTCCTTCGTTTTTGGAGATATATAACCGGCGCGACCTTCACCTTTGAATGATGAGCGAAAGCACAGATAACCAATGACGAAAATCTTTTTGATCTTGGAGGCAGCGGATTTGAAGAGAAAAACGAATAAATAAAAAAGTGGCAGCAAAAAACTTATTTAAGGCTACGAAATCTTCCATATACGAATTGATTTTGACGTCAAAGCAGAGTCTTAGATTAGATGAATAATAAGAAGTCTAATTAGAGGCACGGATCAGTAATCATACTGAATGGTTCAATTGGACTTTTTTTTCATATGAAATTTCGAAAGTTTGAATTTTCACAATTTAACAACTCATACCAACGATTGACAAGGGAATTTGGCATTCCATATAGAGAAAAAAAATGTGATTGTCTGATATTAATAATTAATTAATATTTCATTAATTAACACTCACCTGAGCACCATATCCTGCTTTTTCTGGTTTTGTCTCCCTTTGAAATTGACATGACGTAAGCGGCACGCTGTCCGCCGTCTTCTGCTTGATGTCCTGCATATCCATGGGGTCTTTCGCGTCGGGACTCTCTGTATGCTCCTTGTTGCACAAGAGCGGATCGAGCTGCTTGTAATCAGCGTCGGCCGACTTTTCCAGGTTATAAATCTGCGAGCCCTTCAATCCACTTTGATGATTGTTCCTCAAATTTTCAGCATAGTAATGACTCGACGTGCTACTTCCATTGGGATAGCTGCCTTTTCTATCCGTTATCAATGTGATTTGACTGTTGAAGGGACTGGCATTGGTTACCAGGGTAGCATTTGATGCACAGTCCGACACAAGACTCGATGACGTCGTCGCGGATCTGGCGATCGAGGGTACCCTGGTGTAATACTTTGGGAGGATGGTACGCTCCTGGAAAGAAAGAAAAAAAGCTTAATGAATTATTTGTTTGATTAAAAAAATACATTGCATAAGAGCAATGCCATAGATGCTACATTTCATACGTGTAATTCAAAGGGGAAACAAGTACAGTCAATCTCTTAAAAATTAAGCCGGCGCCATCTACAAAATCCGGAGCTTTTTCAGATGTGGATATTTTATTCAATTATCCTACTTCTAGCATGGTTTTTAAGTACGATAATTTCCTGATAAGCTCTTGATATTTTAGTTACATGGAATAAGACCATAGATCTCCAGGGCCTCTCTATGGGTCTCAGGGACCCATGCAGACGACGGTTTTTCTTTTTGTGACGGCACCGGGTTAACCGGACCGGAAACTGGAGCAAATGTAGTTTGGGAACCGGAAGTCTATGCAGATTTTGATTCCGTTAAACTTGGACGTACTTCGAACATTACTTGCTATTATCTTCTAGCCTTTGACTCGATTAGGCTCATTTGACTAATTTGGTTTTTCTTTAGGTAGACGATGGGCGATACTCCGAGTTTCTGTTCGCGTGACGTAATCGTTAACTACCGTCGCTTTGAAAATATTCGAAGGACATAACGTTTCGTAAAAATATCCTTTAGTTTGTTGTTTGCTCAATGCGTTATATATGACATGTGCAATGCATTCTGGTTATCGTCATTATAGTCAACGTGTCATCGTCGTCACTTCAAACGAATTCATTAAGATCGATAGACGATACGTATATCGAGTAAATTCAATCTTTAGGTAGTTACGTGCATTTTCCTTCTACCAACAAAGCTTTCGAAATTTTCAATCAACGATCCGAGCGACGCGGGCGACATCGTACGGTGAAAACTGCAAACTCGTGAAGTAATAACGGAAAACGAATAAACGCACACATAGTATTGCCCGTGATCATTGAACTTGCGAAATTATTATTATTTTATAATCGAACAATAAAAATCACACGTTGGACGTTAGACTTTGTATTCTATCTATAACACGGGGTTCAAAAATATCCTTCATTTTTATTATTCACCGTATCGAAAAGTTTCACAATAGAGAGTACAAAAGAGCGTGACGAATGACGAGACAAATAAAGACTGATATTGTTAACCGTAGAAATACCTTTGCAGAGGTGGACGTCGAAAATTACGTTGTAAACTTTCTACTTGTCTTTCACTGCAAAAATAACGCGTCACGATTACAGTAGAGGCAACGCGAAAAAATAACAATAAAGTGGAAGACGAACGTATAACGAGATAAACAAAAAGTAATAACTTTACAAGAGAGAAAAGAAATATGAAAAAATTGAAGTACGTACTGCCAGTGAAAAATTCACTCGACGTTATTGGCGCCGTAGCAGGAGTTTTCACGTCGCTTGAAAACTTTTAGGAAAAATTTGTTATTCCACTCGATTTATGGAGACTCAGTGTTCTCCTAGTTTAACTGAGGTGGACACGACAAACCCTAATGAGGTGATGAAACGACTAAGTGGTCGTATTTATACGGGCCAGAATTATCAGAATTGTGCCGTCAGCTTGGTACGATCATCGAATGAGCCAATAAGTAGGAGAAGAGAGAGTATGATGCTCTTCGAGTGATTAGATGACTTTTACCCCGCGACTCTGATAACCCCTATGAACTTTGTCGAGTTAAATTCTTTGAATGTTGTATATTTGGAAAAATCATCTTGTCGAACGTAATTGTTGAACCGATTCGCGGTATTTCCTTGAGGTTACCTTTTTTCTTTTTAATATAGTCATGAAATTACTGTAACCTCTTAGATCGATAAGAAATCATTGAAATCATCTTATTGCAATAGCTGCTGATAGCTGTCATACCTTATACCAGGGAAGACCAATACTAGTTGACTAACTTTTTAGATGGAATTAATTTGATCCAGAGATTTTTTTAATAAAAATCTAGTTTACCTATCAAGATATATTTAAGTCATTAGTATTTAATTTTTCGTTAAAATCACATTATAAACTTCTTCGTACATGGTCAGCCTATTGACTCCACGTACGATGCTAGTTGACTGAGTTACTTGGCAAACCTACTTGCTTCCAATGAAATCATTGTAGGAGGCGAAAACAAACTATGCACGCAATTTTTTAATAAATTTTATCAACTACCGTCAATACTTTGAAACAAATACAAAGTACAATAAGGAACATTAAACAATTAACAAATCAATCAGAATTGCAAATTATATACAGAACATGTGAAATTAACTTTATTAGTGCATTTCTCATATGCCCATATGCTGCATTCGATTTTCCTTTAGGACGATCCGTGCAGCTCGATCCATAATGTCTGTAGGTATTTTACGTTTGTTGGATATTCGCTTGTACGTCCGCATAATTTATCTGCGTGAAACAATAACTATTTAAAGTCAGAAGATACCGGGTATATTGAACACAATTAAGAAAAAGAGAATTGGTGATGGAATAAATACTTCAGCTATAACGTAAAACGATAGAATATCAAACGAAACCGTCACCGTACATAATTTGTCGGTCAACTAATCCCACTTATGTCTAGCCAATAAGTCCCATTCGAAAAACTCATATTCGACGGCTTGTTGAAAGGCAGTAGACGATTATATATAAAATCGTCCAAATTCAATGGTCGATTAACCTGATGCCTTTGAAGATAGTGGAAAAAGTTCTGGATCGGAAATTTGTATTTACCATACAATTTGTTACGTTCCAATAGCTTGCTACCGTAAGATGTAGTGCTGTGTTGTGATAATAAGTTAAAACTGGTGCGTGGAGCTGCCGGGCATGTTTCATTGCAAAGACAGTTTCTTCGAGCTACAAAATCAGAAAGTACAAAGCGTTAGGAAATTTACCCCATGCGCCAACTAGCTCCGGTTTCCCCTGGAAATTCATTGTTCAGCCTTGTATATATGCATATACTGGTTCGAAATCTGTGTTCCTCTCTTCTTTTGTATAAGTTTTTTCTCAAAAAAAAGGAAATATTCGTCAAACTGTATTAAAGACAGTTTTTACATTTGTATTATTTATGTTAATGTCTCTTATCGCTTTTTCTCTTCTTAGTTCATGGAACAAAAAATATGTAACGCGCATGCGCACGTTATGACGCTCGTGTTGTTGATCCATTTGCCTCGTTCGCTTTACGATAAGAATGATTTGCTCTTCTTCTTGGCAGCTGTTTATGAAGAAACTAAGAAACATTTATTCTCGAGAGTGCATTGGGAGTCGTTATTAAAAATTATTGAGATTTGTATAAAAATTTGAAGAAAAAAAAACGATAATTCGGTTTTACATTGTCCCTTGCATCATTGCGTCTCGTATTAATTTTTTAAGCAGTTAATTCAACCATGAATCAATTATTTGTTTCGTCATAGTAACGCATTATCATTTCTCTTTAATTTACATGATCTTTCTTATGATAATAAACTGTCACGCCTTGCGACTCATACTCGAATCGCATGTCACACGGGAGATTTGAATTTACTCTTTGGCGCCTTCTTGTCTGCTGGATTCACTCTCGACGTACGTATGAAATTCCTCGAACGTATCAAATTACTCGAATGTAACTCCCTATCAGTAAAGTTCACTGGGTCATGTCAAATTTGTATTATATCGCGACCCGGCATATACGTTTAATCGAAATTGGGAATAAATGAACGTAAATGGAAATTTTCGATTTACACGTTACAGAAGCAACCGCGTCAGCTGATTCGTATCGTTGTAATTATTGTTATTATCAGAAATTGAACTTTGATCAAATGATAATTTTTTTTTACTACGGGATTTTTCATGCAATCGACGTCCAAATAGAGAAGCACGTGTTCACGTGTAATAATAATAACAACAACGCGACTTTTGGACTCTAAATTAATTCCATAAATTTTCATTACAATCGCTCAATGAAATTTCGGAGGCACATTTATCATCTGACTTGATACGATGACTGATCAACATTACGATATATATATACTCTCGAGAATCTTCTCAGTTACGTATTACGCCCACGTGCGTTATTTCCGTCTTCCAGCATGTAGTCAGCCGCTTATTTTCGAACGGCCTAGACAATTTTTCTTGAAAATAAAAAACCAGTGGTAGCGCGAAATAACATTGTTTTTGTTCGAGCATCTTTTTTCCCCGTACATTCCTTTTTTTTTCTCTACAATATCTCCGTTCACTTATTTTCACGAGAAACTCCCAGCTGCGATTTGCAATTCAAGGTCGGCGACTTCCGACACAATATTTTTTACGCACGAATCACTACACGGTTACGGAATTGATGATATCAGTTCTTGCATGCTCAATTGATATCACCATTTTTTTTTTTCTGAAAATCCATAAACCGCCCTTTGTCACCAATGACCGAATCTCGTCGTAATCTCGAACCTCGTGCAAGTATCGAGACTGTTGACTTTCGCAAGGAGTGGACAGTCCGAGAAGGAAGTATCCTTGAATCCTAAAACTTCCTATTCCCTTTAACTAAACGAATAATTATATTGTACAATCGTGAATTACGTACTCGCACGTGTATATCAATGCTGAATGCAGAAACGTAAAAATGGTACGGCGTTTATCAGCGTTAAATAAAATGTCAAGAACGCTCTTCCATTTCTCTCGATGGAAACTTCCTGTGGCTAGACACGATTAAGACGATAAATATAAGAACCGTGTGCCAATAATTTAACATAAATTAACGCCTGGTCAAACACCTATACTATACATATATAGTCTCTCGGTCTCTAAGGTTGCGATCACTCGTGAGGTCTGGATAAAAATCAAAGGCTAATCATTTATTAGGTCACGACAGGAAGAGCATTGATTATTTTCATTGACTGTATTTCTTGGTCCATTTGTCGATAAATCAATTTGCAGCTCGTCTCACCCTCAGTGATCTTGTCACTCTAGAATCTTATGCTAATCACGATTTGTATATGTTCATCAATGCTAGGTATCTAATAGCTGCGCTCTGTCTGTGGTATAAAAATGTAACGTTATGTCGAAACCGGTATAAGGACATTGGTATCTTTATACCATGCGTTTTGAGGATCCGACTGGTCGACTCGTGTGATTCCCAAACGAAACTTCTCTGGAATTAATAGCGACATTCCTGGAAAGGTTAAAGATTGAGATTTATGATTTTTCAAAATCTTCTCCACCTCGAGAGAGTCGTTGTCAGAATTTGTAGGAGACAGAGAATTTCTAAAACTTCCACTCGGGTGTCAAAAGCGTGGTCGTATTTTTTGATAAAAAAAACGTAAGATAAAAAAAGAAAACAAAAGCACTAGACATATATCTTCAGGGATCTTACTTTTAAATATTTTTCACGTATAAGCGTCCATGCTGCTTCCGTGCTATTTTTCTTTCTGCGTGCGTCCACACGTAGTATTGACGAAGCGAAATAATTTTTGTCACTTTTTGACAATTCCCTTTAAATTTTCTACAATTCCTTTTTAAAGCTTTTTTGTGACGTACCGGATAGTAACAGTGACAGGGATGTTGTCTAGCGCTGCGTCCGTAAAAATAAAATTTCGGTGAATAATAACTCTCTCTGCTACCTTGTGACGAAACAGTGTTTATACCGTCTCCAACTTGTGACTTCTAAGTGCAACGTGATATCCTGTCATTAGAAATTTTGTCAATTGCATTAGAAATTTTGTCATTTGCATGATGATAAGCGAAAATACGTGCTAGACCTGGATAACTGTATGATGACAGAAACATAATTCACTGCTGGGATTTTGCATGCGTGTGACGTAACAAAAAATTTCTATCCTTTCTTTTTTTTTTTATTTGGTTTGCTAATTTTAATCTTGATTATTGTGAAGGAAGTACTCATTGTCGTTGCACAGGGAGACCGTTATTATTTTACTTGTTATTACGTTTAACGCCGTGGACAGTGAGAAGGCGACTTATTATCAGTACAGAAAATATTTACATGCAAACATATTCAAGCCAAAAAATAATGGCTACTCGATATTAAGTTCGCTATACAAAAAGGCGTTATATTCGCAGTATTCATATTTAAAAAATGTCATAAAGAATCTTCGTTTTCTTTGTGTCTGTTTATCTGTCATTTTTACATGGTTCTCCTTTTGCGTCCCCTGTATAAACTTTTTGATGCTATAACATTCTTGCTTAAGTAATTTGTCTGGTACCACGATAACGATACCGGCAAACGTCGCTTATCGTGCGTGTCAAGTTTTGCATGGTAAAAGAGAAAAAAAAGTACGACAGAGTAACGCTCAATTAGACTCATTGAAATGGACGCGTAAATAGCGAAATAATTCTTTGAAATTTCTGAATAACATTTTACTTTACTAAAGTGTATCTTGTCCGTCGGTAACTTACCGACGCGTCGCGCGCATCGATACCGGTAACGTACAAAGTAATGAAAATTGGAAAATATTATCCCGACTTTCATAATTCCTTTGAGCACGCATCTTTACAATCTCGCATGATATATATCACTTTCAGCAAATGAGAACATACGCGACATTCGCACACGTGTCTGCTAACATCTTCAGACGGCTGTGACAAGCCGGTATGTAATCTTTATGCGTCAACGAGGTTTATTATCAGTCGAATGCCAAGTAAACAGAATGATGTCTAAACCATATGCCTTAGCGAGTAGCAGGAACGTTACTACCATATTTTTGTATTTAAGAAAAGATTTTTATAATTATCGAAATTATAAAATTGTACTCGTATGAGCAATGAAAAATTTCATACGTGGTGCAGTATCTATGAAGTAACTTTGTAAGCGTCCTAGCGCAACTATCGGTAAACGCTAGATAAACAGTCTGGTGCGTCACGTGATCGATGCGCGGGAATATTTAAAAAGGGTGAAAATGTAACGGACGTCACATGTGCGCCGAAGCCGGTATTGCTGAGAGTTTTTCCCGTGGCAGGGAGTCATACGGTTTTGCGTACTACTGTGACCTTGAAAGTCGCGTAATTCCTGCGTAACAAAATAAACGAGAGCTGTATGTATATCGGATCAGTGTCGGTGGGTGAGTGAGTGAGAACGAACAGAGATTGAGAGCGATGGGTATACAAAATTAAAGAGAACGAAAGAGAAAGATGCATAAATAAATATTAGCTTGTGTATGGATAAGTAAACGCGAAGTAGACGTTGTACGTGTTAAAACGAACGTTAGGTAAAAATAGAACGGCGTTTCGAGGAATGTGTCTGTGCATGCGTAACGATGGTTAAATAAATATTTGTCAGTGGAATTCGTCCTTTTAGTCGTACACGTATAAACTGGAAGGATTGGTGAGAAGGATGAAAGTGACTGTGAAACTGAGAAATCTCGTCAGGGCCGGCGTGCACGATATATAAGACGGTGGGTTGTGACTTATACAGGGAGAATAAATAAATAAATAAATTTTTCAGACACGTGCGATCCCCACTTTATTTACGAGTGCATTTGCGAAATATTAAACAAATTAATATGATAACAGGAAGAAAGTTGCGCCATTTTTACATTGCACTTTCTTATAAAAAAAAAGAGAGTTCCGTAAACATGAAACTTCGAAGAAATTCAAAAACAACAAAGTGGTCTCAACAATTTCATTTGAATAAGTCTGTGTCGATTGGGCATTCTCCTCCATTCTGTTCCGCTCGAGTGGAAAGCCAACGACGCCGGGCGTCCTTGCTCCTACGTCATAGCGCCGCCACACGAAATATATTTGAGACACCCGTTGCATGCACTCTCCCGGCAATCGATAAACACTATAGGAGCGAGCGGTCTAGTATTCTTTTATAGTCCTTTGGTTTATATCTTATATCGTATCTACGTAACCTCTAAGATCCATTTTAATGCATACTCCCAGTATACGAATTGCTGAAAAAGCGAAAGCATTGCATCGATTTGTTATAAATAACCCAGTGACTTTATTATAGTTTGATATTTTCCGCGGCGTTTTATAAATAAACTAAGATGAGTGCCACGGAACGTTGAAATTACTCATGTCCTCCTCTCTTTCGTAATTTCGTTGACGCGACTGAGTCTTCGCGAAAGGATCTAGAAAAGTCAGTGCCTAAAAGTAAGTCCCGGACGACGTCTACGAGGCCATAGAAATGTTTTAAAAAAAGATACGTTTCGTGTACCGCGTCGTAGTGGCGAGTTCGGAATTTTGCACGCACATCATTTAACGTGATGTTGGCGACGGGAACGCGTGGAACTTTCCAGAAGCCTACGGAGTCCGCCAGAGAAAGACAGAACGCGCGGTCGAACGTAAAAGGGAATAAGGACAGTGCGAGTGTCTGACAAGGACGGAGAAGGAGTGAGCGAGTGAAGCGAAATGTTTTAATCGGTCTGAACACAGGGAACCGGCATAACCGGCAGTGATCCGCGTGTCGGGTAAGAGAGAGAGACATGTATAAATATAGAGTGAGAGTAAGATAAAGAGGGAAAAAAAGTATAAAACAAAAACAGTGTCCGCATACTATCAGTGGGTTACTGTGCTTACCTTGGATTTTGAAAATGGCATCAGGCACAGTGGCCATGGCTGCATCATCTGTCTCCTCTGCGAAGACATCTTTTCTCCCTTTCGTACTATGTACTTTTGCCTCCAATGATTTTTATTATTTCCTGTCTGTCAACTCCTTGGCTTTTTAGCCTTTCCGTCTTGCCGCTCCCTGTTGCCTCCTTCACGTCGCTGCACCAGTGCAGTGTTTTGATCTGCTGTCGACGTTGCACACACGTGGCTTTGTTATGACGGGAGCTCAGTTCGGGGTGACTATTGTGATAAACGCGCAACTTTTAAACACGAAAATTCTACCCCTTACTTCGTACGTTCTTTATACGCAGCCTACGGTTGCACTATGTAATCGGTTCACTACGATTTACTTGTGTCTCTGCTCTCGCACCCAGTTGGGGTACGGTTTTCACACAACCCGTTTCACACTGGGCCTAAGCAAAACTTCGAGTCTCTTTATTATTGGCTTTTCTCATCAGTCTTTATATACACCTTGTATATAAATTTCTTTTTTTGTATCTTCTTTTATCACCCTCCTTTTATTCTGATGTATTTTATATCCTCTTGATTTAATTATGCGTCTCTATGTCCTTGTACGCGTTGTGACGCGTTCGCCCTTTTTTTTTTTTTTTTCTTTTATTGTCTGTGCTTGTAGTGAGACTGTACGTTATGGTCACGCGCTTTTAACCGTTAATTCTTTTCCGTCAACGTGTCGCAGTCTCAGTACATAAAAATGAAATGCTTTGTGTTTGGGACTTTGCTAATCAGATCGCGGGGTTTGTCTTTTATATATACGCCGCTGCGGACTCAGGCACCGCCTCCAACTGACGACGCGATGTGGTGGGGCGCCGGTGAGTTGCGCGAATTTATCGCAGATTGGAAATATACGAGAATCTGTCAGACTGACGTTGAACCACAGCCGGATTCTTATTTCATCGTGATGGTCATCGATGTTCTAATTTCATTTGCATTTTTAATCGTCGTAGTATCACACTTTTAACTAAATCTTAATTTTACTTTGTTTCTGTGATTTTCTATTACTTTATGGAATCTCGAAAAATTCAATGGTGCCCCTTCGCAATTTTGTGTAGCTTTTATTACTTCGAAAATGTCCTTCGCGGCTGTCAGCATTCCTAAACAATACATTGGCAGGCAGTTACGGACTTGCTGGAAGATTCTAGACTCACGATCTCCTTTGCTCAAACGTTTTACTTTCGTCGTGACTAATCCCGACTTTTTTTTCTGTCAAATTGATCTTATAGCGTTCCACGAATCTTCTGGTACTTTCGAACTATTATATCTTGTCTGTGTGACCCTGAAAATTTTACCCCACCAACTTTCTTGGATTATTGATCCTGTGCATACGGATGACCTTCAACTTGATCATTCAGGTGTGAGCTATTTCAAGAGTGCCCTACCCCATATGTACTTCCAAATAAATTATCCTGTCATATAAGTATGATAATAATTAAAAAAAAAAGATACCAAATTTTTATCTCGTTCGGTGACGTTCTGTAAGAATTCTCCGATTTTACATCATATTTTACATTTTTTCACCCTTTTATCTCATTAAATCTTTTTCTCTATCTCCATTACTGCATTTCGCAACCCCATCTGAAGTTAAGAACATGGTAAAAAATAGCTCGGGAAAAAGTGTTGTTGTGCAACAAAGTCACTCTGTCCATTTAGGGCTACCAAAGACTGAACGTAACTCGACCCTCTGGTCCAGGTATATGACCGTTTTAAAATTTACGAAGCTACGATCGATTCTCATCGCAGCGACATTTTTGGTTAGTGGATAAAAATGAGCCTGCGATAATTTTTCAATATCTATTCACAATAGCAACAGCAAGCAATTACCCACTGTCGTCATACCGAATCATGACCGGGTAAAATTTTCTATGTTCTTAACGATATAAATGAAAATCATATAGACATAGGATTCCCTTATTCCAAATATATTTACAGTACCGTTAAATTGCAACACAACACTGCGTAACTATTAACCACGCAAATTAAAATTCCCTACGATACATATACGTATCCTTGATCGAGTACCAAAAGGATTCTATCGAATTTATGTCTGTTGCCTAGCAGATCTATTGTATAATACGTATATACATACGTAATAAGACACTTTAAAGGCTCACAAAGTTCATTCACAGCCTTTTGAATGTCAATATTTTCAATCACGCGTCAGTGCCTTTTTGAGTACCATCAGAATGTATACAAATCATTATATTCGTCTAGTCTTCCCAGTACGCGAATTCCTTTGTATTCTGTATGGGGTGTGAAGACAAGTAGGTTGGGTTAGATCAGGTTGTCATGACTCTGACCTCGAATCTTCCATGACCACGTTCAATAAGAAGAGTACCGTTAAGTTTCCCATGGTGGCGCTAAGGTCTTTGGTACGTACGAATTTTTTCATTTTAAATTTCCCGCCATATACATCCTACCATTAAGCGTGTACATACAACACGTACATAATCGCTGATCAAAAATTCGTCGGAGACGAAAGACGCTTGCATTCTTTCGATATGATACTTCGATACGCCCGATTGTTTCTTGCTGTTATGTAATAGTTAAATTAAAGAGGTTAATCAAGGTTTACGAGATGTGATTCGCGGAAATATTCCTGCCGACAATGTACGCCTTGTATGTGACCAATGTTAATGTTTTTTTTTTTCATAGAAAATTTGTTTCTCCTTTACATAAATTTCGTAGCTGAGCGATAATACTTTTCTCGCATATCAAATGACAGGCTGGTAACTTTCCAAAGTAAAAAGTCACAGTTGTCCTTTCTCGCTGATTCACAGAAATAGCGTAAATATCTGTTCGATAGCCTGTGTTGATATTGGGTTTAAATGAAGAATTACCTCTCGTCGTTGCGACTGAGATCGATAATTACATTAACTGATAAGATAGCGATAGTTGATATCAATTTAATAATGACATAACGACATACGATATAATTTTTTACTATCAAAATACATAATAATATTATTATATACGATATAAATATACTAAGTGCTAGGGATATTTGGTTTTATTATGTTGTGTGTCAATACCCAGAATGCTCCACGTTCTTCGATAGCCGGCTTGTACGACTAACCCAATGTAAATGTGGGCGAGTTATAGGTTAAGACCTTTTCTTTACCTGACTTATTTTTAGGCCTACTCTTCGACTTACCATTCCGAAGGTTCGTAAGCGATAATCTATTTCAGAAAGTATCTGCATTAATCATTCTCTGTATACATTTGAATCTATCTCGAAGGTAATCCGTCGTTAAACGTTAAATTTTAGTGACGCGATTGCATTTGTTTAATTAAATATTATCTAATTAAATAACCCACGCTACGAAGTCAAGTAAATTACGCATAGTAACACTGGCCACGTGCAAGTATCCAAGGAATAAACGTGAAAATGGCTCCTCGGTGTTTGCCAGTTTAAGGATCACGAGAAAGCAGAATCGACAAATCGTCAAACGCAAATAGTGTCCTGTTCATTGAGTCGACTGTAGTTACCAGGGAATAACTGTTGCTCTGACGTATTTTCAAGAGGTCAGGTTAGGCTTGGATATCTCGGAAGAATTTTCAATACCAATTCATAACACAGTAACAACTAATTACAGAGCTTGCAAAACATCGGGCCAACAATTTCTGATCGACTTTGTATATTTTATTATTTATTTAAGAAAAAATCATTAACATTTTTATACGATTTCTATACTCTGTCGTGACTCGTATAGTTCTTTTCTTCCAATCCGCAAATAATAAGGCTGATTATTGATTTTTATGGTCTGCATCGTAGTTTAGTGTGTCGCGTCCTTTATTGGATCATGTACGACAGAAACAATGTAGTTAAATGATCGCGCTTGTATCGTATAGCTTCAAGTGCCTTTCGTACACAACTAACAATAAGTAATACTTGATCAAAGGGCGCATCGATGCAGATTGCTTGAGTGGGGTTAATCTGATCAGGGAAAAGTTCTAGAAGTGTCACGTTAGACTTTCATTTTATTATCGCGCTCGGTAGAAGAATCGTCTAATTGTAAGATTTGTTATCGTACGTCATGAGAACGCAGCCTTATCGTTCACGGTCGCGAATTTTGATTAATATATTACGAACACGACAAACAATTCGCAGGACAATTAATCAGATACAGTGATAAGGTCTGATAAATTTGCAATTAAATGACGTTGAAATTTTGAGAAAATTTTTTTACATACACATTATACACCGTTACTTTTTTTTGTATCTGCGTATTTAGCAGATAGTCGCTTGACTTATGACAACTGTATCAATAATTCGAACCAAAAAAAAATAATAAAATTCCACTGTGCGAACAAATACAGCATGTTCTCTCGAATAAGATGTATACATATATATATGTTTCTATGATACATTCAAAACAACCCTATCGTCACAGGTCATGCGATTATCTATTAGGTAGATGGAAAAATATTTGCCGTTTCCATTAAAAGTTCTCTGAATAAAATTTGCAATTATTTTCGCACCAACCTAATATTTCGCAGACAGTAAAATAATATTGTTAGGACTTTTAAGGACCGGTCATATAGGTCAACGAAGGTCGATTGGCCATATTTAATCGTGATAAGATAACGCGCGAATAATTAATTAATAATATAATTATCGATAAAAAAGTTGCGGTCAATTTATCGTATAAATTGTAATATCTTAAAAAAACTGATAATATCTCGTGCTCTCACGTGATAAGAATAAATAAGTACACGCCACGTGACACCACGTCGTACAATTGAATTACCAAACACGTCATAAAGTATATACTCTATCTCCATTGTAAAAGGTGTCAAAGATTCTACACTTTCGTGATATTATTCGCACGCACCTATAAGTCACCACGCAATCTAACGAGTAATCCTAAAAAATGGCAAAGATCGCTAAATACATATTTCCCTTGATCCCGCGTACGACCCAATTGCGATTTCGCCTTAAGACTAATCAATAACAAAACTTTTAACGTCGTCGTTGATATCATTGAAACGCCTAGAAAAATCATTTCTTACAAAGCTCAAGCAAGACACAACAATCGCTACTGTCTTACACGCAATATATACACTTTGCTCATTATGAAAATCGTATAGTTTATGTATATGTATAAGTATATGTGTGAAATGACGTTTTTATTACGATATCTATTATTCTCTATCATAACTGGCTGCATCTGCCACGAACTAATTCTTGCCGATCGAGTCGATTTTTCTCAGCTCCAGCCAACTTTACGGTACAGATGCTTGACTGAAATCAGAAATTATTTGATGCAGCATTGCTCGTTGCCTGTATAGAGATGGGACACAGCGTCAATCTAATCATATGTGTAAAATGATAAGATTTCTCGTACAATATTTATCATTCCCAATTATAACTGGCTATATCTGCTCCTAATTAATTATTGTCCATCGAGTTGACTTTTCGCGACTGTCATTGATATTTATTACAACTTTGTGGTACAGATGCTCGACTGGAATCAAAATTCACTTGACACATGCAGCATTGCTCGTTGCGTGCACAGAGATGGGACACAGCATCCGTCTAATCATGTCTGTAAAATGATAACATTTTTTTACAACATTATCATTCTTAATTATAACTGGCTGCATCTGCTGCGAACTAATTATTGACGATCGAGTCGATTTTTCGCGAGTGTCATTGATATTTTTAATAACTCTGCGGTACAGACGCTTGGATGGAATCGAAAATCATTTGACGTAACGAGCATTGCTCGATGCGTGTACAGAGATGAGACACAGCATCAATCTTTATATGGTCCAGCTTTATCCAGTACGAACTAATCGTCTTATGATAGTGAATCGACTTCGGATTCTACGGCCTTGTGTATCTGCTCGAGTAATGACGCAAATTGGATTTTCAAAACAAATCATCGAATCGTCTTATCTAATTCACGAAGATGCTGCGGATCACGGATATCATGCGCGCGAAGGCTGATAGATAGACCGTGGTTTCCCTCAGTCTTACGAAAATTGATAACAATAGGAAACGAAGACACGAGTGAATCACGTGATAATATGGGATTATCAATAAATTGTTTTTTCTTCTTCTTTTCTTCTTTATCCGGCCTCGTATTGACAACTGACGTTAGCTTCTTATCGTCTGCAGTGTACTGACCTATACCAATCAATGATCATAATAATATATGATACACACGAGGAACGAAACGATACGGCGGATAATTAAATGATATGTTTGATTGTTTACTATACATATAGCGTAATGAGGATTTTATCGTGTATTATTTGTACGTACTACTTATGTCATTTCGTGGACAACGTATGGACGTAGGATCGTTTGTAATTCAAGTTCAAGGCTACGCACGTGTTTATCTCCGGAATCATTTGTACTGGATCATCGGTGATCTTGAATTCTTAACCCATGAACTTCCGTATTATCGAATCGCGCGGCTCTTCGATCGATCGATGAGATCGTATTTTCTTAATGTTACGTCAGCATGGAACTCATATTCATTTCGATTATCGATCATTCGAGAATCTTGATCGATTGCTGTTTTATAATTGGCTCGCACTAAATTAATGCATTTAGAGTGTTTCTTCTTGCAATGCTTTCTTACAATTAGTCTAATTACGTTTTATCGATTGGATCTCTGCTAATTATTTTTCTTTGAATTTTTTTCATTAGTGCTTCTTTTTTATTATTATCAACGTTTTCATTATTAGGTAATGACTTGCGTTATCATCGGGTGGTCCAAATTAAGCGGTACAAGCTATATTCTTCGGATACGTTGGAGATATGGAATTGATTTTTTTTTTTTTTGAAGGGCTAAAAGGCCTGAATATGTTATGTGTAACAAATTTGAGGTGGAAAAAAATTTTTCCTTATACAGATGTATGGGACTTCCCAAATATTTTTTATATACCAAATAGTCAGTCCTCTTATCCCAATTAATACTTTTCTTGGACCACCCTGTGTATATAAATGTATTTAATGTGTGCCACTATGGCTATATCAAGCTGGTTCAGGAAAAAGGTTCAGGAGGCGATTAATAAGTTTTTCGTTACTTTACACGGAAAATTACTTGTGACTATTATTAATTAGATTACCTGGTGTTACTGGAGAAAAACTAATGGAACATCTGTATATACATTTAAGATAATATTTCTGCGCCATATTTGTCCATAGGTATACATGCTGCACAGTTAAGCACCTTTTGAATAAATTTTCAATGAAGGCCCGTTCGCCTTCGCTCCATTTATATAAGTTTCTCGGAAGAAGCCATTGCGAATAAGTGATAAGAGCGAGCTGGGAAGGGAGATTTGCCAGAAGTTAACACAACACGTAATTGTTGAAAGTTCAGTCTTGATACTATATAAATTTGTATATCAAATGATATATTTTTTTCATACAAATTGAAGTCAAAGGTCATAGATGCATTTCTGGTATGCATATATGCATTACGTTGATGCACTCTAATATGTCAATATTCATGACTGCCTATAGATATATGTAGTCTATATCGACTATCGGTGCAATTTTATAAATGTACAATGATGCACGTAACTCCCTGAGCCGATAAATCCTAGAGATATAACTTACGTAAAAACAGTTAGTTCTTCATTGATCTATGTATGCACGTGTATTTAATGCAAAGTGGATTTGCAATCTGTGCAAAATATGACTTTGCGGTTCAAGGTAGCATGGCGTTACGAGTACGATAAATAGCATATTGACATAATTTTTAGTAATAAATAATAATAATGTTAGAGAAAAGTGAACGAGTAAGAGAACGATGAGAGAGAGAGAGAGAGAGAGAGAGAGAGGGGGGAGAGAGAGAGAGAGAGAGAGAGAGGTAATGAGGATAAGGAATGATTGGTGCTGTTAATTACCGAACACTTCTAATTGGTACAGAAATAATTTGTATCTATCGTGTCACTAAAGAACTTTTACACGAATCGAAAACACTTGGTAAAATATTGATTTATATGTTCCTTTGATAAAAACAAAAATACTCTTTTATTTACAACTTAGAAATTCATCGTTCCAATAATACCATTGTGCTTACAGTTTGACTTTCTCTCAAAATCATGTCTAATTGAACTCCCAACAATTCGTTCCACGACGATCAATCTCGAAGGACTGTTCGTCATCAAGGCGACTCGAATATGAGTAATTAAACAGAGCGTTTGTACTTTTCCACTGGAATCGATTGATTGCAGTGCGTGAATCGAGTGAATACGTACATATATACATATACTGGCGTACAATATATGTGCGCACGTTCATTCGAAAAAGTCTAGAGCGAATCCGAAATGCACAATAATGTAATATATTTGAATTTACCGCCATTATTAAAATGAACTAAAACATTATCGTAAGAATAACTTAATTCTATTGACGATAAGGAGCCCCGCCCACCATTCCAATCGAGATTAAAATTCTCGAAGAAATTTCTAGTTGTCGACGCGTATGTCGCATCCGTATAATAACAATTATACCAACGCCGTTACCCCCAGGTCCCGGGGGGCACGTCTGACATGTGCGTTTTGGCCCCCCTGGAGAGGGTCAACGAAGCTCCTTAACGAACTCTAAATTGATCGTGACAGTATCTCGGCCAATACGATGGAAGTTTTACCAATCATCCTGTGACGGCTGCTGTTCGCGCATGCGCACCGCAGACCATTCGAAAGACGCACGTGCCGCTCGGCAAGCAACTCCTCTTTTCTTAAAGGCGCGCGCGTGTCTCCTCGTGTCTACATATCAGATTGCTAGGCGCAATAACGCACCCTCGTCAGTTAGATAAGCAAGTGGAATTTTACTGGAGACTTTGATAGTAACGAGACCGACATACATATATAGAGTTATAGAACAGCGCGATAGCAATATCGATAACGATATACATGTAGATTATCATTTACTTAAGTAATTTGACAATGACGCATGATGGAAGAGTCGATACAATTTTATTAGGAATTTAGGTTAGGTCCCATGGGTATATAGGGGTGTATATGAAAAGTCAATGGGTATTGATATCGGGTAATGATATATGTCAATTTTTATTATTATGCAACTTTTACTTTCTTCTTCCAATTCATTATTTTTATTATTTATTTATTTACCGTGCGAACTTTTCTTGCTTGTTTTATACGACTTTCATCTTACGCTACTTCTCTCGTTGATGTTCACGTGTCGTCGTAAAGTGCATCTGCGATGCAACTTCAGATTGTTGCACTTTTACTTGCTACAGCTGTTTATACTGGATACAGGTTTCAGGGATTAGTTTGATTTATGGATATATGCGAAAGATATGAATTTTTTAATAAATTTATATGAATTTTTTTTATCTCTCCTGAATCCTCGTTTTTACGATTATTCGTCTCGTCGGGATGGCTGAGACGGTTTTTATTAAATAAATCCGATCTCGAATGCAAGTGTGTCACTTGTTGTCGTTATTGTAAAAGTAGTCGGAATCCCATGTGTCGTTCTATTAATTAACCATTGGTAATTACTATGCAAGCCAATGGGTATCATCGAAATAACTTCTATAGATCCAGACTCTTTACGTAATTTACACTTACGTAAAATCGTTATCATTTTTTTATCCTCTATGCAGAACGGCGATCGTAAAGTAATTATTTTTTATTTAAATTGCATTTAATTATCATGAAATCAACGGGTCTCTGCTATCATCCGATTAATCGTGCAGCAGTCATATACCACCTATAACATATATGATTGAATTTGAGTTTTCATGTGAAAATAAAAACGATAGAGTAATTTAGTTATTCATGATTTAATTATTCTAAAATTATTAATAAATTTTGGTATCATTTACGCGTACCGCGTGCGCTTAACGTCGAGCTTCCTTATTTTCCAAACATTTTCGATAACACGCGCGCTATGTGATTTTGAATTTGCGCACGAGAGTTCACTCTGACATTATCACCTCTCTTTACGTCATCGGCGACCCATTAAAAGCTGCAAGGCTGTAAATAACGAGAGACTCTCCTTTTCTACTTGATCAATAATACATAATACTCAGCACAAAGGATATTAAATTGGACAATTGTTCTTCGTGTGTTATCGTCGTTCTCGATTTGGTGATATACCGTGTGTTCTTTTCTTTCTGATACTATATATATATACACGTATAACTTTTGAACACGTTCAGAAAAGTCACGAGCAAAAACATTAAAATGACAAACGTGACGTTACGGCAGAAACTCCTTGATCTCTTGATTTATTCTATCGCCAGGATAAGTATTCTGTAAATTGTGTCTCTGAAACGTGAGTGGACGAAAAATGTTGTATAACGAACCGCTGAACTGTTCTTAGGGTATTGGAAGTTAATTTATATAATCATTCGGTGATCTAATGATTATTCAGCTTGCTCCGTTTGGCATCGTTTGTTCGTTTGTATTTATCGGTTTTTTTTTTATTGACTAATTTTCATCTCTTTATTCGATTCAAGTTCGAAAATTGAATCATCCCGTACACGACGATAACAGACACACCCACTGCCTTGCTGTTCTATCACAATAATTAAGGTAGGAAATTAATGGAGGGTCTTAGAAAGGTTATGTGTGTCAATGTGCTATCAACTCCTTATATCCTTTTTAACGTAATTGAAGATTGATTATTATTGTTGGCGAACTGACTGTAGCTATGTATAAATTCCGTGAGAAAAGTTGAATCTTTTAATTCAGACACATTTGTCATCTTTATGTCTTTTTAAAGGCGATTCTGGTGTCATAGTAATGTCAACTTCGTTTGTTGCTACGCAAGTCAATTGAAGTCTAATTCAAGGATTTTTATCTTGATTACAGATGCCTGTCTACGCTGTCAGGCTGAGAGCAAAAAGGATTTCTACGGTCGACAGGATTGCGTCGTTGTGTGGGGCGAATGCAATCATTCCTTCCATTATTGCTGTATGTCACTCTGGGTGAAACAGAATAATCGCTGTCCTCTTTGCCAGCAAGAATGGTCCATCCAACGTATGGGAAAATAATTAAAAGGAGGCTGGATTCATCTGGAAGGACGCTGCTCTTCTTGAAGATCGACAAGATCGTTCAATAGCGAATGAAGCACCATGTCGAATTTTCAAGCTCTTTTTTGTCTGTAATACACTTGTTGTAAGATCGATGCTAGCTTTTAAAATAATTTACATTAAGTTTTCGAATTTCATTGGCAGTTCAAACTTTTTTTAAATCAATTTTTATAAGATATAAAAATAGTATGTGCTACTTGATTCGTTTATAAAATCTTCACTTTATCAATGTATTTCTGTACGTTTATCACATTTTTCTTACCTCACTGATTATCCATACCTTCTTTTTCTTTTAGAGATAGAAACTTTTTTCAGCTGTTTTAATTTTATTATTCGTTTTGTATATACCTCGTTTATAATCTTGTTAAATGTAATAAGTTCTACATAAACGTGTATATTACTTAACAACGTATCACTTTTCCTCGGGTCATTAGTCTCGCGTTTCGTTTACACTTATATTATCAGAGGTTGATATAGAATTCATTCATGAAACTATATTTACTTTAATCATCATCATTCATACTCAAAATCAGTAGTACATCCCGAAGCCATCGTCCTTATCAAATTAAACTTTTGTTAATCTATTTCCGTGACCGATCCCATTCGATAATTAATACCTATTATCCATGACGATTGATCATACGCGCAATGTTATCATGACGCAATAGGAGGCTTTTCTAGTACAATATTTCGTCATGCCGTTACCTACCAATATGCATGACGCAATAATCAATAGTACAAAATCAGCGAAAATGATTTATAAAAATTAGCAGTATCTCTAATTCTCATGATCATTACCGATAGTAATTTATTAATCCAGACACACCTTCGACCTACTGATAACTTAATCGCGGTGGATCTTGTCTCCGTAAAACAATGAGTGACATTGCTAAGCGTTACGCAATTGCCAATAAAACGAATGATAAATCAATTACAACGTATAAATACTAATTGTCATTTTTAACCAGCGAAATTTTCTTGGATCGCCAAACATTGTCTGATCGAATGAAAACACTGTGAATTCTCAATGCGCCGAAACAAACCACACCCGTAAACGACACCTGACATCATTATTGTCTATTAAAAGAATCGCAACCGGTTTTCATGTAAAAATACTAAACGTGACCAAATCGTCGGAACCTGGTGATTTCGCATGACAATTGCGTAAGTTAGGCAACTCAGTGTCGCGAACTCGTTTTAAAGTCATCAATGTGTTTGCCGGTTTCTGACGTTGGAAATAAAAGAGAATAAAGGTTAATAGAAGATGATTCAAGTGATATGGACGCTGTGTGACATCTACGGATTGTTACCCGCATTCAGATTCTTCATTGGTCAGTTCTTCCTTTGCTTTACTTAAGTTTGCTTACTTGGGCTGCGCGATAGTCAGCACGTAGAAACCAGCGAAGGTCGTTTCTCCTCGTCACGATCAGGAGGCTCGACGCGTCTCAGCCAATCAGCTGATAGAAAGGCGAGCAAAGCCCCTACCCGTCTATTCCGCATATGCATTCGTCGTCAGTCGTTCGCTCACTCTCTATGTCTTTTTTTTTATCTTTAACAGTTACTCAGAATTCTTATACGTACTTGCCACGTCGACGATGTTTCACGTGCGGGAGGGGATGTGGGAAATTCGCGGAAATGAAAGCACGCGTCAGGCCGTGAACCATTCGGCGAATGTTATTTATTAAATTTACTAACACGTACTTATTTATTGTTCGGGAGAGGCTTGAGAATTATGAAATTTGATGAGACGTAAGAAATGGTTATAGACAAAATTTGTTACATTTTGGGAAATCGGCATGCATTTTTATTGCAATTGTTCTGAAGAAATTATTTTCTCCAGGGGCTCGTCTAAGTTACATTTATTTTTTACTCTAAAAATTTATAAGCCCTCTTCTGGGACTTCTGATACGACTGTTTTGTATTACGTGCCTTGTACCATCTTTTAGGAATTTTATTACAGGGAATTTTTAATATGGATGAGATCACTTATCATACTGAAATTGATTTGAATGATACGAAAAGATATTATTGAGGATCTGTTAAATAATTTATGCACAGGATAATCTGGTACTATTTTCCATAAGGTATTATTACAGATATTATTAATGAATGGGTAAGTCAATGTTATGATAACGATACATGGTAAAAGGATGTGTGATGGAAATACTTTTTATTTTATTACTTCAGACAAGATCTTTATATATGTAGATGCTGCGAGTACCATCCTTAAAGATCTTGTTGGTATCCATATTAATTTTACAAATTTGAGTATATATATTTGGAAACATTTGTCTTGCTCTGAAATACCAAAATACTACCTGCTCTTTGACACAGAAAGACGTTGGATATTTATCTCTGAATCCAAGATATATGTGTCTGAAAATGTCAAAGACGCTTTTTATATGAATATCATAGTTGCATCCTTTGAGTTATTAAAAATTTACATTTATTTTGAAAAAAAATCCTCTCTGTTCCGAAGGACCAAGAGAAGGTGTATCAAGACTGCTGAATATTTAATGACGACTGCTAATCAGTCTGTAGCTTGTAAAGGATGATGTAAATTGGCAAAAACTTTCCGTAGATTTTTGTTATGGATCAACATAAGCAAAAAAATGTATGAAAAAAATAAAAAAAAGTACGTTCACCAAACTTGAGGCGAGAAGAGACGTGAGTGAACTCGTCTTTGGACTTGGACCATCATGTGACTGAATTATTAATAGGTAAAAATATTTTTGACCCCGTTTGGTCTCGTGCTGGCACGGTGCCTGGTACCATCTTAATAAGGACAATACTTGGACGTGCCCCTTGTGCAATTACGATAATCGACTTGTCGTATCCTTGTCAATTCCTTCCTTACTGCCAGCTTGAAAAATTCTTTGCTGGAGGTTGGCAATCGTCATCCAGTGCCAAACCTCTATTTTTTATTTACGCAACCCCCCTCGTTCGACGATCGATCGTCATTCATCGACGTCATTCCACGTAATTTCAAAGCCAATTCGAACTCCCATGATCTTTGTTAAGGACGATTGACCTGCCAAATTTAAGACTTCCTGTTTGCCAATTTCCATTAGGACATTGCTTCATTTATGGGTTTCTCGACGGAATGCAACAGCACGAATTCTTCTGCGCAGTAAATAAGAAATAATTAATGATCTAGAGATGTCGATTGTATGTTATACATTTTTTTAAATTTCATTTTCACAACAGATCATTTTTAAAATTCGCACAAAAGTTTATGAAATTTCAAATTATACACAGGTAATGGCTTGAAAGGTCGTTAAAACGGAAAGGTGAATTAATTGGAACTTACAAGGTGGTTTGTAGTCAAGGTTACACGTTCCATTTTACTTATCTTTTTTTTTTTATATGACAATGTCATTAATACATTTTTTTTGCTTAACAAAATTCAAGCTTTTTTAAAGAACTAATTAATCTGAATATGTATACAAAATATATGGAGTATTGTCCTATGTTGTAATTTTTTTATATTCCCTGATACGTCGTATTATCGTATTTCGATTAAAATATTTCTATTATAAAATTTTGTCCACAAGGATAAATACACCTAGGGTTACCGAGAGATTTGATTCCTATATTCTCGTAAAATCTATATAAAGACAGGTACCTGGACCAAGCGTTGAACCAGTTGCAAAAGATTAACAATCCTACAGATCTGGCAGTGCTAAAATTACCCGCAACTGAGTATAGTGAGAGTAGCTCAACGTATACGAGAACAGTCTTAACGTTCTATACCCGCAGGTCGAGCAGAGTCTGAAGATGAAATCCATAGAGAATTCGTGAAAGATCAGAAAAGAGAAAATCCATTTATCTTCTACAGTGAAACTTATCTACTTATATAAAATGGCTGACTTTCGCATATTCTGAAGATACCAAAAATTAAATAATATTTAGTCATACTGTACAAGATATGATATATAATAATCTATACTTGAAATTGCTTAAATATATCAAATGCACTAATTCACATTGGATATCACAACTTTTTTTTAAAAATCAATCGCGATCAATTTCACTGTAATAATTAGTACGTCCACGTATTACATAAAAAAACGAGAAATTTCAGTCACGTACAAGACTTTTGTCACGTCCACGCGACCTGCAGCCTTGTTGCGTCCATGATGCATAATGTTGCATCATATGATTCTAATACAAGATCATCATACGAATAAAAAGTCTAAGCACAGCTGTCTAGACTATGAGTAAATTTTAAATTCCCCCATTAATAATGACTTCTTTTTTTTTTAGCTCCATTGTACGCACGGCGTCTCGTCTGCGCGTCATTTTTTTCAGTGCAGCATCCATGATGCAATAAGATGCAACCCAAGAAGTACGATTTGGTCGAATCTTATATTAATGAATCTTGGAGAGGTAATCCTGAATATAAAAAGTATTTCTACAGTTAGCAGTCGTTTTTGAAGCAATAAAAATAATAACAAAAAGTCCAAGAAATAAGAAATCGAGTTTGCGATCCATTTCATGCACACGCACAGATGCCCATGGATTGATTAAAAACTTCTAGAACGTGAAGAATTCTTGGAACCTGCAAGAACTTAAACTGCGGTGACTCTTGGTCGTTACTGTACTCAAGTATTACTTTGGCTACGTGACTGGCCCTACGTACTGGCACTTCAATTACACGTCGTTTCAAATAATAATTACTGTACACTAAATTGATAGCCCTTTACACTTACCCGGAAGTCAAAGAAGCCACAAGGATGAGTGTTTGCTAATATTTTAGGAGAGCCAACAGAACAAAAAAGTAAGACATGGCTAAAGAAGAAAAAAAAATTACCAGAAGCAAACCCCCCTGCGGAGTGTCCAGATGAACTAGCAGTGGGGTCATTCTTTCGAAACTTTCCACTAAATTTCGAATGTATTGGCAAAAAGGTTTTTTTTAGAAATCAATAGCTTCGAGCTACGGCACTCCAAATCATTATACTTATATATGCTAATACCTGGATCTGTAAATAACATAATATTGCAAAAACTAAAGAGACTCTGACTATGCTACATGAATATTCAATATTGTCAATACACTCCTTTGTTATTAAACTAGTCAAACTATCTTTATATTTATATTACGTTATTGGTTGGTATCACTAAAATCCTTAATACACATAAAAATAGTCTATTCCTACTCTAAGCTGCATGTCATGTATATTCGGCCGCTAACTCATATGCATAGTCCAATTTTTTGTCTTATCTCCACCTATAGTTATCTAACCTATAAATTCATTTTGTAATCTACAATAATTCGTAATGATAGGGAGGTCTGTGACGATGACTCCGAGCAAGAACACGAGTCTCCGGTGGCGCCAATGAATCTCGTGGAATGCGAAGGTCATTTCAGTCAAACAGAGGCTCGCCACGTTCAACCAATCAGTGCAGAGAACGGCATTACGCCCTTTCCACGGTAAATTCGCATGGTAACAGTGCTGGGATACGCAATTCTCAACGTTCCCCTTCTTCGCTGAACTACGGGATGAGTTGCGGGTACTCCCTGTCGCTCGTCACGACCAACGAGGACGATGATGAAATTACGAACGAGAAGTCGAAACTTTTCGATGAATTTTACTCCTGACAAAGTTCGTCGAGCTAAAGAACTCGTTATTTGATATACGGGTACATACATATATATATATATCCCTTATCTCGACTTTATTTAACACAGATAACATATGACACACCGTTGACTATATCCTGTTTCGAAGGATCAAAATTTCCACTTGAATATCTCCAGACATTCTAGAATATTCTTTACAAACTTATTCCTATACCGTTAACACTATACTCGATATTGGCTAAGGATTCGTTTTAGTCATCTTATTTTTAGGTACACTCTAGAAAGAACTGTTACGGATGAATGAGTCTTGATATTTTATGCGAAGTTCATAAATTATTCGCTCTGTACGAAAAGTCAATGTAATCTAATCCACCGGATGTACAAAAATATATATTTTTTTGCAGCGAGCGATAATGAGTGCGAGACCGTGTATTGTGTGCATGGTGTGAGAGTGTATGTGGTGTATCGATGGGTGAAACAAGGAATGGACGAAGGCAGGAACCGGTTGAATCGAGCTGTAATCAGGACAATTGATAGAAATCCCATTCTATAATATATATATGTGAGTGTGTATACATGAAAATTATGGCGTACGAAATTCTACACGTAAGATCTTTAATGAATGTAATAAAACTCATAAAATTTCGCATGAAATAAAGAATAATAGACGTGGACGTTAAATTACACACGTATTCAGGCTTACCAGATATCCTGTATATTGACAATTTTTGCTTATCGCTTCTAATTAGCGTCGGCCATTGTTCGCATATACTATACGTATATACGCACGTGGATTTTCAATGCTATTGCGACTATAGTAACAGCGTATGTCACTTATAAAGACGTATGACCAAGTTATCGAATATTCATGAAAGCGAATACTTCTGGTCTTTTCCATTGCCAAATGGCGTGCGTTTTCTATTACTTTGAAATACGAAAATGTGTACAGGGTTATTCACGATAAATATACCACCTGAAGGTGGTTCTACCATAGAAAACCAAAGGACAGGCTAACTTCAGGTGGTTAGAGTGACTGTGTTTAAAAATTGAATGAACGTAGTGGATTTTATTGGCAAGCATACATTTTGTACGTGGCGCCGAGAAGACGACTAGTGCAATTTGTCTGACGTTTAGTGGACGCTCTGGGAATGGGACAAGTGTTACATCAGCAAAAAAGTTTTGAAAGGAGTTAAAATGCGATACGTTTCGTTTTAGACATAAAATACACAGGAGCTGATTCTTTTTACCAATATTTTCTTGCTGTACATGGATATGAAAAAGTGTGAGCAAATTATCAGCGGTGGTCGATGTGACTTTATCCATTGAACGTGAAAGTTTTTTTTCTAAAGTATACATACTCAGCTACTTTTTAATTTTGTAAAGATAATCTTGATTGTTATCATGTGAATTCTTTATTTAATTGACAGGCGATGAGGATTTATGTCAGAATAAACGTGTAATTTATTAATTTTATCACGACCATTTTCTGGCACATTACCGTTTGATGGTTCACTCCTTTTAATTTATTAGTCCGCTAGTCAACCTTTCCGTGAAATTAGTCTGTTCTTTGGTGGCAAATAAAAATTAAAACTACGAAAGTATATTTACTCAGTTTATACCAATCCTTTATGAATTCTTGACGATCTTGATGAATTCCAACCATATTAAATTCTCTAGACTTCCGTGTTAATTCTTCAATTTACAAATCGATACTTCACTCTACATAATATAAAGTTCAGTAAAACATATCTATCGCATAATTACGTTAAAGTGTACCTCTCGTCCTGGTGTAATAATGACTTTGACATTGCATCAAGAAAACGACTAGGAGTTGCATAAACCATGAAGGTCGATTCCATTCAATTGCATAAAATTCCAAGAACTTTGAAGGTATTGTTGGCGAATATTTTTTTTGCTTATCATGAAAAGCAAAACAATAATAGATTTGTTTGCGTAGGCACGAAATAATGTTAGGTTATTGCACTCGGATGTTGTGTAAGACACGATACAGTCGCGAGGAAATAAATACGTGCTGTGCTCGTTTTGGTCCTTGCGACATTCTGTAGCTTTCGCAATATTGTTCCGCGATAAAAAAAAAACAATAATTAGTGTCGATCAAATCAAAAGGCTGGCATATAAGTACATACATAACGTGTTTGCGGGCTTGTCAGTGCGAGGTCAGCGAATGGTGGGATTGTAGAGGCTCGTCTTTGCGTCAACCAATCGGCGTGAAGCAGACGTGTGACGTCATTATCAGATTGATGATTAGGTATACTATTGTGCCACGTGAAAACCAGATTTAAAAATGTATGTAAACTTTCCTGTATTTCTTGCGCAATCAGCGTGATCAGCCTATGTCATTGGAAGTTCCGTTTCTTGGGGAAAAAGTTAGAGATACGTAATATTCTTGTGCGTTTTCTTTCGTCTTTCCGGTGTTGCGGAGTCAACGAAGACAACTTCATTTCAATTGGTCAAAATTGCGTATGCAAGTTTTTCGTATAAATATCGTGACGCAATTGGCATTATCTGATTTTGTTTATTAAATTTGTTTTATGTTATGCAATGATTCTTTATAATGCTTGTTGGGATAACTCATTATATAGGATGATTTTATTTTAATGTTCTATTACGTACTATATCATCTTGAGGTATTATAACTCACCTGTTCGTTAATGACGATAGGGTATTGTTGCTTTTTGTTGTTACCTGCATCTTGTATAGTTCCGTGTATAATAGGGTAGAATAACTAGACGCGTTTCAAGGCCTTAATCTTTCTTTCCAAGCGTTTGACAACGTTTAATTGGATCTTTTTTTGTTTTCAAGGATGATATGAACGATCGATCTCAAACTTTGCTTTGCAATCTATAAATTCCATTAAGTGTTTTAGATCAATAATAACTGAAACTTTTTTTTTTAATATAAATTTTATATAAATCTTTTCGGTTTATATTCATTAATTAAATTTGACAATGATACGCTAGTAAACTTTATTGTTAAAATTAATTAAAAATTAAGTACTGCTCTGCTGGTGATATCAAAATTAATATTTAATGTTCAATTCGCTCGATAAATCTACTTTAGGAAAATAAATAAGGGTACAAGATGCATATGTTACAGGTAGACTTATTCCAAGAGAAAGATGAAACTGTTATCGATTAACGATCAATAAAATTTATTAGATTGACGTCATGTCTGCTTTGTTTTTTTTTTTATAAGAGTCATTTTCAAACGAATCTCATAGTCTACGCGACAGAAAATTACAAGCGTACAATTACCCGCAAAAGTGCCCAATCAGATTGAGTGACAAAACGGCGATATGATGTAAAATAATGTAATTAGGACAGTACAAGATACACGATGCCACATAATTATCCCAAAAGTTAAGTATTTGCTTGAAATTTGTATTATCCCTACCGATAACGAACGCTGATAGTTATATCTGAAGATGAGGACATTTATTTTACAGTAAGAATCTTGTAAGACACTTGTCCTTAATTTTAACACCATATGATCGACTTTAATGGTTTCCAAAATCATACTTGACATAAGATACTGTCCACTGTTTTTGGCACTCATTCCTCAGTTCGTAAAAATTAGCAGGGTAATTTACTTGGAATTAGAAAGACCGCTCGTCATCACAGTATTAACTCAAGTACGATTAAGAAAATTAATTACATTTTTGATCAATCTCGCAGGTAAATTAGGTACCGCAAGTTATGAGTTAGATTCGAATAGCCATCAAAATTGAATAACTAATATATATAAATTGTCTTAGGCTTCATTACTACTTTAATAGTCACAACGCAAATGAAGTTTAACAGATTAAGTTAATCAGAATCATTTGTTGAGGGTAGACGGATGATATTTCACATAAAATAATTGATTATTGTATTTAAGGCCTGACTAAAATGTAAAATTAAGTAAAAGACTTTCAAAAAGGACGATCGCAGACAGACCGGACCTTGGCAGTTATTTTCCAGTCGTCATTTACATATTTTCGTATGATAATTAACGAGGAATATCATTTCTCTAACCTTTTCATAAGCTACACAATATATTAAGAATTAACCATTGATTGCAGTTACTTTCTTGGATGATAGACAGGTGATTTGATGACCTAAAGAGTAAATGCTTTATAGAATCCATTGCTTTACAGAAAGGAAAATGTATAAACTTGGGCAAAAGATCTTCGATAAATTACGTGAAAGAGAAGCAATCGATTGTATAAAATGAAGCATCATTGTCGAAAAAGTCCTGTCAATAATACTTTCCTTTTCTTTTTCATAGCCTTATTTCACATTGCATATGAATCTATTAAGCTGAGCGTGTACGTACGCGAAATCCGGTCATACACTGTTTATCTGTAACATTTCACAACCATGGTACAGACTTTGTCAATTATTTACGGCTAAGCGCAATTCCCTGTGTGTTTCGGACTTTTTTCAAAAAGTGCTTTTACTCTGGAGTCACTTGTTTTTTTTTTATTTATTTTTGAATTCAGTTAAACCACCGATTTTACGACTTAATGGGATTGTGCATAAAATTTACTCCGTGTACTGAGATCTCTTGATAACGCACCAATGGAGTGTAATTTATTTCTCTGTTTGAAGTTAATCAATTATTAGATGAATCTTAAACTATATCACGTCGTGAGTTAGTTGCACAAACTGGCGTTCTCGTCTCCTTTTGTTTCCTCTTCTCCACCTATCCACAAGAGTGTAAAGGACTCTACCCTCATATATTTTTTAGGTCATCCGGCAGGTCATTCTTCGGATGCTTGTTTTCAAAGTGTTGTTTGTAGGTTTTTGGATCTGGCATCTGTGCCTATGAATATGTAATTTAACAAATTATCTATTTGAATACTATCTTGTAACTAGATATATTAAATTATTGTTAGACATATATTGTGCAGATAAGAGTACTGACTGGTTGATGATACGATGAAGATAGAACGGTCTGATAAGATTTATTACAAACCTTGCATACTGCACAGACATGAACAAGGGCTTTCTGTGCAGCTTTCTTTTGATCATTGGCACTGTGACCCTGTTGCTTCTTTACTTTTGCAGCCTTCTCAGCTGCTTTGGCCTGTGACTGGATTTTCTGTTGTCCACGTGCCATTCTGTGGAAAGAAAAAAAGATCAATTATAAATATTATGTTGCATGTATGTCGTTTGATGAAATGCCATACTACTTTATGTTCCATTGGAGTAAAATGGTGTTTTCCCTTCAAAGGGTTCTCCTTGAACACAAAACATTGTACATAGCTCTATGAAATAAATTTTGTGCTTACCCTATCGGATTCTCTACTCTGCATCAGAGTTTGCATAGATGAATGATCATCCTTTCTTGCTTTGGAATGATACAATGCATCCTACCAATAAATTAATTACATACTCTGCCTTATTGTATATTTCTGATATGTATATAAACTATAGTACACATTAAGTTTCTTAACTTTTCAATATTAAGAGTAAAAACCAAAATGTTTTAGATATCAATAAAAATGTTATCATACATAATATTCCCTACTATGATACAATAAAATAAAATCAATGCTTTATCCGTATCACATAGTAGCTAACTTTCAATTTTTATTAATTCCGCAAAGAGATAATGATTTGATCAAGATCCCTCTTGAACATAATATATTTTCTCAAGCTCTTTCCTGCAGTTATTTTCAATTCTTTTCTAAGCCCATTAGAAATAAGTGTTGACAATTTACCAAGTACAAAGGGAAACAGTGTAAATGTATGTAACAAGATTAAAATGAAGTATATTTAAAAAAGAAACAGTCAATAACTTGTGCATATTGTACAAATTTAAAGAAGAAATAAGTTTTCAAGTTTATTTAGTTTTCTTCCTCTTTGCTCATAAATAATTAGGCGCGAAATATTTATCAATAATTTTACATACTGAAGAATTATGAATTTTTGTTACTTCAAATCATCTAATGATGAATCTGTATCTATAGCCATAAACGTACAATCCTATCGTCATCGCCCTTTCTATTCTCTCTTGATGAAACTTTCTTTTTGACATAGAAAAATGCAACGACCGAAATACCAACATGAATTGATTCCAATATCTGAACATCTGGTACCAAAAAGGTAATTTTGAATATTCGTGTATGCAGCGCAAAGCTATAACCCACGAGGATGACAACGTGTTAATTAACATAATGAAAATGATCTCAAAACTAGTAAAACTCTGGCAGCCAGGATTCTTCCGAAAATAATCTCCAGGCTAAACGTGCGCGAGGTTCCCGCTCGCTTACCTGACCGTGCAGAGACGATGAGGCAGTCGAATGAGAATGGAGTATCTTCTTTGCGTATTTGATGAATCCTCCTCACGCCTCACGTTTCTTGGTGCACGATTTGCCTCACGCCTGAATTTAATCTTTTTTACTAATTAATAAAGGCAAGTGGCAAACGTGCGAGCACGGTCCCGAACAGCCAAGGAGCTACAATCTACAGCCATGCAGTGTACTGCAAGCGGACGTTCACACGTGAACCAAGTATCATCGGATACAAATGATCTGCACGAATATACCGACTGAGAAACATTGTATTTATAGTATTTCGTATGATAATATTTTTTTTATCATTTCAAATATCGATCTGATTATTTAAACAATATGAATACATTTGAGTGTCAGGGATCGTGTAAAAATTTTAATTAAGAGAAATTAACAGATCTGATACTACCTGAACATAGCATAGCATAGCATAGATATACTTCAATTTATACTTAAATTATAATTATATTAGGAGAAATTGAATCGTGGTACTTGTAAATTATTTGAACTGATAATATTGTGGCTATAAGAGCACAATGTAAATGGTTTTCGTTGTGTTTAATTTGTAATTTTATCAATTGCAAATGGTTTTGCACACTTTTACATGGTTCAGCCTTGCATGTTGGACATAAACAAAGCGTTATGAATCTTGTTAAGGTTTCTCTTCACATTATTACATTGTCTATGATTTTCCGTTGAGGTGAACATTTTACATCGTTTTTATGAACGCTTAATCGACTCGCCATGTTTGCTTTCGAGAACACGTAACTGGTTGTTTCTCCCGAAACATGGCTGCATATCGTTCCGCTGATATAGTGAAATTCTGTGTAAAGGAGCATTAAAAGAAATCCTAAAGCCGTGCGAGAGTGTAAAACGAAGACATCATGTCTTCGATACACTTTGTGGTTCATCCATTACCGGGAACCGATGATCAGCTTAATGATAGGTGAGAAAAACTTTGTGGCCTCTTGATTTCGCATTAACGCATCGTTTCGCATGCCTTTCCTTTGCGCCGTACTGAACGTTCCGATTCTTCAATCTTACGTGGCTCCGTGTCGGCTTTCTTGTTTCGTACATTAGCACTGTACCTTCTTTTATTTATTGACTTATTCAAGGCCTCGTATTTTTTCATCCTTTCTGCATTAATTCATCCCCTCAGTATAGTGACGTACATGATTGCTGTCAGATAATTGCATCCCTGTTGAGTAATGCACGCAGGAGTTCTAACGCCTAGATGGACACGTTTCTAGAACTATCGTTTACTGTAAATAATTTTACTTTTTCTTCATAAATCTTTCTTTGTATTATAATTGATGATTACTTTATGAATCACATTTGGTTGATACTGTTATGTTCTGTAATGGGTGATTTGTGTTTTGCTTTAGTCATGCAGTTTCCTCTACATATTATTAGTATTTTGGCACAATAATCTCGATTCTAATATTACTTGTATTGTTTCATTATGATGTTTCTCTTTTGTAATATTTTTCATATACTTTTTTCATTCAATTTGCAAACCAAAAATATATTACTAATGATTTATTGATTCCATAAAGTGAAGTTATCGTATCGTAGGCATTAGTAATGGTTTTGAATAATTGATCTAGAACTTTCTTATGTATGATATATTTTTGATGCATTGATCATGTGCACTGTAAATTAATATATGATTTGAAAGTTGATTATTTTGAATTTATTTGATGATTGAGATACATGTTACATGAGTAATGCAGTATATCTATCTTTTTTTGTAGATGTTGATAGTATTATGCTTTCGTTGCATATCTCTCAGATACATTGGCAACATGGTATACACTGTGTCAGCTTATACTTACAAGCTTACATGCATATAGTCTTATAGATGCGATTCATTTATTCGAGTGATTTTCTACCAATTAGTGAAAAGGATAAAAGTAACTATGCTTTGTTGTTTTACTTTTCTCAAAGAAAATACCATATACTAGCATATAAGATACATGTTACAAATATCATTTTATAGAATAATCAGAGCGATACTAAAAATACATTTTGTTCTATAGTTTATTATTACCCACTCTGAAAATGTAATTTTCGAAAAATAATGTATGCATTGCAAAAAATATGAATTTTCGTATATAAATATATTATTAATTTGTTCCTTGAATTGTAATTAATACTGTTCTATGTTTTCTCCTCTTCGAAAAAAAAAAAGTAATATCGATTTGAAAGAAACTATCGCTATAGTAAAAGGACTTTACTATGTATACTTTTTTAATCATTTTTCATCCTTCCTATGATTTTTATATTAAATAGTATCCGTATTACTTTACAGATTGAAAGAAGTTGCAGAGAAAATTAACAGATATGGATTTATGACTCCACCAGCGCTTAGCGGCCAAAAAGTGGCCGTTAAGCGTATTGTAGTAGGGCCAACTCACATTGCTCTTCTTATGGAAGACAACAGAATCTGCCGACTTGCCTTTACAGTCCTATCAGACAGATTAGATCTAACCAAAAATGAACCCAACCGAAAGTAAGCATATAATTCATTAAGGATAATTTTCTATCTATTTCCTTTCTCTCAAAGAGCAGTGTATTATAATAAGTTAATTTTTAATTACATCAGTACCAGTAAGAGCCACGTTGGAAATTCAAGTTCTGCACCAAGCGGAAGTGGCGGTAGCGGCGGAGGCGGACGTGCAGGTATCAGATCCCGTGCTCGAATTATGCGTAGCAGTTCTGCAATTCGGGGCGGTGGAAGTGGAGGTGGTGGAGGAAGCGGTGGTCGAATCGGACCACCTGGTGTTATAATGAGCGGAGGTGGTGGAAGCAGTTCTCGACCTATAGTTTCCGTACCGGCTCCGTTCGTTCCAGAGGATTTGATCTCTCAGGCTCAAGTAGTCTTACAAGGAAAGAGTCGCAATCTGATCATTAGGGAGCTACAGGTTTGTCAAATTCGTAAAAAGATATAATTTTCACATTTCAGACTTTATTCTTATGAGAACTATACGCATAAATCACCATACGCACTACTCCAATAAGTTTTATTTGTCAATTGTTTCTACAGCGCACGAATCTGGACGTTAACTTGGCCGTGAATAATCTTCTGTCACGGGACGACGAGGAAGGTGACGACGCAGAGGATGCTGCTGACAGTTACGTACCCGAAGATCTTATATCGTTACTCGATGGTGGGTTCAGCAATGAGCACTCAGTCATCATTGATGCTGATTCTATGTTTTCTGAAGACATGTTCGGTTACGCAGGCATGAGAAGGTAAATACAAATAAAAAATTTAAAAATACACCAGAATTAGTATACTTCAATGAAATATTCTTCATAGCCGTGGTAGTTCATCGCGAAGACTTGGAAATGATAGAGATGGCGAGAGACCGGCAGAACGCGAAAGAGACCGAGATAGTTTTAGCAGATGGAGGGATCGTCAGTATTACGGTCCACGAAGATGGTTAGAAACAGCCCTGAAGGATTCATGGGAGAAAGATCCTGGTAACTAAAATATTTATATGAAAGCTTACCCATAGAAAGAAGTCGATCCTCTGGTCGAACCAGATTTGAATGCTTTGATAAGCGTCAGCTGTCTATTGACGTCTAAGAGCACTTCCTAATCTTCCTCTTATGTTTAAGATAACAAAAAAAAGGAACTGGTATCTCAAAGCCCTTTATGGATATCAGAGGAATTGGAATGGTGGCATGAACGTAGTGGAGAGCCTGCACCTCGCTTTGTACAAATTGCTGCCCTTTATAGCGAATTAATTGCCGTTTCTGTAACTGGCCAATTGTACCAGTGGAGATGGGCCGACCCTGAACCATACAAACATCCTGAGGTACATCAGTCTATAATAATACACCTTCCTGGTATCTTGACATTAAGTAATAAACTGCAGATTTTTATACATTATATCTTTTATATTAGAATCCGAATGTGCACCATCCAAAAAGTATCCCGTTGGCTTTGATGGGTGAGAAAATCGTGAATATATCCGCCACTGCAATTCGCTGTTCTGTCAGTACAGAGAGTGGTAAAGTCGCAACATGGCTTGACGAGCTCCTCGGGCATGTAGCTTCCCGTCTAGAACATCCGGCACAAGCATTTACTGAATTCACTTTAGATAAAATTATCTCTCTTCACACCTGTGCTCTGTACACTGTTGCTAGACTGGAAAGTGGGGCGCTGTATTGGTGGTTAGTTTTCTATTACATTTTTATCAACAATTTTTATCTTTAAATTCAGACAATACAGTGTTTTCATTGTGCAATGTGTTGTTTGATTCATAGGGGAGTTCTGCCGTTTGCACAGCGGAAGAAGTTATGGGAAAAGTACAAGGCTAAATCGCGAAAACACAGGCCGTCGACTGTATTATCGACGGATATCAGTTACGGCAGGCACGTTTGTATGAAGAATAGTCCCATCTATCAACCGGGAGCCATTGGTAAATATTCAGCTATCTACGATTGTTTATGAATTATCACTGTTACGAAAGCATCATATGTCCAGATGTGATTAAAATATCAGCAGAGTTTTACATTTGTTCCAAACGAAATTAATTTTATTTAATATAATTGATGCATATGAAATTGTTTGTATACATTATGTATTTAATTTATTGATTAATGATATTCCATTTTTTATTAGGTTTCACAATTGCCAATGGAGTTCCTAAGGTTGGACAACTGTTATCAGCAGCCTGGAACTTGGATGCTGTTTGTCGTTTTAAAATTTTACCTGCTGGTACTTTGTTGCCTACTACGCCTCCCGAGAAGAGAGAAACTAATGGAAATGGCAGCACAGGCAGTACTAGTAAAACAAATCATAAGGAAACTGCTGATCGACTTGATATGCCTCCACCACCTTCACCTGCTTCGAGCACTTGCAGTGATACTGGCAGCATTACAACTAGTCACAGTATGTCTTAAATGCGTTTTTGCTGTTCATTAACTAGTCGTAAAATTTTAGGATAGATTTATTCGTTGGTTGATTTGCACATTTAATTTTTATAAAGCAATACCCCTTTCAGAGCGACAGAAACGTATGGCTCCTAGGAGTGAAGGTGAATCTGAGAGAAAGGACGAAGAAGATTGGCAACTAAAAGATGTTGTTTTCGTCGAGGACGTTAAAACTGTACCTATTGGTAATATTCTAGATGCATCAAATATTTTTTTTTTCTTTCATTCCATCATATTGCTTATTTTTAATTGGCTATATTATTTTATAGGAAAAGTTATTAAGGTCGATGGCTGCTATGTTGCTGTGAAATTCTTTTCGAAGGATTCAAAGGAAAAGGAGAAGGAAACTAAAGAGAAGGATTTTAGTAGTTCAGACTTCAAGGATTTGACTGCTGAAGAATTGATTAAGTTACTTGCTGACTGTCGACTGTTGCGTAAAGATGAATTGCAGGTGAAATATTGTATAATGTGCTCTATCTCTATCATTATGAATCTCTTATTAAAGTATCTGTAAATAAAATGACTTTTTTTCTTTCTTTTCTTTTAGGTGATTAAGTCACCACTAAACTCTCGAGCACCAGATTGTTTCCAAAGAACACCCAGAAGGGTCAATATCCTAGAGGGTTCCAATGAGAGTTTGTTAACTATCTCTACCGATGGTCAAGGTATAAAATATGTTCAGTTTATTATTCAAACAGAAATTGCATCACTAAAACTTCGTATATTAAATTTCTTACATTCTTCTTAATTTACCAGGTATCCATGCTATATTGAAAAACGGAAATAAATTGAGCTATGTGGTTTACAATTTGAGTACTGGTCGGTACGTTCAAGATTGTTATATTCCATCAGAAATATCATCTTTCTTGGGGCTGCAACCTCAGAATATTAGTCTCACGAGTGCTGGCGAGGTAAATAAAATGATTCCGTGTCTTCTTCTGTTTCAATCTGATTCGTGTTTTTTTTAATAAAGCAACAGTATTTATTAACCTTTCAGAATAACGAATGTTCTATGATTCTTCGCGATGGTAACAACACTATCTATCCCATCGCCAAGGATTGTGCAGAGGCGATTCGTGATCCGAATTGGATTGATCTTGTGCCAATATTATGTATCGGAGCTTCAACCATTCCAATTCCGAGTTGCACCAATTCGACGAATCTAAAGAACCAAGTAGCTGTCATAGCGTTAGTATTTGATAACTTGTTGTTGATGCCTCGTATACTTAGATGTGATTACGATGGAGTTAAACAAGTATTTGTGAATCTGGAACAAGATCTAAGTAAGTAAAAGCGTCGTAAAAAAAAAGTGCTACCGACTCACCAAATAATTAAACAAGTTTTAATTGCTAATTGTTTTATTTACAGAAGGTACTGCAGTACAGATTCAAACTATTTTAACAGAGCGTTGTGACGGAAATCGCAACATTCTTCACGCATGCGTCAATATGTGTTCTCCAACATCAAACAAAGAAAACGAACAAGGTATGAATTCAAAGAATTTTGTTAAATAAATCTGATTCTGTTATTGACTGTAATATTAAAATTTCCAAATATAAAGGTATTGAACGTGAACTAGTAACTAATGCTGTCGATGGCAATTCTACTCCTATCGAAGAACCTATTCCAACATTAAGTTGGTCCGCAGAGGCATTTGACAATACATCTGGAGAGGAAGACAGTCTTTTGAGCATAGGTGCAGCTAGTATTTCTATGATGAATAAGACTGGTAACAATTATTTTTGTTTGTGATTGATACTTCTCACCATTCTAGAAGAGTTCTTACGTTTCCATTATTTTTATTTCAGGTGTAGGATCCGCGTCAAATAATACTTATATCGTTGATTCGGTTGAGAGACGAAACAATGCTTTAATGATACTGAAGTACATGTGTGAAAATCCCGTATTAGCACCACACCTCAAGGATTTATTAGTTGCAAGGTACAGAATATATAGTATTTTCTTTACTTGTACAATTCGTGCGACTTTATTTTTTAACCTCATTAACGTGGAATCAATTCCATTTCACAGAGATGCACAAGGTCAGACACCATTAATGCTCGCTGTTTCTGTAAGAGCATATCATGCTGCTCTCATTCTATTGGATACTATTCAACGAGTCGGAAGAGATGGAAAGGATTGTTCAGCTATGATCCTTCCGTCTGACGCGAGTCCTGATTTATCACCATTGTTTGTGACCTGCTGCAATGATACCTGCAGCTTCACTTGGACAGGTGCTGAACACATAAACCAGGTATGTAGAACTTCGCATACGCAATGCGAATTATTAAGTATTATTAAAGTACAACACTACAAAATTCTATGTTACAGGATATCTTCGAATGTAGAACCTGTGGTCTGACAGGATCTTTATGCTGCTGCACCGAATGTGCAAGAGTCTGTCACAGGGGACACGATTGTAAACTTAAAAAAACTTCACCGACAGCTTATTGCGATTGCTGGGAGAAATGCAAGTGTCGTGCTCTCATTGCTGGACATCAAGGTGCTCGTTACGATCTTCTGTGTCGTCTTGTTACTAACACTGACCTTGCTACAAAAATTAATTCTCGGTAAGTATACTGAATTTGCAATGTATTAGACGTGCAATAAGCTATGAGCGATCATTTCATTAATATTCACAGGGGTGAAAGTATATTGCTGTTCCTCGTACAAACTGTAGGAAGACAATCAGTAGAACAACGACAGTTCCGGTCAGCACCACGACAGCGTTCGACTTCCGCCAGTCGCAAGACTCCGTCGTCCGATGGTAAGTATCTTAGTTTTGCTAAACATTACAGTGAGAATTTATTTCTTAATACTGAATTAGGCTCTATGTGACTTCTGTGGATACTCGTATTATTTAGTATGTAAGTGGCCAAAAGCAAAGTTAATATTATTCCTTTCACAACAAATCAGTATCTTCTTAAGACTATGTAATATTATTACGAAGGAAGGCAGCTATGAAACGGCGGTCCTTCGGTGATACGAAATGAAAGGAATAAGCTGTGCTTTTGTTGCCCAAAAAAATGTACCTTCCATATAGTGTTCCTCTCAGGTTTGGGTGCTGATTTAGACATGCCGGATCACGATCTGGAGCCACCACGATTCAGTCGAAGAGCTTTAGAAAGACTTTTGAATGACTGGCCAGCCGTGCAATGTATGATAATGTCTGGTGTCTCGGAGAATTCGAATGATCAGCTGTTTGGAGACCAAGGACAATCTTGTAGACAAAGTGGTACAGCTCTGTTAGACAAGTTCACTCACACTTTGTTAGTGAAGTGCAGCGCAGAGGTAATTATTTTTGCTCGAAAAATGATTATTTATTGAATCAATTAGGCGATGGTCGATTACAATAAAATTGTATAATCTTCAGATGCTAGACACGTTACTCACAACACTTATAAGAGAATTGCAAAATGAATCGGTACCAGGTCGCCAGGAGGAAGCAAATCATGTGGCACGTCGGTTCGTAAGATCCGTTGCAAGAATATTTGTTATATTCACTGTAGAAATGGCACCAAACACAACAAAGCGAAGAGGGTGTGTATATTGATTTTTTTTATTAGTTTTATTTGAGTTCGACGGTGAAAGGTGGTGAATGAATATATATATCTTTTTTCAGCGTCAGTCAATCTTCGCAGCCGCTGATGAAGTGTCGTCGTGTATTCCAAGCACTGATTAAATTAGCTGTAGAAGAATTGTGCGAAACGGCTGATTCCTTAATAGCTCCTGTACGATTGGGCGTTGCTCGTCCAACTGCTCCTTTCACATTAACTAGCTCAACCATTGAAGTCATAAACGGATCCGAAGAACTGTTCTCGATAGAGCCTTTAATTCCACATAGTGGCGTCAGTTCCCAAATTTTGGATGCTGCTTTGCAAACTCAACAGGGCAATAATAATATTACAATTGCTAGAGATGTATCTGCTATAGATGAAGCAGAGGGTGGCGAAGGTAATTTGAATATAAAATAACCTTTTACAATTTACAGAAAGAACTATTTTTACCTGTAATTTGACTTTCCGATTTATAGAAGTTCCAATGGACATGGACGGGGACATAAGCGAGCATGAAGAGTCAGGAGTACTTGGTGCTGTAGCTGGACAACCTCTTGGAGAAGTAGATAGCAATGCTGGAGGCGTCGGTGAAGAACAAACTGGAGACGGCGAATCAGATACAGAGTTAGATCTTCTAGCAGAACCAGAAACAGAGTCTGATTCGGATGACAATCACAGCAATCAGGATGCAGCATCCGCTCAACGTAGTGTGCAGACTGGAGCAACGGCAGGATCCGACGGCGGTATGGGATCTATTCTTCTGTTTCCTGAAGATGAGTCCGGAGAGTCCAGTCAGCAAGAAGATGATGAGAGTGAAGCTGGTGAAACCGATGAACAGGACAATGACGAGTTCCAAATTGCCGATGAGCAGCTTGAACGCAGAAGGTATCTTGAAGTTTTTATATTTTATGATTTATGTGTCTTTTGATTAAGGTAGTGTAAAGTATTAAAAGATTCCCTAACCATAGGAATACTTGCAAATTAGTTTCCTTTATGCCACGATTATCATTTTATTAGCATAATAATTAAGAGTATGAAAAATATTATTTAAGCGTTGTGCGTCTTTACGTATTAGATCAGGCAGTGAGGGTAAATAGATTTGTAATAATTCATTTCAGCGGTTCTACCAGTCATTCTCATCGTAACAATCTCGCCCCTGTTTCGATGCAATGGGCTATAAGAAATCGAGAGTCAAGCACCCGCACAGCAGGCCTGAGAATGGCCAGTAGCAACAACTTAGTATTCATAGATCCTTCCTCTCTGAGACGTTCGACCGCTACTTCTGCTGTGGCAGCTGCTCAGGAACCAATTACCATGGGAACAACAGCCAGTTGCTTGGCACGTGCATTTGGAATTGTCATTAGGCAAATAGCCGATCTCCTCACAATGATGCAAGATTACAAAACCTTGGCACCAGCTCTGCCACGACTTATAGAGATTACCTATCAGGATGCCACCACCTTACAAGTAAGTGCACATAGATCAATATAATTATCGGCAGCTGATTAATCATTAGAAATTATTGTTTAATAATTTCATGTGGACCATTATGGTCTTCGTTAAAATTATATTATCTTCCCAATTTTACAGATGTATCTGGAAGGTCATCTTAAACCAACATGGGATTGGTTGCTGACTGTAATGGATGCCACAGAAGCACAATTAAGATTCGGAGTTTCGTTAACGCGTAGCGCTGATCCAACTCATCCTGAACATCCATTAAACAACGCACCCTCGCTCTCCGGAGGCAACTTTACAGGATTACTTAATTCGGCTGCTCTTTCGCTTACGTTGCAAGGAAATACAGGTCGGAATCAACGCAGTGGTATCACTACAACCTCCAATATCTCCACCACTCAAGGTTCAACACGACTCACCGTTGGTTTTACAGGCGTTGGCGAACCTCCTAGGAACAATAGGGATCGCGAAGGTTTGCACTATTGAGTGTACACAAACTATCTTCATAATTTTATACCATCTCTATAATCGTTATTGGGAGTGTTGTATCTAATAATTCATTAGATATGTAATTGTTAATACTTATATCTAAATTGGAAGAGAATGAGCGATTGGTAATGATATTTCATGGGAATGTATTTAGATCTGAGATATAATGGATTTATTTAAATATTTCTGGCAAGTTCAGTCTAGTTATTACGTGATGCTACATGTATGTACATTAGAAATTAGTTCATTAGAATTTCAAGTTCATATATATTCTCTAAAATTGGTTTATCCTTCAAATAATCTCCAATCGCTCTTATCGTCAGCATTTATGCTCGTTTAGTTGAATGACAATTATTTTCATTATATAAATATTTAAAGCGGATCCCATTACTTGAAATATCATTGGTTATAATACAGGAAGATAATTCGTGTACACTTTGAACAATTGCTCGATGAAGCAATTGTTTTTTATGTTTGGATATTCAACTTTACAAGTTCTTTTTTTTTTTAAATTGTACTTGGAATTATTGTGCGCATATTGCCATTACGGTATATGCTTTATAAGTGTTACGCGAGAACGCAAAGGCAAAAAAAGCAGTAGAAAATTTTGAATTTTTAGGTGGAGACGCAAACTCGGCAAGACGTGAATTTTTATCTTATTGCTTGTCCTTAATGCGTGCCCATAATGGAGAGCATAGGGACAGCTTGCCTGTTTTGGACGTGTCAGCGTTGCGACACGTAGCTTATGTATTCGATGCTTTGGTCTACTACATGCGTTCGCTATCCGAGGAAAGGGATGCCCAAAAAGAGTCTTCAACCTACTCAACCTGGAATGATCAAGTTAGTATGACTAGATCCTTTAAAAGAATTGCATAATGCATCTAAATGGCAACAGTTGTACGGAGTTTTTACATTAACTTTCTTATCCGCAGGATGAAAATGATAATGAGGAAGGCGAGGAAGACAATTTACCAGCGACAACAGCGATGGAAACTGACTCAGTAGATTACCCGGACCTGCTTCAAGTGCCCATATGTGGTACAGGCAACAACAATAATACCACAGCAAAAGGAAGGAAGCATCCTTTCTTACAAAGATCGGATTCCACCTTGTGCCTCGGTTGCCCGCCACTCGATCCCTTTGACACTGTCATGAGTGAAGCGTTACCGCTAGCTGATCAGCCGCATTTATTGCAGCCGCACTCGAGGCGCGAAGACCTTTTTGGCGTTCCAAGACAACCTACAGCAACATCGGGTACCACTGGTCCAAATCAAAATCCTTTGGAAGGTTTGCCAACGTGGTTAGGACTATCAGTGCGTAACACCGACAATCAGAACCCTTCGGTAACGCCAACTTTCAGTCAAGTTGTACAGGGTCCTGGTCCTAGTGGATCCTCGGAAAATAGACGAAGCTCAGTTTGCTCCAATGAACCTGGACCTAGTAAATGCATGGTAAGTATTTTGAGTCATTATTATTTTTTTTCATATTGAATATAGTATGGACATTAGTCGAGATATTTTTTTCACAGGAGAAACCAAAATCGTTTAATCAAACGACTGACAATCAGCAGCCTATGGTAACTGAGCAAGTGGATAGAGCTCCTATCATTGTATCACCCAATAGTCAGAATGATGCAGGTACTGCTAAGGGCAAGGATATTTGTAAAAATGGCAGAAGTGTCATCGTCAGGGCAGGAACAGTATCGGTAAATGATAAATCTTAAAATTGATCAACAATATTTATTTTCCAAATACTCATTGACGTTATCTAAACAGGAACCAAGTGTAAATAAAGTTGGAGCTCCTGAAGTATTGGTTGTGCCTACAGTGGAGGCACAGAACGTATCTGAGGAAGTAGACCCTGCTGCTTCGAGCCATGAAATATCAGCTCATGAAACCGTCGAGACAAGTCCTGTAGAATCTGCCAGAGCTGTGTCATCAATCGGGCCCAATATATCTCATAATATCTTATTGGGACGTTGGAGACTTTCCCTTGATCTGTTTGGTCGAGTTTTTATGGAGGATGTTGGACTGGAAGCTGGATCTGTGGTGTCTGAACTGGGTGGTTTTCCGGTTAAGGAAGTTAAATTCCGCAGGGACATGGAGAAGTTGAGAAATTCACAACAAAAGGACATTACCTTATCTAAGGTATTTATACGGTAGATAGTAAAATAAGGATTCACTTGATATACTAAATTTTAAATGTGTAATTAGGTTGAACGCGACAGGACGCAATTGCTAGTGCAAACGATGAAGGAATTAAATACACAGTACAACCTCTACAATAGGAGAGCTTCTAACACACCGCCATTGGCAGTGAATAGGATAAAAGTGACATTCAAAGATGAACCAGGTGAAGGATCTGGTGTAACTAGAAGTTTTTATACGGCGATTGCAGAGGTTTGTAGAAGAAAGAAATCATTCTTCAACATTGTGCCAATAACTTATTGCGTGAAACGAATAAAATATTCTATGGTCATTCGCAGGCTTTATTAGCAAATGAAAAACTTCCGAATCTAGAAGCGGCGCAGGTCGGATCTAAATACACGCAATATAACGTATTACAAAAATTGAAAAGTAGAGATCGTGATCGTGACCTTCGTCGACAGGTAATTTCTAAAAGATATTAAAGTATGTCATTAATATAAAGAAAAGAAAATAGTATTGAACCTTCGTATTTATATTTACAGAATCCACGATCTTCTGGAAAATGTCGAGAAACACGCAGAGCGCTTTCTCTCGAAGCTCGTTCCTTCCATCCTACTGTCTCTGTGGAAGGCGCTAATGGATCAGGTCCTGGTAGTTCATCGTCAAGTGCTCATCCATTACCAGTCAGTCATCCTAGTAACGATCATTTAACAATGCAGCAAGAACAACTTGGTAACAGACTCTATCCCAAGGTACGGGCACAAATACTTTCTGCGAATTTCTTTATACATAAAATTCTACAATCGACAATCTTTATCATATAAGGGTTATGTAATTGAGCTGGATAATATTCTTTAACCAGGTACATGCTTTGCGATCCACACTGGCTGAGAAAATAACAGGAATGTTGTTAGAACTGCCACCGGCACAATTGCTGATGCTGCTGGCTTCAGAGGATGCACTTCGACAGAAGGTCGAGGAGGCATTTGAATTAATTCATAGTCGCAATCAGGATCTGGCAAGTGAGGCACTACTCGACCTGGACGTGTTTAGTCTAACCGAACGTTGCGGTGCTAACAAAAAGAAAATGGAGAACAGCATCCTGGACGATACCGAAGACAATGCACCTCTGTTCTACTCCCCGGGGAAAAGAGGATTTTATACGCCAAGACAAGGAAGAGCCAGTTACGAGCGTCTAAATGCATTCAGAAATGTGGGCAGGTACGTGACTCATACTTTGTATTCGTCGAGCGTCTTTCAGAATTAATTCCTCAAGCACATAATTTATTCTGTACACAGACTGATAGGCCTTTGTCTCCTACAAAATGAATTGTGCCCAATATTCTTGAACCGGCACGTGATCAAGTACATCCTGGGGAGGCCGATACGCTTCCACGATCTTGCCTTCTTCGATTCTGTGATCTATGAGAGTCTCCGACAATTGGTGATCGATGCTGAGACTAAGGATAGCAACAGTTTGTTCTCTACACTTGATCTTACCTTCAGGTAAACACTTTCGTTACAGGAACACATAGGATAGACTGTAATGATACATACTCTGTCTATATAGTCGATGAATTGCTATAGTAGGTGTAACAAACATTGTTATTTTCTGAGCAGTATTGACCTGTGCCCTGAAGAAGGAGGTGGATCGATTGAACTAGTGCCCAATGGTCGTGATATGGAAGTGACAGCTAGTAACGTTTACGATTACGTTCGCAAGTATGCAGAAGTCCGCATGATAAAGGTCCAGGAGAAGGCCTTGGAAGCAATGCGAGAGGGTGTTTTCGACGTTCTCCCTGATGGTGCACTGGATGGTCTTACTTCAGAAGACTTGAGACTCCTATTGAATGGAGTTGGCGACATTAACGTTTCCGTTCTAATATCGTATACGTCATTCAATGACGAATCCGGAGAATCGACGGATCGGCTAGTCAAATTCAAACGGTGGCTATGGTCCATCGTCGAGAAGATGTCACACGTAGAGCGACAAGACTTGGTGAGTTTAACGAGATTCGACGGGCATCACTGTGTCAGGCTTCTATTTCTATATGCGATACAGGGTGTAGTTCGCGGTCAAGACTATTAATTGGTCATTAACAGTGCAGAATTTTCTTCTAATCCCATTGGTCTTTTGTTATTTTGATTTTAGGTATACTTCTGGACTGGTTCTCCTGCACTCCCGGCTAGCGAGGATGGTTTTCAACCTATGCCCAGTGTGACTATTCGACCAGCCGACGATGCTCATTTACCAACCGCGAATACTTGTATCTCACGTCTGTACGTTCCCTTGTACAGCTCGCGTCATGTATTGCGTCATAAGTTGCTCCTTGCCATCAAGACAAAGAACTTTGGATTCGTATGAATTCGGTTGGCAGCAGTCGTAATGAGCCACCGCCGCCGCCGAAGCCGCCCACGTTCGTACGCATTAGCTCCAAAAGGAATTTGCATTATTCGTAATGATATAAGAAACAAAAAAACAAAGTTATATGTTGTTACTTTCCTTTCCTTCCTAGGCAAATTTATAACATTTATAAATTTATAAGGTGTAATTACGAATTATGATTTCTATTATCGAGAAGTGGTCTCCATCGTAATAAGGTTTTATGTTAAAGTGTCATATTTAGCCTTTATAGCGACCCAATAAAACTTTCTCAAAAATTATTGTATTGTAAATATACTTGTCTTATCCTCTTGTGAGTTACAAGAATAACCATTTTGGTATGTGGTCATTTCCTTCCTGTTTCTGGATTATCATGAGTTGCTGCCATTGACGAATACGGACTTTGACTGGCGATAACAATTTAATTTTAAAAATTTAGGGCAGACGTAAATTGTACTAACAATGTCTAGACTATTTGAATTATATGAAAGGGGATATAAAGGATAAGGTATACATTAGGTAAAAGAAACGAATCTTTTATTGAACGTCATGTTGAGAAAGTGGTTAATCGGTCATGAAAAACAATGGATGGTATGGATTAGTCACAGAACAATTAATACAGTTTCAATGTTTTTTTTTTCGTTTTTCTCTTTTAAGGGAGCGGGTATTAACATTGGAGAAAAGTAAGCTAACGAATAAAGCACGGCGTGAATTATCGTAGTTCATTAGAAACTACAAAACGAAAAACGTTATTCCAATTGCGTAATGTAGAGAATGAATTTATGCCGTTTAGCGCAAAATACTTATGCTTATCTGAAACATATTGGCAGGACAATGTTGAGTTTGTTTTTCAAAATACCGATACCGTTAATGAAAGTTCTCGTGCGCTGTCTGATTTTGTTACTGCTTACGTTACGCACCACCTTAAAGAAACAATAGTAACCGATGAGTTTTGAGAATGGCGAGGTGTACAAAAATCTAGTTTGAATCTCTAAGTTCAACTGGAAGTTGACGGAATTAAACAAAAAGAAAAACCAAGTGATAATTGTTAGAATGAAATTATATTGAATCTCAGTAATACTCTTTAATACGAGTATTTTTTTACAACGAGAATTTGCGCTCGCAGTGTCAATCGCATGATATTATGGCTTTGGTTTTCTTTAAAATTGGCCGAATTCCGTAATGTAGGTAGTAGGTAAAATAAGCTATCGCTGGCTAGCTGCCTACTTCGTATCGTTAGGTATTCTTTTTTTTTTTCTTTAACATACTCAGAACCTCAATTCTATAATAAAACAATATCAACATTGTTACTTAGGCTGCACAGTCGTCATGTCATGCACTCTCAAATATTCTTGCCTCCTCTCGGGGTCGTAACAATATACATTTCCAAAATGCCGCATCATTTTGAAAGAAAAGATCGAATTTACAGCATTAAATATATTTCCTAAACAATAAACTGAAATAGTAAAAAATAATCTATTATCTTTAATTTACTTAAAAAAAATCTCTAATGCTAATATTTATAATATAATAAATCTCATTATTTATAAATTTCTAAAAATCGTAAAGTTATATACAATAATTATATTATCCATTATGTACTGACGAAGTATTGATAGAAACTTATGTACAATGGTTACCTATTGACCACTTCCTGAATTGTTTTGGGGTAATTTTGTCGACGACTGAGGGCTCAGCTGAGCCAACGTTTCCGGCGTCGCGTGCGCCTTCAGGATTGAATTCTCAGCCTCCAGCTGATTTATGCGGTCCATCAGTTCTGCTATCTTTTCTTTCAATACTTCCACCTCTTCCCGTACGGCAAACATCAAATGACTCTTCACCAAGTCCTAAACAAGTACAAATCAATTTCCTCTTACAAAAAGTCAAACTCTGTACGCCAATGCACTTACACTTAACAAACCGTAATAATCAATTATACAAAGTAAAATGTTCATGAAATTTATACGAAAAAAAATACCATTTGAAATAACATACGTACCATAGCTTGCTCGATTTTATTATCGATTGCTACGGCACTTGTCCCGGACATACTGAAACAGAAATCACAAGCAGCCTATAATTCATAGTTCTCATTAAACATTAATTACAGAGTGAAGATCTGATATCGATGAAAGAATCACCAGTTTCGTATCAGACTAACGCAAATGTAAAAAAAAAAAAATGAAGCGAATGCGTGCCATCTTTTGCTAGCTTAGAAAGAAGTATTGTGTCTATAAAGATAGAGATAGTCAGTTGCATAATAGTCAAAGAAAATGAAAATTGTGTACGTACGGCAATTGATTGCAGTCAAGGATATTATCGATACAATTATTGTTTAACTCTGGCAAATCATATGCAACGTATTCGTTTATGTACTATTTAGAAAATAAGTAACGGCGTTCTTTCGCTCGATTAAAACAATAGCGTTGCCTGGCGTCAGTCTCAAGCGTAATACTGAATACGTCTTCCATCCTAGACAGAGTCTCCGTTAACGTCATCCTCTCATACGTTTCAATCTTTTCGTTCTTTCTACATTAACGAGTACTATTTTTACGTGAAACTTGTACGCTTTACATGTAAAAATTTGTCTGTGCGTAATTAAGCCGTTGTCATTAATATTAATAGTCGTACGTGGTAGTGACTCAAGGAATCGAAGTTCTTTTGGCTGGTTGCCATTGTAGACAATTACTCGTGAAGTGTTCAAGAAGATGTTTGGAAAAATACCATGAATGTTTACATTCGCTTTGACGGATGGACCACTTCAGAAAAATACTTGAGCCTATCTAGTGGCAGTGTCGTAGAAAGTATCGAGTTGAATGGATACAGGAACTTGTTATATGGTACGCAAGGTCATAGAGGACATTGTCCAGGATAGACTGGCTCAATTCGCATTGGGATGACGTTACGTTAGGTGGAACAAACCTTTCATTGTCCTCGAGGGCATTGTGGTCATCACCGCTCTGAGTAACTTCGGCAAGGGATTCAAGAAGGGCAGCACCCGCTGATTGTGCAGCGGCAGCTGCAATGATGCCCGAGACGGAGTCCTGCTCCGGGTCGGACTGATGAAACGTCATACTTCCTTGCTGTATTCCGCCCACCACGTTCTGGCAGCTGGCCGACACTTGGGCCATTTGCACTTGAGCATTGCTACCAGTTGTCTGGGGTTGCATCTGAGCCGGTGGCATCACCTGAGTTTGTACCGGGGCCCCCGGGCCGTGAATGTTCGAAGGTGTCTGTTGCGCACCTGATTGAGGAACTTTGTGTATATTCTGGATAGCCTGTGTCCCTTGCATGGCAGTCATGGACTCGGACACTTGGGTCATCTGCTTCTGGGATGGTAAGGTCTGTGGCTGTTGCTGTTGTTGGGGCTGCTGCTGCTGCTGCTGTTGTGGTGGATGCTGGGTGACGAGAATATTCGGCGCCTGAGAGTTTGGCGCCGAGGCCTGCTGCACCGACGGTTGACAAACATTTTGACCTGGCAAAGACTGATTTTGCGAGCTGACTGTCACGTATGTATCCTCTGTAGGATGGGTTATATTCTGTTGAGGCGTCACATTGTTATTATTAGTCTGTGTAATAATAGGAATAGAGCCTTGAGGCATGCTCTGAGGCTGTCCCAAATTGTTGGGATGGGCAGGTTGCAGGTTCGAGGGCAGCGTCGAGCCCTGTCCACCAGGTTGTTGTTGTTGTTGCTGCTGCTGCTGTTGCGGGGTCAGTTGCTGCTGTGAGGATGGCTGGAAGTATTGGGGCATCTGCGAAGGAGGTTGAACCTGCGCTTGTGCCTGTACCTGCGCAGAATTATGCTGTACACTCTGGGGAATTGAATTATTTACCGCGTAGTTCGCACTGGAAACTGTCGTCGGATTGTTTGTTACGCCCATTGAAGGGTGAACGTCCTGATGGGACACTTGCCCGTTAGCGTCGACACTGACGCCCTTGTCGTCGGACACTACTGACTGCTTAGGCGCGTCTGGTATGACTACCCCGCTATCGGTCACTCCATACGAAATGCACACCTCGTTTGGATCAGAGACTTTAGGGGTGCTAATGGCTGTAGGCTGATTCACAGAGGTATGATCTAAGTAATCCATACAAGTCCAGCGTCCTCTCTTGAAAGGTTCGGTGCTCTCAATCTTGACCACCTTGAAACGTTCATTTCTGCCATGCGAATGCACCTCACGTAGGTCTGCATCTTGCTTCGTATTGCTCGACAGCAGGTTGATAATATTGTTGTCAGTGACAGAGGTGATGTCAAGAGTATTTATATTGTTGTCGTTGACCGAATTACTGACATTGCTCCCTTCAGAGGGTACAATTGCCAGGCCATACTGGGAACTTGTGGGAATCACCGGGGCTGTACCCAGTGCAGCATTGCTCGTATTGAAGAATACATCCTCCTTGGAAAACGTGTCCTCCGAATAACTTGGTGTCTCAATGTCGATGTCAGTAATCCTGGAGTGCTCGACTGAATTGTCCTCAGTGTGGGACTCATCAAGATCATCATTGGAATCCTCACCAGCATCGTTACTCATCCGGCAGCCCACTGTAACGCTAGTAATCTGGAAGGACGACGTCTTCTTCCTGCACTGATTGTTCGCTGTCGCGTTGCTCGACGCGGACAACGAGACCGGATGGTGCAACTTGTCCGGTTCGCCCAGCCGAATCGTTTCCGTGGTTGTACGATGCACCGGGTTAGATAACTTCCGATCCGACAACTTATGCGATTTTCTGTGTACATTATCTGCCATTATTGTCGAAACTTAGCATTCGTGATCCACGGTTTCTACGTGCGCTGCTGCTATTCTCTCGCATATTAAAACCGTCATCGCTGTGTGCCGTAGCCGATGAATTCGATGCTTCCTCAATTATCAAACTTTTTCGTTGTGCACCCTTACAACGAGGAACCGTTAATATCCGCCTAAACACCACAGAAAATCATGTTACAATCTCTCAACGATGTTGACAGTTCACCATTTCATCTATTTCACGGGAGTACAGTGTCTTCGCTGGAGTAACGTCAACTGGAAGCGAGCCTCGCGTTCAGACACGAACTCGCCTGCTCTTTTACGGCTGGCCACGCTCCATTCGTTCTTGTGCCGTTACATTACTGTTCGGTGCAATTTTCACCATCCATGTCTTCTCTATTCTATTATAGCAGGTGAGCAGTTTAAAAATGGCTGCCTCTTTGCTCACGGGATGGTCATGAGTTGTGCCATCATAGACAGTCGCGGTACTGTCCTTTTCGGACCTACCATTTTTATCGGCCCTTTCCTTTCTCTAATCTTTTTCTCTCTTCTCCATTTTGAACTAATTAAATATAAAACGAACAAGTACTTTTATCATTGTATGTTTTTCGTATTTAGATCTTTTTAACGTACTCGAAATTTATGAGTAACAGCTATTCTAAGAGCACTTCATTTTGTATTTTGAATGTTCATAGTGATTGATAATATAGAAATAAAAAGTGTAACTGTAAAAATTAATTTTACATGAATGAAACTTAGTTATATATTTATTAGATATTATATTAAAGCACATGTTTAACTTTATTTGTTGTAAATAAAGCTTTACGGGGCGTTGTACGAGTTGTTGCTATATTCGCTTTGGCTTTTCATAAACTGATTGAAACGACCTGTATCTACAAATGAGATATGGAGACAAAGAGGATACATGTGTTGCTTTAGAACGTTATTTCTGCATCCATAGAAACTCACCTTCTGAACAGAGACGAGTAAGGAGATGCACAACGCTATGGTTTTAGGCGATACTAAAAATATGGCGCTAAATCGGAGCGGCGAGTCCGGGAGTAGGATTTTGTGATCATCACCTCCGTTGATAATGCATATCCCGTCGTAGTCGAGCTGAACGTGATCACAAAAGTATAGCCTGGCCGGCAGAGGTTCTCCGCAACTTACAGCTGGTTACCAGAGCAACCCTTAAAACGAGACCGCTTATCAGATATTGACTAAATAATTCTTTTTGTAATCTTAAATTCGAGTGCACAGTGTAAGCTCGATAAGATTTACTAAGAGAATAGCCAGCACCTGATGCCTGCCTGCGTTAAGGAGTGCAGCGATGCGGTGCTAGCTTCCACAGCATTATTGAACAATAGTTCCAAGCGAAACTATGGTCCCAACATTGAGTACTAGAGAGAACTATACCGGAACTGTTTGAAACACAATCTGGAAACAACACTGAAAGCCAGCTCCTTATGCATACCTGCACTGAAGCGCATGGTGCGACTAGTATCCTTAATAGGCATTTTACCGATGTTACGTAGCAGAACTATTGTTAAAACCTATCAGGAACTATAGAACTCCTCAAGAACCATTGAAAAACCCTATTGTTGAATCGAGAGATTTTAAAAAGTGCGGTGCTACCGGCACCCTGTTGGAGATGGGCAAAGGGCTGTAGAGCGGAAATAGAGTTTTGATACGGTTAAGGGCATAGGAGGAATCTCCTGACCCGAGGTTAGAAAGTGGTGCCCACCTGTCGCACGATGCCCTCGGGAAGCGGCCGGGAACGATCTCCAAAAGTTAGGTACCGATTCGAAAAGAGCGCTCTAGATTTGGCTTAAAGGGACGACTCGAGCGAGGTGGAAGAGTTATCGGCTATAAGGATCTCGACCAATCAGATGATCAAAATGATTAGTTCTCGAATTTGGCTACTGTCAAAGCAGTCTGTCTCGGGGCACCGACCGAGGTGTTAGGAGCTGCGTCGCGCTCACGTGCTATCTGTTGACAGTTTTTCTAGCCGTGTTTCGATAAGGTATACCAAGTTCTCGCTCGTGTACTTTTTGCATTGCTCTCGCGACATCCGAACAATTCCGTGGAATTTCTGTGAGTGTTCCGGAACTGCAGTGTTGCGCCCTAGTGCAGTGCCCACCTGAGTGTCTCATGGATGCAGTTCTCGACATTCACGGACCAGCTGCACCAGCTCCGGTGAGTACATCTCCACTGCGTTTCATCGTTTGCACGCTCACAGTTTTTCTTTAAAATCAAGATAAGTATGTAGCAAGTACAGCGTGTAGACGCAGTCTTTTTGAAATTTTAAACAAAATATCGCTTCCACACCTTTCCAACTAGTCTCATTCGAAACAGTATAGTCGTAACAACGTTAAAATCCGAATTTCCCAAAAATTGAGGTATTACACGGGTGTCAGCTCCAAGCACCGGACTTCTTAAAATCTTTTAAAATTGATTGAAGAATAGGCATTTTGAATAGTTCTCGAAGAGTTCTATGGTTCCTGATAGGTTTTATCCATAGTTCGGCTACGTAACATCATTAAACTGCGAATTTTCCAAAAATTGAGGTGATACACGGGTGTCACCTGCAGCACCGCATTTGTTAAAATTGGGATTGGTAGGGTTTGGTAGGGTTTGCTGGTCTTATCATAAGCTTCAGTGCAGGCATTAGGTTCTGACTTTTGTCTTAGCAAATCTTATCGAGCTCACACTGTACACTCAAATTTAAGATTACAAAAAGAAATATTTAGACAATATCTTTTACGTAACATCGGTAAAATATCTATCAAGGATATTAATCGCACCATAGGCTTTAGTGCAGGTAAGCATAACGAGCTAGCTTTCCGTGTTGTTTTCAGATTGTGTTTAAAAAATTTCCGGGATAGTTCTCTCTAGTACTCAATGTTGGGATTATAGTTCCGCTTGGAACTATTGTTAAATAATGCTGGAAGCTAGCAAAAAGAAATATTTAGGCAATATCTGACGTGCGGCCTCGTTCAAAGGGTTGCTCTGGGAACCAGCGGTAAGTTGCGGAGAACCTCTACCGGCCAGGCTACACGTTCGTGATCAGTTCAGCTGGGCTACGACAGAATATGCATTATCGACGGAGGCGATGATCACGAAATCCTACTCCCGGACTTGCCGCTACAATTTAGCCGCATGTTTTTGGTATCGCTTAAAACCGTAGCGCTGTGCATCTCCCTACTCATCTCTGCTACTCATCTCTGCATTTTACTTCGTGTAAAGTTCATCTGTAAGATACTGCTGATTCTAAGGACATAAACGTCACACTTGCCTACATGGTTTTTCTTTGGAGTGGGGTGTGACATTTCTAAGTTAATGATTTAAATAATCTTATTGTTTTGCCAATTTTTCCACTACACAAAATTGTAAGTACTATTTGATTCACAAGACATTGTAATATTCTACTATTCGATCGCTTCTAATACAGTGCTGTATGTTAGAAATTTGATGAATTTGCCGGCCGGTAATTTTGTGTACGTGGTCAGGCGAAGAATACAGTAAATTTAACTATCGCTATTGTTGTGATTTACGCATGAAATAATAATGTAATTCGAACCAAAGTGATATATTTATATTTTGAAAGTTTGAAGCTAAATTTTTTAGCAATCTTATACGCTTTTCATTGGTATAGATTTTAACCGAATTTTAAGGTTAGATATCTGCAATATGATAACTGGATGAGCTGCATGTGACTATCTATACTATACTTTTATGATAAGATTGATTTTGTGTTTATCACAGAATTCTGTGCTCATGGTTAGCAGATGCTACTTGTATCTTATAGTTAAAGTTAGTTCTTTTAAAAATGTTGTAAATCGACCTTTTATAATATAGAAGTCGAATGGTACTATGATCAAATAAATGCCACATATTAAATTTTTCTCAAAGCAAATTATCTGATAGGATTAGTAAACATATGGTACTTTGTAGCTACGACTATATATATTTCATTAAATTATGTCTCAATATTAATAATATTTATGTGATTGAACGGAACAATTATTATTTTTAATATCTAAATAATGTGTTACATACGGGGCAAAATGATGCATTAAATATAATATTAATAAATATTGTTTAAAAATTCCCTATGTTAAACTATGAATTCTTTGGATTTGGTTATTTATGAAGTAAATACTTTTTACATAAAATTTGAATATCATATCGTATTGCAATTGTAAATATTTTTAAAATGTGTACTGGCTTATTTTAGCAATTGATGCATTTCTGAAGATATAATGTATATAAACTTTTATTGCTTATTAATTTCTTTTACATTTTATTTTCTTAAATTAGGTAAAATCTGATTGTTATATCCTGTGCGTGTATAATTATTAAAAAAATTTTTACATTTCAGGCAAACTTAAATTTCATTTAGATTCATCATGGCGATCCTTGCAAAGGCACGGGGTCTGCGTTTATCAGCTGAAAAGCAAGAAACGCTTTTGAAATTGACTATATTATCCCTAGCAGCTGTGTTGTGTAAGTATATGTTTTTATATTACATGCTCAAAAATCAGATCGATAATAAGATATTACTAACATGATTAATTATCCGATTGAACAACTTTGTTCAGCATGTTTTGACTCGTTCTTGCTAGTAGCAGAATACATAATATCCTTGATGTTTCAGCTTTTGCAACGCGGTTATTCTCGGTATTAAGATTCGAGAGTGTTATCCATGAGTTTGATCCATATTTTAACTATAGAACAACAAAGTTCCTGGCTGAAGAAGGATTCTATAAATTTCATAATTGGTTCGATGATCGTGTCTGGTATCCTCTTGGCAGAATTATCGGAGGTAGTGTTCTTTATGTAAACTTAAGATAATCAACATCTGTTTCATCTGATTATATGCATAATAAATGAAACTTCCAGGCACTATATATCCTGGATTGATGATAACTTCTGCGGCTTTGTACCACTTAGCATGGCTACTGAATATCACCATCGATATACGCAATGTCTGCGTCTTCCTTGCGCCTTTATTTTCTAGTTTCACTACTATAGTTACTTATCTTCTTACGAAAGAACTGAAGGTATTATCATCAGTTTCTTCGATTACAGAATCTTTATACACCCAGACAAGTTTTCATAATACAACAATCTTAATTGTTATCATTTTCAGGATTCTGCCTCAGGACTACTTGCCGCAGCGATGATCGCTATCGTTCCTGGTTATATATCTAGATCTGTAGCTGGTTCTTATGATAACGAAGGCATAGCAATTTTCTGCATGCTGTTTACATACTATATGTGGATAAAAGCCGTAAAAACAGGCGCTATTTTTTGGTCTACGTGCGCTGCACTAGCTTACTTTTATATGGTTTCTTCCTGGGGAGGATACGTCTTCCTAATCAATCTAATTCCCATACACGTCCTGACGCTTATGGTTACTGGACGCTTTTCGCACAGAATATATATTGCATATAATGTACTTTATTGCATAGGAACGATCCTCTCTATGCAAATTTCATTCGTCGGCTTCCAACCTGTGCAAAGTTCCGAACACATGCTGGTAAAATATACAAGAGTCTTATAACACTCTATTACTTTAAAAAATTCTTATAATATGTAGTATATTATGTGTTCCGCATAGGCATTTGGAGTCTTTGGCTTGTGTCAAATTCATACACTTGTAGACTATCTTCGCAGTAAACTATCTCAAAGTGATTTTGAATTACTGTTTCGTGGACTGATTTTATCGATGCTCACAGCATCTGCCATCATTGGAACTGTACTGACATTGACTGGTAATATTCCTTTTTGACTGTTATATTAGAATATTTCTGTTAGATCATTTTCATACAATTTTCTTTAAACAGGCAAAATATCTCCATGGACTGGACGCTTCTATTCTCTGCTGGATCCATCGTACGCGAAGAATCACATTCCTATTATCGCATCTGTGTCGGAGCATCAACCAACCTCCTGGAGTTCATTCTACTTCGATCTACAGATCCTTGTATTCCTTTTCCCTGCCGGTTTATACTTTTGTTTCTCTAAGTTGACAGACTCCAATATCTTCCTCATACTCTATGGTGTTACCAGTCTCTACTTTGCCGTATGTATTCCTATCCAAACATTTTTAATTATTTATTTTACATGAATTAAACTTTACAAATTTATTACATGATTTTACAGGGTGTCATGGTACGTCTAATGTTAGTACTTGCACCTGTCATGTGTATACTCGGTGCAATCGGTGCATCAGCACTGCTGCTAACTTACATGAAACAGATAGAGAGTGGAAAAGTCGCTGATAAGAAGTCTCGCAAATTTGAAAACAATTACGTTCTTAAAACCGAAGTAAGAAGCATTCGCATAATATCTATAACAAGAAATTCACAACAGATATAAACAATACCATTGTCTTGTGACTTACAGATCGCCATGTTCTTCATCTTCATAATGTCCATTTTGTTCTTCTCGTATACCGTGCATTGCACATGGGTCACAGCCGAAGCATATAGTTCACCCAGTATAGTCTTATCAGCTCGCTCACCTGACGGAGGCCGAATGATTTTTGATGACTTCAGAGAAGCTTATTACTGGCTACGCATGAATACTCCTGAGGTAACATTCGCATGCAAATCCATAGTCAGCACATTTAGAATGTTATTAGAATTCATTTTGACGCTTGCATTTAAAATCAGGACGCCAAGGTGATGTCCTGGTGGGATTATGGTTATCAAATAACGGCGATGGCAAACAGAACTATTTTAGTAGACAATAATACATGGAACAATACACACATATCGAGAGTTGGACAAGCAATGGCGAGTAGTGAGGACAAGGCCTACGAAATAATGAGAGAACTGGATGTGAATTATGTACTTGTTATTTTCGGTGGACTTACAGGCTACTCATCGGACGGTAAGTAATTTTATTCCTTTTTACAAATCTTTAATCAAAGCACTATAACGCTGTGTACTGAGACTATCTGGTACTGATAAACTTCTTATGCGTCCGGTTAGAGTGATCTTCGTAGATAGAGTAGAGCCGTGTAGAGTTTGATTCCACTTTGTAAATATGGGTCCTTATTCATAGCTCTCTTTTACCGTTAAGAGAGGTATGAGTAAGGACCATACTGATTATTGGATCGTATTAATTTCATGTATGAGTTTATATATATTTTGGTCTATATCTTTATCTTATCGTATTCGCGCCAACAAGAAAATATTTCTTGTATAGATCTTCGGTCCATTTGCATACGCGAACCGATTTTATTTAATAATCTAACGCTCCTTTCTTGTCTTCTTAGATATTAACAAGTTCCTATGGATGGTGCGTATCGGTGGTAGCACTGAGGAAGGTAAATCTATCACCGAGTGGGATTATTATAACGTTGCTGGCGAATTTAGAGTAGATAAGGAAGCATCTCCCATTTGGCTCAATTGTCTCATGTACAAAATGTGTTACTATCGATTTGGTCAAGTTTACACCGAAGGAGGTAAGTTTCGTATCATTCTGACGTAAGTAAGTGCGAAATTTTCGATTGGAAAAATTCTAAAGCATTTTATTTCCCGTCATGCCATAAGTTCTCTGCTAGAGGATGGGTAATGTTATTTTCTTTTTGTAAAATTAGGAAAACCCCCGGGATACGACAGAGTAAGGAACATGGAAATCGGAAATAAGGATTTCGAATTGGATGTGCTAGAGGAAGCGTATACGACGGAACATTGGCTGGTGCGGATTTACAAAGTGAAAGATTTAAAAAATCGGGGCAACTGATACGCAACTGAAATTGATAGACTTTCTTGCGGATGATATCTCGCCGCCATCAGGACCCAGTGAAATTTTCAATAAGCATATATCTTAAGCCTCTGTTTTTTAAAAGTATCAATATCAAATGGACGCATCGATTAGTTGCGCGCAACATACTGTAAGCATGAACAATACTGACATTTTTATAAATCATCAATACAAATTTATGGATACATAATGAACGCGCATTCTTGTTTAGCTGTACTAAGACGTGAGATAATTTGTCAACGTTGCGAATCCGTATTATTAAACTCTTCGAAAAGTTATGAATTACTTTGAACGACCTTAAGCTCAAGTATACCATGAAAAAAAAAAAATCGAAATTGAAATGCTGAATGCACGTACGAGTAACTCGTCACGTTCCAAATACAAAGTACTTTCAGTATAACAGCTATGCTAGTACAGTTAAGCTTGGAATGTAGGAAAGAGATACCGTTGAAAGGCTTTTATTTCTTCCTATGACCGTGCTCTGATAGTCATTCACATTTCTATTTCTTTTTCCACTAATTAAGTAAAACACAACATTAACCTCTGTCGAATAACGACACTTTTGTACGTATAGTGTAAGAAGTAAATAATTTTATTTGATATAATGAACATCGAGTTTCACTCGATCGAACCTAGGAATATCGAAAGTTCAGTGACGGAAATTATTTTCAAAAAAGGGGGAAAAAAAAGAAATAAAGATCGAAGGTCAAGAAAGAAATTCTTTACCGGTCACTGATCACGATTGTTCCATTAATTTTCCTAGTTGAAAACCACAAACGTTTTGAAATCGTATGCCAAGCCGGCCGGCACAGTTTAGTCGAGGGTTATGAAAGTATCTTGAGAAAGTATCACGCATGAAATACAATGTGTTCAGGTTTTAATAATATCTGGGTGGTTGCATGTCACCGATAAGAAAAATATATATAAAAAGAAGTGAGAATCATGGTGCTGGCATAAAAAATATGAGTATTTATATGGTATATTAACAATATACAGTTTGTAAGTACAAATACGAAGATATTACTTAATCTTAATCCCATTCTCCGATATACATAGCACGTGGTGCCGGTATCAGGCCCCTCGTCGGGATGGGTAACCTACCATAAATATGGTTGTACGGGGAATCAATTCTGTCGTCCGAATCTGTAATACAATTAATTCTATGATTAATTGAAATTCAATAAAAATGAAGAAAATCAAAGAAACGAAGCACACAGATAGCATTGATTCACATGAAATATTTTTAGTAAGACCACGCTCAAAACATTTCGTTCGGTTCTACCCAGTAGAGTATTGGTTGATAATTAGAAAAAAAAAAGACAATAAGATGAAATTGTACGTACGTACCGAGTCCGCTCTCAAAGCTTCTTGCGTGATACATGATCGGTGGTCTTTTTGCTGGCACATGATGCCCATATATTTGTGAAGACTGACTGCTCACATATCCGCTACTAACATATCCAGGTGCTGGTTGAGGTCTTATATGTCCGTACGGCGAAGAAACTTTGCTCTGACCGTTCTTTGCCATTTTCACGAAGTTTGGTACGCGCGCTCTAAGCCCACAATAATACGGATCATCTATAACGAAAAGGATATGAACGTTTAAACGTATAATCCTCGTTATGACATGTACCAATATTCGACAATGAAACAGGATACTGTAAGCGCATACCATATTTCTTACTGTCGTCTCTTTTACTCTTCTTTTCATCGCCCACCATAACCGAAGGTCTTATAGCACTCGCATAGTCATCCTCGATGTCATCATAATCCGGCTGCAATAAAGAGGCGTCATCGATTATAGCGTAGGCGACAATGCGGCACTTTAATGCCGTCAATACGTCAGTCTTTTAGCACGTGCCTTAATTCCTAAGATCCTAAGCATGCATTCAGCCATTGTACAGTACCTTAGGAATGTCATGACCATAGAGATTTTCTCTGGGTGGCAGCTTAGGCGGTTTCTCAGGACGACGGGGATGATAACTCGACGATGGCATATAAACTTGTGCCCTGGTGTCTCTACTAGTTTGCGGATCTTCACTTTGACCCGAAGACGAGACTCCGGCTACGCTATAGGGGTCTTCATCTGGAATTGGTATTCTAGGCCGGTTCTTTATATCTACGGGCCTTTGGAGCGCTAGAACTGATCCAAGACATTGCGTGCAATAACGGAACCGTTATCGTGCCGTACAATGATTATTTTATAGTAGAATTATGCGGACTGTCTCGCACGTACCTGGTGGTAATTTTGACTTTAACATATCAAGCCCTACTACGTTTACGATTAGAGCCCAAACAGGGCATTGCAATAAGTCAGCCTCGGTACGTACAAATACAATGGCGCTTAGACATTGCGTTTCTAATCTTCGTCTATCTGGATACGCTCTTCTTGTTTCTCTGGATAAGTTTGTTTCGTATTTGTCAATGTCGAACAACTGAAACAAAAATAATATAAAGATATTTAAATGTTATTCAGAAATGTATTGTATAGTAAATTAAAAATTTTCTTCTTGAAATCAAACTAAAATTTTTACCTTTCCAGGCTTTTCGTGTTCTAATGCACCTTGTGAATTACGTATTATTTCTGAACCAATGGCATTGTCTTCCGGATGCGTTGCTTTTATGTATACATTACTCTTGCATAAGCGTTTTATTTGGATGTTGCCTTCATTGTCCATTTTTAGCTTTACACCTTGATTTATGTGTCTCTTGGCTTCGTCCGTTTTCGAATCTCGCATCGGATTGTCGAAACCGCACAGTCCTATCCTAATAATTAATTGCAGGGATTCATTCAGTTGACTATAATTAACGTTGACTATAATTAATAACGGAAATTCGCAAGTAGTGCGCACTGCTGAAAGACATTGAAGAAGCATACCTGATTATTAATTATAATAATAGTAACTACGCGAAAAGAGAATCCGTCTGTTCTTCATGATACTATCATTATATATACAGTATATACACACCAAGTAGTTCACTTATATTAGTAGTTATAACAGTGAGTTCGGGAGAGCGTGGGAGAGTAATTATTTCTATGTGGAAGTCAATACGGAAACAATGAGGTGGAATTGCTCTTACGAACAAAAGTATGATAATTTCAATTAGGAACGGTAGTCAATTTACTTTGTAGATCTTCAATTTCACTGCACTATTGGCCGAGCATTAGTATTCAAACTACGATATGGTTTACGGCTCGTCCCACATTCGAGAGGTTACATCATGAAAATTCAAATGACTAAGTTCGATTCCACGCGCGGCGAATTCTCGCATGTACGCATCACGACAATAGCCGAAATGATATTTCGTATAAGTGTACATATGTACGGGTTAACGTGAGAATTTATTGCAAGCGTAAACCTTGGATGCAAAATACGTACGTTACGTAACGCGTTGAAGACTTGTAAAATGAGAGTAAAAAAAGAGAAAGAAATTCACCTCAATGTGGGATGCTTAATTTATGCTTCTTGAGGGTTATGTGAATATTCAGTGTATTTGATGTTTTCTTTCTTCTCATTTTATTTGTGGTAACTTCAACTTGAAAACGTTTTGCACTTCGATCGCGAAATGAGATCGAGCGGTGAATTCGTGTCACGAATTGGAACGTGACTCGTTGATTAGTCTTCATCAAATAATTAGAAATCGGGTCGCTTGTAAAAAGGCTCACTTGCTCCGCATATACAAAAGTCGTCTGCTTGACTTTCAGTAAGCGATTTCGTGAAATGCTCTGTAGAATCGACTGGCCGCATGAGATTGGTAGAGAGGTCGGTAAGTATAATACAACGTGGAAGTTTTCACCGGACGAGCAGAAAAAGCGGGAGGTGTTTTTAGTAGCTTGAAGTTTCGCTAGTTCGTATTAAAACCGTTAGACACAGTGACAATACGGATGAAATTTCATGAAGAGTGCGCATTCAATAGTGGCATTCCGAAGTTGGCATAAAATGGAGCACAAAAGAAATGGCGCATTAATTCCAGTGGAGAGTAAGAGCAATTGGTGTAATGCTGTAAACATTAAATAATTCGACAATGACGTTCGTTGAGCTACGAGCTTAATCCGGAAATGTGGATCATTCTGCGAGTTCGAAGAGAAATCATGGCGGCTTGGAAAATGGCGGTTGTAATATCGAGAATGGTAGCTCGCATAGAAACCGGTGAATGTCGATCGTTTCCTCGCAACATTGCGGTTCCTATTTATGGTCTAGAAATCTTGCATTTCCTTTCCTCATTGGATATATAAAAGGTGGAGAGAAAAAAAAGGAAACGTAACGATACGACTTCCGGAAAACTTGAGCGTTGCTCGATCACGCTTTTTCCTCAATTATCTCTTCTTGCTTTTTTTTTTTACTATCTACTATTTTTTAAACTTATCTAATACTCACCGGTAGCCATCGAAACCTTCGTTCGATCCATTTATGGTTAGTACGGGCGCCCTTGCATACGCCTTAGCCACACGTCTGTTTCTTTCGAAGACAATAACTTTCGCCCATATTTCATCGTCTATCTGGTTCCATTTGTCTAAGACCTCCTGTATGTGATCCTGAATGCGTACGTAATTGTCAATTGAGCATCATTGCAAGTGATTTACAGCAACGCGCGAAAATGCATAACAAGGAGAATACAGCCTCGTAAAATAAATCGTTCGTTATGCTGGGAGTGAAGCGCGGTGTCTTCGTGTTAAATTTACACTGTAAATAATAGAGTTATTACGAAGAGCACCATGGAACAGTGTAAAGAGAAGAAGAAAAGGGTAGAGGAAGAGAGAAAGGATCCCCCTTGTTATGCGAGACTCCACGTTGGGGCGAAACAAAAGGTAAAGACAAAACATTATATTTTATTACTCATTGCCCAATTGTGGCTCTATTGCTATTTAGGTTACGGCAGCTTAACTGACAAATTTTATCATTCCTTTCGTTTTATGTATTCTTCATTGCCACGTAATTTTATTTTTTCTTTGTAACTGTTATCATAGACAATTGAAACGGTCGATACAATTTTTAAATGATTGCATCAATATCTATAAGAAAATTTTTATCAATTCTTTTACCTTGTACAGCTTATCCAAATTATACCACACATCCTCTTCTTCCTGCTCCTCGTACTCGGCAAGGTTGTCTCGCGAACGGGAAAGAATTTTTCGTCTGGAGACCATGGCGAGTCAGTGTATTAATCTGCAAATCATTGAGAAAACAGGTTGGATTGCATTTCTGTTTGACAGTCAAAAAAATGATGGGAAGGTGGAGCGCGTTAAAGTTAGCCCCGAGTACGGTGAAAGTTAGTAAGGGAATAAAAGTTCAAAATTATTTTTCGCAATACGACGAACCAGTACGCATGTCCTATTTCGCCATAAAAATCTCCGCCAATAATTTGAGTACGATAACGACTCCAACTAAATGCGTATTACGTACAATAATTTATCTCCTTAATTTCAGGACCTCATTTTTTTCAGAGTCCCATAAATTTTCAAACATAATTCCAAATAATTTTCGTAATTTTTTTAACGATACAAAACAAGTTTACCGCAGCTAGTGTTCTCTACGTGTTATTCATGTACGCACAAAAGTTCTTTCGACATTTTAACATACGTAATGGGCAATTTTCTTTGTTCCGGGGCTGTCGTACAAGTTTTACACTATAAATAAGCAGTAATTGGACGTAGCGTTTAAAGATCGTTTAACTGTCAAACAGTTTAAACAGGAACGCCGAAGCACGATTCTCAATGTCCCGTAGTATAAATTTACGTAACCATATATTATACCCTCGACTAGAAACGATGGTTCTTTTAAACGAAAGTGAAACCATATATTATCACCGACATAAACACGTATTTTTTTTTTATTAACCAAAGGTACTATCCAGTGAGAAAGTGCGATATACCTATCCTGACAGCAGGGCTCCTATAAATTAGGGTCTTTTTATTTATCCTTGTCATATCTCGTGAGTATCACGCGATCTTGATATTAAGAGAGCTGACTATTATCTGTCTAATTTTAATAACGTAGTCGTACAATATATATACATTTAAACGGATGGTATAATCAAGATATCTTTTGTAAGACAAATATAAGCGAATAGGTATCTGATTGGGAATTTAAAAAAGTGCGAAAAAGGTTGCAATTTTGATTGCACGGACCCGAGGCATATCAAATTTCCGAAATAAATTACAGTAACCTTTATTATTAGAATAAGCAGTCGTGCTCGTTAAAAATTAAGTCACGTGTCTCCCAAAGCTTAATACAAGCAGTTTGATGGTTTGGCAATTTAGTATAATTAATAGTTAAAAAGGAAGCAGGTCACGTAATGAAGAATCGTAGTAAGTATAATAACGCGTCTCCATTGCTCCTGACTTAGCAGAAAAGCATAATCGTTAACTGACGTAGAATTAATCTTACAGATCCTAATTGCTCCATTCATTCTCCCTCTTTTTGGGTCTATCATCATCCGGGAATTCATTACCTACTTTAACCATCGTATCGCGATCATTCACTCCGACGTTGCATAACAAGAAAACAAAGAGAAAGAAATTTACGAGTACGTATCAGAATCGAACACGTATCATAAAGCGAGCAAAGCGGTCCCTTTGTAAAGTGCTATAACCATTTTATTTCTATTTCTTTTGCTTCCATCACTATCGCTGCCCCCAGCGTGGGAGGTCCATTTTGTTCGTAGTGGAATTGGCATGGAAGAAACGGCCTTGCGAATAGTTTTTTTTCAAAATTTTTTCACATGTCCAGCGAGTGGATGCGATTAAAAAAAATTTATTGTCACGCTAGGATATGCATATAACGCTATTTACCATCGGCATTCGTAAAGTCCCAGTGAAGACTGGTCATTTATTTTCTATTGCATCGTCAAACCGAAATGGCAATGAGTTTCATGCGTTTTTTTTGCACGCCCAATACTTGTCGCCCAATAGCCGTGAAGGTCCTTGTTTCTTTTTGTCTATTTGGATGGTCTTTTTTTTCCATATTCCTTGTCCCTGCAGACCCACGGGGTGTGGTCAGTACGAAGGCGTTGGGTACGTCAAAGCGAATTAGAAGACCTTCCGTGCGATTTGCTCTGGATACAAAGAGCTTGGCAATTCTCCTGATCCCTATACTTATTCTAGGGCTTAGTTAACCGAACGATCTTATAAATCATTCGGTTTAGCATACACAAGCTTATGCGAGGCGTTCTTACGGGTACAAATGAAAATCTGTAAAAATACTTTAACGAAGGATGACGTATGCTCCCGTGGTATCAAGAAGGATTCATTGGTTATACTGTTTTCTTTTTTTTTTTTTTTGGTGGGGATTCTAATATTAACCGCTGTATCAATCGAGTGGCTACAACAAGGTACGTTAATTACGGTTGATCAAACTTATGGCGCCTGGTATCTATTAGTGATCGATCAGACAGCAGGAAGGATTTATCTTGCCGAAACGTATGTACAGTCAGCATAAAAATGAAGTTTTCGATACGTAACAGCGAAGTCTACGTGATGTCAATCGTCCATAATTTATCGTTTACCTTCGAAGTTTATGACGTAATCGATGTCTTGTAATTATTTCAGGATGGAGATACCGTTCCAGGTTTTTAAGTCTGAAGTTTACGAATCGGAACGCCGTCTTCGAAGTGTACATCGATGGAGGTCTGAGACACGGATACTTGAGCTAGATATTCGAACGAGATAATTTTGTGCGAGTTTAATTTTTCCTTGTCGTTGAAGTCCTTAGGCTTAAATTATACGAAATAAATTTGATCACCGTACATCCGTGGGTCCTTGAATCGATAGCTATCGGATTTTGCATAACGTATACGTGCATACGTTTACTTTTTATAATTCTTTTTTATCCCTTTAAAAAACGCGAGTTATCATACGAGTGATTATAATTGTCCATATTTAATCTTAACGTGTCTATATTTAAATTTAATAAATGATTGTTCGATCCAAAATTCTTTTATATCATTTTATGTCTTTCACGAGGGGTTTCGTGACTCCACCGGACAGACAATCCGGTTCGTAAGATCTTACGGTGTCCTTGACATTTTTTTTCCCATGTACTTTCACCGTTTATAGGTTCTGAAACTAAAGAGGAATTGGTTCTTCGTGCCCACTTTGAGGAACGAGGGTTTCGTTATGGGTATTAATCAGGCCAATGTCAATTTACATTAGCTTCCGGTTTATTGTTCCACGAAAAAATTTCTTTACGTATTACCATATCCTCAGGCGAGCAGCTATAGTACGTAAAGAGCATTAGTCTATTGGAATAACAAAATTATTTTTAAAAATGTATATACGTCACGCATGTGGCCCATACGCATAGTCGAAACGTACGAGTCTTTGACAGCAGCGGTAACTGTCGTTAAACAGCTGTTTTGAAACTATCTAAAAAGATGACGAAGTTTTTTTAATGTCCATTAGCAAAGTGCTAATTTCATCGGTAGGTTAGGAAAAGGCCTGATTCTTTAGATTTTTAGTTTCCTATACTTGCCGCGTGCGCGAGAGAGACAGAGTCATGGGCGCTTACGTGCATAAGAGAAGGACAGACGTATCGATGATTTCGAAATCGGTAAACGTATCCTTGTCCATTCGGCAATACAATGGGTGACGATTACTCATGAGAATCCGTAATATATACACATGAGAAAGATTAGACGGCCAAACGAATGTCATTGAATGAAATATTTTATGGGGGAATTTTTCAAAATTCGTTCGTAAGATAGCGGTACGTGTACCCTCGTCAAATAATTAATGGGAGACTTGGAAAACTGGAGACTGAAAAAAAATTAATTTTCACGTATATAAATTTTAATAATTACTTTTGCTCGTACATTCATTGAATTTCGGAAACGGCATAACCAATACTTCGAAACAGCATCGGCACGCTGTGCGGACATTGACTTTTCGATGTTCGATTCTCTCTGTCATGGAGTCACGCCACGAGCCCGTCGACCTTATACCCATTGTCCGTTAACTCGCGTAACAATTGGACGAAAATCAAACGGATTTGTCTCGAGCACGTACGTGAGACGTGGGGGAGCGAGATCTTCCTCTGGTATAGTCATACAAGTGTGAAGAAACCTTAATTCCCGATACAGGAAGTCAATCCTGATTGTATGATCGTTTGGACGATAGGAAATTACAAAAAAAAATTATCGATGTCCATACAATGCATAATCTAGCATATAAAACGTAAATCGATCAGATATACAGACAATATAAGAGACCAAAAATACCGCGTTAAAACAAAGACCGAAAAGTCATACGAAATTTCATTTATATCGCAATTGTCTACGACCGGTGCCATTATTATGCGGCTGGCACGACTCGCTATTGCGTTTGCATAATAATGCCACGAGTCATAGAATCGGGAGAAATGATAATTTACGAAATCCTACGATACTCCGTGACACCTAGTATATATCTGTATATTATCATTATACAAGCCCGTCCATACACTATTCATTACACTGCCAAACGAATTTCAGCTGCATACCGACCCATTGACGTACCCCGATAGCACCACTTTAATACGATATTCGCGAATTCTTCATTGGCCGGCATAAGGAATGGGTGTCCGAGTGTAAAGATCCTACGGAAATTCGCAACGATCGTAGCCACGTCCGGTATAGCGATCGTGTAATAATGGCGCGAGGTTTGCAATCACACGGCATATTTTATAGGTAGCCATAGGCAACGCCACCTAAAACGCCAACTTTCACTTCTAATAAAATGCGAAGGCCTGTTCTTCGTCTCGGTTAACCTCGTCGTATACTATACCTGTATATATATAGATAGATAGTATACGGTATAAGATTATACAGGATAGTACAGTCATACGATAATATACATATATATATATACAGTCACTGGAGATCGTGTTATACCAGAGTCCATCGATATAGTTGTACTAGTCCAACTGCTTCGATAGTTCATGGCAGTTTGTAGGCAGCGCTTAGTTCTGGTACAGTTTATAAGAATGCACCGTATGCAAGGTATATATTATACCGTACGATGACTGGTAACGTACAGGTACGAGGATAACTATAATCGAATGAACATTTTTCATTTTCAAAGCCTATACGTATAACTGTCCACGTGTCCTGAATGCTTGCACTTATGCATATGTATGCTGCTTACAATAAGTAACTGTACTGTAGTACGAGGTACGACTGTGCTTAAGTCTGTCTCTACCTATAACCAAAAGATATGGTGTATACTATAGTATTTATACTGCGAAGAATCGTACAAAAGACGTACGCGTTCCGCACCAACTGTTATCACAAACTGTCATCTGTCAGACGGTAATAAATAGTGATTCTGTTACTTCTCGTTCTAGTTTTCCATTAACCGTGTCATCTTCGGTATGCTTCGCGTATTGTTCAATTGGATTGCGTTATAGGTAGGTAGATGCTAAGTCACTTTTGAAAAGATTTCGTAAGGAGGAGCAGAGTTAATTAAGATGGGTAATACCATTTAAAATAGCGTATCAATGGAATCGATGATCCTGTAGTAAATATATCTATAGAACGTACATAACCTATACTTGCCAACTTTCTCGAATAGTTTCGTATGTAGACGTTGAGGTATGTGTTATGTATTATATGTATATATATACGGTATGTAGCTTGTGGTAGGTATATATGTACGTACGAGATCCTTACGAAATCCGTCCCGTATAAATATGGCCGTCGGCATCAAATATCTTGTACTAGTATTGACCGGGGTTAGGTTAGTATCCTTATACGAGATTTAAGTCGCTGTTAAAACAATGAATAACGTTGGCCCTTAAAACTAATAAATGTGGGATTTTAGATTGGATCGTGTATATAGATATATATATTTTGTTTACGTACTTTACTAGCTTGACGTGGCCGGGTTGCTTTTTGAGGTTAGCTCGGAACGAGTGTAGTGTCCGTTACGGATTGCGGACAGGTTATTATTTATTTTGATTCGGGATATTGACAACGGATAGAATGTTTTATCGTGGAAACCGATTTAACGACTCTTGCCATTCCCACGTGCAGACACTGCTTTCAGCCGATTGCGCAATGCCGTACCGTTATGCACCTGTTACGTTACACGAATCTATATAAGAATTGTGCATGATCGATTGGGATAAGACGATTTTTCAACGATTCGATCGACGACATTTTTATTCAGAGTTTACGCTGTCTCTACTAAGCTTGGCTGTTCTAGGCCTGGAGCTTCGAGCGCTGCGACTGGCCTTGTGGGAAAGAGGCGGGATTATTTGAAATTCGGTAAACCCAGTGAAAGTGTCCGAGGAAAAAACTTAGTTATTTATTCGTGTTCGGACGGCGTACGATTTATCGATAATCGATGGATATTGAAATTAAGCATAGTTTTCTTTACCAGGAGCTAAATTTCTAAGTAATAATTTGTAAGATTTTTTTTTGTTTACGCCGATAAAAATACGTGCGTTCATTTTTCAACGAAATTGGCAATTTCGTAGCGATTTATAAAAATCTTATCACGCTTATAACTGTATTGATTTTGGTTTTTATTCCACTTACAAAAGAAATGACTATTGTTCGCGATACCGTTTTCCGTTATGTATATAACTTTGCAGGCGGCGTGTCCCTCGAAATCGATTTAACCGTGTAAAATTTGTCCAGGCTATTGATTTATTATCGATCCGTATACCGTAAATCACTTTAGGCGGATTTACTGTAACGCGATAGTCGCTAGATTTTTCTTGCGATAGAAGATACGCGCGAGAGTACCGCTACAACGAAACTGTCCCCGTGACGAAGAATACTGACCATTTTGGTATCGAGCGCTGGCATAAATGCCGTACGCTGACAATCGATATATTCTTTTTCTTCCTGTCACGATCAATATGGCGACCCTCGTATATCGTTAAGGAAAAAGATAATCAAAAGGTATTTCCCGGTAATGTTATTCCTTAAGGTATCCACGCATTGTTATAATGCTCGAATTCACGGTAAAAGGCCTACATAGACACTCGTTGTAAATAATGCTGGATTCACAATTAACGTCTTAACACTAAACGCGTTGGGTGTATAAAAATAGAAAAAAAAATATATTTACTTGATCAACATACTAAAATAGCCATTAATAAATTACGACAGAAAGTCAGACGAGTTATTGTCGCCTCATGAATATTCATTAGACGATCATTTGAGAGGCTAAATAATTAGGTCATCGAAGTACGAGACGTATAGAAAGTTTCTATGAATATTTTTCTTCTGTCACAAATATTAACGGAATCTTCAATACACGGCAGCCCAATTGCTGCATCAATACTCCAGCGAGTTTACACTCTGAGTCAGCCCTTGATTTTTTAATAAAGTCGCGCCCCTCCTTTGCTCGTACGCGTTACCAGTACCATAATGTCTGACCTTTAGTTTACACGTGAGAAATCGAGAGGCACAAACTCAAAATATCATTTTGCAATAAAGACTTCTTCGTAGTATGTAATTATTCGAAAGTATACTTTCGAGACGATTAAGCAGGGTCACGACCGAAATATTTTTGTCGCTAAACTCCCGTGCTTGTGAACCGGGCATGTTCAGTCGTAATACGCAGTAGGCGTATTATTCATTATTACCAATAAAAATTTTATACAGCGAGGCGAATGAAAATAAAAATTTTTTCAAATACTTATACAAAACACTTTATGGTCCATAGTCATAGAAAGTTCCATATACCTCAGTGGCGAACGTACAATATACATATGTGTGCTTGTAGGTTGTTTACACATACTATGAATACATATGTGTGCAAAAATGTTGACTCGTCCTTTTTCACATAGCTGCATAACATTTACATACACATATATATATATAGCTATGTAAGAGTAATACATGTATCTTTTCATCAAGTAAATCTAAATGCATGGAATTCGTAAGAACATACGTCTCCCTGCTTTGACTCATTGGTTTTACTTTCTTTATTTCCACTTTTATTCGATATAATGTCTTTGACTATAAAATTCTTCAGGCTTTTCGTGACTACCACTATCATTTCACCGGTTGATATCGAATAGGAGTTAGGTGTTACTTTCACTATGTCTGTTACGGGGAATTGATAAGGGCGTGGTCAGCCGTAATGATAGCCATTAGAAATGAAACGTATGGATATGAAATTTCTTTGCCATTGATACCACAAGAGTCCAATCACGCAATATCTTTCCCATAACGTATTGTCCATGGTTTCAATTTCGGTGCACAATACATTCCAGTATATTAAACTATATCGACTGCCAGTGCTAAATCTGTCACTTTTATGGTACGTCCATTCGAGAGGTATAGTAGCTTAGCCCACGTACAAGGTACACGTGGGATAATATATTTGACTTGGAGTCAAGCGATCATTGGTTAAAGGTCAGAGTTTCGACGTTTAAGCTATATATACGAGTACCGCTTAAAACGTCAGTATTGCCACAACTCTGTACTATAATTAGCAGCAGTTCTCGACAGAGCGGAGGGTTTAAGGCAAAGGAATGAAAAAAATTAAACCAGTTCATCCTTCGGCGTAAGTAAGATCACGTCCAACAAAGACCGGTAAAATAATGCTGGGACAGAACGAAGGAACCTATTCATTCTGAAGTCTGAAACGTCGAACCTTCTTGACTCTAAGAGCCCCGTCATTTCAACCGACTAATTTCACTCTAATAGCACTGTATATATATAGTGCTCCATTTGAAAGTAACTGCAGCAGTTAAGTGTGGTGGTTACTGTGGTTACTTTTGTATGTGAGTCACCCTGTAAAATCTAGTTACATGTGAACCTAACCTAGGGAACTTGATGCAAATGGCAGTCCGTGTGGCTGGGATGAAAGGACTGCCGGCAGGCACTCTGAATCTGAACTATATATATAGTATAACAACTATGCCGGAGATACCAATCGCTTTCCTTTGTTTCGCAAGAGGGTGTCCGATAAAACAATATTCAACTCGCCGAAACGATTCGATTATTTAACCGTTCAGAAAGCGCGACTTTCCCATTGCCGTAAGTCGAAACACGTGATTCTATAAGCTTGGACATATCGGGATTGTTGTACGATCACTATTTGATAATCGTACTGCTTACGTACGACGGCAATGTGGGCTGGTGATATATCTGGGGGATTCCCCGTAAGCGCGGGCTTTTTTAAAATTATCAACAACGCGAAGCTTGCCGGTCGATGGTAAAAGTTATAATAAAAGCTAAGGTCGATCGCCTGGATCATTTTGCTTTTATTAGCTATAAATTGTTAAGCAACGAAGAAATGATAAATTATATAATTACGGTTTACAGATTATCGTAACACTGATTATTATCGATCGACTTTTCTTTTCAGTTTAATGATACCGATCCTAGTTGGACTCGCGAAGAGTACGTCAGCCTATCGAATTCTTATTACAAAAGACTCCAGGACGTTTCTTCGTTAATTTATTCGCTTTCCAATTATGACCTAAAACACAGAATCTAATTGAAATGCCGATTGCGATCCGGCAAATAAGGCCGTATGTCTTATTATGGTCATCTAATGGAGTGCAGGCATGCAAGGATTTTTTTTATCGCAGATTTTTTTCTGTTATATCAAACCATGCATTTTTTAAAAAGTGGTTTCGTCGTTACGTCATACGTCAGTCGTAAATACGATAACGCATTTAATAAAAAAAATTTCATTGCTATTTTTTAACTGAGTTCGAATCAGGTCTTAATATATATATTCTCCTTTACTGTTGTAAAAAAATATGAATCTTGCATTAATTAATTGTTTGAAATTATATAGCAGGAATATCAATTTTCTATAGAAATACCAGAGTGCTGTTAATGCTAATTTGATCTGACGTACGATATTCACCGTCGCATCTAATTCGAACGCGTGTGCAAAACGCGGCAAAGTGCACGTGCAATAATGCATTTCAGGTGCAGTCCGTTCATTTAAATAATCGTTGAGTATTTTCTTCATTTTCTTTAACCCGACGTCCTTGCCACGAGTCTCAATTATTCAGCATAATGTCTCCTGCACTCCGATATCAATCTCATTACCGTGATTTACTGCATTTCGATCTACTTCTGTGTAACAGCTTCGATAACTGTAGTCTCGAGAGAAGAAGAGGCGAGAAAGAATATCAAAGGAGTAGGAGAGAGAAAAAAACCAGCAAAAACAGAGCCACTGAATGTAATTGAAAAAAAAATTAATAAAAAAATTGGGTAAACAAGATTGAATTAGCGGTAACAAAGGTGGTATCTTTTTATGTCATAAACAAAACCGTATGTAAAAATTATCTTTCGAGTATCACCGAAGTCAAGCACCATATATTTTGTTTCAGTCCTTTTTTTTCATACCGCGAACGGTACTTCAGTCCCAAATAACAGAGACGGTTCTAGTGTCCTTTATCCGTTTTGAATTTTTCTTTTATTAATCCAACTCGCTTCCCCCGTTGAATAACACGAAACCATCGCGTCCGTTTCGTCTTTTTATTTTCCACGAAACCGATTGAGAAAAGTCGAACGACGTCTTTTATTTGTAGGTCCGGAATCGTTAGGCCTTAGGCACATGGGGGGTTACCTTACGAAAAACACTCGACTGGAGCCAATGAGTTGTCGAACTGGAATTTTGGAAACAGGATCTCGACCTCGCGCGCACGATAATCCACGATCTTTGAATAATTCTCGTAAAGTTGTCAAAATAAAATGAAATAAAAAAAATGTAACCTCCGTCCCATTCGTTGCAACACAAAAATATTTTTTACGTTCAGAGACTTTGCGTCATTGAAAAAATTATCGTGGAATATTCCATCTGGATGTTATAAATATATTGAATAATTTTATGTATCTCCCTCCCTTTTTTAATATATAACTCGCGTCGTTATTTTACTATTTTTTATATTACAAAAATCCTCGGAACGTATTGTCAAAGGCAATAACGATTTCGACTAATTTGAACTCGTGTACTGTTACGGGAGACCGTAGGCGTGTACGTAGGCACTCAAGCAAATTAGTTGGTGGAATAAGTAAAGAGAAAAAAAGAGGGGAGGGAATTAATTAAAAATCACTCGACTGACGTCCTTGAATGGTATTGAATTGCCAGGGGCAAACCAGGAACGTATTTCCTTACAGCGAGGAATTCGATCGACATATTGTAAAAATGAAGCAAGCTCAGATCGTCTGAGATGGGTCCTATTCCGGAAGTTTGATAGTTTAATTAATTCTTCCCGCTGTATACAAATGTAACGTGTACCATGTATACCATTTATGTAAATCGTACGTAGTGGGGCTAAGAACCTAATGTAAGGCAGCGACGGAGCTTGTCACACGAGCCATTTTGTTATCCCAGAAAAGGATCGTAGGACCGGTTCCTCGCTAAGCGAACTCATAACATTTGATCGTTGCAGGTAAACTGTTCAAGGCCGTGGCCTAAAGCCACAGCCTTTTATTACGAAGTCACCGGCTTCAATGACTCTACTGAATAAAACCAACATTATTATACACCGGGCATAGCGCGCAATGGTCCTTAGCATAATAACCCCATAACCATAAAAATTTGTCGCGTCCCGATCGATTTTGTAGCGGCGGTCAAAAAAGGCGAAAAAACAGTAGTAAAAAGAAAAAGAGGTATCGATCGTCAGACAGGAATGTCCTTTCCAGTAGAAAATCCATAAAGAATAACATGATTCTTTTTTTAAGGGGGAAAAAAATGTATTTCTTTTATTAAGATTAAGAAAAAAAAAACAGCGCCTGGTTAATTGAATTCGTCTTGGAATACAAAAATAAAGGAATTACTTAGTGGTTCCTAGGATTTATGAACTGTAAGATGGATGCCCGCGGGAGGACGTGTTCACACATTTGGGGTTAGGGTAAAGTGTAAAGTGTTGGCAGAAGGTGGTGCAAGTCAAATGGTTGAATTCTCAGCAGGATGGTCCGACGAGAATGAATTATCTTGGTGCATCCTTATTAGCATAAACGGTTTATGGCCGTGCGTGTATACGGGCTCGTCCAGTTTCTATAAATAGCACCAGAGCATAACGCCTCGTTGTTTTTCTCTCTAATTTTCGTTCCTTGGCCCTCCTATCCCTCTCGCTCCTTTTTTTTTTAGGTTCACAAAATTAAGGCAAATCTTTCATCCGAGATCGTACACGCTCGCCCATACCAGAGCGCAGCTGCATCACATGCCTGCGACTGTTCACGTATGTGCCTACTGGCATGGATCAATTTATCCCGAGTATATATAACCGTGTGCACGTATGATACATATGGGCAGAAAGTTTCAGGTATGTATGTATACAGTCGAAGAGAAGCGGAGTGCCTCGGGTTCACCTGGACTAGGGAACAAGAAGGTTCAAGAGGTGGTAGCGAAGAAGGAGGACGAGGAGGAGAAGGAAGGATGATTGTGCAGCAGGAGGAGACCGAGTAGAAGTAAAAGGTAAAAGAGGACAGAAGATGTGGGAGATATATATATATATAGTATGAGTAAGAGAAGGATGGCCAATGAGAAGAAAAAAAGTTGAACTCTGGTGACCTTCAACGGCCTTGGCTCTATGCACGGACCCCAACAGGCCCGACAAGAATTTCCCTTTCGTATTAAAAGTTCAACCATCCGAAGCTCTCGAGTAAATAAAAAAAATACCGGGCGCCTTCTCTTCCATATATGCCACACATGCCACGTTCTTACGTACAGTCATTTGTAAGAGACTCGCTGCTCCAGGTTTATGTACCCTCCTGATACGTGGTCCAGGTCGGCCAACGTGATTTTCTAGGTAAATAACTTATCGTCCGGATGCATTAACTATGCAGTTGACTAACTGTATAGTTATAACCATTTGCCATAACTTGTCAAAGGCATAAGACTGCATCTGACACTTTGCTCTGGTTGGTGTATACTCTCCTTTATGATATATCTATACTATATATATATATATCGAGGTATCTCTTACGTTGGTACGTACAGGCACGTTACGGCAGATTCACTTTCTTCGGGCACCTCGAGTTTCAACACTCTTAATTATATATCGTTCACTGTTATAGCTCCATTAGGATTCAACCAATTTTTTATTCTGACGTTTTTTCTTTTGATTGCGATCAAACGACCGAGTCTGTATATTTTTTTTGATATTGGCTATCCCCTCCGTGACGTCACTCGTGAAACATTTTTATATGTTTTTTTTTTTAATCGTCAGAGTTTCACCAACTTCGAATCTTCACACTTGTACCGTATGTAACCCGGTGCCTTTCCTCTATCCACTGCTGATAGCTCGACGGCCGTGTTGTCACTGGGAGTTACGAGAAATCGAGTGTAGAGAGGGAAGAGAAAGGATATACTGCACTTCGTGTACTCCATTTGTATAATGCGTACGTACTACGTGATATAACGAATGTAGCAACATTTTTTCTTGAGTTTCTGCGGATAAGAGGGTCGAGAGGTTTTGTTATACTTGTGGGGTGAATTTATGGTCTGGTTTATCGTTGTCAAGGAATATTATGGAGATTATCGTAAAATTCAAACATTTCAGGTGAATACTTATGCGCGAGATTACATTGCGATAGAGCGTTGATACTCGGTTAGATGTTTATTATTTTTTTTTCGTTTTAATTTATCCCTAGCTATTCCGAGGCATAATCGTTGCCGCGGAACGAAAATTCCTTTCTTATTTTCACTCTTCAATTATAGACACCCAGCCGTGGCTTTATATAACTCTTTCATAATACACGTCCAGGGTTACCAACGGAGAGAAAGAAAAGAATCGGTGGGGAGATCGTATAGGTACGTTTGCGCCGTGCAAAATTTAAAAAAAATAACATTCCTATTGGCATTTCTTAACCATCGGTTTCATCACTTTTGAATATGATAATAATGACAATCCCAAAAACTTCTACGGCAGAGCGTAAAGTTTTACGATTACTTTCCATATGTTATACGTTCGTCGATTATTTCTGGCTTCCCTATAATGTCAAAGTTTTACTGTAAAAGCTCATGGCGCTCAATCCCCCGACTCAAGGATAATTTCTGACCGCAGCATCAGGATCGCGAGTGAAAGAGCAAATTTCATTTCCAGTTTCAATATACGATGTCGCAAAGGAAATGACCGTCCAGATTCCCAACAGAATTCGATCGTCCTTGCGATACCTTACGGTGAATCATGGGAAACTTCTCAGTGCGAGATGATACCGTGATTCATAGAAATAAGAAAATTTCAATAAAATCTGTTGCAAGTCTTTCGTAATGTGGTATAACCTAGAAATTCGATTAATCAGCATAACGTGACTGTGGGCCAATTTTTTTTTTAATCGAAGTTTTTCAAAGATCGGATTTCATACAAGATGCAAAAAAAGAAGTTGGAGGAAAATAGATCGCGAAAAAAAAGATCGTCAAAAATCGTGACCCCGCGTTCTCATGAATTGGACGATATTTTAAAATAGGACACGGATCCCAAACGAACCTCGTTCGTGCGACTTGGCGAACTTTCCCTTTTCACAGATCGCAACGCCGATCGACACGGATAACGATTTCGTCTGGTCCCGAATCAGCAGGGCGCTAAACGATCATTTATCGTCGGACAAGAGTAAGTAATGAAAATTATCGCACTGAAAAATGGGAATTGTGACAATTTCCCTGAAACCGTCAGCTTTCACTTCTCCAAAGAATGCGAAGGCTGTAATATATACCCTAGATATGTATATCTATATATATATATATATATATATATACAGTATCAAGTATGGCAGAAGTCTCGGTAGACACGGGTCTTTCGCTCGTTCGCGGGTTCAGTTCCTTCTTTCGTTCGTTCCTTCGTTCCCTTGCAGGGATTTCAAAGTGTGCACGCAGAGAGCGAGAGATGAAAGAGAGAGCAAGGGGTTAAACCGAAAGAGAAAGAGAGAGTGTGCGCGAGCGAGTGAGCGAGGGAGTGCGAGCGAGACGGAAATATGGCAAGATGATACGAGAAAAAGGATCGAGAGACTTCAACAAGCGGAGACTCCGCACAGGAGAGACTTCAACGAGTGGAAGAAACTGGTTATGCCTGGACGCGTAGGCAGGCATACATACATACTTATGGAAGAAGAATAACTCCTTTTTATTTTCCCTTGAAAACTAGCAACAATGCTCGAGAGCTCTTGCTTCGGCTGGCCTATCGAAACGCGAGTACGCCCAGCTATTCCCGTATACGTGCCTTCGCGGATTTACATACAGGAGACCTTCGAGAGGCTGCTTCTTTGCGAAGGGAGCCAGATACCCAAGTACGTAAATGGCCATGGGTACATTCTTATCCTACGTTTTTATTAGCAGCCTATCTATATATTCCTTTAATTCGTGCTTGTGTATATATATATATAAAATCTATAATATTGGATAGGACAGCCAAAGGAAGCACCGGTTGTTATATGTCATCTATGTAGCGAGTTGTGTACCGTTATGCTGCATGCAGCAGCAGCAGAAGCAGCAGCAACAGCAGCAGTAGCAGTAGCAGGAGCGGTAGTAGTCAGCGGTGGCGGCAACATACCTTTCCGGTGACAGCAACTATACACGGCCAAGCCTCCAATATGGTTCAAAGATGTCAAAGGTCTTCGCACTTTCTGCCACCACGGAGGTCCATAATAATATCGATTAATTAAAACGATCCTTTTTACTAGTTTTACGCGCGTTAATCAAGCTTCCGACACTTGTCGTAGTACGTGAACGACGATCGACACTTTCATCGGCACTCACTTAGTCACTTACTCCTTCGTCCGGACATGTCCGATTGTCAAAGCTGCTGCAGACAGCCTTGCGAGTGAGAGTTACAAGACGTTCACCATCTTGGCGAAGACCGCGCATGCGCCGTTAGGTGACTTCGGGCCGTGACGTCAGAAATAGGACAAGGAGCTGGTGGCCTTTGGGAATACGAGGAAGGGGACGGCCACTGAACTATCTTCTGTCTTGTCTCTTTTTTCTCTTTTCCAGCTTTTCTTTCTTGATCCTTTTCTTAATCGTATCCTGATCTTCTCTTCGCTTGCATCCTTTATCGATTTTCTACCCTGCTTTTCTGCTATGATTTGCTGTAGTTTGTCGGCATTTTTGTACTTATAATTTTGCTACCTCTTCGTTTTCTTTTTTTGAAAATTCACTCATGCTGCTTATGATTTTGGTCGTATGATCTCACTTTGAGACTTTTCCACTTGGTCCTAATCATTGATTAGATTTTTTAGGACTGTGCAGAAGCGACTGCATGTAGGATCGTTGGGGTGCATTGTTGATGCAATTTTAAATGCATTTCAAGATCCAGGCCAGATCAAGTCTGTATGGGATTATGAGATAGTGGAAACGCTTTGTTTATTTTATGGATTTTATTTTCATTCAGTGAAATTTAAATACTGACTTCGGACTTTACTCAAGTTTTCCCATTGACTATTAGGAAGTTCAAGTTCGGTAATATCGGACGATTATGCAGCAGCGATTATTCAGTTGGAATTGCAAGGATAAACCGGATTGCACCGTTATGAAGATCGAAGTAAATCAATATGCTAATCCTATTCTTCTGAGCGATTCGCGAATTTAAAACTGACGCAAATACTCAATTCCACGCTGGATACTTATCAGCTGCAATTTATATGCGCGTATGTGTATGAAGGGAGAAAATAAAGTAGAGCAAGGTGAAGCAACGCGCGTGAACTCAACGAAGATGCATTTTTCACTTTTTTTTTTTTTAATAACTATTCATAACCAACATCCGCTCTAATCTCGTTAACGTTGAACCGCACTGTATATCTGCCTTTGGAATTTATCACATTGAAATTTCCATCGCCACAATACATTGAGAAATGCGTTTGACATTTGAAGCGACGTTCACACCGATACAGCCTCACGTAACACGGATGAGATTCTCTGCGTACCCCGTCTGACGACTATCAGTACTTTGACTACTTCCAACCTGTATACCGTGGAGATATTAAATAACCCTTCTAATCCTAACTTCACGATTCCTAATCCTTTAGTCATTCCGATTAGTAAATTTTGCCGTTTATTTTTTACTTTCCATTTCAATCCTTCACGCTTCTCGTTTGACAACTTAATCTCCGCTGGGTTATCACCCAGTAACGAAGTACCTGAAAAATGATCTAGACAATATCCGAAGCAAAGAGCGCAACGTGGACATGCATGGCTGCACTGTCTAAGCATGGAAATTATGGCTTTCCAATGGTAATGGTAAGTGTCAACTCAGAAAGTGTAACGATAAATAAAGTTACACGAGCAACAATAACCTGTATAGTCTGTGCTAGTGAAATAAGACGGGAGAAAGATAGAGAAGAAAATACCAAAAAAGAAAGAAAAAAAAAACAAGGTACAGAGCATCAATGCCATCATGGTCTGATGAAACCGATCATTGTAATACATAATAATATTACTTATAATTCCTTTCGATCACGATCACTAATTAATGGATTTAACGATTGTACGTAATCTTATCTTGTTATATATTAAATTACAAAAAGGGTTAAAAATAATTAGTAAGAATCATCGAGTGATATGTATCTTTATGATATATAATGTATACAATATATATATACACATTGCTTTGTTAAGCTTACACGGTCTAAATGCAGAATATCATTTGTTACAGTATGCATAAATTCATAAAGGTATGTACACATGTCCACGGGCCATCCCTGGTATCGCTTTATGCATAAGTTTTTTTTTTCTCTTAGTTCATTTCATTTTACGCATTTCAATAGCGTTCCCGCATATTTATGACGCTGATGGTCATGACGTTTTTTTCACTTTGTCACTCCTATTCATCCTTCGATGAGGAAAGTAGATAATGATCCGTGAATAATTAACAAGTATACGAGCCTGTGTAAACTGCAAGAATAACCGTTAAACGTGCTAAACAAGCAGGATTAGCGTTAGAACTTGATCCGAGGTGCAGGAGATATTAAATACGAATACATCAGCCAAATAGCCCTGAGATAATCACAAAGTCATGACTGTAATGGTAAACGAGTTTTCAATGTAAATTATCAATTGGGTAATAGGAGTCGTTGATAAAGATACTATAGGATAATCGTTAGCATTAAAATATTATAAAATTCAGCCTGCGCACAGACAACCATACTTACACTCACGTAGTGAGCTTTTTCATGCTTGCTAATGAATATGGCAATTAATTTATCATTCTGTTAACATTGTTTTTTTTTACTTACATAATTGAACCTGACGTACAATTTCATTGATACACAATGGAACACGTCTGTTTGTAAAAATGTAAGTCAATAGCGATTTCATTAATCAAGACAACAATGGAAAGGCCAGTGCACGTTGCATAGCTATATATTATGCATCTTGTATATATACATATATAATATGCATGTATATAAAAGTGTACGAAAATTGGTAAAAAATAATGAAAAAAATTAATTGAAATTTTTATATAGATATATAAAATATATGTAGCGAGAGGTGGATGCATCGTAGTAGGCAAATCATCGTAGGCATCACGATGCTTGCGTCACAAAATTCCATTTTTCGTCGTTGTCGCGTCTACGTATTCAGCTGTATGCGTGAGCTGCTACGTAAGATGAAAATCGTGTGAAATTCGAGGGTTTCGCGCGTGTATAGGACACGTGCTGATTCAAGGGTGGACGGTCGTATCTTCATTAAAGGTTCGTCAGGCACTAAAGTCTTTACGTTTCTCGTGATTGTCGCTGAGTGAAAAATTTTCGAGCTGCGGAAACGTTCTGCCTTGTACATACGTAGCGTGTACTATATATAGCCGAAGATAAATATATACTCTGGCTATGAGCCAAACGAACACGCTCGGTCTGTGATTTCTGTTGGTATCCCGACTAGCGAGAGATCTTACCCCTGTAATAGTAGCTGCGTCAGTGCAGCAGCCGATTCCAAAGGACGCGCGAAAAGTGGAGACGCCATTAGGGGCGAGAGGATCTTTTTTTTTGAAAACTGTGTAAAATAGGAAAAAAATTGCAGGAAAGATATGGTTAAGGGGTTGAACGAGTTTTAGTGGATTTTTTTTTTTCGTACGAGAGTCGATTAGTACGGATGGTGATGGGAAAGGATGCTGCGATGGATTTGCTGCGTAAGGAAAATAGAGGACCGATGAGCATCTCTGCGATTAGGAAAACGACCTGGCCGGACGTTTTTGATGACTAATTGCAAAAAGTCTGGGGATAAATTTACTCGTGTTGGATAGGACTGCATTTGGGTTAGCGACCCAGCCGGCAAAGTGAGTTGGCCTGTGGGTTTTAATTACGTAAGAGTATACTTGGGGAGAAGAGAGAATTAAGTGCGTGATATGGATTTTGGTATTTTTTTATTGTGCTTTGGGTCAGGACTCCGTTCTGTGGATTGATTATATTGTCCTTTTTTTTTGGTTGTGTGATTCTGTCTTTTTCTAGTTGAATATTGGGGCCGTGAGTGGTTCGTTCGAGATTGCGAAACTCAGGTTTTTCTGAACGGTATAATTTGGACTTTTCAAATTGTCGAACAATTGAAAAAAGTTATTTTGGGTATTGGTGATTTTTTGTGTGTGTTAATTGTGATTTTTGAATATCGTTGAACGTGTCTTCGTGGAATTTTTGAATTTTTTTTTCTTTTGCGAGGAATATACAAACAGTGGATTTTTCAGTGTTCTACGCCTTTGAGTGTTTTGCACAAAAGTGATACGTTCCATTGTGTTTGGTACGGTGAGGACGAAAAAAGACGAAATATGGAAACGAGCCATTATTTTGGTGGCAACATTAAAATTTCTTGATATACGTTTATAAACTATTTAGTCAATCGGGAGCACGTGTGCTCCAATAAATAAGACTTTCCGTAAGCACGTAAAGTTATACAAGTTCAAAATAGTTGAAAAAAAAAATAAGTGAACAGGGAAAGACAGGTTGGGTAAACTTACATGAAAAGTGATGATAGAATGTATCGAAAATACATGCAACCCGGATAGATCGAATTGCCAAGACCGATTCGAAATCCGACGATAAACATATCCAAAAATAGACATTTGGCTCAGGTAGTGTAAAAAAAATCAAACGTAAGTGATCATTGACCTGCCAATGAGAAAAGGGTTTCGCATCCTTAATAGGATTTTATTGTTGGTATAGTGAAGAAAGAGAGAGAGAAAAATGGAGGGACAGTGAAAAAGAAGAACAAAAGAAACGTAATAATAAACCATTTTTACTTTCGTTAAAATCGATTAATCGGTATCGATGACTTAACGATCAGTCGGTAATCGTGAATAGATTCTCATAATACATAAGTAATTATTGATTTATTATCTTTAGAATGCATCACTTGTATCCCACGTCAAAAGGAGATCCTTTGTGCCCTCTTGGATTTCATCCTCAGGTGCGATGGCCAACACGATGTAAACGATGTTTCAGGTATAATATATATATTTAAAATACCTTAATCCTCGATTAAGATATCTTGAGTATATTTGATTTAAAAGAAAATGGACAAATTTTTTTGTCATTTCTTTGGAATTTATTTTCGATCCTATAGCAAAGAGACGTTCTCTTACTTTAAATTGAATAACAACAAGAATAACAAGAAGAGTTAAGGCACCAAGAAAATATGCGGAAATGTCTTAAGTTCTGGGCACTTGGTTGAATACAAATTTAACAATTATTCTGCAAGGGTTCGAGGAACGATAATAATGATGCCCAACCGTATTCCATTCCGCATACGTAAAAACGTTTATATGCTTTATGTTTCCGATACGAAAAACAATGTCGTGATGGTAAAAGAATGAGTCGTTGACAAAATAAAAAAAAAACTATTCATATCTTTTCATTTTCATATTTTCGGAAGACCCATATCAGGGGGATACGCGTGGTTTAAAAAACATTTTGAGTGATGACTTGAACGTGATTGAATTATGATAAAAAAAAAATCTTGATCGTAGAAACTGTCTATTTTTTTATTTATTTTTTATACAAACTCTCTTAAGGTTTACTTAATAATACATGCATTGAGAATACGTTTTATAATTGGATTCAATGATACTTAGGATTTAAAAAAAAAAGGATCGAATTGAATAATTAATAAACTCAAAATGAAGGCTGTGTTCGTTTTTGGAATAAACAAAGAGTTCAGGGTTAACCACTAATAACCCACATAATGTGCGAGCCAGCTGCGCCCACGACGATATTTCCAAAAATAAGTTCATCTAAAATTCTATAGAAATCAGAGCAATTGCTCAAGGATACCGTCACAATAATACACCAATTACAACTCGATTATTGTAGTTTTATTCGCAGTCAATGACTATTCTAGATGTTACGAATAAATTACAGACGCTTGATTCTTCGTAACAATGAAACAATTTACGGAGAATTTTGATAATTTTTTAACGTTCAAAAAATCAAATCAATTCGAATGCCGATTTAGCTGGTAAAATATTAAAGTAAAAATTTAAATATACCGAAGAAAATGCGAAGCGTAAAATTAACGTAAAGACTTGGCGTAATAGAAATTCTATGATTAAATTCCAGAAATTTGTATCAAACGATTGTATATTGTTCTCAGAGATTACAAGGAGCACGTTGGTAATAAGAGAGGCAGTTTAAAAGACACCACAGCATCATCCCCAAGTCTGTCGCCATGGGAACCGTCTCAAGGACGGTGAGTATTTTTTGGTGTGAATTTTCAATAAAAAAAGTCATACTTTTATTTATTATTATAATTCAATGAATTCTAATTAAAATCAGTGCTGCCGAAGCTACCGACAAAAGAACGTGGGCATCGACCTCGAATTTATCGAAGGAAGATACGAAAATTTATTCCCAACCGGAAGCCAAAATCGGATGGACATCGGCATCCGATCTTAGTAGCGTGGAAATTGATGCTGCTTCCAAAGCGAATCCCGTTGGCAACGCTGCACCAAAGAGCCGCTTGTATGCCGGATCACAATCAGATAGTTTTAATATCCGTCGATATTCGAACGACGAAACTAGACTCGATCCACCCCAAAAATTACAGATAAAGGGTGTCATCGATAACAGCAATGGGACCACATCGAATACGGACGTTGAATTTATTATACAGGTACAGTATCAATCAGCATAGTCATTACTAAGTGATAGTTGTTATTTGAATATTTATGTAAATCGATTGAGATTAGACTCCACCTTTCTACCTTATATAAGGTGATCGATGAGAAAGTGTTAAAAATAGATTACCATGACTTTCCAACGGGAGCACTACTATTGTTATGATTTCAGGTAAGGAAGACTCAAGGTACGGAATCATCGAAATCATCATCGAAGTCATCGGACGTTTCAAGTAAGAATAACGAAGATGAAATATCCGAGAAAGGTGGAAAAACGGAAAAGGTAATCAATTCTTAAGGTTCTCAAAGCATGAAAATTCGATAAAATACGTTAAACAAGGTATAATCGTAGAACGAGATTGAAAAGCTGAAAGCTCAATTGAACGACATGAGAGCAAGATGTGAAAAGGTGGAAAAGGAAAAGAGCGACATCTTGCTTCGTCGGTTGGCAACAATGGACACGGTGTCGAACAAGTCGTCGAGCAACGAAGTGATGAAGCTTCAAAAAAGCGTTAAGGAGCTGCAAGCTAAGAACGAAGGTATTTGAAAGAAGATAATAATAATAAAACTGTAAAACTATTTTAAAAAAAAATTTCACTATCACTCTTATCTATTCGTGAAGCTCTTACCGAGGAGAAAACGAGTCTGGCAACGAGAGTAAAAACCTTAGAGAAGGAAGCAAACACAAAAACAAGTAGAAACGAGAGAGACAGACAAAATGACGAATTACGTTCAAAACTGAAAGCAGCCGAGACGCTTTGCGAGACTCTGATGGATGAAAACGAAGATATGAAGAAGGAGATCAGAGAACTGGAAGAGGAGATATATGAGATGCAGGATAACTTCAGGTAACGTTGTATTTTTAGCAGGAGCATTCCTTATTCAGGACCCATGCTTTTGCATTCCGGCTTGATGCAGATCTGAAGATGCATTTAGATTCGTATCTAACTCCCCTGTAGAATGACTAGCCGAAAATTCATTCCACTGAATGGAATGCTCAGCTGGGATTTAAATGCATTTGGGGATCATGTCCAATTATAATGCAACACGATACGACGGTATAAAAGTATAAAAAATAAAATGCAAATTTTTTACTTTTTATAACAATGCAAAAATATGCCACGTGATTTGTTGCCGCAGTTATTTTTATCGTCAATGCAATTTTTACAGGGAGGAGCAGGCGGACGAGTACACGAGTCTCAGAAAGGATTTGGAGCAGTCGAACAAGAACTGTCGTATTCTTTCGTTTAAATTAAGGAAAGTCGAGAGGAAAGCAGAGCAATTAGAAAGCGAGAAGACGGACCTTGAGAAGAAGTACGAGGAGGTAACGAGAGAAAAAAACGCAAAGAAATTCTGTATCGAGTGTTTTTAAGTAGAGAGTATTGTCTGAATAAACTGTTATGCTATTATTATATTTTAGATAAAGAAAATTGAGGATGCTTTGAAAAAAATTGGTTCCGAATATAAGAATAGGACGCAGAAAAAGACGACCGACTATACGACGAAGATTCAGCTTAGAAAAATGGTGGATGATATGGAGAAGGAAATTGGTAGATACTTTATTATGCTTTTAATTATATCACATGAATTTCCATTTTGTCTACTAGAGTGCAACCGGTGTGATTTTAGTTGATTCAGAAATTTAGTTTCGTGTGCACTTATTGTTGCGCTTTTAGGTGACGTGGTTGGGATTTTTGCCAACATTGTTGTCGGTAAGGACGTCGAGGTGCCAAATCTAACGACTTCGGACATTGGCACGAAATACGATAAGCTTTCGAAGGAGTACGAATTGCTGAAGCAAAAGCTCGAAAAAGCTACGAAGGAATTGGGTGCCGGTGATAAGGAAACTCGAAAAGTTGATAAGGGAAAGTCTACTGATGATAACAAAAGCACCGATTCGCAAGGATGTAAGAAATTCTGTGATATTATGTTTGGAGATATGTTAATAAAGATAATAAATTTTATAGTGAAGAAAAAATTGGACGAAGCTGTCAGCTCGAGGGAAGCGGAAAGAAAAAGTTTCGAGGCGGAAAAATCTGCATTGCAAGAGGAAAAGGAGAAATTGAAGTCGAAATTGTTGTCATTGTCAGCAGAAAAGCTCAAAGTTTACAATGAAGTTGTGCAACTCAAAAAAGATTTGGGTACCTGATATATTTTAATTTGTTATAAGGTGTTACTTTCATTAATCATTGTAGATGTGAATTAATTTTTTTTTCTTATCAACAGAAATCGCAAATTCATCAGGAAAGGATAATGCCAAGATGGAGTCTGTCTTGAACGATCTCAGGAAGGAGTTGTCACTTGAGAAAGAGAAATGTAATAATTTGCAAAATGACTTGACCTCTTACATGGAACGTGAGAGTCGTATAACGAAGACACTCGCCTCTGTACGTGATTTTTATTATTTATTTAAGAAATGCCAATAAATAATCAATTCGATTTTTACACACATATTTGAATTTTTACGACTTCATTTTTGTACGCAAAACAGGTCGAGCTTACAAAAACTCAATTGGATGGCGAATTGAAGCGAGTCAAACAGGAATTAGAGAACATGAAGTCCTCCACATCAACGAAAATGGATGGAATCCTGTCGGAATTGGCCGATGTAAGAAAAGAGAAGGAAAAGTTAAAGTCGCAATACGAAAAAGAAATAGAATCGAAAGAATCGGAGATAGGTACTTTTAAGAAAAAAATCGTGACGTTAGAGAAAGCTGGCTTGAATGCAAAGAAGATGAATGAACTGAAGCAAACCTACAATGAACGTATTTTGAGTAAGTTAACGTGATGTGACGTATAATAGATAAGAAGTAAATTGAAATAAAGAAAATGCATAATAATTTATCTAGATCTTGAAAACGAGGTGAAGAAGTCTCTTAAGGATTACAATGATCTTAATTCTAAGTACACTACATTGTCAGAATTAAAGGGACACCTGGAAAGTGAAAATCAAATTTTAAGCAGGTAAAGATTGAATTTCTATTCGCAACAAAATTTGAACTTTTATGACACATTCTTTTTTTAATAGCAAACTGCTGGATCACAAACACGATTTGAGTAGCAACAAAGCAGAACTAAGAGCAATACAAGAAACGTTCAAGAAGAAGGAAGCCGAGTGGGCGTCAGAAAAATTGCGATTTGAGGTAAATAATATTTAAAAAATCAACATTCCTCAATATCCAGCAGGAATTAAAGAGTCTTCGATTTAATAGAGATAATGCTGGAATTTCAGGAACGTTTACGCCATTATGAAAAATCGCCAAACAAATCAATAGAGGAGAACAAAGAAGAAATCAATAGGCTGAAAAAAGAGAATAGTTCACTGACAGAACAGCTGGCGGACGTGAAGAAAATCGTAAAATTTACTTTACCACAAAGATATAACTTTTACAATGACAAACTTGTATATCTCAATTTCTTAAATGTATTTTTCAGAATGAAGATCTGACAAGTAAACTCAAGGACTACAATAGCGTATCGAAAATACACCGTAACTTCTCAGCTGATACTTCCGCGCTCGAGTCGGAATTAAGAAAAGCAAAGAATGCCTTATCGAATGCGGATCGCCTACGGAAAGCGGACCTCGCGCAGTGCAAAATGCGTTATGAGCATCGAATAACAGCGATTAACGACGAAATACAATCGATACAAAATCAATTGTCCCGATACAAGAGAGAGCGCGATACCTACAAGCATATGTTGGAGGGTGCTCAAAAAACAATAGCCGATTTAAAAACAGTAAGACAACGTAGACAATCTACGACCTCTACTGGAAAATCGGACGAGGTAATAACTTATGAATAATTGAAAGCGCCTAATTATCAGTTGAATATTTGCAAAAAAGATACTAAAAATAGAAATTTATAATAATTACAGGACGAAGAAACGTTGGCATTAAACATTTCAGTACTGGAGAAGCAGATAAGCTGCATGGAGGATGAGCTTTCTGAGAGTCGATTGGAAGCATCAAAACTGAAGACTGAATTAGTTTCAGAAAAATCCGCTTGGCAAGTCAAATTATCTGAAATGCAATCAAGGATCAATGAGGTACTTAAGAGATTTCTCCTATAAATTAAACTATCTCAAGAGCAATATTTATATTGTTAAATTAATCAAAATCAAACGCAGCTGGAGGAAGAACGTATATTAGCCAGTGGCAGAACAAAAATTCCAGGATTAAAAGTAAGAATGGAACTTGCTTGGCAAAAGGAAAGAGAAGAACAACAAAGACTGCTACAAGAAACTGCGACACTTGCTCGAGATTTACGACAAACGTTATTCGAAGTACGTCAAAGAGCATAAATAAATAATAATTAATACAGAGAATTCCAAATACTAATTAGGTATATTGTCATAAAACAGATTGAAAGAGAACGAGATAAAGAACGTTTAGAGAACAAGAGGAAACAGGATCAACAAAAGAAAATTTTCGACGAAGAGAAAGAGGAAAACAAGAAGAAGTTGATAGAGGTAAAGTACAATTTTTAATAACGATTATTGTTATTTATAATTGCTTTTTTTAAATACAGTTGCAATGCGATTTGTTGGAGCTGCGCGATGCGCACGCGAAGCTGCGCACAAGCAACGAAAAGATGAGACGAGAAAAAGAACGTCATGAGCGCGAGCGGGAGGAATTGCGCGATATAATCGCAAGCAAGAGACGGCAGGAACAGAACGAAGCACGAAATGTGAATATTTTGTTGCAACAAGTCGACGATCTTATGAAACTCTTCCCAGAGTTGAGCACCAAAATGGAAAATAAGACACCGGACACGTACACTCCTACGCCACCACGGAGATTAAAGGTATATGTGAAAAAAATAAAAGAAAAATTCTATTTTTTCGTGCTTTCGTGGTGATATATTTCATGTGAAAATTAAATTTATCTTAGGGACCAAAGTCAAGGGAGTCTTCGCCGATGTTGGAGTCCAAGGAAGACATTAAGGGTACGCGATGTGAATAATACATTTTTATTATTGTTGGATGTAGCAATAAATTTTGTTTTTTATCTCAGGATCCAGTAGTAATTTAGGAGGACGAACGGAAAAATTGGAATACACTATTGGGAAGTTGATGGAAGTTGCTAAAGAGTTGCAACAATCAAAGAAAGCTAGTGACGAAAGCAGTTCCACGAAGACTAAGAAATTCGGGAAGAGGTATATATTTTGTACTAAATTAATAAGTTTCAAGGTACTGATTTATTATTCTCCGTATTTTAGATCTACTTCCATCGATAATGACACTTCGAGAGGGACTACTCCTAGTAGATCCATAGGTGACAAATCTCATAAACCAAGTTTGAAGAGGAAAAGTCTCTCGTTGGAACAGACTTCCGGAAAGAATGATCAAGTAAGTATTTAATACTATTTATGTTATTATTGCTAGAATCTATATCTTTTGTCATTTTTTTCATTCAGATTATTTGGGGCACCGACAGTAATGTCTCTAGTATGCAGTCATTGGACGGATCGGAAATGGGCGATCCTCGTCATTTTAATATACAAAGGGATTCCAGTGTTGACAGGTATTAACATTTCTTAGATAAAATTGATGAATATTCAGTATAACTATCACATGATTATTTTTGTAGTCGTCTTTCGGGAGGATCCACAAAGAGCGAAATGCTACAACGCGACAAAAAATACAACAAAGGAATCATAAGAAAGATCACTACAAAACTGACAAAATCAGCCAGTGTTGATGATCCAAATAGTTCCTTTGATTTCTCAATTCAAGTAAGTCAAAAATTGATATATATTAAGCAACAATTTATACAGAGTATGCATTTTCGTTAAAATAGACTGAATCATCAATAACTATCCTATTATTTTAGACCTCAGGTTCCGAAGCGAGTATCAACGAAGAGGGTAAGCGAGAGAAGAAGAACTTGAAGAAAAAGTTAACGGACATGTTTAAAAGAGGATCCCGCAGTAACAGGTGAGTATAGTAAAACTGTGACCAAACGAAAATGATAGAAAAAAAGTTTAACGAGTTAAAAAAAATAATGTTATTCAATTTAATAGTTTGGATAGAAAGGCTGGTTCGCAAGATACAAGCAGACCGTCTTCAAGAACGTCAATGGTATCCAAGACGTAATCAAATTGGTCCAAGAGATTTTGAGAAGCCTTTCGAAATAAATTCTTATTATGACATATGTTTGTACGTATACGTACAAGAATACATGATGCCGTAGATAAAAGGATTCGAGCCAAAAGCTGGTAATGATATTCATATATCCTCGAATCTTCGATATTGCGTGAGTATTAATTCTCTATTTGAGGAAAAACCGCAAAAACGTATCATGAGTGTATCATAACTATGCATCATTGATTTTTGGAATTTGCCACGTGTGACTCTCCAAAAACTAGGATTTCTTATCCATAAGTATCCAAAGACGCGATCAGATTATTTGGCAGAATATTAAAATATAAAAACGTTATGAAAAATGTATGAAAATATTTTTAGATCTGGATTAATTACTAATCATAATTGAAATACAAATTTTATCGTATCACTCAAGAACACCCACAAAATCCCATCATCTCCTCTTCAGCTTCTAACTCGAGGATAAATTATGATAGATGTAATAAATTCATATACACACAATCATCAATGCGTGTACTACAACAAACTGTTAACACACCTAACGTGTAAATAAAAGTCTGCATAAAAATTATGTTTTCGTCGTTAAAAAAAGACCAAGAAAAATTGGACGGGATTATCTGAACGAATAAAATAAACTATTCGAATTCGAGAAATTCAGTTCTGTCCTTTCTTGTCACTTCTCTTGTTACGCACTATTTTTTCCGCCTATCGTTCCTGAAAATTATTTCTTTCTGCTTCTGTTTTTCGTTTCTATTTTTTTTAAGCTTTCCTATTCGCACTCGCCTGTATCCTGTATCGCCATGGGCAAATCTAATTGTAAGTTCTTATCCCTACGAGTACGAAGCGGTCCTTCAAGAAGAGTTCCCTGAGTTACCTTCGCCACTTGTGCCGCCAATAGGCGGAAAAGCCATATCCTCTATCGTGCCGCCCAGTCGCCAAACGTTTCCTGGCGCTTCCGTTATCAGTGGTCCCCGGAGAAGACCCCAGGGCCCACTCTTTGCTAGATCCTGCACTTCGCACGAAGTACTCACGATCGGACGCATTAAGGACTCCTGCACTCGGCTCGGCCCGCTCCGCCTATCTTCGGACTCTGGCCACCACACGCCTAGTCTCTGGCTAACGTCATGCGTTAGATTTGTGTCTTCTGTATTATTTGTCGTGACTACCGTGCGAATTAGGAATTACTAATTTATGGAGAGGAGCCCTTTCAAAATTTGGTGAGTACTTTTCGCCACCAGAATTTTTTAGATCTTTTGTGAATTTATCTGAAATAATACCCGTCTAGGCCTCTTGTATCGACAGTCATTTTCTCGCTTACCGGGACTGAATGTCGTTCCAGTCTCTCTAAGTAAAAGGACGATAGTGCCGGATACGGCACTCGATACGGATATCCGTTTACCCCTTCCGGGTGACCGGCCTTATTGGAAACAAGGGACGCCCTAATTATCATTAGCGTACCCAAATTAATTTCGTTTTCTCTAATTGCAACTATCTTCCGTAATGGTCCGATGAGAGAATGCCACTCTTCTTGACGATTCTATGCTGACTATATATTTTCTCTTCTAAATTGTTTATGAAAACATTCTATCTGTAAACTAGCCCTAATATTCGTGTATCCCGTCTGCGACTCTTTCCAATCGCCAAAAAATTTTACGTGCGAATCTTATTTGTTCTCGCCTTTGTAGAATTACCGTATTTATTGAAAAGTTCGTTCAACGTTTCTTTTCGGTAGTTAAATAAAAACTTTAAGTTCGCGCAAAATCCGTTTCGACATCCATGACGTAATCGTGAAATTTACTTCAAATTTAGCTACTGCTCTTTTGAAAGAAATACAGAGACACAGATGCCAATAGTTAATATATATTGAATATCATTAATAACTATTAATCGATCAGCGTAATATCGTGTAATAATCGATAAACAGACCTCTCATCACCCAATTAAAATAGTGTTATCATCCAGGAACTTATAAGTCGGTACCTCCAAGTTAGATGGCGCCGGTCCTCTACGCGCGCGCCCAGAACCATCAAAATGGGAGCCATGACAAGGACAAAAATATCCTCCAGGGTAATTACCCGCATTAGGAATAGGAACGCATCCTAAATGCGTGCAGATACCAACGATTACCAACCATTCTGGACGTGGAGCCCGTTGATCATCCGTTTCCGGATGTCTTAGATCACCTATATTCACAGCGCGTTCTGTATTGATAACTTCTTGGGTTCTGAAACAGTTATGCATGAGTAATACGTATCGACTAGAGACTAAAAATTCTAATTATAAAACTGATCCGTGAAATATATTTAAACGTAGTAATTAAATTTTCTACCTGTGTGTGATGAAAATTGGCTTTCCGCGCCATTTGACAATCATTGTTTTACCCTCAGGTATATCGCTTATGCTGGCGGTTGTTGATGCGGCCGCCAAGACATCTCGGGCCGGACTGAGGAATAACACGTATTGCACGAGATGGGCTTTACAGCCGTACAACGTTCCAATGCCTCCGACTGTATCGATGAAAAATAGGACCGAGTTTTCATCTGTTAATTCATTCTTAAGTCTTGCGTGTAACGCGGATGTCGAAAGATACGCTGCGATGTCACGCGCGACCTAATTGCGTAATGAAAAACACACCAGCGAGATTTCTATCGTTTCCAACTGGGAGGAACGAATAAATCTTGTGGATGACAAATGCTAAGAAATTTTAAATGGACGAATGACTCTGCTCACCAAATGAAAAGAGAGACATGACGGCACGACGACTGTCGACACTCTTCGACGATAGTGCGTTTGGATTTTCTAAAGATTTTCGACGGTATTCCTGGAAATTTGGTTTTGGGATGTCTGTGTGTGCTGGCCTGACTTGATTTGACGTTTCTGATGGAATTTAGTGTTGGTACAATTAATGTAATTATATTTGCTGTTTTGATACTCACTGAAGTCATGTTGGAAAAATGTTGATGGTAAATAGTTTTGAGCAATTGCTAATGCATCCTTGGGAATTTTTAGATTCGTTGATATTTTCCTGAGATTCATGTTGTATTCCCTACGGGATAGTGATTAAAAGTTTTTCTTAGATTTTTTGCAAAAAAATTCAAGCTGATGATGCCTCATTCACGTATGATTGCTGTCAAATTTAGGTTCAGATTTGCACGTGAATCGACGCTCCACCAATGGAGACTATTGAAAAAGCTCAATGTGGCTGGAATGATATACTGAATGTATTTTGAAAGAAACAAAAATTTGATTTCATCGTTTCGATATTCATGACAAATACTTAATAAAAAAAAAGTGATAGAGGATTTTTAATAAATTATACTTTTTTTTACAAATATTAAAGTAAACTGTTTCGACGTCAATAGCATTTAGCCATTTTTTAGTTATTGTTCATACGCTTCTCCTAACCTTTCTACGTCTTAAATTATGAAATTCCTCTTCGACACTTGCTAAGTTTACAACATTTTCCGGATCAACATGCCAATCTATATTTGCAGCTACCGATTCATCCGTATGCTTTTTGCAGCAATAATTAAATACACTATGAACAAGACATTCTAGTAACAAAACAAAGAATCCTATCAGTAGACCAGCCCCAAATACAAGAAACATCCCTTGCACATCATCTAGAGTTAATTGACGTTCCTCGACCGGTGTCAGGCGTAGCGTAGGCCCTTTGCTGACCTAATCGATAATAAAAATGATTAATTAGCATAAAACTTACCTAATTACAGAGGTATCGATTAATTTCGAAAGTACAGGTGCCCAGTGGTCATTTCTACAATTCACTATTGACTCACTTGTAGTAACTTTCCCGTTGCTGTACGCTGTATGTCCCACTTAACGTCCTGAACGATCTTCTCAACGAGGCCGGTCTGTTGTGCTCGATAAATCACGCTATTGAAAGCCTCCGTGTAAACCGATTTACGTGGTAGCACGAAAGTCACGCCGAATTTCACGAAACACTCGTGACTGATATGCATAAGAGATCTCTTGGTTTTCCAGCTGAACGAAGAGTTTTGAAAAAATGTATAAAACGGGTCTGGCGAACATTTCGTAAGATCGGTAGTAGATTTCATTCAGTTTCATGAAGAGCAATACATAATATAGATAGTAAATCCAACAAATATACTACCTTGGAGTAAAATTAGCTTGGACTATGTACTCCAGTAACGTTTTAGACCCTAAAAATGCATATGGCCAGAAATAAGCTCGACTGACATTCCTGACGCCATCTTCGACCGAAGGAATATATTCGATATTTTTAAATAATTTCTGAACTATTGGATCGTCAATATCCTCGAACCACGTTTCCCATCCATCATGATCTAGAACAGCGATATTCTTTTAATATAGATTACGCGTGCTCTTATTAATATATAGTTTACTACCCAAAGTTCCAACTCGATATCTGTATCTGAGAAATTGTTCAACCCTTTCCATTGCGGTGGGATAGATGGGCACAGTGATGAAGGCGATAATAGAGCTGGTATAGCAAGACGTTACAATGATAGTAAATATCCAATAAATACCTGAAAGCAGTAACGAAATAGATTGAAAATGGTTATAAGTATCTCGTGAAGTCGATAATGATCCTATTTAGGTAAAATACGTATTCGTTTGGTAAAGATGGCTTCATGGGTCGGTGGGTAATGGTCTAACGATAGGTAAGAAAGGTATACCGGCTGAGCACGGAGAAAACGAAAGGAACGATGGAACAATAGAGAGAAGAAGAAGAGAAACCGACTGTACTCGTTGGAACGATTTTCACGCTTTGCCGTACCAATTAGAATCGCCGTAGAATTCTTTCCTAGTCCATAGTTCAACAAAGGATTTTTCACAGTGAAGCAGTTTGTAAATGTGCTGAACACAAACCAGAACATGTCGCTTATCCTGCCTGGATGGGTCAGCAGAGATAGTAGAGAGTATTCACTGTTCATTGTCAGCGGAATAATTGCCAGTAAATATGAGCATGTCAATAGAATCCAGACAGATAATTGAAAAGGACCAAGAACGGCGCGATATCTATAAAAAGAAAATTATAGTTTTTTGGCATAATATTTTTTTCTCTACAGGGTACCATCTTTACTTGGGTAATGCAGCAGATGCTCGTGATAAGAATGACGCGCAGTCTTCAACGTGACCGTAAGAAGTGTCGAAAAGAGAGGTTATGTTCTTCGTTTTGTAAATTCCACCAATAGCTATAGAAGCCAGGCCCACTCTGATGTCATTTGTTGCTCCAGCGATTGGACTGGAGGGAAGATATATATTAATGATAATCATTGCTGTATGTTATACAAGTACTTAATTATTAATTAGAAGAGTCAGCCAAAAGGAAAGAAAGGAAGGTAGTTATTAAATTAGAATCACCTGAGTGTCGTTGATGTTGGCGAACGAAAAACTTCTGTGAAGTTTAGAACGTCACCGAGTAATCTGATTAAACGTACGTCGATTCCATCCCACGCTATCTCATCGGTACCGGGAATAGCTCTGCACGATATGGGATAATTTGTATAAAGAAATTTCTCTTGTAATTATAGAAATGAGTTAACGGTTAATGTATTAAATATAAAAATGTATATTACTTCCTTATAGCGAATGGCGGTTTGTGTGCGGTTGATATTAAAATTCTGTGACCTTTGAAGCCATCTTCTAATTTATCCGGAAATAGTAGGACGTCTGGCTTCGTCAATGAATTCTTGATCCACGATGTCAGTAAGATTGGTTTACTCGTTCCAACGCCATCCAGATATAATTTATGTGTATACAGCAGATATGCACTTTCCTGATAAACGATAAATGTTAAGTGTTTATTTATATAAATCAAAGATGAAATATTATTTGATTATAATAATCATTTTAAATATTATATCTTCCTTTCACTTACGTTTCTCTTCTTACGGGCACTTTGTGTGATGATCAGTAAATTAATATATGATTTGGATGTGTGACTTCTCAAGAAATCATTAACTAACCAAGAATTTGCTGTAGTGACGATAACTATTTTATTGGTAGTCTCGCGATCGATAGCGTGCTTTATTGTTGATAAATTTTCAAGAAAGAATATATAATTGTAATTTTTACTATTAAAGGCAATTCGTGGTTTATCGACGCGTGAAAAATTGAGACTTTCGTGTACGAATGATTTTGTGATTTTTGGAAAGAAATATGGAAGAAATTCGCTCTTTTCGAAGCGAGCATCGTAAATAATTAGAATTGCACAATCATCGAAGTATTTATTAATAATATGTGTTAATAATCCAGCGAGAGCCTTTGAGTCGGAATTAATTCTTAGTATATTCTTCGCAATAGTTCCACAATTAACGTAATGTAAGACATTGACAAGTATGGCTAATAAAATTAATATTTTCATTGTGAAATATTAGTTTTCATTATACAATTCTGCACTAGAAAAGAGCCAAGCGTATCGTTTTATTATCTAAGATTTTTGCCTTTGGCTCGATGATCAACGAGTTTATATACGGAATGAAGATATATACCTGCCATTGAATTTATATTGTTCCATTACAATGAAATAATGCCGAGCATCAATAATATAGCGTTCCATCTATGTGGAATGATATTGATTTCATTCGGTTCCAATAATTGAGAGCCACATGCGTGTTCTAATATTATGACTGAAAAAATATCAGAAGAAATATATATAGAGAGATTCGGTAGAGTCTCGTATCGAGTTACAAAATGTAACATTTATCGAAGATCTTACTTAAAAACCTACTTAAGAAATCTTTAAAACCGAATGAAAATAATTAGCTGGAAGGAATCAGATTTGCGCATCGGAAATTTGTTATTAAATCTTATAGATATTTATTACTATGAATTAATGAGATTTCCATTAATTTTAATAAGAAATGTGTATTAGGTAATAACCTATAAAATTATATTAGACATTAATACGTATTCATTACGAATAATTTTTAATAGGAATACAAATGCCTCCGATTGCCTTGATTGAATCCGATGGTAATCGAATCGGATATTTATTGACTTCCTAATTTTATAATAATCACATTTTTTAAGCAGAGATATCAGCTGTACAGCACTTCTCTTTGTATGTTTGTGACTTAAGGCTATGTTATAGATATATACGTACACATTCAACTACACATATAAAAAGGCAATAGATTAATAAGTATATATACAAAAGTAGATTTATCACATATAAGGGCTCATTAATTAAACTAAGGGGGTTTTTGTCCAGGATATGAGGTCCGTGTAAAAACATGAATTTGAATTTACTCAGCTTCCAATAATGCACCGTAAGTGGCAGATACGTGCCGAGCGTGCGCTCGTTACAAAATAAAACTTCGATCATGAAAATTAGCTTATTAGCAAACTTCCTACTCATCTCCAGAGAAATCTCTGGCATTAGATTGTCTTGTTAATGATTAATCACATTATTAAACGCGCGTCCAAACGCGAACTCTCGACTAATGGTACAAAGTTCTACAGGAAGTTATGTTTTGTTATTGGTCGAGAGTTGCGTTCAAACGCTCAGGTCGCCGTTGTTGACACAAGCATCGGTACGTCCGTTGGAGCATCAGTCACGGTAGTGACTCTACTCTACTCTACGGAAGCTCTCTCTCACCAAGTTTATTACTTATTGCATCCAACTGCATTGTTCTGACGTACCGGTCGAAATAAGTTTGCAGCTATTTTAAATCTCATAAGGAAAGGAAGGAAGATTTTTTAAAGCTGTGTGCCAAACAATATGTATCAAATGCCGCTATTTTCCTACAATGGTAGGGCATTTAAATTTTGCTTAGAAAATTTGCCAGATGCTGTGAGTCAGGAGATTACAAAAATAATTTTGGTAAGGAATATCTTTTATTAGAGGTTCTTGCGCCCTTTTCATTAAGTAATTTGAAATGTTTTAGATAAGCTATATTTCTAATTGAAATAGATTATGTTTGAAGTACGTGACAATGAATGAAATTGTTATGTTTAATACAATAAATGTTGTGTCGTGTAACTTCATTACCATTTGAATTGTAAGTTTTTTTTTAGGATAATGGGGGTCAAATAGTACATATTGATGATCCTCTAGCAATCAAATTTACTGTCCCTGATAATTATGTTCCTGGAAAGGTTATATATGATGTTGAATTTATTAAGGATTGTGTGAGGTGGGAAGAAATTGGAGATCTTCATAAATACAAGTGAGCTATTGAAAAACTGCACTGCTACTTTCATCTTAATATATATCTGAAAACCTGATACCTAATATTTAGGCTTGGTCCCAGAAAGGCATATGACGAATGTATTATGTCAATATTTTTGAATGGAAGTCCATCATGCATGTAGTAAGTGATAATTGATTATAATTAGTTTTAATTTATCATTATGGTATTTTACATTAAAGTTGTTATAGTAGGTATGTCAGTAATCCATGTCCTCAAAACAACATTTGTTCAGTTTGTGGATCTAGGTATGTTTCTGAAAGGGATATGAAATTTCTAGCATATTTCATTGAATGAAATATTATAATATATGTTTCATGTTCAGTATATTTTTTTCAACAGAAATACTTTTGAAATTCTGGACGTAGGTGATTCACCAATGCCATCACAAAACTCTTGTGATGCACGGAGAGTGATAACATCAGGTATATCATATAAGAAGAGTGGCAGTGATGCTAAAAAAATCTTTGAAATCTGTTAGTAGAAAGCACCCTAGTCTCCTTCAAGATGAAACTAAGGTACACAGCTTAGTAAAAATACTCATGTTTCAATTTTGTAAACATCTTATTAAATATACTATAAAATTAAATAGATCTGTCCTAAATTAAAAAAATTACAAAGAAATGGTAATTCATTGTCTCAGGAAGCATCTTCATATATAAGACAGTAGAACATTATATTAGTTATTCTCCTGAAAGTAATTTATCATTAACGCAAGCAACACAGGACGGGATTGACGAGCTGCATACTGATACTCAAAGCAAAACAAGTATAATTGTAACACAGCAAGTGAAAGAAATAGATCAATTAGACTCAGGCAGTCAAAGACCTGTTAAAAGAGCTGTTGATCATGCAAAACATAAATCACATCTTGATACATCTGAAATTATTCATATGTCATCCGATAGCAAATCAGATCAGTTATGGATTTTGGAGAAAAAATTGTCAGTATCGCAATTTGGTAATGAATATAAAATCTCCAAAATACCAGATGTGGAACTTATTCGAGTAGCCAATACCTCTGCGAAAGAACATGAAAGTTGTATAAAAGATGAAAGTAAAAAGAAAGCAGAAAAAGATGTTTTGGTAGCACATAAATTGAAAAGTCACGAACAAGAAAAAACAGAATATGGGGAAACTTTAGTCTCGAATATTATCAAAAACAATTTAAAATCTAGAAGGAAGAATTTTATGGAATGAAAAAAAATGAAGAAAACGAAGAAAATAAGTCTAGAGCAAAATGTAATAAAGACCTTCATGATAATGATGAAGGACGATCATTATATTAGATTAATCCATTCTTTATGTCGTAAACAGCCGCAACAAAACGGTCGAGAGTATCTAGCGAAGAAGAGGAATCTCCCAGATCAAATAATGAGAAAGATCATGGTATACGTGATTGTGGAGAAAGAAAAAGAGAGATATTTAGAAAAGGCAAAGAGAAACCTGAGACATCACTTACAAAAAGAGAGCATTTTACGAGTAAGTTTTCTTCTGGCAGTAACATAGATGTATTCGTAATTAATGATACTAATAAGAAGCGAAAGAAATTTCAAGCTTTATGATTCACATGAAGAAAAGAATTCTCTTTGTGCAAGAAAAAGCCCAAACTTAATTGCTGATCTACATAAACATGATGATATTTGTATTAGTGAAATAAGTAAAATCCGGTCACCATTACGTAGTAATTCGAAGAATGTCTTAAACCTTTTACAACTTTGTAACTTACTACCCTTAATTATATTCCAACTTTACAGTACCAAAACGCAAGAACAAATTGCCAACGTTTAATGTATCTTCTGCCGATGTCAATCCAACGGTAAATAAAGATCCACAATTAAATGAGGCTTCCACTGGTTCAGATACAGATTCTGAGGGTATTTTCAGCGGTGAAGCAAACCGTGTTCTAAGACCTCGTAAGGCATTACCGAATACATCGTATGCAATGTCCAGTAATGATTCTGATGATAATGAAGCTGCTAGACTTAAGAGCGATAAGTCACGTAATAAAAAAGATGATAACGAGGATGAAGATCCGACTGTATCTATCTCGAAGTTGGAAATCAGGTCAAGGTAATTTATTTTTCTAAATATATTTTTTCCTATTTCATTTTATTACTAATCTTTTTTTTTTATTAGCGATGATTCTGAAGTATCGCATTATATTAAGGACAAGGATGAGAGCAATATCGCATCGCATCGCATCGCCCCGTACGGTAAATATGTTTGCTTTCTGTGAATAAATGCGCAGCAGCATTTTTTATCAATTACGGTTATCATGACGTACAATTTGTATTAATGAATTAAATCATTTCTGTTTTATAATTAGCACCAAATTGAATATCAATTGTGGAAAAAATGGAAAGTCTGTTCAGGCAAATTTCAATCTTGAGGAGTGGTTGACATGGGCCAAACATAAATTTAAAACTATAGCAGTATCACGAATGTAATTATTAAATAACGATATTAATTAAACTTCGTATATAACTGTAATTAATATTTTATTGTAACCGTGACCAGGAGGAACTTGGCGAAATTGGAAAGTTGGCATATGGTGATCTTTTTGGTTGAGAATGATTTAATAGACCATGCTAAAGGTCTTGACGTCTGGCAGTATATGATTCAACGAGAGGTAATGTTGTCGACTGATCGATTTATATTCAATATACGATTAAATAGAAACACTTCACATTACATTATTAAACATATAATTACTACATTATTTAAAAATATAATTTTATTTTCAGAATTGTGGTAAACGGACAAAGATGTCATTAAACAATGACTTTCTAAAATATATACTTCTCTGTATCGAAGAAGTTTGCTTGCCTAAGGACACAGAATCAAAATTTTTAGCTCCAAAATATTGAATATGAAGAAAGTTAACTCCTATCCACACGGGAACATCCAGTCACACGAGCATCTGACTGATTGGATGAAAATACATTTTTGTTTTACAAAGATCTCTCATCTGGAAAAAGCAGATTATATTGCGCCCATAGTGCGTTGTTAAAAAAGTTGTTAAAAACAAAGATCAAAACTTGAACTTAAAAGCAACTTTAATATAATACGAATATTTTGTTATTAATAATGGTGTATAGTAAAGTTATACATCATATTCTTAGTGGTCATCATTTTTATTTCATCTCACAAAAACTTTGTCATTTACATGACGTGTCCTTACTTAGTAGCAAAGTTATCTCATATCTCAGTGATAAACGTGATTTCGTGTAGACTTAAAGTTCAATCGCGAAAACAGTTTTTATGTTCATTGTCCTAGTAACTTAACATGAAAACAATCCGAATCATCATTTCGTCACACAGTTTACGTCTTGCATTAATTACATATTGATTACGTTTTATGATTGTGTTATCGTGTACGTTTCACATGATAAAAAAACTTTCTTCCATCTTCTTATCCACACCGAATTGGTTTTGCAATGTTAATGGTCCTAATCAAAACTGATAATTATTTTCATTCAACTGCAGATTGCGAAGTTATCAGCATTTTCTTATCATCTGGATGTATTGTGCCTATAGTTGTATAACAGTTTCTTTTGCAATAATACAAAAATTATCGAAAATACGTAAAAAACCCAACAAATGCACCAAAATTACTGAGAAGCTTTTTGTCAATTTTATTTCCATGTCGCCGCAAAGTTGGTTTTATCAGTGAAAATAAATGATTCGACTGTACAATTGATAACGAGAAAGTGCAGCCAGTCGGAATATCAATTTCTCGTTAATCTGTAAATCCCACAATATTGCAGCGACGTATATTATATTTTTCTATGTACAAAATTAAAAATAAATCCATAGGAAGAGATATTTTCTTTGACGTAATTCAAATTTTCAGAAGTAACACTGTGTATCCTGTTCGACGTGTATGCTGATATCTAAAGTTTTGATATCATTTATTTTTTACTAGCACAATTAGAATTTCTTAAACACATTTTACCAGAAGCATCGATAACGAATTGTAAAAACGTCGTTTATGCTCACCGTAAAATTGTGTTTTTATTTGTTATAAATCTGCCATCAAAATTAAAATTTTAATCTCGACCGTCACGTGGGAATTGCGTGCTTGTCGAATTTCCGTATACTGCTTAGCATAAGTCATCACATCCGACGAGTTGAGCAAGAGAGTATTTTTTCTTTACTTTTAATAGTGACTGAACGTGCATCGAGAACTTATTAATGAAATTTTCATTAGCACTCACCATTAATTTTTCAGTTTATGTTTTTGTATTATTGCAATATTGTGATGGCTCGTTTGTGATATAGTGCGACCTTCCTTAGGCAACGACGATTCCTTTTCATCTCGCTCTCTAACACATAATAATATAATAAACAAACTTTTGTTTCACGTTCATTTTATTATCAACCGGTAACATTAATGTCAGCGCCTTTATTAATCGCAATAATAAATGCTTAATGGAAAATTGACACGCAAAAGATATACGTGCAGTGTTTAATCAATAGTAGAAAATCAATAAATCCTCATCAATTGAATTCCTGTTGGCAGATACATCTTGAAACCATTTTCTAACTATTTATTACTTCTTTAACATTGTCAATTCCAGTGGACTGAAAAGCATTGACATTAACGCTACTTGAGTTTACCCAATTCGACACTATTTCCGGTTGCCCTTTTCCTACACCAATAATCTCAAACTTTCCTTTATCTCATTGACAATAATGATCGTTTACATACTTCTTTTTGCTTCATGACTATATCAATTATATACAAATTTTTTATTATTTCTTTCACGTCCAATACTTTCGACGTCAGTGACGCATGTTCACTAATTTCCTTCCAACTCATTGTCCGTCAATGGCATCACCGTTCGAACTAAAAATCCCATTCACAGCGTTCATTTGCATCTTTTTAATTTAATTTGATCATTTATGGGAATTCATAGTCGCCATCGAGCTCGCGAATACTCGTCGTAAAATCTATTGGCGACTCGATCGATTGCACTAAATTATGATTACCCCATTATTTACAAAGTATGCCGTACATTCATTATTAAAAGTCTGGTTAAAATATACGTTAACCTGTAACGTCTCGATTAGTGCAAACTTTTTCTCTAAGCGTTTCTTTAAGGAAAAAAAAAATATAAAGAAATACGAGTTTTTGAAATTTCACATCGTTTACGCAGTTGAATCAACCTTCGTCGATCCTTCGACGTCCAAATCATCCCGATTATACGATAATCGTTATCAATGACGCATTAAGTAGATATCCCTTCGTTAGTTAATCGCTGGAATTGGTAGCACTGATTATTACAAACTTCGTAAAAAAAAGAATCCGAAAATTACAACTCCTTAAATCAATTCCATCAGATATATCGAAATTATTCGAAATCTTACTATTGTACAAAGTCGATAAATGAAAATTCACAAAAATAACTGACACGAATAAAAATACCTAATTTCATATACCGAGTTTTCAATTGACCGCAAAGGGATCTGCCCTTTTTCGCACTGTCGAAAATACATCCAAGTTACGTAATAACGTTCACTGGCAGTTAAAGAGACTGTAAAGTATAAAAGGCTTACAGTCATCGTGAAGTGTTGTAGACGTTATACATGAATTTTGTACAGTATACGAACAATTAACGTAATTGAATCGAATCGTCACGAAGAACAAAACGATTGAAAACGCAACTTCGTATAATATTTCCATCCGCGATTAGAAAACCAAAGGCCGATTGTACAGCGAGCGTCCTGGTTTTGTATGAGAGACAACATCCCCTAACAACACGCACTCGATTTCGCACCCGACGTATAGTTTCTAAAGCTTTCAAATGCGCGCGCGCACGCGTCGTCATCATCCCCTAAAGTCAGACCCTGAGCTCCTCCATTATCTGTTGATGATTGTGTCCTTTCTTCAAAGTACCGCCACCGACCATCGCCATGCTTTCTTGCTGCAGCTGATTGGGACTGATGATAAGATTTTGTCCAGTCTTTCCTGGTTTTGTATTCTTAGGCGGTGGCGGTGGCATTGGCACGTGACAAGAATTATTTTGCAAATCTGCAAATTCGGGGGGCGGTATATGCTGAATGTGATGTCTCTCTGTTTTTGTTTCCAACTCTCCGCAAATGTTGTTTGGCATTTGACCATTTTCTTGACGCTTCTTCGGACAGTTGTGCTGATTCTTGTCGCGCTGATAATAAACACCCGCGAAGATGAGAACGTTCAGGATCAGGAGGCTGCAGCCTATTGCTATCGTTACACTCAGAGCTGTCGAATACGCGGCGAAACCATCTTCTGGTTGTGGCGTAGCTTCCTCGACGGCTAATTCGCTTGGGAGAGCCGTGGACGTGTTGTGAATTTTTTCTGTGGTTAATTCGACCGTTGTTGGTTTTGTGGTTGTTGGTATCCTTTGGATAAATCTGGGCGGCACCTGAATTAAGAGAAATAAATTCGTATTAGATGGATAATTGGAATAAGATTTTATAGGAAATAGAATCATCTTAAAATTCACACCTGTTCTGCATCCAGCAGGTGATGAGATCTTGGGACGTCGTCAGATCCTGGTTTGTGAAGATCAGGCACCAAGTTCAGCCAGAAGGACAATCTGTGTGCTCTATAATGATTCTTCAGTTTGGATTTTATATCTGTAACAAAAATGTAGTAATAATTTATTAATGAAAACATTGCGTTTAACTGCTGTTTTGATTGAATCAAGATTAAATATTTGTTTTTAATCTTATGGCAATGACAAAAGAAATTAATCATAAAAAGAACTTTCTTAAGTCCTCCCTATTTCTCATTGATGATATTCCATTTGATAATTATGGAGATTTGAATCATGAAAATGAATGGGGATGAACAATTTTCACTAATTGCTATCAGCCAGCGATACTAAAGCCATGAGGAGATTGGGGGTTGAAAGGATACAAGGGTACTCGGCTTGTACACTTAAATAGGTACTTATCAATTGGAGTAAGAAGGGTAGGACGTATCCAGGTACGTCAATATAGATAAAAAAAATAGAAATGGACGTAAGACGTCGTCTGGAGGGTTGGAAAGTGAAGGCGAGATGGTAGTAAAGCTTAGGTAGATGATGTAAAAGGATGGTGGTAGGATTGACTGTGATAGCGTAGAGGGGGCGATAAAAGGGAGAATCTGGTGAGTCGGAATAAAAAAAGAGGGCGCCACGACCGCCATTATACGTCAGTTTATTCGTAGGGATGACGTGGTTGGTAGACACCTTTCATTTCTTAAAGTAATGGACAAATCAACGAGGGTTTTTCGAATTTCGAGAATTTTGATCTCAATCCCACATAGTTAACTTTTAGACAGCAAAAATGAACCTGCATTCCCAAGTTCTGTACCACTTCCAGTTTTTAAAGGGTATTTAACGGACCCTGCAAGATAGCGGGAATTTTTCAAAGCTCTTCAGGCAAAGGATTATAATTGGTAAAATACCTATACTGAGGTATTTCTTATGCACGGCTTCATAGGCAGTCCATTCAATATTCTTCAATTTGGTGCGCTCAGGCCGTGAACCTGGTGGTCCAGGATCTGGAGTCCCCTCATTAGGATTCCTAAATAAATTTAATTACTGTTAAATAAGAACTTCTAGCATAAGTGTAAATATTATATTTTTACCATCCATCTAAGTAAAATTGCTCACCCGGTACGTGCGAAGTTGGTGAAGTACAGTATGACGCTTTCTGACAGGGCCAGTTCAGCTCTTGTATAATTCTTGGGCCAGTGAGCAAGACCACCAACCAATGGTGCACCAAACAGATAGGGCAACTCTTCGCCATGAATACAACCCTGCCGCTGTAACGAGAACAAAGTTCTTTTAAATTAAAGATAATAAATATTTATAACAAGTAATTCCGATGAACTTTTTCGCCTTTTCTATTACCCTAACTTTTTATATGATTAAGAGAATATTTTTGAAATATAATTTACACTTTTTCTTCTTCTATTGAATAAGCCAGAGTCTTTTTTGATTTTATTTTTTTTTTGAAATTTTAAATCCACCCATCCACAGCTTCCATAACGCATGGTACAATATCGCAGTGAGTGAAGTATTGATGGTATTTTAACGACACGGACGTCGCTCGTATCTCAAAGAAAAAGCTTTTCCTCCCGTTCCCGTTTCTACCAAAGATATTGAGACCAAGACTGCAGAGAGCAAGTGTGATATGTGTTCCTGCTCGACTGGCTGACTACTTCCCATCCTGCCATCCCTTTCTGGTCTAACATCAGGCTTCTCTACTTCCACCACTTGACTGAACGTTTGACTGAGCGAGGGATTTTCCAAGTGCGCTTTGACCTACTCTACCATCCTATTCTCACATTTGATCCCAAGGACACAGCCGGAACTCTAGAATTCTTACTAATGCAAAAGTCTCGCACCGTTTCGACGTCCTCTTGAAAGGACTAGGCGTCTCCTTTGTACGTGCGATGACTTTTCATTTATTTCCTCAAGGTAATCCCGCATCTCCTCTCGCACCTTCGATTCCATCCAACGTACAGTTCGCCCATGAAGTATCAAATAGACGAAGCCGCGAAAGCGAGTGGACTACGTGACTCGAATATTCTGGACCACAAGAGACTCTTCTCCCCACAAGGACCAGATGGTCGAGTCCTATGCGATAAGTTGAAGAAAGATCGAGATACGTCATCGCTAGGACTTTATGAAATAATAAGAGCGAACGCATCCGTACCGCCGAGACATTACATAACCTAGAAAAAAAAAAGAAAAAAAAATATATCTGAGACCGGAAACGGACTCGATCGTTCTTTGTCGAATATAATGGCGAAAGATATTCACTTATTCCCAAGTGAGTAACGTATGTCATGGAATCTTAAAGGCGGATCCCGTAATATCAATGTGAGATCCTTGTCAAGTTTCACGCACACTTTCCTGAATTATTAAGTCGCGTTCCTGCTGAACGACCTTCTAATAATTTGAAAAATCCTACGAGGGATGCCATTGTCGAATGATTTAGTAGGGATACTTTAGTCAAATGATTTAAGGTCTCATTCGCTCATTCTCTTCCTATTCTTCCTTTCTCATTCTCTTTTATATCCACGGACGTTTTGAGCCAGTGGAAGTAATATATACGTGTCCGAGGGTGGTCCTTCCCAGCAGCCACTTGCCTTCCTGTCTTGTTGAACGAAGGGAGGAACCCGCCATTGGCTTCTCGACCCTTCCGAATGATTCCTAACACTCGGCGAGCCAGCACACGCGGTCGAAGGAAGGACTAGAAAATTGCTTTACCCTTACCAGGACCTTTGGAAATACTTGGACTATCGTTGCCATATACCCATGGTATATCCCCTTGGCTTGGACAATTTATAGAGGGGAAAATTCTCTGGCTGCCATGGACAGCTGGATTTGTTCTTTTTTTATTTCCCCTTCTCTCGGCTATCTTCCCACACATGAACTGCCTCGAAGCTCTTTGACTTTTCGCATTACCTTTGACCAAGCGTCGCTCACACGATCGAGTGCTGGCTTTGAATTCGTGACATTTTTCAAGCCTATAGAAAGTTACACTGGCCTGTTAGTTATATCGACTGTCAAGATATCAGGTTGTAACTCAAGCTATACGTTACAATTATATTTTGTGTAACCGATTGATTCGTATCGTGTGACATTTTTATTTATCCTTCATACAGGCGCGTAGACTTGGAGTAAAAATTTACTGAACTAAAATTTCGATTCATGAAAACCCCCCGTGTATCGTTTGAGTCTCTTTGAAAAATGGTATTTAACGTTTGACTTTTTTCAGTTACTTTTTAGTACCTGTATCGTGGCTGTGGAAATGCGAAACTCACTCTTTGTAGAATTCAAGAGGTATTCGTATGCAAAGTAAACCATGAGGGTGCTATAGCAGGTAGGAGTGATGGTAGACCAGTCAGTAGAACATGGTGCAGGTTTAACTTTGGAAAAGAGTCTCTAGTACAAAAGTGAAAATGGAAATATTCGTGGCTACAAGTATACACGTTGATTCGTACCACTCGCACTAGTTTACATGCACGTGTACTTTGTATACAGAAAGCCTGAAACCGCATGTGTTTAAATAGAAAATTTCAAATAAACTTTCCACAGATTTAGCTACCAAAAAAAAAACCTCATAGATGATAACCTACGCAAGCAGACTTTATGGCTCTTTGAAATTTCCTACACACGCGTTTAATGTATGAATATCTAGTGAAGATAAAAAGTAACTCCACGAATCTCTCGGGTTAAGCTAAAATTACCTAAGTCGTGTGCAGCTTTGTATTATTTAACATGGCTTATTCTGTCTTGAGATTTTGTTAACGATACATTAGGATTCTTCAATTATTTATTAAGTACCTAAGGAATGGACTTTAATACAGTTACAATGAACGGTAAGAAGCCAGACTATATAACAGTAACTATATATTATTTTCTTATGGTTCACAATATCTAACCATGCTATTGGAGTATATGACTTTTATCCATTTGTGATACATATATATAACCTTAGAGAATAATGTCCTGAGAATCAATCTACGTGGTTCAACATCGCTAACCAGTTATATCCTTTAGCACACACGGGTTATCGCACCTCGTTGGCTGACGTAAAATCGATATTCTAAATTTAAAGTCGCGCCAATACCCCTGAAGCGATGTCTGCCTTTGATGGTTACTTGGCACCGCGTTTACGCGCTTAACCGTTACTTCGATCAGCCGACCGTACCTTGAGTGCTGGAATACATTATATAATTTCTTGCTAAATGCATCCCCATTTAGAGTGAAAATATCGTCGGGTAAAAACATATCGCTCCACGTACAAGGTATATAGACAAGTACTATCCGTAACGTGGTGTTTAAAATTGTTTTTTTGTTTCCTTCACAACATTGTCAGTTACTTCAGTGAAGTTTCAGGACTGAGCGTTCGCGTTTAAATAGTTTTAGGTGGATGATCGTTAATCTTGTACGCGTAGCGCCTCTTGGCAATTAATCAACTAGTGATGCATATGCACGTGGTGACGCATAAATCCTCCACGTGTAGCACGTATAATTATAGATTAAATTTCATTCAAAGTTTCAACCGGCTAAGCAAGGTAAAGTCTGGTGTTAGATTCCCCGGAGAAGTTTCACGAATCAGATACTGTATAAGTAATAACTGTATATCAGTCCTTTGGGGCGTTTCTGGAACAGCAAGTGTACTATCTATATACATATATCCAGGACTCCTCTTCTCCTTCAGTTTTATCCGGAAACGAGGAAATTAGCTGGGAAATAACCGTAGCGATGGTTCCGTTGTGAAAAAAATTTTCCATCGCCAACAACGAGTTGAGTCGTGGACAAAAATTATAGTTCCAACTAAGTTCCAGTTTCAGGATGAGAACTTGCCAAGCTATAGAACGTAATTAAACTTGATTTAATTGGGCGTTCGGGATGAGTCCTCGCAGTTAGAGAAAAGAGAGTGTATTACCTGTATGCGATAATGTCCTTATAATCATACAGTTTATTCCCTTCAGTCAAAGATACTTCGTAAAAGACATACCTGAGGATAGTCACCGAATTTCGTTTGATAGTCAAACACGTAGAGGTAGGAGTTCCTGTGCGATTGACTGTGAAGATCCGCGGTTCTCGTTGCCGGGGCAACTGTGTTTGCATCTGCCAAGGCCTCTAGTGTTTCGTCTCTAAATTAAAAAACAAGGGTTTACTCTTCGATGCAATGCGTATATTCGTAAATAAGGTTTAAGATGTTACCTAATATTTACAGGATGTTGAACCGGCCTCTCCCAGTCAGTATACTCGTTGATAATCGTCGCCAAAATTTCCGGCTGATGATACGTGTAAGTGTTGCGTACAAATTCGCGCAATATTTTCGTTCTTCTGTCAGCCTCGATACCATACTGAGCATCTTCGGCAGTCAGCGAGAAGTAGGCCTCGGATCTTACGACGCCAACCATAAGATCGTATCTGCGTTAGTGAGAGACAGATTATATAAAAAAATTATGATAACAAGTTTATAGGATTTTACGATTACTTTCTTTTTTTATTTCGCCAGTTCTTTTTTAATTACAAGCAAAGGCAATATCCTGATATCGGAGGCATTTGCCCCTGGATTTCCTCGTGTATTTAATGTCGACGTCGTTGTTGGGCGTCATTTTTCTTTTTTTTTTCGCAATCCGAACCCAGTCCAGTCTCTCGCTGGCTATAAAGCCCCGTAATGAGTTTCGAGTTTACATCCTCCGATTCTATATTTGTTGTTTGGACGAATCCTCATATCTCACCAACGAAAACAAGCAAATACTTTTTACCTTTGCGCGAGTTTATCCAACTATAGTGGTACATAGGTGGAGATGGGAGATGGGTGTACTTTATACCGTTGTATCCATATAGAGTGCATTCGTATAGTATAAACAAGCACATGCACACTTCTATGGTCGGTACTCGGTTTTTTTGTAAATATTAAAGCAAATATTATGGCTCTACATTCACGTTGATAGCGCTTGGCTATTTGCGGAAAATGATAAAAAAATAACGTTTTTACAGGGAATAGCATGTACAAGCTTATCGCTGAAGAGTTTCAACGTTTAGTCTATGAGGTGTGACGCATCGAAAATGACGTAATAAAATTTTTTTTCTAATTCAATATTACTTAATAACTCTAGATATTGTGTATAAAAGTTGCATTTTTAGCATATAACGCATTTATATTATTAATTATAATATTAAATACGAGAAAGGACTGAGAACGTTATGGATGATATTAAATTATTGAGAAATATTCGAGCACGAAATGTGATTTGGACTTGACGAGACCAACTGCGCTTTCGGTTAGAAGTTTAGAGAGAAGTTAGCGCCACGATCGCTTGGGTAATACAATTTTAGTATATTAATTAAAACTCAAGGAATATTGCATTTTCTCGAGTATTCAGTGGAGTATAGAGCAATGATCGAAATTATGAATAATTTGTAAATGACAGATATGCAAAAGTCTTTTGAATTCGTATAATCGGGTCTGATAAATTTGAGCCACGGGTATACCTGTCTCTCTCTTACGTATGCAATTCCCGATAAGCATATCTCTCTCGCACTCAGGGCAAGTATAGCAAATAACGAAATTCGAGCAATCAACTGGGCTTATTCTCTGATTGATCGATCAGCTGATACCAAACGATAACTGATTAAAATCGCGGTAGTCAAAACTAATTAGTACATCTGAACACAGCAGCCTTGCGAATATGCTTTTTGAATAAATTATACGGTCTGTCGAATAAAACGTGGGTGACCACCTGAAATTTTCCACGCGTCGGCTGCTCATTCAGAAGGTAAATATAATGCACGATGTTATGTGAAATTTCGACAGGAATGTTAAAATTCCAACGATCCAGGCAGCGATTTCACATCCGTGCAAGTAAATACGTAGGTAGGTACGTGGTCAGATACCGGAAGAGCAATTCCATGATTTTGCGGATAATTGCACGTCCGATTACTTTTCCAGAGATATTTGCCTAGTGTAATAGCGCTTATTAACTTTTACGACTGTACTTGGATGCCTGTTTCACGGGGGTAGCTCCATTGGGTCATTCGTGTGAGATCGGCTTGGATTGGTGTTTTTACGGTGCACCCATATCAGTTCGCAACGCTTGTCGTACCTACTTACCTACCCTTACGAGAAACACTACCCCTGTACTTTCATTTGATTTTTGTCGTTATCACAAAATTGTATACATTAAGGCAACTCGTGACCCTGAGAATTTTCGTACATCCTCGTGTCCCTATACTCTTCCATCACTCTTTACAATTTTTCTTGCTTTGAATATTCACCCTCTTTTTCCAAAAAAATATTCTTGCACTATAACTTTTTCTTGTTCTGAGAGGGATGCTATTGTAAGTATGGAAAATGATATATTTGAGCAAGGCATGTCCATGACGTGCCAATTTCTTACAGTTTTTCGGTTCTTTGACTCGGGAGGTTTCTTTGAGTTAAATACGTAGTTCGATCGTATCTCCTATTTTTAGTGATTTCCCTTCTTGTGTTTTGTGGACTTTTTAAGATTTGAAAAAATTAACTTCAAGATAAAATTGCACGGTTCCAATATGACTCAATATGATACAATAGATATAGTAATCTCGATGCTAACAGGTCAGAGAATTGTGTATAAAAAAAAAATAGTACCATTCACCCTTTACCGACAGATATCTCATGGATTTCATGAAGGGTAACAATGGCAGTGGAAATCTCAACTGTTATTTAAGTTTATTGAGTAGGTATACAGTTACCTTGACAATTTTGCCACCACGTCTTTCCTCAATAGTATACTGTTGAGCGTGTTTATCGTGTCAACCTGTAGAGTGAAATCCTGATCCTCAGGATCCCCAGGATCAATAACAACCCCATCTATACTGGGTCCGAATGCTGGAGCAAATTCCAAACCACGTACTGGTACAGAAACCAGTGCGTTCAATGGAACATCCCTTAAGCAGCGTAGCAGTGTCTGTGGATCGCCTGGAGTCTGAAAAAAAAAGTAATCAAGATGAAGTAACACTGCCATATATTTTTTATTATTATAATCAACAATATTTTTCCAAACAAGTCTCCATTAAAAATCTTAAAATGTCAAACATCTGTTTAGTAAAGTTCTTAACATTCTTTTATATTAAATTCAGATTAAACGTCAATCGTGACATATTGTTATCTCAGCCAATGACAATCACAGAGACGTAGATACGTAAACGAATGATCCAAGGCAGGGCTGGTAGAACCGCGTAGAACACAAGGGAGGTCAAATGCTTGTAGGAAGCATTAGGGGTATCCAGAAATAGGGGTGTATTTCACAGAAATACACGTAGTAGGCAGAGACGGTCTATGGTTCGTGCATAATTGTTCAGAAAATTATAGAATAATCAACGATTGTTCATTAGGCGAACAAGCTCAGCCTGAAAGGGTGAGCGGGTTGTGAGCAAGGGTTAAGCATGTTGATTTCTGAATACTGCTGGACCGTGTTTGAATGATTTAATTATATTATTATTATCAATGATACTTACTGCTGAACAATTTAAATGTTTAGCCACTTGCATTGCGTAATTGGCTGCACCCCTGATCAATGCCCATGGTGACAGCGCACTACCGGACATGAGGATCCCACGATGAAAAAGTAATCCTGAAAAGAAGATAAAAAATTGATATCTGATATCTGAATTCATATTGCAGTACGTAGATACGTATATAATATGGATGCATCAGCTTCTGGCTAGACTGGTATAAGGAATTCTGCATTTTATTTATAAGATTCTGGGTGACTGAAGTCATATGCATTCCACGTATTGACACGTCACACTGTAAAGTCCTACGATATTCACGTTCCTGAAATATATTAAATTGCAAGTGTCGAGGTCAATATGCGTACGGTATAAATTTACTGTACATGCTATACCCAGGTTATAAAATTCAAAAGAAAGATAACCTTACGATATAAACTCGTGGTTATTTCGATGCTTTGTATTCGGCATGTAACGTAATACTTGTTATCTTGTAGAAAATTCTGATTCAAGATTTGAATTCTACTTCGCAAAGTTGATGAATATAAAATAGAATATTATCGAGAAAGGAGAAACGTATCTGTTGTGATTGTGAAACATGGTATAACGATTACTATACCGTATCTCTGAGTAGCACGACGCTAAAGTATATTAGGTTATGCAACTGTCTTAACCTAATATTCAAAGGACAAGAATATAAAGCGCGGGTTATTTGAAATTCCATAAGGAAAGTTATATATAATTCTTGTTATTTGCTACACTGTTTTCTTCTCAATGACAGTTGCCTTAATTGAAATTGTTGGACGGTCGAAGAAGGCTCTTGGATGTAGTTTCCTCTGGTAACACAGGTGGTTGCATCTAATGATACGACGCAATGATAATAATGCTGTTGGTCCTTTCGAGTTTCATGTTGATTTGATTGCTCGCTGGATGCGTTCGGTTCCATTACTAGATAACATGTAAACCGTACAGTGCGGAAGTACAGCCGTTCCCGTAGAGCAGGATACTCGGATGCTTACGTGAAATTGGGCACAGCACAAATGGGGTTGGCCGCTTTGGCAGATCGTTGCTAATACTGATTCTGTTTGGTCTGCCACTTGATAGAGAGTTTCAAGCCGGCGGCTAGGACCGATCCGTTTAAATTGCATCAACGGGAGGATTAAATTCGATCAATTAGATAGAAAGGGATTCTAGTTATCTATATACTTTTACTGTAGAGCATCACGAGAGCGAAGGGTAATGGATCAGGAATTCCGCCATTAAATCGAAATTTGTAACTGTACTTATTTTTTCACTTGACCTATATCAATTGTCGACTTACTTTTTCTCACGGTTATACATAAATTATATATAAACGATATTGGACTCAGGTTATAATATTCGGATTGCTAAGATATCAGGATATCACATCCATTTACCGTTTTATATAAATTACAAAAGCAGAGGTAAACACGTATCCTACTCTGCAGGACACATTGACAGGTAGCACCTGTCTTAAATTATCTGTCAAAGATCTTGACGTGAGTTTTCCTGGTTGAAGCTGATAGCTCGAGGAAGTCGTTCGATACCTGCCACGTAGAGAAATGGCGAAAATTTTTTTTTTCATCCGTTTCTCCATCGTTCTCCGCCTTTCTTTTTTCTTCGTGCGTTCAGTAGTATCGTCTTGGGTACTGTTTTTCCGGTGCTCGTACATTCTCACCGGGACGCGGTGATCCCAAAAAAAAGGAAGAACATACAAAAAACGGGGGAAAGGAAAAAATAAAAAAAGGTAGTTTACCGGCGCATCCCTTTTATCGCTATCTCGTGGCTGGGACATCTCGGCGTAGATGCAGCAAAGGATAAACAGCGACGGGAAGGTCCACATTTTTCCAGAATGAATATATCTCCCGGTCGAGTTAGCCAGTGCTTCTGCAAATGCTTTGCGAGCTTCTGGCGACAGCTTTGCGGTTCACCACCCTCCGACTCTCATCCCCTCATCTACCCTCTGACACTTTAATCTTGGATATTCCGTTAGTTATTTCTAGTCTTGGCGGTTAAAAGGGTTAACCCAACGTGACGTTAATTATTCAAGGATACGTGGATACGATATGCTCTAAGTCCTGGTTGTGTTTTGTACCAAAAGAAAACCCCATGGTGAAAGTCGACGGGGCATAATGAAGAGGGTAACAAAGAAAAAAAAATCCCATGACACAGTAGCGTGTCGCTTTATCCAAATTTTCTAAAAAAACACGATAAAGAGTACAAAAATGATAAGAGTAAAGAAATTTTCATAAATAATAATAATAATACGTACTGTCAGGCACGGCGTGGCTGGTCATCAGAAAGTTGACGCAAGCAGATCCTGTACCGTGGCCAATAAGAGTGACGTTACCAGGATCACCGCCGAAATAGCCAATGTTCTCCTGGACCCAGTGCAATGCTGCGATTTGATCCATCAGCCCGTAATTAGCCGGAGATCTCAAGTGCGAATCGGTGTTCGCATTCAGGAAGCCTGCAACCCAAAGCATCGACTTACGATTATTCTAGGATCTGGTTAATCCTACTTCGATTCCCTAATGGTGGCGCCACCTGTCTAACAGGAAAGCCTCGACGACAGCCCTCTTGGCAGACACGAATCGATTTCGAGTCTAGTGGAATCGTTTCCATAGACAGTCCTGTAACTGCATTTAAATACATTTGAATTTTTACCCGTCCATGACGTAAACTCGTTTCGCGCATTCCATAACAAGTAGATTTACTGCTGCCTACCAGAAATCACAGTGTTCGCGTTACGAGACGAATCGAAAGAAAAAGGAGGTTGCATCTTCGCGAGAAGACAGTGCGGGCTCTCTTATAGTAAGAAAGGAGGAAAGAACTTTGTCCATTTACGGTGACAGCTGTCGTACGTGAACGGAAGTCGAAGCGAGCTAGATTTCCGTAGTACTTTATTGTTGGCTGAAACGAATAATACCAAGGGGAAGTTTTAGGATTGAATTCGCTTATATTTTTCAATTGGCAAACGCAATATATAACACCGTCTGGAAAAATATTTCTATTCGGTTTGTCGACGAGCTGCCCTTACGGAGGGTGTAAGGCCTGACGTGTATTATTATTAACCGCTAATAAATCGATAAAGTTTACATAAACATGACGGTATACGATATCAATCGATGACGTACTAATATTTATAGCAGTTCATATATCTACTGGTTCGGGCAGGGCCTACCCCCCTGACAAAGAGGGATGGATGCTGCATGGACGGATTTCTCTACCCCTCGTCATACGCTACGAGTAGCAACAAGGATATTGCTGTTAGATATATGTTATATATATATATATATATATATATATATATAAAGCAGATCTGTGTAATATATAGTTTGTAATATTGACGACACGGGGGATCTGAATTCTTGAAGGGGGAAGATACACCACGGCTTAACTAGGATCTTGGATATTTATTTTCTTCCTACAACGCACTCCAGTATTTTCCACTTTAGTCTATATAGCATCTCCAGCTTCCTCACTCTCTTACATTAGTTTACTGTCAATGTATATATTTTATTCATTGTCTTCTTTCCCCGTCTATAGTCAGCCTAACCAACCGGAAAAACGATAAGGGCAAGGTCTTGCGTGCAACTAAAATTGAGGAAAGGTGCCAATTGTCTTTGGCTGTTGAAGAAAAAAAAGAGAAAAAAAGTCTCTTCCACTAGCGTGTTTCCCGTTTTACAGTAACATTTCAGGGTTGAGAATCCAGTGCTTGAGGTTGCCTACTTCTTAATGGCGTAGGGGTCGCTCGATTTTCCTTCCGAGTTTTATCGTCCTGATGGCTCCTAGTCGCGGCCAGGACTTTTATAAAACCGTTGTCCCATCCGTCACTGGCACCCTTAATAAACTTCTTGAGCGCGGCTTCCATTGGACTCACGTTAAGACCTATCTTTTTCGGACATTTTCTCTCTTTTTCTTAAGCTGACAAACGTCCGGGCATTCAGGTTCTACTGGATTTTTGGCTGCGACCTTAGAAAAAGCGTCTAACCGCTTTCGGTATGCTTAGAGAGGGTACGCTAGTACCAATTGTTATATACATGTTTATATAATTGTATAAAATTAAATTTACTTAATTGAATCAAAAATTTCGAAAGGTTTAGTGTTAGGTGATATATGTACGTGAATGAGTGTATTGTAATTAATGAAAATAATAGGAAAAAAAAATCAAGCTCGGATATCTATATGATATTTTCTTTTAAATAATTTTACCGAACAGTGAATGTAAATATACCAGTATTTATTTATGCTGTTGGAATTAGAGGAGGTAACATAAATTATGGATACTTAAGAATTCTATTAATTAGGGAAAGCGGAGATACAACACGCTAAGGGTGTACCATCTTGGTAGAAGACGTGGGAACGGGGATATGGATAGTTATTATAAAACGATGAAGGTAGCGCGAAAGCGTCTTACAAAGGGGAAAGAGGGTTGGAATTTGCTAGCGTAAAATTATCATGAAATTACAGCGAGCTCGCTCGTCTCAAGTGTCCTTACGCGGGGAATACAATTTCCAAATGAGGAGTGAAATGGGATGGAAAGTATGCAGGAAAAAATTAGTACCAACCGGTACACAATTGTATGAAGATACGTTCACCGTGTATACTTCTCACAATGTATACTAATTTTCCTCATTTACCAAAAAAAATTTTACAAGCAAACTACGCTCGCATCCGTTCGTAATTTCGTTTTAAATTACTTTTCTACGATCGATGAAAAATTCGTGTTCGTGTGAATCACCCGAGCCGCTGTTTTTCTTGCAAAATTTCTTTTTGGTTGTATGGGAAATTTGTAATAAAAAAAAATTATTGTACTAACGATCGTAGCCAGGAAATCCCTCGAAGAGATGACGGGATACGTTCTCGTTTTTGAATTAAACTTGCGCCTGTAGTGCGTCGAGTATCGGTTGAGTTTTCGCGAACCACGTGCATTTCCGTGACAATGAAACCCCTTGGAATATTTATGTTATGAAGTTTTTCCAACGTTCGAATCGCGTTCATTGTTTTACTGGGTTGCGTTCGCCGTTACATTTACGACGCGATAATTTACGAGCGTACGCGGTTTTACTCGAAAATCTAGAAAGCCAGAGGAAACTCTAGAAACGTGCACTCGAGGATAGAGGAACCCGTTTACCAGTCGTACGGCTCGTACTTATTTTGTATATATCACTGCGACTGGTAGAACGTAGCCGTACGTAATACAGTACAAGCAGACGCGCAACAGTGAGGCGTGCCATTTCGTCACTCCTTGGGGAAAGATATTACATTTTCGTTTTTCATCACGACTGGAATTTTCCCCGTTGAAAATAACTGCTTCGCTTCAGGTAACGTGGCACGGAGTCAAGAATTTTAGTCTGCCGAAACGGAAGACTTCCTCGTAATGAGTTTCCTATTAGATTTCGTTTGCCGAGGTTGCCAGAGGAGAAACTTTACGATAAGTTTTCGATCCATTTTAGTTCGCCGCTTCCTTACCTTCCGAGCGACTGTCTACCTTACCGACCGATTCGAATTTTTATTTTAAGGTTACAATAACTGTCGTCATTCTTCGCTACGCTCTTATCGTGACGTTCTTACGAACTTCTTTGCGTCCTTTAATGATCACGTAGCGAATTAGGATATTTTATGCTCCTTGGATTAGTTTTATATTGGAGGTAAGAGCTTACCGAGAATTCCCAATCGGTAATTTATGGTGACAACCACGACTCCGCCGTAGCTAGCCAGGACGCTTCCGTCGTAAGGATTTCCGCTGCTCCATTCGTAACTCTCACCGTGGACGAACACGATTACAGGATACCTTCTGCTACCGCCGTCCCTCGCACCGGCTGCCAACAACAAGAGGATGAACAGATAATTAGAGTTAGGCACTAATAAAAATACAGTAATGGCTTTGTTTTATTTCAATTTTTTTTTACTCCGATTCGTCACGTTTGCTATCGTAATACACGCAAACGGTAGTACAAGTAGAGCATTAATCAATGATTTGCATGATAACCATATTTCCTGGTACGGGCTAGTCGTATTATCAGATTTCAAATGACAGATACAAACATAACCTATTTCTATCACGTCGTTTAACTACGGAAGATAATTCCATCGTTAGATTATAAAATGGTTTTGTGTTGATCAGTTTGAAACGGAGTGATAGTAATACTATAAACTTGTTTTTTTCATCGGTCACCATCAGATTCTGATATAGCAGTCAGATTATATACGACAAGTATCAAGTAATAGTGATACTTGAGAAAAGCTTCGACTTCATAAATGTCCAAAGGCGTGTATCGATTCTAACCTAATTCGATGTAATATCAGTAATTTCTAACAGTGATAAATTTAATGCTAATAGGTTTTGGGTATATTTCTTGACGGTGTCAGGTTAAAACCATCTTTGGGTACAGAAGGTTTAAAAGCTGGGTATCTTGAAATTAACTACTTTATGCGCATCGTTGATAAGAATTTCTTTAAAAATATAACTTATCCGATATATAACTATATTAACGAGTTCTCACTATCATTAATCTTTGTCTTCCTCTTTTAGTTTTTGTCGACTCAACGGACGTTATCAAAAGTTCAATAATCAAACGGCGACTGTTGGTACGTTGCGAGGGATTTTGTAAAATGATTAATATTCAAAATGTCCTGACACACGCGTGCATCTGTCGTGGCTTCAATTTATCGTACGCCCATACGAATACACGTACCTACCTACATGCGATCTAACCAGTCTCCCGTAAACTGGCTATAGCACAGTTAGTGTGTTCTATAGCAGCATACTGGAAGCGTAGTTAGACTATCGCGAACATGAGTATGACGTCTGATTTGTTGAATTATGGGCAACGTCCGTCCACCATAACGCGAACCCTGCATATTAGCATGGTATCGACTAGATATAGTTTCTCTTGCGTTACGTAATGAACCTTCTTTACGGTGCTCGAGTTACCGTTTCTTTTATTTATAACACAACAAAAGCCCCTGTCAGTGCGTTAACTTATCACAGGGCAGAATAACGATGGAAGGTAGCTTTTGAAAAAGGCAATTCGCAGATCAGCGCAAGAGTGGATTTTCATTTATTTTCAACCTACGCTGCACACCAGCGAAAAACATACATAAAATGATACGTCAGAGACAGCGAGGAGTAAACATTTTGTAAATAGTTGTCAGCATCTTGAGTCGTTTGAAAACAGAAAATATTCGATATTCAATTCGCCCGTTATAACGGAGGGGGCAGATTATTTTTCCGGTGAATACATTTTCCGGAAGACAGTATCAATATTTGAAGTGACGCGCAAACAATTTTGTGTCCTAGACAGAACAGACTTTACATATTCATAAAGCAGCGTCCTACGGTATGATCGTGGATGGTAAAAGGTCCGCATCCTGGATATTCGTATAAGATCCCTTTCGGTCGATATCGATTTAACAGATTTTTTTTTGGATCAAGCAGGATGGAATCTGACAATACCTAGGCGGAAGACGGGCTCGACTATTCGTTTTATATTTTAATATCGGTCAATATAAGAGACGACGATGTCGGTCGGTCGAAAGTCGTGAGATATTTTTTACCTCGACTTGCAGCCAGCGTCAATTTTGCAAATTAGCCAAGTTTCAGAGAACAATTTGCAAATTCAAGAGAGAAGGAGTTCGCGACTCGACGCGAAATTGTACCTTCCTTTGTTCGGTAGGACGACCAGCGCTGAACTTTGGATTCGTTCTGGCGCCAATTTTATAAATACGTTCGAAACACGAATAAGAAGAGCGTCTGCAGCCGTCACGCCGAGGAAAAGACAAATTAAAGAAAACGAGGTGACCCGAAAATGGGTGAGAGAATCAAACGAATTCCGTGTACTTGCACGGTTGTTACCAGTTCGGCAAAACTTTTATAACTCGCTAATTGAATTTCATAAATTTGAAAATCTCCAAAGAGTTGCCGGCGACTCGACACGTTCTGTTTTGGTGCTCTGCCCTGCTTTCGTTATTTTTTCCTTGTGAGAGTTCTCTGTTCCCCCCCCCCCCGAGAAAAAAAAATTATTCGGAATCCTTAATTATCCTAACATTAAAATATTCCAGGACTACTTTACATTTTACGAAGTGGAAAATAAATTTAAGAAAAAAAATATTCAACCAGAGGGCAAAAAAAGGGACATCATCTTCATTTCGGATAATTATATTTCGCTCAACGGCATCACCGTCCTCCGGACCTTTCCTCGAGGGAAATCTATCCCGTCCCGGCACGCGTGACAATATCTCTTCTCTTGTTACTTACGCACACCGTCAATAACAAAAATACGGTTCCTCGACGCAGATATAATTTAACGCACGTCGCAGTCAAAACATGACGTATTATTACTGACGGGTCGGAAAAGCAATAGTGACGTCATCGACCGTCATCTTCATCTCGATCCCCGTGTGGCCTTACGTCATCTCCAGAGGGCCAAGTGCCAGGGTATCTACCTTGTGTGTACGTTAAAGGTAAGCTAGTTACTTGTTTCGCCGTCAGAGCGCGCAATATACCTTTATACGTCAGGTTTAAATAATCAGGCGCTGGACGTAGCCAATTCAGATTATACAGTAGGGCAAGTGATGAATTCTAATATACGTTTGTTCGTAGGTTTCGAGCCAAATGGATTTTAAAGTTCGTGAGGGCTTTTTAATGGCCGCACGAGGCGCATTATTGTTATCGTTATTGGTACACCGTACTATATGCAATTACATACTTGGATATTATCTACAGCGTGTAGCATGTTCGTTGCGCCTTCCAGTACCTACAGTCGGCAGCGTGGAAGCGTTATGAGATTTAAACTCGAATAATACGGTGTAATCCCGCTTAGCGTGCTAACTATGTGTTCAGTTGTAAGTCTGACTACAGAGAGGGTGGGGTGGGGTGGGGAGGGGTGGAAGGTTACCTACTGTATCTCGGCAACAATCTGAAACTGCTTGGCGTACTACTTCTAACTGGCTTCTAAACCTCCCAACGCTTGAAGTCGTTACGTCGAGGAAAACTGGCTGCGAGGCAAGCCGTTTTCAAGTTTCGTCAGCATGGATATTAGCGAGAGGTTACTGATAAGATAGAGTGGCTGTGTTACTGCGTGTGACATGTCGACGAGGGTTTACATTAAGACCCGTAGTTCCGTGACGATCAAGAGGTTTAAAGAAAAAAAATATATATTAACTTTATAAGGAACACGTAATTAATGGCCTTATTTTTCGAAATTGAACCAGGTCGAGTTTCGTGTGAATCAGTCAATTCTGCAAAAGGATATACGTGCACGTTGGCTTTTCGATTGGCTGCGATTTACTGATGTCAAGTCGGATCAGCGAACAATTTTGAAAAATAATTTCAAGCTTTCCGGGTACATTTCTTGGATTTCCCAGCCGTCAGTACTCGACCTATATTTTCATCGGGCATTTGCAACTCCCCCTTTTCCATTACACTCTGTTTCGTAGGCGCGCGGCTCTACGGTAATCTCGTGGGAACCTTGTCGAAATTGCGTGTAAAATGGATGTAGCTTCCGAGGATTTTCTTTTTTTTCTGCTTCTTCTTCACCTGGTTCTAAAACTCATACCGAGAGGATTTGGTGAATTATGGATATTTATGTAGTTCGGATTCTTTAAAACGTCTGAATGAAATTTTTTTTATCGAGTCTAAAAGAACGATAAGGGAAAAGTATCAGGTATACTTCATTGGAATTGTGTATAAGAGCATATAAACATATATTGGGTTGTCTGGAAAGTTCGAACTCGTGGCACAGTTATAACACGATGACTCAACAAGGTTTATGAAGTCTGTCGTGTCTTTTCAATTATCAGGTAATATCTTGCGCGTTCTTTTTCACTTTGCTCGTCTCCTTCCACTCGTCTACGGTACTCCGTTACTGTCAATCACTGAAACGGGGGTGGGTAATGAGACGAAGGAAAAAAAAAAGAAACTTTACGAAAAGCGACAAGATTGCATCGCAAAGAGACGGTCTGGGTAAAAATTTTGTTTATTCGATTGACGCCGGGTGGCAGTTGACGAGCGCTCCGTCGGGGATCCCGAGGCAAAATTCTCCGGAGAAAATAAGGCCGAGGAAAATAAAAAAAGCAAACGCCCTCAAGTAAACGTTAACTTTTTTATTAAATATACCTATTTCATAAGAAGCGAAATAGGGAGGAAGATTCTGTGAAAAGAAGTCAAATTTAATAACATTGCTTGGTCTTTTTTTTTTATTACGGCAACTACGTACATTTCCCATTCATATATATATATACACACATATATATATATATATCTATATAATACTGTGGTTCCACCATATTGATCTAGTTCTCATATTCCAAACTTTCTAGAAGAACAGGATGAAGTTAATAACCCATGTCATTGGGCGGGAAAAATAATTTATCAAACTTTACCCACTGTCGGTAAAGCAGATTTATTAATTATCCTAGTTATAAGATTAATAAGCTATGTACTCTATAGAGAAACGTAACCACTGTCTTTCGTTAACAGCCAAGGAAATTTGTGTCTGCGCACTAACCAAAACGCCATTGATAATCTTATTGCCGGCGTCTATACACAGTGATAACAGTTTCTCGATTGTTCCTCTCGTCAGATGGAAACAAATCACGAGCCCTGATAATACCGTCCCACCGTGCATTTGCGGTTGGTAGAATTGTTTTGTCAGGTTGAGAATCCACAGAGCGCGGCGAGCGAATGGCGCTCGACGATAATGGGAATAATTACCGATAATACCGGAGATAATGAGGAGTTGTGGCGCAAATAACTTGTGTGTACGTATCCTTGTCAAAATTATGTCGGCGCTCACACATACTTTCTCAAATGGTTTTCCATTAGGAGTTTACTTGGAAATAAAATCAGCTTCCATTGAATTTGAATCTTTGTGGCTGCTTCCTGCCGGATAATGGACTCCGACGATACTTTTAAGCACTCGCGGCTCTCGGCTATAAATTCTCAGTAATACTCCTGAAGCTTTCTTAGGTAAGCATACATCATCATTAATTAAGAATGCGTAAGAAATTTATTTTTTTACTTTTGCATGAGGAAATATGTTTAAGCTATATGCATTTTTTAAATGCACAGCATACATAAATTTATGGGAAAAAATGTGTGAGTTATTGCGAGTGGACTATAAATGTATTTTAAAATTTACTTTTTGTAGAAAAAAATTATCGGGATGGACCCCGTCAGGTTAGGGATAGTGGGTATTGATAAGAAAAAAGGAGATCCGTAAGTGATACAAATCGTTCGGGAACTGGTAGAAGACACTGAAGTGGGTCATAATTTAAATGGGACGGTTTGGCGAAATGGACAATAATCGCAAAATCTCCCGGTCTACTTGGTTACTTCAATATTTATTTTCCATTTGAAATATTAATATTAATGGTGTGTCGCCGTGACGGCTGTACCCAGGCTTAAAGTCCTTTCGAGGCAGCTTCCCGTCGCTCGCATAGAAATCGAATTTTAATCCACAAACTTCCGCAGTCACTGTACGACGTACTGGTCTGCATAGGTGTTGGTGAAACTAGTTTTATTATCACTCTCGTTATCAAGTACCCACGTGATTTCTTCTAAAGTCCCTAGTCCACGGTCGCGGGAGATATTTCAAATGCGCATATGGAGAAACGACCTGAGAAGTTTATGCAAATTAAACGGAAAACCATGAGGAGTGGTGAAAAATAAAGAAAAAATAAAATGCTACCGGAAGTGCAGAAAGGAAAAGAAAAGTACTTGGTGCCAACAAGTGCGAAGGAGAGTCGACAAGTGGAGCCAGGTTATACAGTGGGAAGAGGCAATTTATGCATTACTTCGAGCCTCGCGTTGGTATCGCCTACACGATATTTCATGCAAATCAACCTTTATTAATAAAATTATTCAAATTTATTAATTAATTTATTAATATCAAAAAATTTTGTCAATCAACCTCTACGCCATTGGCAAACCTTTAAGATTTTTAATTTCCAATAGTCAGACACTGTTATACAGACTATTTCGGTTCGAATGTAGATTTTATTAGCTAATGTCAAAAAATGATTAAGCTAACTTCACAACTATTAGTTTTCAGGATATTCTGTATATAAAATCATAGCTAGAAGACTCGAAGGATCAGTTTGTCTGGATTCAAGATTCGGTTCAGGATTATATATACCACTAGTATAAATTGAGTACAGTACATGCCATGGGAGGATCCATACGTCCGACCCGGTTGAGGTTGACTACCCTGTAGGTACCTACTCAACTGCTTAGACCTCCCATCCACCCCCTTATATTCTCAGGATTGTTGAATTAAATAATTTATTATATACTGTTTGCAGCAGAATGAAGTGCGCACGTGTGAATACCGCTTTAAGCTGGATTAAACTGTGGGTTAATGCAGGAGCCAGTGTTCTCGTGCAAATCCTCTTTGATTTTTCTCAGGGATTTCCACTTTGTCTCTTTTCGTGAAAAACGTTGCTGCTCGACACTGAGTACACAGAGTAGAGAATTAAGTTGGCGGGTACACAAGAAAGGCGGCAGGAACCAACGAACTGGCGAAGGTAGAACGGAAGTAAAAACGACGGAAGTGTCTATAGATTTACTGGAATCAGTAAAATCTGTCGGTGAAAGATAAAGGATGAAATATCCGCGTATCTTGGAAGCTCTTAAATCCTAGAATGAATTCAAAGTGTTGAAACACCTTAATTTCCACGTCTACTGCTTCTCTCTCGTGGCCAGAGCGAGATATGGTTGGCTTTTGAATGAGGGGCTGAGTTTCGAGTCTGGCCATTGCAAACTTTTCAAGCACTTAATTAGCTCTCAAATCCTACGTTCTGTTTGTTTCATTTTTCTATTGTTTATATTGCGGCGGTTTCAACATTTTTTAAAAACCAGCACAGCCACAGGTCTCTACCAAAAGTGGCGGAGCTCTTAAATTTTAATAAGGCCACTTAATTAGCTCTTAAGTAGCTGCTAATTTTGCAATAGATATTATTTCGTTTTTCACCACTGGTGACGATTCCGGCCTTATCGACCTTACCAAAACGCTTTTACCAGCTGTCTCCTGAAGAGTCAATAGTTACCCAGTTTCTTTTAAGCCGTCTTTCATAACAGAATCGAAGTTTATAATATATCTGTACTGTTATATACTCGAGTACGACGTCTCATTTTCCTCGTGCCACTGCAATGCATTTATTTCGTCCTACTTCAATCCTACTTCGTCTTACTTCAAAACGCAAGTCTCCAGCAGGAGTGCATATCAATAGTACCAACCAGTTAAAAATTGAGTGCACGTCCTCAGTAGTAACGGAGATTCTTCACGATTAAATGACACTGAATATCCATCATTGTAACAGCATTATGAAAAATTCATAGAAAATACGGAGATTACTTTCTAATATCATTTTCCTCGTGCACCGTGTATATCTGCCTTAAATTTTAATTTTTATCAAATTCATTCATTTTCGTATCTTTCGGTAGTCAAACGATTAGGATTCAAGTTTAAAAAAGAGTGCTAGAAATATGCAATATAAAAAGTCGAGAGGTTTCCGGATCGATAAGTGACCGGAAACCCGTGTCGCAGTGACGTCACGTCCGTCTACTTAGTACGGTCGTCTACAGCACGTTTGGCAACCGACGTGTTCGTGACATAAGAGGATACGAGGATGCGCCTTGAAATACCTCGTAGGACTCGCTAATCCTTTACAAATTTAATCAACCCTTCGCGCATATCCACCTTCTTCGACAAACATCTCCTTCAGCCATCTACAGTCAGACTCGTGTAGCTTCCTGAAATATATTCCATAGGAAAATTCTAATTAGACTCGGCAAGGTTGGAGGTGCCGAGTTACTCGAGTAACATCCGGTGTGTGGTTGCTATAGTCAGTATAACTGTATACGTACAAGTATAAGAGCTGGAAGATATTTTAGTGTTGCGTTAATTTGCCCGGTAATATGGGAAATCCAAAATTTTGATAAACCATCCGATTTACTTGGGATCAATTTTCACTTTGTTAACCAAATATTGCATTGTTTGTGTAACGACTTTCTATATCATCCAATATTCATGGTTTTGAGTACAGCTTCGGCAGTACCTACTGCCTATACGCGTATATCTATACGTGCAGACGCTAATTCGAACTTGGAATATTGGTGCATCGTCCTTTGGATAAGGACATGGTAAAACTTTAGGATGCACATGGGAGATTCATTTCCTCTTGGCCTCAAAGCGAAGCCTATTAAATTCTCGAGTGGCGTCTCCGGAGTAGCTCAAAGGAGACTCGGCTCTTGGAGCTGATACAGGTAATCGCGAGAATTCCTGTGGTATTTGGCTTCAGGGAAATTTCTAATCAGATAACATATCCGTGAAATTGGCACCGTCTACCGTTTCATTACGTAAACATACGTAATGCATGTTCGTGCTATATATCTGTATACAAATACATATCGCAGCTATCACGTGTCAGGATGCAATTTAAATTTTTTTGCAATCGATGCGCTTATACGGTATCATGCATATCTGTGTGTCGCTATCAATACGCGAATTGGACAGATTGGCACGAATCTGTAAACTATAAATTGGTAGAATATTAATCGAAAGGAATATTGATCTGATTTAAAAAAAAAATTATAATAAATTGCATTCATTCTATGTGCAACCCACTCCTTTGCATTTTTTACAGACTTTGTGCTTTAACAGACTGTGTTGATAACTTTTTTCATCAGTTATGAAAAGGCAATTTCTACTTTGATTTTATTTTAAATATAGTTAACCCTGTCTGGCCATTTTCTATTTACAAATGGAGATCTCTTTATGCGATTTTTCTTCGTCGAGTGCACAATCCGCCATTGTTTTGTTCGTTGGTGAGAGATACCGCTGTTTTACACATTTTGTGGAACTAATCCATCCATTTGGTCCAGCAGGGTGGCTTCACGTCTCGATGCACTCGAATTTTATTTCCCCAATGCACACACTGCTTCGTAGCGATGTTCGTAAATCCCTATAGTGACTAGTAGTCATAGTCACATCATAATCAGCCAATGTTTTTCAAAGGTTTCCTTCCTGTCATACGACCCTTTGTCCATTCCCCAGAGAAATCAACCAAAATGCATTTTTTTTCCCTCAAGACACTGGAGAGTATCATTCTATAAAATACTATTGTATATATGTATATACACAAGCACAGAATATTGTTATCGAATTTTTGGCAGAAAAAGATGCCTCAAAATCGCACCATATTTTTGAATATATCACCTTTTCATTTTTATCTTCAAATATTGCACCGTAGCGATTATGCATAACGAGAAACCTATGAAATTTCGATAAAAAGTCTCACCGATAAAGAGATTACATTATGTTATCCGGTAAACTTTCTTTTTTAGCTAACTCAACAAGGGACGGAGATTTACGAAAGGGAAATAAGTGTAACAAAGATATGGAAAAAAAAAAAGATAACGTTTAACGTGAACCGCGCAACGATCTCCAGAGCCAATCAGCAGTCTTCGCTTTTATTTATTATGACGTCACTAATACAGATCCAATGGACGATGAAAGATAAGAGCCAGTCCGATAGGGCGGCGAGCGTGAATTGGGGTTAAGAGAATGAATCGAGGCTGATTGCGTCAGACCATAGTGCTTCGTTCTGCCAGTCTGGCATGTCTGACTTGTCTGACTTGCTCTCCTGCCTGCCTTCCCGACGGCTACTTATTTTATTGTGGTCCATTGCAGAAAAAACTCATCTTCGAGAGAATTCATCTTACGAAGATTAAATGGATATATAACTCTGGCTTTCTGACTCAACGGCGATTTTAGGATATTTACCAATTTTCCGCCAAAATGAAATTCCTCTTCTAAAAGGATGCCGTTTTTATTTTTTATACATATTTTAATAGCAGCCACGAATATTCCCATATGCTTGACCTTACTAAGCCATAAAATCTGTTTCGTCGTATAATTACAATTTCACGTATAGCCCTACAGTACCCACCGTGGAAACCCGTGAAATTTTCAACCACGTCAAACACGCGAAAACCCATCGACGGTTCAATGAAATTTCGCATCAATGAAAATCGAATACATGATGTCACTAGTCCGAAGTGCGAAAAGCTGATGGGTTTCGTCCAATTATTCAGCCGCGACGAAAACGATCCCACGGTAGTTTAAAGTGCTCAAAGTACAGTGCTGTATTTTATGAGCGAAAGAAACGAGAATAATTCAATGGTATTAATTAGACAAGAATAAGAAAATTTATAATTAAATCGATAACGATTAAGATCAATTGCTGTACGAAGAATCAAGATAATTCAAGGTTCCAAAAATTAAAATTTATATCATAATACAAAATGCATAATTGCATTGTAAAACAGGCAATATATATATATATATATCACACGAAATATTCATCATCAATCGTTCCAGTACAATTGATTATATTCCTCTGTACTTCAATAGCGTGTCAAAAAAAATTACAAGCAAGTCGACAAAGCTCTGGGACACAATAGACGGACATTAGAGAAAATCATTTGACAGAAGTTCACTGGTAAACTCCATTGTGGCGTCTGGACCTGTAAGCTGGACACGCTTTTCCGAATGGAGATAAAGTTACACCTGGAAAATTGTTCCTCCCTAGAGCCGGACGGAAGTACTTAGGTTCAATGCTACTGTTAAGAAACATAAAGAATACCGAGATAAAGTCTCGCAAGTGCTTTTTCAAACTGTATTCCTTGATATGATCGTGTACGGCTTTGGTTTAGAACTACAGACTAATATGTCAAGCCATTTATACTGGGACCAATTTTCACTCCGAGCACGTACGACTAACCACCTCCAGAAGCTTCGAGTTTCCTTATATAAGCTAGTAGGGAATTTCCTCTCGGATACCCTGGCTAACCTTAGTAAACGGGAAGAAGGGTAGCGGAGGGAGAAGGGGAGGGGGAAGGACTATCCATTGTACGGAAATTCGGTGGTTTCTTTTTTGTTCAGCCTATACCCGTATGCGCGGGAAATTTGAGTTACGCCAACGGCACCGAAGATCCTTATCCGAATTGCCAGCGAGACCGTCGACGTCGGATTACAATGGTTTATTGTGCTCGTTTTTGGAATCGCGGCATAGGTTAAGGGTTGAACTTGACATATCGGTTCTTGAAAATCTGATTACCGAATAATGGCTCACGGCGTAGAATCCTTTCGAACAGGCTTTTGGTTGTACTGGGATTCTGATAATGCTGTGTATATATATGTTGCCGAATAGTCCTTTTTTTCCGAAATTTGATTAGTTTTCATTGTACTAATTTCTGTGTATAGTATATAAGAGTAATTACGAAATTGTATAGTTTATATATATTTTGATGAATTTTCAAATTTTTTGGGGCATAGCAATGCCTAAGGTATCAATGTGCTTTGTTCGATATGTTTAAATTTTACATAATAGGCTCTTTAAAGCTTTTTAGGTATCAATATTTCATCGTGGGTCTTTATATATACATATATAACTTATTACAATGAATTGAAAGTATACCCGGGCTAACAGCATCCCCATATTTGTTTTTCATGAATTCCATCCCTTACTCCCTTGCAAGGACTTAAGAGAAAGCAATGCTATGGAAACTGAAAGTATTGTGTGGTGGATGTATCTCCTGAATCCATAAGCCTCTTGGTTTGATATCATATTCGCTTATATATATATGCTACACAAGGAAAACAACAATCGCTCACCGAGAGGCTTCTCAAGGGACAAACAAAATCATGTAAACAGATATTACGAAAAAAAAAAAATATATCCGAAACTTGAAAGAACCGCAAAAATCTTGAAAATCTCATTATACGTCCTACCGAAAGGTTTTTGGATAAAATACACAGTGGATATATGCAATACATTCCATACCGTTGTGTAACGAGACAAATATTTTTATTCAAAGTCTGACGAACTTTTTTTTTCGTTTTCATTTCAATCGTTGCTCCGCAACGGCAAACTGACACTTCAGGATAAGAGAAAAAAAGAAGAAAAAAAATTGCCAAAAATATTTCTTATTGAATAATTTCTCAAAGATCGTAAAAGCACAGTGAATAAATAGTGATGAAAAAAATAGCAAAAACTCTTATCGAATTTCGGAATTATTTTCAAAATTTTTAACTCCTCGTCTTTTCGACGTCCGACTACTTACGTGCCCTACCTACTTACGTGACGAATCTCTTGCGCGTATCTTCTGCGAGGGAGGTGGCAGATGAGTAACTAATGTAAATTAACAATCCGTTGATATACTCACAGAGAGGCGTAACCACTATGGACCAAGCTATGGAGAAGTTAAGGTGGATAATGTATGACCTAATATAATATTCTTAGACGGAATGCGGTTGGTACCGCGTAAATCTTCATAGGAAGTTTAATAGCGGAAAACGGTTCCCGTCGAAACCGTAGATGAATAATAATGCAACGCCATTGTGAATTCCACTCTCAAGGCGGTTTCTCACACGTACCCGGAATCTGGCAGAAACGTAAGAAACTGTCAAATGAGTGATCGCCAAGACGTTTACAAAGTAAATTTGTAATACCAACTTTGATATCTTAACTGCAAGCTAACCTAAGGACTTTAAATGACTAAAATTGTGTCTGACTATATACATAACGTATCTACTTAGATTACAGATATTTCCGCCAGCGATTTTCACGATATTCGATATTCACTTCCATGAACGATAATCGATTTTTTAAATAAATTTTGCAGAAAGTGTGAGAGTAGCTATAGGAATCGAAATTCCATGAATACTGTACATTTACCTGTTTACTACATTTTTAACGTGGCTGTTATCAATGGATAAGATAAAAATATAAAAAATAAATTGAAACACCTATTGCTTTCTATCTATCCAGCCATATAGATATAACGAACGATGAATATCAAATTTGATAAGGTAATATCGAACTCTCGTTACACATTGACAGTAAGATTGGCCGTTTCCATTGATGGCTCCATCGAGCGCAAAGGATTATTCGATTGAATAATATCGACGTCTCGTAGACAGTTGATGGAGCGTTTCTATGTAAAAAAAAGCTGATGGAAAGGAGAAGATCCGAAGATGAAATTGGTCGAAGTGACTGTATAACCTTTATCTTCGATTTTACAGAGTAAATTCGACTGTTAGTTTCAAGTCCTCATCCTCCTCGATTCACTCCTGTTCCTATTCCTTTATTCCATCCTCTATATCCATTCTCTATTCTCTTCCTGTTCTACCACTTTTATACCTCTGCAGAAACTTTGCATATAATCAAGTGTCATATGGCCAATTCAAGTCGATCTTTCGCTATAGCCTGTAACGGTATGGAAACTTTGAATGAATGGGAGGCCCAGCTGGATTTCTGAACAATTTGTGGAATCAACAGCTGTCTTAGAAAGGGAAGTAATTCAGTTGGTTAACTCGTCAGTTGCTATCTGTAAGCAGCCGCTGGGTATTGCGTGAGAATTTACACGGAGTAAATAGAAACTGTGCAGAACGTACGTAACTGAAGTACACAGTGGTATATATGTATATACATATATATATATTTCAAAATCTAGAATTGATACCGACCATTCACTGTTATCGCTAGATAACACACGTGACGTGTTGAACAAAATTTTTATAACTTTTTATAAATTTTTTTTTTTAGTATCCAAGATCAGTTTCATAGAAGAACACAGTGGATCCGGTCCTTTATGGAATTGAATATTCTCAAAAAAAAAGTTGTTCGAAATTATCTTTGTTCTTGTACCTGACACTTTCGACTGGAAGGGAAGACACAGTTTCCCTCAGTAGGCCTCGGTAGGCAGTAAGATGTTCTACTATCCATGCAAATTTTTGGATTTCGTCGCGGGACGCTTTCTCTCCGTCTGTTTTATTCGCTTCTTTTATTTCTCTCAAGCGACAAGCGACTAAGGGCGGAATTCATTAAATTCACCCGCATCCAAGGAGGTATTAACGTTTGGAAATTGAGGGAGGAACAAGTGGAAGTAGGGTACGCGAGGAGTGTGTGGCTCCTAGAAGAAAACTGGATGGGTACCTACGGGTTTGGGCTTAACCGAGGTCAGAGAGGCTGAAGCGAGTTAGATCGTCTTTGTAGGGTTGAAAATAGGGGTTTGAGATGCTTGTGGGGTTGGTACAGGCTGAGCTGAAAGGGGATAGAGATGCCTTGGTGAAATCGGTGGAAACGGGAAAAATAGACCTGTCTTCGTCCTGGGCTTCTTGGGCTTTAAGTCTTTGGACGTCTGAGTGAAGACAGGGGACCGTGTTAGGTCAGGATGGGAGCATCGTTCCTTTTCAGAAACTAGGACACGACGTTGCTGAGGAGAAATCCTTTTAATCTTATAGACTGGTACATGGGGTTCTGCTTCCCGCTGTAATATTTTTACAATTTTTTTTTCGCGGTTTGCAAAAAAAGGAGTACAGAACGATCGTTAACGATTTTCAGTGAAATTCGAAATAACTTAAACACGTCGGGAGCCACCGTGACTGGTACGTGTGCTAAGGATATATTTAATTTTTTTTTGAAAATAAAAATAACGGAACCTCAAAAGTGGTAATACGCGAGGAAATGGATATTTTGTTTGATAGAAATTTATCATGCGAACTTATTCCATTGTTATTATATTTTGCGGATAGTGTACCATGATTTATACGTTTCTATTATATTATGCAATTTTCCTATGACTGTATAAGGGATGGTCTGGTATTTCTCCTTATTACTCTAACACGTAGCAGTGTCCTCTTCATGAGAAAATAGTCGTATCTCTCATACCAGGTTTTATCTGTGTTATCACATAAGGGAATTGGGATTATCTAACCAGAACCCCCATGGTCACGTACAGTAGTTCTATCTGTTAATTATCTTTTAATTATCTTGTTTATCTTGGCTAACCAGCCCGTTGCCGTTGCTTGTGCAATTAAAACTTAAAATTCCAGACTGCGGCTGGCAACGCTTCTACCATTTCTACTGTTAGTTCTAGATTGTACCGATAAAAAAATTCATAAGCATTTTTCACAGCCTTCCTGCGCGCTCTCAGTGCAGCAAGTAGATAAAGACTTACATTGGTCAGAAATTTTATATGGACGAAAAAAAATATTACCCACAGCAAAACTTGACGTTTCATTTTAAGTAATCAATCTCTCTTCTTTTGGAATTTACAAATTTAACATTAAAATTTTTAATTTTCTTAAAAGATACGTTACTTTACATTTTTAAGTCTGAAAACGGACGTGGTCTGACCAGGAAATGTGCGTGCACTACTAGACTCTATTACTTCCAGCCACGTAAATAAAGGAAGAGAAACTTCCGGTGAAGTTACCTGTCCAACCTTAACTGTTCTTATGTTGCAGAAAGAAAACTGTAGGTTAGGTAAGTAAAGTACATCTATACTCTAATACTTTTCCAGTCACTTAACTCCCCGCTAAATCTCAATTTTCCAACGTTCCTAGAACTCCGTAATAACTACTTAAGAATTTTTCTATAAAATCATCAAGACAACCAAGAAATTCAAGCAGCGTTAACCAAGCATACGTAAATCACCCGTTCCTATTGTACTTTCAGGCATTTAAGCGAATTAGTTAACCATCACCAGACACTTCACTAGTCCAGAAAGACCAGAGACTTTAAAAATGTCCCAGTACATTTTTCTTTTTTTCACGTATTTCAGTCATCCCCGTTAAAATGAACGAATCAAGTCACAAGGATACGTACACGTGTACGTAAGAAAATTGCATTCTTGAATACCAGATTCTTCCTGCAATCCCGCTCGCTCGCATGGACCCTTTCCTTTCTTTTTTTTATTATCACGAATCAACCATACACAGAACGTACGTACTATAGTCTTGATTTACCATAGCACAGTCACGCTCTTATATACAGTAATACACTGTGCTAAAACTCATTTTTCTTTTTTGACATTTCACATGCCAGTCTTTGTAAGTAACCCTGTAGTTTTACTATATCGAACAACTACCCTTGCCATAGTTTCATGGTACGTTGCTCCTGGCGAGAAAATAAGAAAGGAAGGAATATGAAAGGGGATGTAAGATCAAGGCAGTTTTCTTTATGGACCATCTATCGGAGCATCCCCTATTTTCTACCATCTTGACAAAAAAAAAAAAACATAGTTAACAAAAAAATAAACTGCCAAGGGAATCTTTATGATTTTATCATTTTCTTTTATTATACAGATTTGTCAGATTGAAATATTCGTCCTTGCTGTATAATCAAGTTCCCTATACTGTACGGTAATACAAATTGCAAACTGGTCCATCCAGTTGTGCGGATCAGATAATACAGGCTCTTATAATTTTAACTACGGCTCAACGTTGCTATACACCCAAATCGCTGCTAACTGTTATTTAATTCGAGACACAGCAATTCTGTATATCGCCAAACCGTAGTAAAGTCATTAGACAAATTATGTATAACCCTGTATTATCCGTGTACTACCCTACTAATGCGGGATTTAGGCGAAATTTAATTCTTTGATTAGTACTAATACCGTAGTATGGTTTCTCTCCTGTACCATAGTTTGCATTTTGGACTGGCCTGATAACGTTCGTAACGTATAATGTATGCATTCTAGGTATGTCCTAACCTGAAAACATGTTATACAGTTTGATACGGGATACCCGGTGATTAATACGTAAAGTTTTGTGAAGTTACTGTACCGTGGTATATTGCCGTGTATTGGCGAGCAAAAAAAGGCAAAAGTTTATTTTTTCAAAGTTGACTGTAAAATCGAGTTGATTATCAGTGCAGATAAAATTTTTTAAAATCATATATCTGTACCTCGTGAAAATTATATCGCGGGATTAATACAATTGCAAATACGAAATTGATGAATTTTCAAATTATAATTAAACTACATACGTCACTGTTCAAATAGGTTTAATTAATATTAAATGCGTTATTTGAAAAATCTGAAAGTTTCTATATTCCCCAAACTCGATGTACTATACGGTTAACAAAAATCAGTCAATGATCGCGTATCATAATCCGCATACACAATTATATGATACACTTGATAATCAGTGAGATTCGTATTTACACGCAAAGTGTTGATTAAAAATCAATCTTTCAATTGGACCAATGAGCCAATTTAAAGGGAAATTGAAAGCAAATACATTCCGCCATTAATCAACGTCGCAAGTGAAAATTAATTTGAGTATCTTATCAGCGTATCTTTTCCCAATTTTAGTTTAGCATTGGACACTTTATCGTCCGATCTCTTCGTTCCTTCACGCGCATGACTGAAGAATGTAAAACGTTATCAATGACAAATATACACAGTCGACAGTAACGACTGACTGGAGTATAAAAAAAAAAAATTTCCTCAAATTTCATTTTCAACTACCTTATCCAAAATACGTACAATGTAGCTATATACTAACGATTATCTCAATGCATTATAGCAATTTGCATGTAATTCTCCCTAGTTCCTCATTTCGATGGTATTCGATTAGTAGATAAATACCTAAATGGGTCAGACGTAATCTACCGCACTGATTGTATCAGATACTGTACAGCATTACATAGATATGTATCTCACGAAATTCCATAGACGCTCTTATAACAGCATCCGGAGTATAAAACTAATGTATCAAACTGATGCTAAACTTTGTCGATTGGCACGCTCTCTCCAGGTCGGTATACGATAAAGCTCCAATTCGGCAAGCTGGACCCGCCATAACTTTCCTCAAACATGGGAAAACTAAAGGCGCCCGTATACTATATATATATATATATATAGTAATAACGGCAAGGAAAGTTTTAACGTCATGTTGGACACATTGTAGACCGTTCCGACCTAATGCATCCACTTTGTTATGTCTAGACAACACGCGAATGTCAAGCGAAAGAATGTAAAGGAGGAGAGGATTTTGAAAGATTTTTTTTTTCAACAAACAACGAGACCACCCGGTACATACTTAAAGTATAAATACAAAAAGTGAACTTTGGAACGATTTCTCGGCTAAGAATATTTTTCCAGAATATCTTCCGTCCACGTGCATCTGACAGATGCATCAGCGCGGTATGAGAAAATCGTGGCAGAAAATAGAGCAAGTGGTGCGTTGGTCAAGCTCGATTATAATTGACAGCTGAACTTTGACAGGTATGATAATGCACGTGCAGCCGTAGCGCACGTGTGGCGAAGGCCTGAACGCAGCAAAAGGTTACGCGGACGAAGTCTGGGTTTGGGTCTCTAGGTAAAACCTGGACTATGGTTATACAAGGGACGCTATAGCGGACAAGGGTTGCCAAGTGGATGCAAGGGGTTACTAGTGAATGGCGTAGCAACGTTCTACCAACATGACAAAAAGATATTTATTACAGCTATTACGAATAAATCGCGCGGATATAACTCGCGCGGCGGGCAGCGTCGCAAGAAAATTCACTCTGAGGTTATGACGACGCCAGGAGTAAGATGATTCAGAGTGACAACCCGAAGGTCGATTTTCAATGTAAAAATCATATGAGTAAAGCTAAACATTCGTGTAAGCCAATATTGGACACAGGGATGGGCACCTTCAAATGAAAATTACAAGTCGAATGGTTTTTCATTCGTAAAAGTATTTAAATCGTATTTTTAAATACTTATTCGAGTGAAAAACCATTCGACTTGTAATTTTCATTTGAAGGTGCCCGTCCCTGATTGGAAATCAGCCTTCAGGTATTAAATCTTCCTCGTGTATCTTACTTATATCGCTAAGCGACGTAAAAGTTCGAACATAAAAAGCGTCGTTGTTGGAAACACGTGGCGATTTTTTGTACTCTTTTTTTTTTGGAATTTCTTTCAAACTTTCTAGGTCGTTTTCTACGTTTTATCATTATTATGATTTTCCACGTTACCCTCTTTCTTCGGCATCTCTGACCTCTTTGATTCGCGCGCTTTCTTTTACCTTTTGTTCTTATCTTCTAGCAGTGACGTGACTAAGCAGAGCGACCTTAAGTCGACCTATTCCACCCACGACCGGCAATGTGCTTCTCGGCCAATCGAGAAGAATCCTTCGGGCTGAATCGCAAAAAGTCTCGGCATTAATCATTCGCGCTAACGAACGTGCTAGAGACAGCCATGTAACCCCATCCCGGAGCTCAGGTCCTCCTCGTTGCACCGCTTCTATTCAGGTCAAATTGAGTCGCTTCTCTGATCCCATCCGATCCTTCGCACCCCAAGGCGATAACTCGCTGAGCCGATACCTAAGTTCGATAACGTAAAATTTTTAATGGGGAAAAATTGTTTTCCCTATAACCGCGTCCGAGGCGGATAATAGCCTTTCTGAATGGCCGGTGTCGTACCTCGGGCATTAATCATCATGCTTTAAGCACTTGCTGTCGCAAGTACCTGTATCTATCTAACCCTTTTTTCTTTGAAAGAAAGTAATATCCTCGGGTGAGAAAAATTCACGAAAAGTCTACCTCGCCCAATGGAGAAATTTACTTTCACTCAGTTTTCCACAAATTCGTGAAAATTATTTAATCTCACGTGATTTTTGGGGATTATTTATACTAATATCTGGTTCGCGTGATAAATGTTATCAACTGGTTATAATTTTTTTATAGAAGCGTATACCTAGTGTGCTGTGCATAAAAATTGTGTTTATTGATAATGAATTTTTATAAAAACTGGATATTCGGGATAAACGGTTTTTACGATTTTTGTAAGTTATCACGTGGGAAGAATACTAATGCACTTTCTAATGTGTTATATATATATGTATATAGTTTTCTATTTAATAACATGAACCCTTGCGTTAATCTTAGTTAACTTTACGATTTGCCTGTCCAACAGGGGTGCTGTTAAGTTTTATTACGACCCTGAGAGATATAAGGGTAGACCCATGTATATGTATACAGTTAGCAGGCAATAGGATCGGTACGATTGGTGATAGCCATTTTACTTTTACGAAAATTCATTTGATCACCGATCTAATTGAAACCTTTTAACGATATACAATAGCCAAATTTTAATTAAGGCCGCCGAATTAAATAGGATTATTAAATTGGGGATTCAGATGAAATCTAATCATTTACGATTTTAAGCATGCGAGGGGTGATTTAATTATTTTAATATTAACATTTTTTATTTTTATCAGGAATTTTTCATCCATTCGGGTATCCGTGTAAGAATGATCGACAGGATGTTTTTATTCTCGCTGACTTTTGAAAACAAAAACTTTCCCCATTCAACGTTTTACGTTAGAACGTGCATCCATCATTCTTTACAGGTTAGGTAAGACACGAAATGTCAGAAAGCGCATGGAATTGATTTTCTCGTAGAATACAATAACTGTATCTATTATCTGGCATCTATATAGGGTGATAACTGAAATAGCCAAGGGATGCTGTGGAAATAGTTGTGACGAAATCGGACCTGTTTTACGCCTCAGGACCAATGAGACGAACCGTTAAAGCAATTTCATCTTTGAAAGAATCAGGATTCAATTTATCCCAAAACTTCACGAGATTTTCTATCTCATCTTCTTGGATCACGATAGGCTTAATCGTTCGGGAATTGATCTCATTCGATTGAATTGATTCCTCCATTTGAGACACAGTAGAATCTTTTTATTTTTTTTTGTAGGGGGCGGGGGAATGTAAATGGCGTCAAAATAAAAAGCTCGTCGGTAATATTTAATGGTGTTGCTATGCATTCTATTAGGAATAATGCGAGATAATTTCCAAAGGTTTTTCTTGATACAACGTTGAAAAAAAAGAAAATCAAAAATCGTACTTTAGAGAAAATTCATCAAGAAAAAAAAAAGCACCCTTTATCCATGGGTAATGGTGATGGGTGGTGGTATGTACACGTATAGTCATGAATTCCGGAACGGCGCAACAAAAGAAGCCAGGCAATTAATTACAGCATCCTAAATCAGTGTCGACACAAAAAATCTTTGGTGAAACGAGGGTCTTTTCAATGGATCACGCCCTTAAGCGTTTTGGCTTTGGTTATTAATTTGATACCATACATATAGCACGTAATGATTATCGTCGAAGATCAATGATGGGATCCTATAATTTATTATCGTATTTGCTAATCGTAATTTTAGCTGACAAGTTGAAGACTAAAGCCCCCCAAGTAAACCCAAACCTCCTGCCACTTCACCATATGTATATTCGAATCCACCATATTCCTATTACAATTTACCTGTACCAAAAACGTAATTATCACGCAGATATACAAAACGACAAAACCTGACAAGAACGAGTCCTGTTTTTAAGAAGATGAAATAATCCAAGATCCAATGACGCTAAACGGGGCTTGACAGGGATACGAGGCGATTTTAAAAAAAATCTGTACGATGTAATACACGTCAGGCATTTACTTAGAAATTTTCGGTTATTTCCAACAAAATTTTCACTTACGTCACTCGCGACAGTATTTAGGGTATATATTGTGCCTGCTAGAATTTAGTCACGGGGTTAAAGGACACTTATGCACAAGTAAGGCTCCAGCTGTGTACCGTAGGAAAATGCTCCCTTAACGACAAGCCCGAGGGTTTAAGAAGACTGTCGTTACGATGAGAACGACGTTACGTCGCAGAGCACGTTCTATGTTATTAATACACGTCTAATTAACGAGAAAGAAGCTTCATACCTCCGAAGTGGTTCTCAATCACATTTTTTACCCCGTTTCCCTAGATACCAAAAAAAAAGTTTTAAAATTATCACCTAAAATCAAGAATCAAAAATTCGATTTAAGACAAAGAAATAATAGGATTCCCAGTAAACAGGGTTAAAGTAGATATCAAAATTCTTACTATACACTTATACTTCACAGTAAATTAGCCACCTAGACCCTTCCACGTAGCAAATGTAAAGTACACAAGTGCTTACGTACTTAGAAATACGAGTCATGATTAATTTTGAATTTCGTGAAAGCACGAACTATTTCACTCTTGCATGCGTAACATTAATATTTATGAACTTTTAATAATTCATCGACTGTTTCAGGACGTGCTGTCTGGGAGCCACTGGTACCTTCTACTAGACTGTATATATATATATATACTGCAACAATCCTGTATCCGCACGCCAGCATCCTGGCAGTGCAGCACAAGCATCTCTAAGTATAAAAGAAGTACCCTTACCATTTAACTTCCTCTCGTTCTCCCTATTTCTATTCTCCGTTCTCTCCTGCCCTTTTCCTCGTAGCCGGCTCTCCACGTTGGTTTCGCAATTACGCCAGACTCCATTTGAAATTGGACGTGTCTCGTCCTGCAGGCATTTTCGCGAACCCGAAGACGCGTCAATCCGTTCTCTCGAATTGTCATGCCGGGCACGTGTAATATTTTAGCATTCCGGAAGAACGGGAGAGGGACGGAGGAGTTTGATGTCAACGGGGGGCGGGGGGGAGGGACGAAGCCTGGTAATTTCTATAGGGGCTTTCCAGTAGCTACCCTTGCCCCGTCCTATCGGCGACGAGTTTTCATACAGGATTGCGGCTGAATAATGGCTTCCTTTATTATTTTTTTTTTTCTTCCTAAATTGTATTCCGCGAGCGGCACACCCCTTTGAGAAGTTCATTTGCTAATTTATAAATCCTGGGGATTTTTATTCAGGGCCAGAGATGGGCTGTGACCGGGTTCGAGATTGTTAGGGGGCTCTGTCCTCAATGTAGATATACTCGACCGTGTAATTTTGGCAAGGGTGGCGGAGGAAGCTGCCTGAGTAGCAGTGAAGTAAAGGTTGAAGGAGTGCTGGTTCGTTAAGGGGTATACAGACGCGTAAGGGTCGAATAAGAAGAAGGGTGGTCGGAGGCTGATCATTAATTTTAATTAAAATATTTTTAAGTACCGAGAGCTCGGAAAAGTTTTAGTTTCAAGACTTACTGACTTGGCTAGTCAATCTGTGGTCTTTTCCCGTCGCTTGCGGATATAACGAGTGAACTTTGACCTCAGAGAAGATTATTCGTGCAGAGGCCACTAAGGTGATCCGTAAAAATCCTTAGAAAATTCATAGACGATAAATCAATCGGTCCTTTTCATCCTTTACAATGATCTATCGATATATTGGCATTTTGACTCTTGCCCATGGATCTTCGTGACCTTTTTTTAACTTAGATACTGTATTTTGACAGAAAAATCTTCATAAAGTTTCTTAAGTCTTTTTCCTATACCACGTTATCGCTAACTTCGTAAAACTTGACCTTAAAGACACTGTACTTCTTTTTCTTCTTCTGTATCCATAAACCAGAGTTCACAAGATTTAATTATTAGAACGAATGTTACGTATTGAAAGTAGGGATACTGTTTAATTCCTTTTTTTTCAAATTTCAATTAAATTCCACACCAACTTCGCGAAAGCGATCTTCAGAATAGATATCCGATCGTATTTAAACTCTTCGAGGAGTTTCCTGGCGGTTGGGTTTATAAATCTTAATTAAATTAAGTGCGCCTGCAAGTCATCTCTGGCCGTGATGCAACGTCAATAGGAAATGGATCGTTAATTACGTCACGAGCGTAAAATCTATTATCGCCGTAGGAAAGGTTCTCGTTAAACGGCAGTAATGTCATTCAGGATGGTTACAAATAGTCAGAGAAATTCTCGGTAGAAAAAATTTTTTTTTCCGGAAGTCACCGCAACCTTGTTAAAAAAATGTACAACCAAGAGCAGCTTGGAGGTTTCATTGGTTCTTTCTGGTTTGCGTATTCCATAAGAAGTTTAACGAGAACAAGAAATAATAAAATGAGTAAAATCCCGCTTTCCTTATAAAAAAAAAAATATCTGCACCATAGCTATTTCCGTTTCCGTTCGGTATCCTACTTTTGTTTCAATTTCGCTTCCGGTTCGCTTTCCACCCTGAAACAACATCCTAGCCTCTTGCCTGACCATTTTACATTTACAATACGATTCAACCATCCACCATACAGAGCACGTGGTGGACTGTAGGTATACAGCTAGTGACGTGAGGGGATGTTGGTACAGTCCCACCTACAACCCTGACAAACACCGGATACGCTACAATGGGATTATTCATACGTGGCATGGGGCATGTAAAATTTTTGCAACGGTGCCTTTTTATTTTTTAAAATAAAACACGTTCCTACCTCCTCCTCCTCCCCCTCTTACCCTCCTCCCGTTCTTTTCAATGCGTCGCGGCGCTCCCCGTCGCCGCTCCCTTCCCCTTCGTCTAACCGGATCGCAGAGACACATATCGAGCGTGCGCGACAACGAAACGGCAACAGATAAAGAGCGGAGAAATAAATAAAAAATAAAAATCTAATTCAGTCATAAATCGTGCCTTCATTTTTTCGTAAAATCGATCGAATCGTCCCCCTTTAACTGTCTGTTTCGTAAGCTACCAAAAAACAGAATCCACTATAGAGGATTGCTGGCCGATAAATAACTTCAAGCTAAAAAAGTGCTTTTAATTAATATACCAATTTACAAGAAATTACGTGGATAAGCAAACTCGTCGTGGACCATTAACGAGCTCCGTACAATTTATTCATTCACGGGCAGTTTCAGCCTCTGTCGGAGGCTGGTCAATTAGGATGGATGATTGTCAGCAGGTACCAAGTAGATATATAAGTGTTGTATACAGTACACATAACACGTAATACATATATCCAAGGGAGTATATACTGGAAGTATACCATGTGGCTCGTAGTTATATATATACATATATACATTATAACGTATGATGTGAGGGCGAGTTTTCGATTTAATATGTATTCATACGTTCTCACATGGGAGTACTTCGCGTTTGGGGGTAGATTAGCCTGAGGTCGCGATAGGCGTGGAAGTGCTGTGAGGGATGCAGGACAGTCGCTGCGGTGGGATTGGGCTGTTCACTCGATCCAATTCTCATCCCTTTGAATATAGTCTAAGCTCCGAACCTCGTGACAGGATGCTGCATTAACGATCCGCTTGATAGTGTGACCGTATCCTGCTTTAATTATGCCAATACCAACTACCATCAGGTATTCCGACAATGTTATTTCTCTCTACGAATTAACCGCCCCGATTCATCCCCTCACAAACACGTCTAAAATAGCAGTGGTCAGGGGCATCGATTTACGAGCTGATTAATTTTGGGATACATTTATTTTCTATTATTTACTTAAGCGCATTCGATTCATATATGATTTTCAACCGTTAGACGAATTACTTAAGGTCTGACTCGTTGCTGCCTTTGTCTACTTAAATATTGAATTACGCATTTCTGCTATAAACTTTATTCTTATTTGGCAACGTTAACGAGGTCGGTGTTCTGGGAACGAAAATTCGGCATGTTAACGTGCATAATATTAGGGTAGTTTGATTAATGGGGTTTTAAAGTATAAATATGGCTAAAACATATTTAGCAACCGCAGATGACGATTTTGTCGCGGCGGATCGTACGACATTGGTATCGTGTCTGGCTAGTACTATTCGGCTAGTCCGTATCTACTAGACACGTGTATCGTGCGTTAGGCAGAGTCACATGGAATCGTTCGTATTCCTGAGTGTTAAGGGTCAATGAAATATCGATAAGGTCAAACGAAGGTTTGATCAGATCGATATTCTTGGATTTTCTTTATGACATAGCGTGGTCCATATCTTGACATTACTTTTCTCCATACTGCATAGATCCTTGGCTGAAACTTTAACGGGGGAGCCAAATATGAATCGAGGGGTCATCCTTACACGCAAATCAATACAAAAGAGTTCCCTGACTAAGAAACTGATATCGTGATTGACGTGTCAGCGCGTTTCCGTAACCATAAAATATTATACGCAGGACAATAAACTATCAATAAAATTATAAATTCTACGGTATTAAGAGTTATGTTTGACATTTAAAACAGACATGAAACGAGTCTGCGTTATCACGATGAACAGATACGTATCTGGCTTTTACGAGATGCTAAAACCGCATTCAGCGCTGACTATGAGATCAGCATCTCGTGCGATGGAATAAAAAAATCTGAAGTTCCGTTCACATCCCACGCAGTTCTGATCCTGATGGTTTTTAGCAATGATTCTGGTTATTTAAAAAAAAATGTTAACTCTCCCCCCAGCGGTGACTCCTCGAGTACGGCATCTCATGTACTGGAAGTCGAAAAAGACTCCAGTTTCCCTGTATCCACCTTTGTATAACTTCTATGTACAAAGAGAACATTTATGTCATTCAGCAGCCAAGCGAAGGGTTAACTATAAGGTAAACATTCGAGTAATGGGGTTGTGGAGTCCCACTTTCTATATAGACTATGCACTACAACCCGATATTGCTAACAAGGAAAGCTTTCGAAGCGTCTATGGAAGTTGATGAATGAGTCACGCTTCGGTTATTTGATTCTACGCTCGCCGACGGATCCACCCTTAGTCTCCGGTTTCCGACTGCTCGGAGAATTTTCGAGTAATAAGCCGTGCCCGCGGGGTAAGGGTCGAGACCGAGGCAAAGGGTTGAGGAGAATAGTTACCACGCTTTATCCCCTTCCAAGCCCTTCCTCCACCCATTGCTAAAACCTGACGAAAAGAACGTCTTCATCAGTCAGAGGTAGGTACCCAACTGGCACCAAAGATAGGATCGATATTTACAACAGCCAGATTAAGCAGACATAATCCTGAACCCTTTTACGAAAATCCTGAGAAATTTCTCACAGCCCCGAAGGAGAAGAGGCTTCATCGACAAACCTGGGATATTTGTTTAGGAACAGTCCCGTGCTAGTCAGCAGAATCTGTCACTACAACGAGCACAATGGAACGGCTGTCGTTTTAACAGACGTCAAAGAGAAAGCGAAATAGAGTAAGGATCTAAGGGATGAACAAAAATTGGATATTATACCAAACTAAATTTTCATGTCCAGCATCTATCTGCTATGGCATATACGTATCGTTTTCACATTACAATTACTAGGAATCGAGTAAAACTGTTTTCCATTACTTCTTATGAATCTGATTGATCTTTGATTCCCTTTCTTGCTAATTGGTTGAAAAATCGTAACACTAAAAATTATCTTTCCATTGCTGCATACCTGAGTCTTCCAAATCTCTGCCTGAAACATCGCGATTACTGCTGGTCTCGAGTAGCTTCAGATTGATCTTTTATTTAAATATATGATAAGGATTTTTACGACAAATTATTTTTGAAGATAATGCCTGATAAAATAATACAGATTGACGTAAGAATTTTTAATCGTAAAAAGGATAACGTAACTCACAAATTATAGATTCCAGCGTAATACCAGCGGAATGTTAAAAAAAAGTATAAATGCCAATTAATCAGTATAAATCATAAGGATCGATTATATAAATGATCGATCGATCTATCTGCTTGCATAGTACTGTCGGTAAGGATAAAGGCATGTACAGTGTGTATAGTATATGCATGGAGCCGGGGTATAACAATACGGGTGAATTGGCCATGTGTATAAGTGGCTGTGTATACGTATAAGTGGGCGAATTATGTTTAACAGGAGAGCCGAGACTCAACACTGTATATATATACTTCTAAAGATCTTCTCTCTCTGTCTCTCTTGCAGAAAAATCGATAACGCTCGCCATAAAAAATAATAGCCGCTTGCTTATTGACGAGAGTGTAAGAAATAAAATTCCTATACTATTCGTCGACTGTTGCGTGATAGCTAATGGATTAGCAGTGATTAGAAGTATAGCGGGGATAGGATTGGGTAGAAAAGTAATGGAAGATTCCTCGTACGTAATCGGGTGGTCCAGACGAGGACGTAAGAGAGCTTCCAGAACTGAGGGTGCTAATATTATTTCTCAGTCGGACATTGATCGGAATCTATTCAGGATATTATAGTTACGGTCTAATCGTATCATCCTCCGGCACAGCCTAATCGAGAAACCCTTTTCAAGAGGCCATATATCCTCGTTCGGGCTAGGACAATGTTAACTGTTACGGTCCTGATCAGGTTTTAATAAGATGTTCGTGTTAGCCCAGGGGGCACACTGATCGTCGTACGTTCCTACCGTTACTGTATATGATGCACTAAATTCCAGTCAGATGGCGCTGCGGAGTCAAGTATGAATTTTTGGGGTGCATCAACGACAATAGCCAATGGGAAAGAAATAAATGTTACTTGATTGAGGCTACGACAACGTTTCACGAGAAATGCGTGAGAAACCGGATAAGACGCCGCTCGGCTTCTCGATCGATGCCTCGATTGGGCATTAGGTACACTTAATCGGGCCTTATGTTCCGTCCAATTTATAATTCTAAGGGTGGTGACAAGGGGATAGGACAGATATATACGTAAGGGTAGTTTCTTTCCGAGGAGAATCCGTCAGCGGTATTTGTCTGCCGTCTTTGTCTAATTGAAGTAAGGGATGATTAGTCTCTGTTAATGGGGATGGTTTATCGAGAGAGATTAATAAGTTGACCATCGAATGCCAAGTGACGAAGAGTGGTTGTCAGAGCGTGGACTAGGATTCGTCCCATTTACGAAGCTCCGGTACTCGTCGGAAATTAATCGAAACGTCGAGCTTAATTGTCGGAGCGACAATTTCCCAGTTAACTGGCTCTTTCTACCTGAAGCCGGTTAACAATGGGTTTTCAGGTGAGTGTTTTTCAAGTTTTCTCCAGTCTCTGCAAGAGGTGTAAACGTCGAGCTGGAGAATAGGGTTAAGCGAGTAGAAGTGTAGGTGGAGGCACGTAGATATAGGCGACGTCCGTACATACAAGGGTAGAAAGTTAAGGGTTGACGGGCATCAAAGGAGCCACATTTAATCAGCCCTTTTCATGCGAAATTCTAGACAGTGTCATTTGAATGAAGCCTAATTTTGATTTGGGCTCGGGTCAGACGCGTTTCCCAAAATCTCCTTCTTTTATATCAACCTTTTTTTTTTCCTTTTATTTCCCTCTCTGTCAACCCCCTCAAACCACCCCTATAATATTTCTCTCTCACTCTCTAACTCGTGGCAGTTCTACTTTCTGCTCGTTCATTTTCCTTTCCTACGATCCCCTACCTCAATTCCTTGGGGTATCTCGAACTACCCTTGACCCACAGAAAAAATTTAGCAACCCTCGTCAGTCACAGGCTTCTTAGCCAAGTTCGACTTGCGGTGATAAAATTGTTTTTAACCAAAATCCAGTTGTTGCGTAATCCAAACTTTTTTGTTGCGCAAGGTAAGAAAATTATAAACCGCCTTTAGGTATGTACAAGCATACATAAAATTTGCCATTTTTCATAATAAATATTACCGTGCAGGTAAATCCTAATTATCGATTTTTCAATTTAAAACTTAAAATAGCCATATACGATTCGCGAAATTTGCGGAATTCCTCCTCCCCCCCCCCGCCCCCCGAATTTCAGTATCACTGATCCAGCATCTTCCTGCATCCAGCGTTTGTAAGATCGATCCTTTTGAAATTGAAGAAAAAATAAAAAAATAGAATGAACAACTGTTCCACGCATGTGGAAATTAATTATCCACTAATCATCGAGTCGGGGATTCCCCTTGGTTGACCCGACATCACCTTTTCGCATTGACTAAAAAGCCTCATAACGCATATACAGAATGAACTCGCTATGGCAAATTTTATCAGGCTTTACAGTAAAACCGGATATCACGTTGATACAGACTTCTATACTCTACCGAAAAGTAAAGTTTAAATATCCCGAGCGTAGGTTACGCCATTTATTAACCGATCCGCTGTCATTCGACCAATTGCACAAGCCCGTTAGAAACATTAATGACTATCCGCTATAAAAGTATTACAGTAAAAATAGTGTATGAATTCTGTATAAAAAATCATGAGCTCTCTCATCGCAGCTTCAATCACTGGACCACGCTGTGCCGACTGAATACTTGTACATTAGGCGTGGTGTACTACCACGTGTACTTGCTCGTATATTTCGCGAGACGTCAGTACTTTGTCCGAGCAAATAAATGGCTGTAGCGGAACGAAGCGCCGGAAGCTGGAAGCTCTGCAGGACCAGTGTAGCAATAAAGGACCCAGGGAGAAGTGTTGCCGAATGCAGTATATAGACATACCGGTATTACCTATGCGGCGTGTATATGCTATACGACATAACTCAGCTCACGGTATATACATATATACACGTAGCCGTATCATACTTGACGGCGCTTCGAAATCTCAATTTCTATGGAATTAGCTGTGAAAATTTTCGAGAGTAATTTGACTGAAGCGCCGAGGATATCTTGCTGATAGGCTTTCCCGTAATCTATAATCGCGGTCACGCTACGAATTTTCGACGAATAAGTTTTATCATTAATTTCACACGGGTTGACAACTCCGTTGCGTGATGACGTCAGGGAGACACTTGGGATAATGATGTTATACAGTGGTCAGACTGTGTCTATTGGTAGTATTACGATACGAGTACCTATGTACGTGGTCACCGGAGGTTTCAGGCATGTTGACAGTTGATGTCACTAAATGTGTCACCCTTTATAATTGCGGATGAAGGGTCAGTGGATTTCCAAGGGGTAACCGATAAGCTTATTGGATTTACGTGATTGAATCTGAGGTAAAATAAGTATAAAATTTTTTTCTAAAAATCATTCTAAAAAAAGCCATGAGTAAAATAAATAAAGAAAGGAAAATTATTATTAAGCCATACTGTCGCATAAATAATTTTTCAATTAATCATCAATCAGCTTATGCATAGCTACACGTATGATAGCCAATCGATCACGTCCATCAGAATTGAGTGACATGTTGGTACCACACGAGGTGCATACACATAAACCATATAGGTACTTGCATAACACGTGCCTCGACAGTATATCGCTAATCATAACTTGATGTTCCAGCATGCATGGGCAACATAATCGTGCATAATAATTATGACGTCATCAATTAGAGCGAAGCCCCTGACATTAATGCGACCCTGCGCGACCACCATATTTCGCAAGGCTATTCAAGGACCCAGGGAAATTCAAAACGAAGTCAGACAGACGTACGATCTATGGTAAAATTGACTGATGATTTTCCAAAAATTCGTATAAAAATGTTATTAGGAAAAAAAATTGTTTATGCACTGACGTCGTATTCCTTGTGCATTATTCATGTTACTTTTTGTAAATATCAATAATTTCCACGGCATGCATTACGATCGAGTGCACGTTGTACGTGGAACAAGATGGTGTAATAATGCAATATCACTAGCGGCAATTTTCCAGGCATCGAGCCACGTCGTATAGTCAATTACACGGGAATGTAATAAACTTGTAAATTTGTAGTTTATGGCGCAACGTTCGGAAAGGTGGAATTGGAAGATTCAGAAGTTTATCAAGTATTCCGACAGGTTGTAAGACGCGAGTTATGGACGTGTTATAGTTCAGAGGTAGTACTAGCACAGGACGGAGGCGATGGGACATGGTTAATTTAATTTTCACTCCTTTTAATTATCTTTCGTTCGCCTTTGATTCTTTTGTATGCTCGTTGTGTTCGTTAAGTTCAGGGAGGAAGAGAACGGCTTAAGGTTTGTATTCACAGGCGCGACTTTTACGTTTATTTTTAAATTAAAAGGCCGCCTGCAGCTGGCGTCGGAGTGAATAACGTCAAAGCGAGTCTTGGACAAGTCTGGAGGGAGTCTGGAAAGTTTTTTTTATGACAGTGGACAGTAGCGAAAGACGAGGAATAAAAAAATTGTTTTTTTTTTTAAATATTTTTATTTTTAATTTATGATTTAATGAGAACGACGAATTTGATTTTCAATTTTTTACCGTGAACCACCAAAGGTCTGTTTAGGCTATGACTTTTTCATTGAAAACTAAGCCTGACAGCTATTAATTACGGTCGCAGAATATCGATTATCTTCAATGTAATCGATCAGGATGATTGCTTGAGAGCCAATTTGTTAAGTTCAACGAGGTAGAAAATTTTGCGCTCGAGTGTCCTAGACGGATTGGCATCCCAGGAATGGTCTTTTCAATTTGACCGTCGCGACGCCACAGGCTTGACGATAATTTTGTATTTTTTAGCATCACGGGGTTGCTTACCTTTCGTGTACCTTGATCCTATTGATCCGATGGTCGAATTCCTATAATTCCTTAAATACATGTGCGTACAGGACGTGAAAATGAAATTTTCTAAACAAAAATATAATGAACATTATTTGAATCTAAAAAAATGTTTTCAGCTAAATTTTCAATACTGACATCGCTAGGACCACATTTGTCTTCTAGATTAGATAAGCCTTGTGGGACATCTTTATTAATAGTCTTCTCCATTATAGGATTGTGTTCAGCGTGCGTATCGTATCTGTGCGAGGGTGATTGCGCGGGTCACGGAAAGATAATCCAGGGGATGGTTTAAATAATTTTACAAGGGTCAAAGGATCCTTAAGGGTAAGAAACCCTCTGATACAGGATTATAACGAAAACCGATATAAAAGCTACGTAATGTATCTATCCTATCCCGAATAAGCCCTCTCTTCAAAATCGTGTTATATACTTTATCGAAGTCTCGATTCAGCCCATGGGGGGGGGGGGGGGGTGCGACTACGAAATATTTTTACACATAAAAAAATAACTGATTAATTTGTGAGATAACTGATTGATAAAAAAATTTTTCCCATTAACTTTAAACGAATAATCTCATAAATTTTGGAAAAATCGTTGCATAATAAATTGCATCTTTCTAAAATAAATACGCACTCCTAAATTGTTTCTTCAGAGTGCCGCCATCTCTTGCAGCACGCTAATCGCGCACGTTGCTCTACTGAAGAAATAAGAGCGTGTAAAATGAATGAACGTAATAATAAAATTTTTCAAAATATTTTTTCTCTATTAAACATTCCATTAAGCAAATCTCACGCCGTTACATTCCACGCAGCATCCGTAATTGGCTGTAATAATCAAAACTGTTTCAAACAAAACTAATACGTGTATTTGAGTGCTCGATGAAATTGTACAATTTCCAATTGAATCATTTCAGTCCATTAATTCTCACGTACGTGCAATACGCATTGAAATATATCGGTATCAAAACATTACGAAATTAAGATAAAAATAGAACCGTACAGGCAATGCAATTTTATCCTGAAAAAGGAAATATAAAAAAAATTTTTTTTAATCTGGTAAAATCAATAATAAAATTTCTGTAATCTTTCCTACATCTACACTGGTATCCTGCCCTATATATATCCTCAGACTGTGTGTGGTAAAGAGTAAAAAAAATACAAAGAAAAAAAAAAGGTAAATGGAGAGTATCCGAAAACAATCCATTGTACCCTGTCTGACCAGCAACATAAATATCTACTGGCGTGTCCAGTCCTGGCATGATAAACTGTGCATCTTCTATTCCCGAACCTTTGCTAAGCTTTGCCAAATCTCACTAGAGGCTTCTAGCAGCCTAGTACGAACCAGTTCGATAAATGATATATATATATATATATATATATCAGCCACATACAAAGCCATTACAGCCACAAAATGAACGTGTAGACTAAGGAAAAGCAGTCTGTAAGAGATATTGGCGTAAGAAACCTCGCGGTTTGCCACACGGATAGTTTTGCCAAATCCAATATGGTATTACTGCTACTTCCGCGCGGATACAATATGAAATGTTACGCATAGATGGAATTTCAAATAAAATACGTTTTCGTTGAAAATTGAAGAGACGCGAGAGATGAAGGGAAGGGGTGAAAGATAATTCAGTATACATTTCTCGGGAATAGCAAGAAAGTATAGTCTGAGTCGCAGAGAGACGTAATATCGTTCGAACAAAAAGATCCGTACGTGTGTATACACGTATATATATATATATATATATATATACATTTTCCGGAAGGGATGATAAATCTTGATGGAATTTGTAATTTAATCCAGGACAGATGAAACGCCAGCATCCGGTACACGATTCGCGTTCCTCTGCTGACTGTACGGCCTATATGTAGTGTACCAGTAACGGCAGGCTGTATATCGACTCACGTGGCTTATGATAAATAATTCAAAATTAATATTATACATACCGATTGGCACATTACATACCGGGTGTTAAATGCGTAACGAAGACAAAGGTAACGTTGCTTTACGTAACGCGCGACGACCCAGAAACCTAGATAGCAGTGGTATCGGAATTTCCTGATGTATACAGGGTGTTCGATTTAATCGTATGAGAAGAAGGGTGGGAGAGTCTAGCGAGACATTTTCATCCATCTTACCTTCAAGAGCGCATTGATCTATCAGTATTGTTTAAGGGTTGTTGAACGGGAGCTATGGGATTTCTGATCTTGCAGGCAGCTCCGGGTGGGTACGAAATGAGAGAAAATAAAACATTACCCAGAATAGGGGTGAAATTCTGATCCGGATGGGTAAAGTGGTAGCGAGGGATGTTAGAAGGGGAGAGGGGGGTTGTACACACGGCGGTAGGCAGGGGCGGTTGAGAATGACGTAGACGAGAAAATTTAAAGGGATAGAGCGACAAGAGAGGCTCCACTGGAAAACGAAGGTACCTAAACCCTCCTAGCTCTTCTTGATGGAATAAAAAAGACACCCGTGGCGTGCACGGCCGTCGCAATAAGCGAGGCCTGTGTCCCGTTAGGTATAGGATTTGCGCGCTATGACTTTTATTACAATGTCCCGAGAAATAGAGAAGACGGAAAGTGCGCCGGTAAAAAAGGTTTTTATCGTCGTTCCAACCACCGGAGTCTCGCCTCGCGAATCTTCTTTTTTTTTTCTCACCCAGTACAAGCGATTCTCCCTTACTTTTCGTTACTTATATTAAAATAGGATTTCTCTGTTGAGTTATGACGTTTCTGGTACACTGTGTATAGGGGGGAAATAATTTCAAAATTCCTCCCCCATCAATCAATGCTAATCACCCTCGATCGTTCCCACCCGATATACAAATGCTAACTGGGTGCCGTGAATATATTCCGATCTCGTAAAATCCTCTTCGTCATCCTGATCACGTCTCATCGAAGTCCTTAATTTGCCAATAAAGATTTTTTTTTGATAAAAATAGCATTTCACTCGGGTAAGCATCGATAATTTTTTTTTTCAGATGAAAATTGAATTTCATTCTGGAATTGATTATCAACGTGAAACCAGATTCATTTGGTTCCGTGAATATATATATATATATATATATATTAATGTTTGTATTGATGCTTTTACCACTTGTCAAAATTCTAAGGGGTGTAACCATCAATCAACGATGTACTTAATAGACATTTCACTGCCGTTAATTAACACGCGAACCCTCGTTCGGACGATTTACTGGCGGCCACTTGCAATCCGTCAAATTCGTTGGCGCGGGTGTCAGTTTTACTCTGTGATTTGTCATCGATTATCCAATTGGTTATCAAGGACGTTAAAAAGAAAAAAAAGAAATAGACAATCCGTTTTCAATTATTAAAATATAATAATAATAATAGATTAACAAAATTACGTATCAACGGGACATTTATTTATTATCAATCTATATATAGGTATATTCGATTAATGCCCCATGCATGACTCTATAGTATTAACCTAACGCAGTCTCATTAAACATACGTATACCTGACTTTTATCAGGTACTTGCAATTAATTAAATAACGCTACAGTTAGTCGCTATGTATAAAACAACACGTTCCCGGTTGGCACTAGGTAACGGGTAGGTGATGCCGGCACGATTAGCGGGTTGTTTCGCTTCGCGCAAATGTAAACGCGATAAATATCTTATCAACCAAATAAATTAGCCGGGTATAAACTCGAAGTTGTCGTTACGTAATCGCCCAATTCGAAACTAGGTTTTAGCGATTAGCCGAAAAGTCGAAATTCTTAAACAGGAAGTTTTGCCGATTCAACATAGTGAAACGAGATAAGAATTAGAGGCAAAAAAACTAATTAAATGATAAAAAATTTATCCTCTTGTTCTCGTCATCCTTTAAGAATTTTACCGCGCAGTGCTCGTTACGGGAATTTCCAAAAATTCTCTATGTCAATTATTTGCAATATTTTTGTCGATCGATACAATCGACTTTTGCGTATCAAATGAAATTGGAAATGAATTTGGCTTACGGTAAACGTTTCTTTTGTAAAGGCTGGTTTATATATTTATAGTATGTATACGTAATACATGATTTTTTCTTGAACGAAATGCTGCACTAATTTTCAAAGATGTTATCACTTTGGCTATCAGTCATTGATTCTACTTAAGTCGATGGTTACAGTTCCCGTGGGACAGTTGCTGTTCGAATGGCGCTAACTGACTAGTCCTATTTATAGACAGATTTCTAATGAGCCCTGGGGAAGACATTTGTATCTACAGATATATGAGGAAAATGTTGACTGTGTACGAATGTATTAACATACGGTGACTAAAAGTTTATTAAAATGGATAACTAGGTTAAGCAGGTAACAGAACTTTTGAAGGAAGTTAAGGAAGTCTGACTATGTCTGCCAAAGGCAGAATAATTTGCTGCTAATTAATAGTGTTAGGATACATTTTAAATGAAAACATACCAGGAGTAACTGAAACACGGTTAACTGTCACTAATTTCAACATGGTTGATGGGCAGGTAAATGCAAATCTAGACTGAAAGTGTTAGATTTTTTTTTTTCGTTATCTACTAAATATTGAATTAAACTTTGATTTTACTAAAAATTTCACCTGACCCTGATTTTACTGCTGTGCAGATTTTCTGGTGATTCTCGCGAACAGCATTAAAAATCCAGATGGATCGTTATGATTTTCGCTGAAATGGATTGCTCGGTAGATAAATTGTAATTTTCGAAAATAGATATACAGTGATTCTAGACTGCATTTTTCAGAGCTCTAGTTGACATAAAAGAAGAAGCATTCTAAAAACGATGATTCGTGACCAAAATTTTTTAAATACATTACGCGGTTACGTGATATTTCGCGAATCTGGTTCGTCGGTAAAAATGAAAGAAAAAAATAAAGTATTTCTCACAAGAGACAGTTACCGACTTAAGAAAACAAAAAAAAATGAGAATAAAAATCCACCCTTGAAAGAACAAAGCAGTACAGAACACATATAGCATACAGAATACACGGTGTATCCTTTCGAAAAAAAATATAAAAAAATTCCCATCTCTCCCGCGTTTAGTTCAGCGATCTCGTTTATTCCACCATTTCGCAGGCTTTGCCAGTTTCGCACGGAGGATTCTGGGGTACGAGTAGATTTGCCACAGGGTGAGTATATAGCAAAAGGATAAGGCAACCAAACCAGATACAGAGGATGAGTGTATACCGGCTCTAAGAATGCGTGGTATAGGAAATGCATACGTGAGATAAAAAGAAGAAAAAAAATGGCGTTCACATAGATGCGAAAGCTAAGGGACTATATATGTATGGTGTATTTTTATAATGCCAATTACCCTATCACAGTTCTCCAATGCTTTACCATGCACCAGCAGTAAGGGCTTATACCAGTAAGGGTTGGCGAACCAAAATATTCCAGCCCGTTTGGCAATTTGCGAATACTTCGTAAGAGGCCCTACAGAGTCGAGGGATAAAAATTTTGGAAATTATCGATTTACAAATAATTGAGGTTAAGTTCACTCTTCGGAGGCTGCTTGCGCAACGTGCTCCTTTTTCTTGCTCGATCTACCCGCACGGCTATTTCTCCTATTGGGCTCTTCAGCCAGCTCGCAAAATTTAACTTTCATCCCCTCGATCCTGCCTATACCAACCCACCCCTCCAACATCAACCACTCCTCCCACATCAACCACCCCTCCCACTCGTCATCCCTCCTATTGCATAGGTAAATGCATTTCCGGTCGCAGATGTATCTTCTCAAGCTGCATTACGACCTAGGATAATACACCGACGGCAGTATAGTATACCGGATGTTCGATTTGGATACACTGATCGCCGGACCCATGTACAGTTTCGATCGGGTTCGAATCCCAGCTAAATAGCGCGATCGTCGATTGCGATGTATCGAGCAATAAGTATTCTTATCAATCGATATTGATTGATTTCAGATAAATTATTCATTAATAATTTATGACCCCTGCGAATCGAAAGACATATATCTGTACGCTTTCCATTATTGAATAATGTTACGAAAAGTCGATTTGATATATCGATATATTTTTTTGGGGGAATTTCGTTAGATCGTATATCAACCCATTTTATTTACACTTGTTTCGACGCCATTTTCCATTATAAAAGTCGATAATAGAAACGAATAGATTGCACACTCTGTATTCGCTTTATCTAACTGGCCGTCTTTACTGTACCGAGTGATGAATTATTCTCGCGAGAGAAATAAAGCCGTCTCTAAGGTAATGGATAGTATCGTAATAAAGGAGAGTATAGTCAAAACTCGAGAGTTCCCTGCGTCTAGGTTACATGATGCTGGGCGATGCTTCGCGTACACGAGTGCAGGTGGGATAAAGTTCGTAACGGCAATTTTTAATGTGCTCCACATTTGCCCGTCTGGGAAAAGTGCACTCGACAAAAATGACCTATAATACATAATGGACGAGACTGCGAGTAATCGATATCCGTAAATTCGTCCGGCAGTCAGTAGCAGAACTCTTGAATATCTAGTGTAAACGTATATGTATATATATATCTATATATATATAGTGCGTCCTATATAATATATATATATATATATATATATATATATATATATATATACAGTGATAAGTAAACCTTAATTCGCGAGCAGTTACATAAGATTCAACCGTTCACAATGCACTTGTTAATTCTAAATATTCGCGCCTCCTCGAGATGCTTTATCGTAATTTTGTCGCTGACTGTACTCGCTGTAGATGCAATTACGATAAATGCACCTCGAAATTTCGAAATTTGTCAGACAGAATTATGGACAAAATACGGTATTGTTCTTCAAATACGTGATTGCATATTATTATTAAATTTTGTAGGATTCCAAAAAATATAATTTAATTTCGATCTTGCATATCCGTCCAGGCACAATCACTATGTAATACAGAAAAACCAGTAATGGTATAAAAAGATTTTCTTATAGTTTTCCACGCCAAGGATTATAGCTAAAATATTTAACGTTCTCATCCACCGTGCAGCATCTTCCTCGATTTTCTTCCCTCGTAAAGTCGTAGAGGATAAATCCCTTGGGAGATAAATCAAATAATTCAGCTAATTTTGTATCTGCAAGCTCTATATATACACTTGATATATATATATATATATATATTTCAATACGAGTGTAGTAGATTTATGAAAAAAGAAACATGAAACCCATAATAATCGAGTTTGACGTCATTATAAAAATATTCATACCTAAAGTAACCTCGAAGCAAGTTGAACATATATGGTGTACTCTTTACATTAACATAAAGTATTCCGGAAATTGTTCACACGTTCAATAGGATAAATTTACAAGAATTTTGATAGGAAGTTAAAACGGCGGAAATAATCTTGACGCGTATGGATTTTCCGTCAAAAATAATTAATCAGACTATCTTGATACGGCTGCTCCTAAGAATGATGGATAACGCTCTGGGTTATCGCTGAGACCGTGACTATAGCTACGGAGGACCTATGTGAACCAGACAACCGATTTAAAAATATTTTAATTTTCAAAACGCGATTAGGTTGCTCCCCTTTTGCACCTCTTTGTAAGACTGATTTTCTTTTTTACCTCAAAGAGTTTGGAATTCCGGGTGGGGATTCAAAAAAAAAAAACGCCAGCACCGGACTTCGAGTAAATTAAATTCTGTTTAATCGCGTTTTGAAAATAATAATATTTCTAAGTCGGGTGTTCACATAGGTCTATGGAGGTGCCTCAATCTATTTATAAGATGCTCAACGTTATCCAAAAGATCTTTGAGATCTTCTCGTCCTTTCTCGTTCTTTTTATTAAATTTTTGTAGACCTCTTTCATCGTAACAAACTATATATATATATATTTACTTCTAGCTACCCACAACCGCAAACCTCATTCCCATTTCGCTGAGGTCGCCGTAATTTTGGTGTACGCGCGATATCCCAGGCTTCAGGTCAGAGGATTGCTCAGGCTGCACGACGGCATGGCGAGTTCAAAACTTAAACACGTGAATTTGTCCGGAAATCCCTTGAAAGCCGAGATTGTATGTAGCGGCTCAGAAGCTCTCGTAGTATGGACTAGACATAATGCCTGAATCAATTCTGAGCTATAGTAACCACAGATTTTCAAACACTCCTGGTGCTTCATTGCCTGGGAGTGGGATACGTACTTAATGCATATTTCTTTTACATTTCCTAATCCCGTTCGAACGTGTACATTGAAAGAATAACATTTCGTGGTTTGACGCGGTTCAAAGGTGCGCGCGCACCGCGAGTGACGCTCGATCGGACAGTAGAGCGTTGGCGTGTAACTGTCAAAAGCAGAGAGCCCTCTTCGCTCTATTAAAATCCTAAAAAACAAAAATTCGAAACGCTAACATACCTAGGAGAATTTACGACGTAGCAGTAACATTTCTTGTTCATATACACGAGGAATACACGTGGTAGCAAGAAAAAGGTGAAGCCTCTAACGAGCAATTCACGTCCGATACACGATTTGGTTAGCTCCGTCGGTCAAGCAGAATCCGTCACAACCGACACAGCGAAGCTCTAGCGATCGGAGAATTTAAATAAATAAATAAAGAACAACTCGCAATTCCTATCTAACTGGAAAAAAAAGCAAGCGAGCCAATTGCTCCCAGCGAGTATAAAATCGAAATTCTAGTGACTAATATCTCTAAATTGTCAATATTCAACAACACAAAAATACGAAAAAATTGACAGCAATGAACCGTACCTGCTTCAAGCGAATATTTTTCGGTATTCAAAATGCTCGCTGCAAAAAGGTCGACATTTATCTCTGTATATGAATACATGGCGGACATAGGATTTTCATAACAGTTACTAAACTGTCTCGTGGTACGTGGGGAATTTCGCCTGTATGTTTTAACGTATACTAAAACGGTACTGCTAATCGTGTTTGAGAGTTTAGATCTGGTATTTATACCTAAGTAACAGAGACCTACAGCATGGCAGTCAGTGTTGCCAGGAGATAAAGGATACTATTAAGTGACAGGGCTATTTTGTTCCTGTCCACAGCAAGAAACAAAAGCCTCTGTCGTGTTTCGAGATAAAATGGAAATGTGTAGCAGACATTGCCGGGCACTGTTGCTATTGTGTAGAACTCTGGCGGTTCATGAGTTATGCCAAAACGCCGGAAAAGAGCCTTGCTCATTTTTCAACCGAATTCAAAGTGGTGCACAAGCTAAATTTTTTTATTTTTCTTTACATCTTATCGATTCTCCGTTCTGGCCACAGGGTATATTAATTTTTTTCGACTATCGTATAAAGTATTTGAAATTGACCCGGGAAATTCAAAAGCGGACTAAACATTAAAAGAATTATTTTCACATTACGATATTATTGGACGTAAATTCCTTTAAATTTTATCATTATCACCGTCACGTCATCCCTTCTCTATTGACGTTCTTTATATTTTATTACTATTTCTTGTCAGTAGGTCCAGGTTTTTTTGGTCCATTCGCAAAGGGAAATGTAAAATTGTAAAAATTGTGCGACTGACATGATCGTATCGGGAAACGTTAGACTTTATTTTAGGTATTTGTTTTCTTCAATACCAACTTACAAAATCCCTTTTCCGACAGTTCAATGAATCGGGCGCATTCAATATTTCCGTTCAGAGAGGAAACAGTGGACAGAGAATATTTGGTTCTTGGTATCAATGGAATCAAAGAATTAAAATACTAAATTTTCACCGTTACCGCTGTACGTCCTATAAGTATCAAGTGTTTCAATTCCCAAATGCTTTTCGTGACGTTCAGGAATAACGTTATCAAGCCAGCGCGTAGTTATAATACTCGATGCATATTTCATCTTGCGTAACAAATGACCGCGACGTCGAGAGACCTTTAATTAAAATTCAGACGCCCGCTAATCAGGATAATAATAATTTTTAAGCGAACCCAGCCAACGCCATGTATTATCTACGCAAACAAAACAGAGTGACTGTTGCATTTACATATAGCGTAAAATTGTATACTCGTGATGTGTCGCTCGGGTGCGACGAAGCCTTTTTACCTTTTGCTTTTAGTTTCAGCGCTCTTCTCTTTCCATTTATTCGCTTAACTTAATTACACCTCGAGCACGCGCACCGGACGAATGAAAATCATATTAGAGCGTGACGAACAATGCTTTTTTACGTGGAATATCTTCCAAGTATGTATTTACCTACGTATACATATCTAAACAGTACACCGCCGACATACCCAGGTCTAACAGCTCTCCAAAGAAGGAACTTAGTGCCGAGGCAATTAGAGACCTTTTTCACTTTTTCTCTCTACCTTTTTCTTCCCTTTCTCCACATTCAGAGACGTCTCCCAAAATGTACGAGTTCTAAGGGCGAGTGTCAATCAGTGACATCATCAATACAGAATAGTGTATATACGGTATATCCAGTGTATTAGAATCAATAAAAAACAAATTAAAAAAAATACGTATAAAGAAATAACGTCGTCGGTGGGTGGCTGAGTGGGGTGGGGGGAAATGATACAGGGGATCCGAGAATCGCGGTACCAGTTAAAACGGTTGTAATTGAAATTTGCATTCCGAACTTTGTGAATATATTTAGCAATTTTTAACGCATATACCAAATTAATCCTGCAACCAGGCCAGACACACCCCTATTTTAATTCAATGCTGTATTACAGCTTACCCGAGTGTAAACGAACATTGCCGAAGACATATCGAAAAATTTTAGTCCGGTATTAGACACTCAGAAGCGTATAATCAAAGAGAATTTTCTGATGGCATCCTATTTTCTCAAGCCCTGCTAAATTCTTTAGGTCTTCCAATCGTAATTGACGTCTCGTGAAAACTAATTCCTCCGTTTCGCGGTAAAGTAATCCGTTTAGAGCTCAGAAGCGAAGGAAGTTTCCTGTGGGAGAGTATTATCTCGTACCGAAGCTTGTTATGAATGTCGAGAAAGCTTCTTCGAAGTTAACATGTACAGTATGATGGGAAAGCGCAGAGGAATGTCGAGGGCTTTTCAAACAATGAATTCTATGAAATTGCTCTGTATTAAAAAGATCTGTAAAATTTAGTTTACTCAATGTACGATGAGCTTCGATCTATTAGGTGTTTGAGAGCGGGTTGGACAGGCAAAGGAAATAGTCCGTCATTCTAGTCGAAGTTTCATTGTGACTGATGCCTTTAGTATAAGACCATATCAGAGTTAATTTGCTGCATATGTCTCGACATTCTGTCAACGCGTTTCGCTATGACGATTGATCTTTGTCATTGTCGTTCAATGCGAATTTATATGCTGCGTCCACGTTAACGGCATGCAGTGAATTTGACAGATTGCGATAATCTTTAAAATGTAAAGATTACACAAATTTTTAACCGTTTCTATAACGGTGATACGCGTCTCCGTCGGCTTTCCGTTAGGGTTCGGGAGAACTCGTGCCGATTCGGGGCCCTTCGGCCAGACAGGGCCGTTACAAGATGGCCGCCTCGTCACAATAGATATAAAATTCTCGGAACGTAGTTACAGTAGATTTTACTATTTTTTGTTAAATTTTTAATCCGCTCATAACCGTGACTGTTAAAACAACAAATTATCATTGTGATAAGGTATAACTTGTTCCTTTTTAAAAAATTATCTATTTCCAGTGACAATAGATACGCAAATTGAACCTGTATAATAATCGAGATAGCCACTAGACTCCGTGTATTTGTACGCAGTGTAACGAGCTCATGACCCCGGCGTTAATTGCATCGCTTCGAAATAAAGCCATCGAGCAAATAATAAATCTAGTTAAACGATTCGAGGACCATGGACCAATTACTCGATTCTAGTACGTGCAGCATCCGGAAATATTAGCCTACGTGAGTATTAATTCTCTATTATTAAAATAATTATGAAACAATATACGTAGTCTGCTACTATAGCGAAAGAATAGTGTGTAAATCAGTATAACCTTCATGTGGCATCCATACAATAGCTGTATACTCTATTTATTATTTCAACGAAAAATCTAACGTGACCCCTGCCGTTCGCCATATATTCAATCAGTTAACAAATTATTCCGCAGAAATACATAATTAAATCTATTATCAAAGTTTTTCCCCCTTTTTAAATACAAAATCCTCTTATACCCATACCGTTTCTGAATTTGGCTAAGTTAAAAAAAGCTTACCGGGATAACGTAGTTTGTGAAGTCTCGATTGGCGTTGGGTTAAGGGCGGCGGACGCAATTACGTAACTCGCTAACATTTCAAATCAAATCGAGTGTCGAGGTTAAACTGATTAGACCAGGTAAAAAAAATAGGTCGAGAGGTTAGTGTGTAACGCGTTTATGAAGTTTATAACCTCAAAATTAAGACCGAGCAAGGCGTAGTGAATGTAATTAAAAGAGATTTAATTTTTAGGCTTTCTCAATCCCTGACAGCTGATATCAATAATCGAACTCGTTCATTTTCTATATGTACATTTTTTTTCTTTTCCACTATCAATTTTACCTGCATCTACAGTGACAAATAATGTTAGGCAGAAACTCTAGAGGCCAAGTTTTACGTGATATACATACGCTGAACTTACAACGAGAAACTTCACCTGCAACCCAAACTAAGGGGGCGAACCTTTAAGCTAGGAAATTTGGACGGTCGTCATGGGAATTTCGTCATATTAAATTTTCATGGTAGATACTGCGGCTCACCGTCGGGAATGCTCTCTGATAGAGGTTGGAATTGACATGAACTAAATTCTAGGGAAAATTACTCAACCTGCTTCCCCCATTATTTATGCGATTTAGTCATTTAACGTTGTTAACACGTGTTTCATTTATTATTGGCTACGTTTAAGTGCTTTTTGGTGTATGGCTGTACCCACTTGATAGAAGAAAAAAGGGAAGACGTCAAGGATCAATGAAAACCACTGCTCGGAATTGATATCCGGGTGAAATTACTTTCGTTCAATAAAATAAGGATGACGTATTATTAACGGTTCAACAAAATCTGGAGCAGTCCCCAATCAGCCTGGGGAATTTTGCGTCTTCGTAATGTCACTAGAGAGCACCTAGCCTTTTCCATTGTAGATTTTAAAACACGTATTTACGCTTATCACTTACTGCGTAATTAAAATTGTTATTATTTACTAGCTGGATAATTAAAGTTTAATGTTTTACTTTTGAAGATTACCCAGTGCAATAAACGCTCGTCTATCTACCAATCGACCACTTTCTTTTATGCAATAGAAAGTTAGTCACTTTTATGGATTTTTGTCTTATATCACCAGTCATACGTGTAAGTGCAGTGCTATACCCATTTCCTGTAGGATAGGTATGTATGTACGTATATATTATATATATATATAGGTATACTATACGGCCCTCTAGATGATACCGCAGTCGATCCAATTATCTAGACAAGTTGCAATTTCAGGTCGAGAATGCATTCGTGGGGAATTGGTACAGTGGAGGATATGGGTGGATGAAAATTTATAGATAACTTGAGAAGTCGGTATGGCACATCTGATAAATATATCTATAGACTCGCGAGTATTGATATGTATAAGATTGGAAGATATTAGGATAAAAAACATTTGCGAATTGTTTACGTAGCGAAAAATTATAAATCTTCGGAAACAGTTCATACGAAGTCGATATATTATCACGGATCAATAATTTTACTTGGACGCATAAACACGTGAAAGTTTTCCTCTTCGAAGTTATATATTTTCTCTATAGGTTATACCTAGTATATTACCTAGCATTGGATAAGTCTTTATATCAAGATATATATATATATATATATATATATATATTTCCCATGACACAAACAGTTGATATCGATGTTGGCAACTTTGACTTCGCTTAAGTTTTTCTTTTTTTTTTTTCTTTGTCTTTTGCTAATTTCGAACGTTACTTTTGTCTGAAAGTTTTGACTTTGTAAATTTGTTTTCAATCTCATTCTTTTTTTTTCGGCAGAGGGTGGATTATTCAGTCGTTTCTTGAACCAAACAATTTTTATTATTTATCTTTGTCTCGAGAAAATTTGTTCGTTGCTTAATTGAAATTTTCTTGAAATTTTGATTTAATTTAATTGGATTTACGAAAAGACAAAAGTCTATGGAGCATGTGAATGGCAAAAGAATTCTTCCTGGCACATTATTGTTTCATCGTTCAATTCATTCGACGGATTCGCAAATGACGATATCAGCCAACGTGCTTTGTTGTCGATGCAGGAAGCTACGCGGCGCCGAGGCCATATTGCTTTTCGATGTCGACGTGAAAAGCGATAATTTACCCTTTCGTACTTGTGTTCTCAAAGCCGACAAAATCGTCCTACGAATCGCGAGGCTTCCTCTTGTTTCCAACTTATGCTGCGGTTTGGGGGGTTAAAAAAAATGTACGTAAATACATTTCTTGACGTGGACGAGAGTGCAGTGCAAAATACTTTATGGGTATGTGTGAGCTTTTGTGCAGGAAACAAAAAAATAATGGAACAGCCACGAGACTAAAAATTTTTTTTTATCAACCTCAATAACCAATATGAAATTTTTAGTATATTTTTACTGACTATTTTCTCCCTCGTTTTGTGAGCTGGGAATATTTTTTTTTTTGGAAAAATTACTTTTCTATTCCAGTTCACTTCGAGAACTGGTTTTCTGCTTCAGGTTTAGGGAAGCCATGAGGACGTAAGGAAGGGTCAGTTATCGTTTCCGTAAGGGTTGACGGTATCGAACGGGAAACTAGTTTCCAGGAATGGCCATTTCGAGAGTGGAGCCATTCGTCGTTCAGCAGCCAAATGTGGTTCGTAAAGGAAAACCGATAGAGTGCCATTTTCCTATCGTAAAATAAAAAAGGGGAAGCCGACGCATTGACGTAAAGTTGGTGCACCGCTGATTCGTACGTTTACTGTATATGCAAGCATGGTACTGTATACTATATAGATCTAGTATGTGTATATATCTATATGTAATATATATATGTTATATATATACGTTATATATATAATGTGAAACTCAGAAACAATTGATCGCAAATGGCCGAGTATTGAAACAATGGCAGCACACGCTCTGGCTAACTTGTATATTGATAATGAACAGTACCAGTTTCAATAGGTACGCAGATAATGCCTGATTACATGGACCGACCATTGTGTCTACAATCTGCACATTATTTTTCTATAGATATATTAACATTTTTTTTCTATCCAGAAAACTTTCTTGGTACAGCTTAATGTTTTCAAGAAAACGACATTTTTTATCGCCCAAAGACCGATCGGTAAGAATTGCCTTGTTATTCGATTTTTCGATTTTAGGTATTGCAACTATTCAAACGTGAAAACCAAAGTCTGTGTCTTGCGGGCTGTCCCGCAAGGAATAGCACGTGGATCGAAGCTGAACTCGACAAGATTGGCAACGACTCTAATACGGATGAAAGTTTGCAATGAAGTTAGATAAGTCTCCTTCGTTTACCAAGTAACTTCATTATCCCATTGAAAAAAAAATAAAATAACGTATTTGCTTATTGGTATCGCAGTCGCCAGAGGAGTAAAAATGAAATGATAAAATATTGATACCGCGCGAGTTTTTATTTTTAGTAATGCCGATATCGCATCTTGCAGCCATAGGTAGGTGGCGTCCGTGGCTTCTTGGTTAACCATATAAAAAATAAATAATATATCGTACAGTCGATACCGCGAAGCCGACCTGGAAGTTCAGGCTGCAAATAAAAGCGGTACGGAGGCAAAAGTCGACGACGAGAGGTAAAGCCTCGAGAAAAATCTTACACTGGTAACCGTATAGAGTCTAGTAGGAATTTTCTTATGGTGTTTATAGATCTATTTTATATGCATTATGCATTGCGTAACGTATATACGAGAAAACGTAAAAGACTCTGCTTTGGTGTAGCTCGTTGAAATTCTTAGGTATATTAAAAATAAAGTAGACATGGAATTTTTTATTTTCTGTAAAGTCTCCACTTCTACTGGCATCGCGTGGGACGCGGCGTCACGTATGGCGAAACGAATAAATATATTTTTACCAAATTCCTTGGTTACGTAAGTCGCGAGAATCAATGGGCTGAAAAATATTATCAGGGCACCTAAATTCCATATTTCTCCATAATTACTCGGGTCTCGCGGTATCCTCGAGTACGGCCTTAATGACACTTCCATGATTTTTCGTCATCGAATATCGATCATCGCACGATCTATAGATCGTACGAGAATCGCGGAGGTCTGGATAGAATGGCTGGGTACAAAAAAAAAGAGATCTGTCAGAAGGGGTGGGTTAACGTTGGCGTGCGATTCTATTCCGGGCTGAGGAAAGGGTGAACGGCGGATAACAATTGAGCTTCAGAAAATAATGATGGAACACCGGTGGCAATTAGTTCGGTTCAAGTGGATAGAAAGTCCCGAGTCTTATTAGTTCGGTGGTGCATTATTTAACGAAGTCAGCCGACCGATCTGTTAGTCACCCCCTATATAGCACTATATATTTAGGGGGAGGGGGGTGGTATCTCTTTATTTATTCCGTCAAAGATTCTAGAATTCGCCAGTAGTGCAAAACGGACTAGTCAGACGGATATCTGATAAGCCAATCGTACTCGGTCGGTAAGTCAGTGAGCGCGGGAAATTCAAATTCAAATTTTTTGTTATATTAACCACGACGCGTCATCATCCGTGTAAAACTTTCAGCGCTGTAAGAGTACACGAGTAAGGCGGTTGAATTTTTCGAAAAATTCAATCCCACGAAAATCATTGAGATGACCGGAGGCGCTTTTCACTCGGGTAAAAATGCAAGAAAGTACCAGAGTAATTCAGGGAAGCTAGGTGAAAGGGAGATAGAAGCATAGCTGCAACTGGGTACGGACGACGCAAATGAAATGAAGCCCCGTCGATTTTCAATTTGCATGCTCCGATGTATTTTCCACGCATCTGCACACGGAATATGGAATGCGCCACTATACGCTTTCCCATGACGGTGAATAATTTATGATGCGATTCCTGACGTAGCGAAGCTTGCAAAAACCACTTAAGATCAAATAATTCAAATCCGCCATTGGATATCGCGTATGGGAATGCACGATTACGTTTGCTCAACCAGATACGTAATCTTGGCCCGTATAAGCTCCCATAGCGATATATCATAAATATTATTCGCACAGAGCAGCGTATCCGTACTGCACGCGTACAGGACGTATATCGAGATTCTCGACACGCAATATGTAACGCGATATCTAACTGTAGTCATTAAATCGAAATACTCGAATAAACAGTATACTCAAATTATGAAATACGAGACAACCCCTCGATTCGACCCTCGGCACTGAACAGCGACTACTAACCTCCCCCTTCCTCCTACCCCCCACCTTCTACTACTTCTTCCTTGTCAGGGGCAACCCTCGCTTTGAAACTTTGAAAACTTTGCAGATTAGTCGTTCGACGAAACTAGCTCGAGTTTGAGTCACCGGTGATTTTAATCATGGATGGAGGAAACGATATTTATACCAAACTTCCCCACCCCCCATGTTCCCTCCTTCAACTTAGCAGACGCGCAGTAATTTTTTTCTTCTCGAGTTGGCCATCTTCGTTTCCTATGATTCATCGGTGGTAATAACTATTTTCTGGCCCTTCGCTTCTCTCGCAATTCAAGGGATGTTAATGTGCCAGCTATACGTATTCGCATGACAGTTTCGATGATATTGAACGTCGTACGTTATAACGATAGCATTTTAATGGGATTAAAAGCGACTACTGGCTTTACAGTCACGCTACGTTTCCTGTACGTACTAACAAGTAGTAATAGCCCGACATAGTCAGACCTTAATCTGCTCTAAAATCCCTGCGCAATCTATACTGTCACGTAGTAAATAATCTGCAGTGCAGCTTCCATACCTCCTGTTAACAGACGTCGTATAGTCACATCCTGTAACTAATCCTAGTGGAGATGAAAAAAGGAAAAAAAAAAAAAAAGAGGAAATATTTTCTATCCAGAAACAAATACGTATGGTGTCATGTAACGTATGTTATTATGGATTATATTACTATGATGCTTCGTGGGAATTTATGGCATATTTTTTTTTTTCTATAAGCTTCAAAATAGCATATACAGATCACGTAAATGGTATTGATTTGTGATTCCTGTTTGTATACCTGTATTCTAATTTCATGGTAATCGTACAGCACGTTATATAGATATACGCTCGAAAAGCATTACTGCAGTTTACCGTTCGCTGTTAATCGACACAAGACATTGATCTACGTTCGTAATTGGTCACAAGCGGAAGTGATTACAGGATTACAATTACCGGCAGTCAGTCAATTAGGACGTGGAATTCGATAAGACAGGCACGCTACTCCGTATCGATATTGACGATGGGATCGATACTTCTTATGCAATTTAGTTAGAGGCTACGTGGACAATCTGCTCGAGCCAGAGAAGTTTCGGGGGGGGGGGGGGGTTAATAGGATGATGGGTTATCGTCTGCATATACTGTGTCACGTGTATAAATGGGTGAAAAATTATATATCGACGAAACGTTACGTGCAATGTAAAAACTGGGAAGAATAAAAGGATCCGCGGAGTTTCCTATAATTTTTTTTAAGTCTTACATAGCGTTACGTCAATCTGCCGGGAAGATAAATTTCGCGATGATTTATTATACGGTAATGGCAGTAATTTATTTTCGCGTAACGTTTAATTACGTCATGTATTTCAAGTCATGCCCGGTTATCGAATTAGCCGGCGGCGGTTTCACGTGAATTCCACCGAGCAGGTACCCGCGCTATTTTACGCGAATTCACCACGTATAAGGTTTCGCGAATTCCCGCAGATTGTTCCACAATAGGAAGGATTTTTAGTTTTTCTACGCATCCCCTTCGGAATTTTCTTTTCACCTTTACCACATTGCCGTTAATTACCGTCGTTTTGGATTTAGCTCGATACCCCTTTTTTACTAGTGCATTTGGCTGTACGGTTTACCGTCGGTTATTAACCATTTTTTTTACTCAAAATATATTTTTTAAAAATTAACCACGTCCGTTGCTCTCGTTTCCTTTCATTTTAACCCCATATATAATTATCGCCGCGTCATACCCTGATCACCCATCCGCGCGACGTACCAGGACTCTGTTACGCCTGTATCCATATTTCCAAAACAAACCCTAAATCCTGTCCGCCATTTTCAAGTATCGATATATCGATACAAAGTCAAAAAAAATTGTTCCTGAAAATTTACATGAGCACTACACAGAACACTGGCAGTTTTTTTGGAAGCAACGTCCAAGGGGCCTTTAGGGAGGGGGTTGAAGGACGGGAATTAAGGGTAGGTCTTAGCAGAATGATTTTTTTTTTAAGAACTTTCAAGCGTTCCTCTTAAGAAGCGTCCCGACGCGCCAACCTTTTTTTGCCAGGATTCAAAGATTTTTCCTGCTTCCCTTCTCCTCCATTCTGTCTACGGCGCCCTCCGTGCAATCCTACCAGCAGCAGTTGCCTTCCTGAACCGAAGCGGCACGATCAATCATAACCTCCGTGAAGTTGCCTCCGCATATCCGGTTCGGAATGCTGAGGTCAGTCACGTTGGCTTTTCGAGAATCGCACATTGTTATTTGCCACATAATAAACCAGCTTGCCAGAAGTTCAATGGGTCTTTGACTGTAGCCCCACCTATGCGCTGACTTAATGTATGAACTGTGTGTGTGCATATATAAATATATATATATATATATATATACAGATGCCTATACACTATACAACCCTCCTAACGTGGTATCTACGTATGAATGCGTTTTGTCGCATCATTGCGTACAGGCGTCCATTGTTCCCCGGATATCGATTGCTACCCGGGTAGCACTTCCGCTCGCTGGAGGGACTCGGGAACAACAATTCTCTGGCTGCTTTCCTTCCTTCCTGCTTCCTTCCTGTCCCTGCCCGTCCTTCCTATCGCCCTGGATATTGCGATCTGATAGTAATGGCATTATTTTCCGATGTTCATTGCGCCATTATCGTGCGCCAAGTTGCCTTCACCCCTTCGGGGCTTGCTTGTTCCTGTTTCTTTTTTCCCCCCTTTGTTTCTCCCTCTTTCTTTCTTTTTTTTTTGCTTTAACGGGTTTACAACTTTCCCACGACAACCACGAACGCTACGCAACGGTAAACTTTCTTATCTCGTGGCTCAACGGCCTGTTGATGCAATATTCGAGCCAGTCCCCCTTCTTGTGACTCTCTCAACCCCTTACCGTATCCAACCGCACGCTTCTTGCTTAAGGGATTCTTTGCCAGGGGCGGATTGTATACGTCCTCGACACTTTTTTTTTTTCACTTCGAAAAATTTCGAACTTTATGGTCTCACCTTCCACTTTCACCCTTCGCCCCTCGCGTCGCTCCTATCCCCATTTGTTTCGGTGTGGGAGCCCCCTTTTTTTCTTCTCTCCGTTTCGCGAAGCTTTCGCAGAGTGGATAAGATAAGGGGGAACAACGCTATACTTTGAGTAAGCTATACTTTCTGTTTACTCGACTCGCGAAAACTTTTCAGTCTTCGCTGGTCGTTAAAGCGTGAAATACTGTTAGGAATTCGAGATCTTCGAATTACTTGGCGCCTGAGTCAGGTGGAAGGTATTGGATGAGTTTTTTTTGGAAATTTTTTCTTTTTCTTTACGATCGAGGGATCTGAAAGTTGTTCGATGGTAGGTACTACATTTTTTAGGGAAATTTTTGTGGTTAAATATCTTTGGTGGGAATCACGTGCGATATGGGGTTATCGATGTATTCAAGATCGATGCGAGAAGTAATATTTGATCTTGAAATTTTTGTCATTTCTTCTCTGCTGGCTAAGTTATACCTGCTGATAGTTTCGTTCGACTCAAAGGGTTCGTGCGGTGAAAAGTGAAGTCTGCGGGCTGTTTTCCAACGACCGGTTCGCGTTTTACGTTCGCGATAACTTATCGCGATAACTTCACGGAATTGCTTTAATTACGCGGGCACTGACCGAAGAATTGAGAGAAAACTGGAAAGGAATATTTCTGGGTAAAATGACGTTGGCTCGCACAAGGATTTATCGATTATCCGTAACATAGTCACCGATACCTTGTACAATCACGAGGGAAGAAAATTTCTTCGTTATCTCGTCCCAGTCCAATATCAACGACTTACCTGAAAAACAGAAAAAAAATTCATATTTAGAATTCATAAAGCACTCGATTTAATCACAAACGAAAATACACTTTTTTTAGGATTAATTTTATCCCAGTTCAATGACTATACGCATATACACAGTATACACCGGGTAGTCCAGTTAAAAGCAATCATCACGCGTAATCCATTCCAATCGACACTTCATGGTCGGACCACCCGTTATACGTGGGTCTTATCGGTATACCCCTATACCAGTCAGTTTCGTATCCAAGCGCGAGGATCTTATCCCTAAGGATTCGAGCGGCGACATTCTTTTCACTTGGTGGTAAGGGAAGGGGCGACCAAAGAAAGAAAAAAGAGAAGAGAGTGATCTCTCTTTTCTTTTCTTTCTCTTGAAAGAAGAAAAAAAGGATTTCCTACAGTCGTCGATACTCCTTGTCCTGCTTTTCGCAAGGATAACAGATAGCGGGTGGCAGCCTTTTCAATTTCTCTTGAAAAATGAGAACAAAAAAAAGAGAAGAAGAAGAGAAACGCACTGCACGACCCCCTCCGTCCCCAGTCCGTCCAAACGTCCCACTCAGAACTCAGTGGGTTCTTTATAGATTAGAAGACATTCTCCACCACTCAGACTCACCAGCGACATAGAAGCTCGGTGTTACGGATGGAGACTTTTTTGTTGGGTGACACGACGAATCTGTTTATCCTTACTTCCTCTATCACTTGCAACCTTATTTTACCGGAGGTTCCATTTCAACTAGCTACCCTTCTGTCTGTCTCCATTCCCCTTGAGAGACCCTGCGCACGCGATTCACCGTTTCATCCGGTTACCCGGTACAGGATCAAAGATAACGCGAAACGTAAATACACTTGGCGAAGCATTACGAAACGCAGACGATTTACACGGTTTAAACCTGAAGATACATTTGTCGTACACATGAAGATGAGCTTAACGCGATCCGACCGTACTGTTAAAAAAAAAAGTTTAATAAGTGTCAGCCTACTATTTTTTTTAACGAGCAATTTCGATAAGTCTTTAGATAAGGTGACACTGACTGGTGGTGTAAATATACAGGGTGAACAAAAAAAAAAAAAAGATAGACCCCAAGATTCAGATACCATGAATCTGTCTGGATGACAATGGACCCTTATCATCCTTATCTTTGAAATAGATGTCACGTGTGCACTCGCGAATTTTCTTCGAAAACAACTACCCTTCCATCCATAGGTTGTCTTTCTGGTATACGTGTGTAGGTAGGGTAGAGCAAAGTATCCTTGGTCTAGGATAAAGGGTCTTCCCCCTATGGAATGGCAGCGTCCGCGGTAGAGGCAGGAATGTAATATTCGGTCAGACAGACAGAACGAAACGAGGCTTGTTAGGGGTTGGCCAAGAGCGGGAGCATATTGCCTAGTCAGCCTAACCAGAACAGACGGTGCTTAATCAGAGCAAAGAGATAGGCTATAGGACGAAACGTTCTCTAAGGGCTGTCAGTGGTCCATGGGGATAAGGATTTTCAGGAGGAAGCAACGTCTAGCGTAGAAATGCTCTTAGGCTCGTATACGTCATTCCCGTCGCTTTGATCGGAGCCAATTAGTCCGAGTTAATTGGTCTGTCTTATACTACACGGGCATAACTTTATCGCTAATTAATATTCATTTATGCGCCCATACAATTTCTGCGTAACTTTAGCAGATTGGTGCACCCTGCAACTTGCTCCTGGACACGGACATTACATAGTTATTAAAATGCTTGACCTGATTCCATAATATTACCTGTACGAAATAGTTTGGAAATTTGTCCCCGGGTGGCAGCACGTGTCGCTCGTGTCTGACGTATCAGTTTGACGCTAAATTTTCAGTGACAATGAAAACCCGTCACCTTTTCTAAGGAGCTCTCGCGGTACTCAAGTAGCGGCTGAATTGTTGGGTGGAATTTCAGTGGGATGGTGTAGCCGGGAGAGGGGGTGGAGGGGGGGGGGAGAGCGGCTTAGGTTAATAAGAAGTTAATTTGCTAAATTTCATGGGTAAATCTCGTTCAACGACCCCCGCCACTACGAAATACACGGTTGCCGTCGAGCAGCGGTTGTCCAATTTGGGTAAAATTTGCTTTTATTCAGAAAAGCGTCAACGCGCGTTCGCCGCACTGCGCACGTACACAGGTCCAACCAACCGAGCAAGTGAACAAGCACGTCGAGCCCTTTTGCTGTGGGCCAACCTAATTTAAGTTAGAAAGTCAACCTACGGCGAAACGTAATTCAAACAGACTTTGTATCCGGGGTAAATATGACGGGATCTCATTGGCTTCGTCATTTGGATAATCGTCACTGTGCCGAAACTGTCGGTAATTATAATACTTAAGGATGAGTTTTAACAGTCGAGCCAATAATTTCTTATCGCGTCGAAGCACGCTTATCATTTTTTTTTACTTTTTTGGGGGGGTTCGTAAAATCATTTATCGAGTTGCTAACGAGTTTTTTTGGAAAGTTGTTAATATACTTTTTTTTTTTATTTTTACGTGGGATTTTTGTAGGGTCAGAAGGGCCTTTTTTTGGTTTTGTTTATATTATGGTTTTTCACGATTTTTTTTTTGATAAGTTAGATCATACGAGAACCTTTGATTAGATAAGATTTAGTGAAACGTGATATCCTTTGACAGTAACAACGTCCTGTGTGTTACTTTTTCTCACCTGTAATCGGAAACGTGGCCTACACGTGTTTTGCGACACCCAATTCTCGCCTTTGGTGTTTCCTGAGGTTCGACCTGGTTGGGTTCGTAGTTAGGGATACAAAGGGCGAATTTGATATCACGACTGTACTTGCCCGTTGGAAGTCGTTATCAGAAAATTCGATATAACCGTTGAAAATTTTTTTTTTTTAGTGAAATATAACAAAACCGGAATCCAATTCGAACAGATTCTTTTTTCAACGTCATTCTCATTTTTAAATGCTTTCAAGGCTCTCTCGATTCATAGCAAAAATCAATCACCAGACTCACCTATAGCAGGACCTCGGCTCGAGCATGATTGCTTTCGCGGATGTGCAATCTCCTGCGGCACAGCATCCCTTTTCGGGTCCAAGATTTAGAGAAAAATCTTACAGAGTACGGAATTCAGTAATTACGTCTTATCAGGAGATAGTTTCAATTTTTATGGTTTCCTTAGATATCCCCTGTCGTCCGTTCAGAGAACTAATTTTTTACTTGAAACGCTTGAACACGCTACTGTAAAGTGTCAGTTGGATTAATATTAGGAAATTTTGAAAATGATAAAAATTTTGTATATCAAAATCGATCTCATTTTCGAAAATTATCACGCGCGAAACATTGCGTTACGTTACAGCACGCTCATCTTCGACGTGCTGAATTTAAGAAAATTTGTCGAACATATGTAAGTAACAAACAAAGTATTGGAAAAGCTCAAAAAGAAGTGTTCGCTCCTAAAACTTATCCTAAGGGCGGTACAGAACGAACGGTCATTTTATAATACATAAATCTAGATTAAAGTCGTACGCAGTCCTTTGAACGGGTCTTGTTATCCGGACGTCAAGCCTGACTCCGATTTCATAGGCTTGTCCTAATCCCACGGGTTCACCAAAATATATCCTAAACCTAAAATACAACCTTGACAGGGGTAAAAACTTGAACTGTTCCTCAAGGGGTGGCGGAGGTCAACACTTTTCCAGTAGTCTTTGCGGAAGAAGAGGGTATAGCAGGGCTGTACTTATGTAGCTTTCTAGTACCCACTATATGTATACATACTATACGTATATATACAATATATATATATCTACCAACGTCAAAGGGGATGCAGAAAGGGCTGAAAAGCTATTCATGGTAATTTTTATCTTAACGCCTTTTTGCAAATAAGGTTGCGCTTTTCTTTATTCAAAGGATTAAGCTCCAATACGAACTGCCGGTGCACGCTAGTGCCTCTTTATGCAGTTTTCTTTTTTTATCCAAAGAACTGAAAAAAAGTTCTATTATGCATTCGTTATTTTGGTCAAAAATTCTTTTGACGTTCGGGTACTGGATTTTTTTTAACAGTCTCACCGTGACCTCGACCTCGAAGATGATAATGGAACTTTGATGACTTCGTAGGAGGATTATTTTTTTAACTTTTTTTGTTCTTTTTCTTTTGTTTCGAATCCTTACACGTTATACTTTTCTCCTTTGTCTCCGGTCGCGTTAACTCCGCAGAATTTTACATTGGTTTCTGGACAAGCAGAACTTTCAAAGTGCACCGGAGCCACTGCGAAAGGTGTTTCGTAATTTTCAAACCCGACTCTGCCACTGCCGCGAGAAGTTTCGTGAAAATTACGCGGGAACTACGTCTTTCGTCCGTGGATGTGCTCGGGGCTCTATATTCGCGCCATGTTATTCTGAGAGTAACTTTGAGCGAAGTACTAAAGGCAGACATTTCCCAAGCGAAATTCCTTACCTTACAGTTATACTTGAACTACCTCAAATTCGACAATTTGTAGATGGCTCTACCGTCCCTGGCGTAACAACCACCTACACTTTTTTTTTCAACATACTAGAAATTCAATTTACAGGGACTAACCCAACTAGCAAGATACGAGGTACACGCTTGATAATAATAATATAGAATAATAATAATCTGTTTAGTAAATTCAAGACATGAATTTCAAAGCAAAACTCGTGGATTAATAGGGGATGAAAAAAAGGTCGACGGGAGGGTGAGTAGGTATGGGGATAAATATTTTGAAAAAAAAATAATTTTCAATTAGATCAAATTTGAGCGAAAAAAGGTAATGCTGCATTCGTGTAATTATTTTCGCGCATTGAGAATGTCGCAGTAAAATATTTTAATACGAATTCAATTTGTTCTACCCATCGCGGACGCGTCAGATCATCCGATCCATATCAGACCAATTCGAGTTTCCCAACTCGATCGTAATAAAGAGAATGACATCGGAACGTCAATTAAAATATCTCTTTCTCCGTTTTTAACGCGTCCTTGTCTCTTTAATTTGCCGATACGCCGCCGTTTCCCTGCCGAATATTCTTAAGGGCACGAAAATTCCATTGTGACAGCCATTGTTCCGTCCGCGTCATCGTTAATTGAAATACTACACGACCTGTGAAATTTAATTCAACGAGTAAAAGCCAATTTCATTCTCCAATTCTAAGGGCCCTGGTGCTCGTTACGTTTTTCCCATATAAAAAGCCTGAAAGAAACGAGCAGTCGACCGACGCGACATCTGTCAGAGAATTTCATCAGTCTTTAGGAACACGTGTGTTCCTGCTAATTGTAACTCGTAAATTCCAATATCTTAACTCCTGGAAATTGATCCCCTTAACCGGTTCATCAGTGGGTATCAAAAAGAAAATAATTTACATGTCGTTGACAACTTGAAATTCAAGAAAATTATGTGAAAAATTTTTTTTGACATTTCTTTTGATCGATGACATAACCTAGTAATGAAAATGCCTTTGGGCAGCGATACGTGGATGAATATCATTTGGAGTCTTTATGGCGTTACTATCCATATGGATTTGCAATATTACACCATATACAGGCATACACTGTACTAGTCGTGCACTGAATGCTTTAACGTGGCCTGGTTACTTTATTGATACACTAAGCGAACTCGCTACCTTTACATAACGGTTATGGAGAGCAGCAGCGTACCGAAAATATACGTTTTGCTACGATAAGTTTGTTCGCTGAAAATGTCGATCGACGTCCGTTTGACGAGTTATGGCTACGGAAATTTCCTTCGGCCTGTATTTCTCTCCGGTAAAAATCTTTAATGCAGCGAAGGCTTTTAGTTTACCTTTTACCCTTTATTCATTTTTCGCGATACTATTATGCACCGGGTAATGTCAGCGTAGCCTGGAGGCTAAGGTATTAGATTTTGTAATCCTTAATGGATTTGCAAATATATAATACACTCTTAATGCAAATACATCACGTCCTTACGTGGATTTCCGCTGAGCTCTTTCATCGATGATAAAATTAAACGGGAATTTAGACATTTTTATTTTCCTTTTTAGGTTATATATTTGATTTTCTTATTTTAGGAGTAATTTTTTCTTTTCTTTTATATCATTCATACCAATTTATGTAATTGCTCTCGTTATTATACACTTTTATAATGCTTTGCAATTACTTTGCAGCAACGCAGTCTCGTGCCCGCGATGGATTTTCATGAAATAAAAGCACGGGAAAAGTCTTCGCGTGGTAACGGAGCAACGAGGTACATAGACAGGAAATACTATTTCCGTAAGTTCGATAACGCTGATTTGATGTGTTGACTTTTATGGCTGCCACTGTACCAGACTTTTACAGGGTATGCATCGTATTCGCGTGATTCACATTTTCTCATGTGCAATATGCCTGACAGATTTGTATTATCAAACGTACCGTTTTCCTATTGTTCGTAAATACTGACTCTTCCGTTAATTTCTTAAAAGCCTCGTTTTCACGATACGACACAAAATTGTAATATTATTGAAAATTGAAATATGAAAATCTCTTGCCGTACGAAAAAAAGGCTTTTTATGCATAATTCAAAAAAGATAATAATTACGTATATTTTGAAAATTAAAGAATCGCAATGTCCTTTTTGCTGGTTAATGAAAAAAAAAAAGAATCTACTCGACAAGGAAGATAACGCAGGATATTCCGAGGAGAATAAAGATCGTCCTGGTAACCTGTTAGGTGTCATAATTCTTGACCCTGACGCAAGATGGCAGAAGGGTACGTTTGAAATGGTCTCTGGGGTCATTTCGTTTTGCATCACTTACATTCCCCCAGTTTGTATGTCCCGAAGTCACCCTTGTACAGGGCTGTGTTAAGACGCGGTTGGGGCTGTATAAAAGGCAAAGGGCAAGATAAGCCTAAGAGTCCTCTTAAAGAGAATTACAAAGTGCGGACAGGTCGTCTGGCGCAGATACGAGAAACAAGACTAATATTTTCGAAAGTATAAAAGAAATTTTCCATTTGTAAAATAGGCAGATAATTTTATCCTTTTCTTTAATAGCCGGTAAACTCTTTAAACGAAGAATACACTCGCTCGTAATCCGTATTTATAGTAAAAATAATAATTGAATAATTGAAAATTAAATTGTCTCTATTAATATTAAACGCGAGACTTTAATATGACCAAAATTCAATCGCCATACAATTCGCCAGGAATATTGCACTTTAAGCGTAAGCAGGCTGCTTTTCAAAACTGCCATTCCATTATCGAAAATTGTTTTCGTCACGGCGGGTGGTACCTCGCTTAATTTTAAGCGCCACGCTGTGCGAGTGCGAATAAGAAATGGTTTTAATCTCGAGTGCCATCGAAAAATACGATAAATATTCGAATCGGTAATATCGCGAACGAGCTGCTTCGGAGTGAGGTATTCAAATTTATAACCACAATTTCGAAATATACTTACCTCCGTTACACACGCGTCGCGCGGCAATAAGAGTCATTCGTTCGGACTATAAAAATGAATTCAGATAGTCGTGAGAGCGAGGAGTCCAAAACTGCACAAATTATATATAACCCGTATTTCCCCTGAATCGGAAACGGCTGAGGTTTATTGCTTTAAAATTTTTCACTTCGTTCAAAAATCGGAAGGTGCGCAAAGGGTGTAAAAAAAATTCTCCAATGTCATATCTACATCATCAGACAATGCAGATAAGCGAATTGCGCTACCGATGACGGAGTATAGTACAGGGAGAATCAACGATGCCCGAATTGCGGAGGTATGCTAAGCACTGATGAGTCTGTATTTCTGTTCCAGGATAATGTTGAGGCTGACTGTACAAGCTGTAATTGAAAAACTAGCCGCAACACTGGGAGAGATTTACTGACTGGAATCGTCGGATCGTCGTGTCAAAGGATCTTCAGTCTCGAAATTCAGGCCGAAGTTGTGAAGTGTCGAGATAAAATTTTAAGAAAACGGGGATCCTGTGGTGAGACTTCTTTTTTTCATCTCTTTCATTTTTATACTCGAATTACGAAATTACGTTAAATCTACATTGAATCGATCGTGCCCGATGTCATTTAATAATACTTTGACGTCTTTAGCAATGTGCGCGATAACCCAGGGCTAAATACCCAGAGCGGTATTTATCGTCAGTAATTAACTATATAATTGGAACAACAATACGGAGAAACGGGAGAATTAATATAACGACGGGAGCCTGCGAAAATATTAAACTCTGCCAATTATTTCAACGCTTATCAAATATGTATCGTTCGTAGAGCGTTACCGCATTTCGGTTCGCTTTCGGTCTCAGTCGGACAATGGGGGATAGCAAATGCGTTTGGTTAATTGATCCAGATAAAATTAAGGGAGTTTTACGAAACGACTAGAGCGCATGAGAAATGTATATATACGTAGTACAAATAGATATAAACAGATTTGCATATATACATATACAGTGAAATACCATAATATAAGGGTGCTATAGGATTCTAAACAAGGTAGAGATCCCTATTACCGACCGGGTGTCGGTAGTCTGACAGGTCATGTTAGGCTGCATATATTTTTCAATGCTAAAGCATAGGGTCGGCCATCGGTTCACGTCCGGTTACAGGGATCTTCGCCTTACCGGTAACTCAATAGACGCCGTAGGAAACGCGCGTTAAATTTTGGCAATTTCACGATGGGATTTTCGCCATGGGAAAACGGTAACGTTATACCCTAGAAAATACTACGGCCAGGATGCCTTTACTCGATGATACACGCCTCACTTTGGCCTCAGTCATTTGCGGATACGGTCCTTCAGATTTATAGTCACGGAGTTTCCTTCGGCCTCTGCTTTTACGCGTTCGCTCGAACTTCAATGAATAACGCCACTGTCAGTTATAGGCAGTCGGGTGGCAACGGCCATTCGCAGTGCTGGGCTCGGGCGTATAAGGGTTTTGCAGAGAGAAAAAAACATTTTTTTTAATACTACAGGGTGGCGCACATAAAAAATGACCTTGAATCACGAAAGTTTCAGGATTAAACTGCTAAGTGTATTTTGAGAACTTTTTTTTCAAATTTTATCCTTCCCCCCACGCTGTGTCGCTTTCTCCTGGCTGCTCCGTTCTTCGAAGTTCAAACGGTGCGAATTTGTAAACTCGTCGTTGCAAATGAGACGGGACACGTTGTATAATACAAAAGGTGTTTGTTCCCACGATATTTCACGTGGACGTTGCTGGGTAAGCGCCACCCCCCCCCCCCCCCGAAAAACGTGTATATTTTTCCTTTCGACCCCCCGGCCCATAAACAAACATGATTTAGATTCAAACCACCCTGTATCCCTGTACTTCGCCTATCCCCCATCCTTGACGGAAGAACCATAGCCGGCCGAGAGGTGAGCGGGGGGGTTGGCGGGGTGAGTGAAAAGTCCCGATTTTCACGAAGGCATAAATTTTCCGACGGCTGCACCTGCTCGTGTAAACAAGTGCCGATCAACGATATTCGAAGGCACGTCAAGTTTCAGATCCCAGACTCATCCATCCTCTTAACCCATATTCACGGTGATCCCTTTCAGAAAGTTCTCGACAACAAATCAAGCGGCTACTTCAACAGTAGAGGTGAGACCGGTAGTAGCGTTAGCGTTCGTTCTCCAATTTTCAACCCCTTTAACCTGCGCCCAGAAATAAGCTCAAAAGACAAACTGACGTTATCCGGTATTCCGTTACAAAAAAAAAAAAAAAAAAAAAAGATATAGGATTTCCCTGCCCTTAATTTTAGCAAACCTCGTTATTTCCCCCTAAGCAAATAGGGATGCTGTCAAGACATTCCGTTTGACTCCCTCCGTTTTGTATATCTGCTCCACCGTGTTGCCATTTCCAAAATCTACGGATATCTCGACAGCGACGGGACAGACGTTAAGCGTCGTTGACGAAGGAAAATAAGATCGTAAAGCCAGGAGGGATATGAGAATTTCGTTAAGGGAGGGGGTGAACGTTAGAAATAAAATAGGGCTAAGAGAGATGAAAGGGCAAAGGTCAGTGGAAGGAACCAGGGAAAAGTCAAACGATTACACGAAACAGTCTGAAGTTCTTTACCAAAATGGGGTAGACACTTTGATAATGGTCTAAGATTTCGTGAAATTTGATAATTCGAATCAACTCCCTTCGTTCAGAGGGGTCGTTGACCTTGCGGATCTACCTTACCATCCGTACAGTCCTTTTAAGAATTATCCAACGCATCTATATATCTGTATATACACTGCACCAGGGTATCTCTTTGGTCAAGATTAATTGGGGTACACGTTAGCCTTATGGTACAGTGACGAAAGTGATGCTGCGCTCATTTGACTTGATGTTACGTAACAACGAAGTCAGTGCAAATTATTCGACCAGGACATAACGAGATACGTGTTTCCGGGACCATTCGCAGTGTACGTAGCCGACTGAAAGGCACTGTACGTCGTTCCCAAAGAAGTACCTAATTACTTTCATTAGTTTTGAAAAGTTAATCCACGCTGTTACTATTTACGCCCAGGTGTTTCCCCCCCACGAGCCATTACGCTCTGCCGGCTTCGCCAGGGTCGCCCACGTGTAATTACTTTAATTAATACTTACATCATTCATAGTTCCGCGGTGGCTGAAGGCACGCGGAATAATTACCAGGTGTGCCGTAAGGTCGCCGGTTCTTGCGTTACTTCGTTCTCGTACCCCCCCAGTTGATTTTCATTTTTTACGTGGCATCTACGGGCGTTATAATTTACGGGTACGGAAAATCCGTACCCGTAAATTTGTCACGTGTCCTGCGAGCACCGATAACGAAGTGTACTGCAGTTTTCGGGTGAAATGCCCTTTTTTTTTTTCGTTTTATTTTCATTTTCATTTTTCTCCCTTATCTCGATGTTGATAGCAACATGTTGTGCTCTTGAAATTTATGATCAGCTTCATTTACAACCATTCCGACCAAGAGCCGGCGATGCTTATCTTATCGTGCGCCAGTGGAACGCGTCCGGAGTGGATTTTGTTCGATAAGAATTTATTAGGGCTGTATTTTTGACGTAGATGCGTGTAACACGTGTAATCTTCATGGCGCAGTAAAGGTGCGTTGGCGTATTGGCGTGAGCGATTAAAAAAATTTTTTTTTGTATTTTCAAAATCATCGTCATACGTCAAAATAACTACATGTTAATTTGATGGGTCGAGGGCGAATCACAGGCATTGGATGACGACAGCGGGGACAAATCAGCATCGCGGAAAAGTGGTGACAGATTTTCGACATATCTTTTATACGGGACACGTTAACGATGTTGTGGATTTTATGACAAAGGGACTATAGGCTTTTTTAATTTTTTTTTTAATAGTAAGTTACTGGTGATTCCTATTTTAAGGGTTGGTACTTATGATATAGAAAGTATCGTCCTAGGACTTTTTACGTTTGATTTTATCCAATCGCAGCGAGACTGTCTATTTTTATTAAGAACCAATCTATCTTTATTCTTGGTTCTCTATCTGTTAGTGATTTTTTTATCGTGTTCCTTCTCTTCGTTTTTCTTCGTCCTGGCAGGATTCTGAAATACTTCGTTGCCGTGGATATACAATCAGTAACGAGTAAGAGGAACAGTTCTGATCCGATATCCTTTTCATCCTTTTACGTTACTTCGCTTACATTTGTATTGTCGAGGATTTTTAATATTGGAAAAGAGGACTTTAAGCCCCTGGAATACACGTGCCTTAATTGGAAACGTTTTATCGTCGTAATCTATATAAGAGGGTGTAAGTTCAAAATAGAAATGCAAATGTTTCCCTGCAGATGATAACGAATGATAACGATATTAAAATTCACTTAACTCTGCCACGTAATTTTTTTTGGTAATATTTTTCTTTGGCTTAATTATACAAGATACGTTAATTAAACTTATCGTGCCGTAGATTAGGGATCTGTGAATTTTCCGCATCCAGGGCCGTACCGTTAGGGTGGTCACGTTGCTCGGTACGAGAATGCTAGTTAATTTAGCTTTATTTCGTGCTACGTCGCACATTATTTACCTTGGTACAAAACTTCATCTCCAGTCGGATAATTCAACCGTTTATTTTACAAGCCACGCGGCAATTCGCTTCCATTTTCTTTGCTCCCGATTGGCGCGAGCGGCTACGTTACTGCTTGCTCGAATGGGCCGCGAGAGCCACGTTATTATCCTTCTCGCTCAAAGAAAGAATCAAGGGATCCGCTCGGAACTTCCGGAACCCTCGACTTCCGGTTAGAGTCTCGGAGATTTTCTTATTTCATTGTTCTCATCGGTATATCTGTGTCGTTGCCTAGAAACGGGTACAGATGTTAAATTGGTAATTGGTAACGTGGAGATAGTATTTATGAATATACAAAAATGAGATATTTAATTAAATAAAATTTTATACGGTTGACTTTTTTGAAAAAAAAAATAAAAAAATAAAAAAAATGTCTTTTCCTCCGATCTGACAATTCATTTTGACTATCGGACAATTCATACTTTTGAGCTCAGAATCTTGCAGATTTTCTCTACTTGAATTCTCGTGGACTATGAGACGGAACGTATATCGGGGTTACTGAGGATTTCGATTTTATGCAAGAATAACCATTTCGGTGAATAGCCAAGTAATAACAGCTCCAGTTTATACGTGGCTGGTATCGATATCGCTTCGATTGGATTTTGTTTTTTATTGCGGCTATCTCTTCCGGATGGATGATTGAAATTTTCTGTATTGTACGTCATCGTCACGTGGATAAGTTACGACGTTCTTTTTTTTTCTGTGTAACGGTCCTTTCGCTGTATTTCATATATTTTAGCGATTAAGCGAATGTTCACGGGGCTGAGAATGGATAGCTGTGGGTGAAAGAGTAAAATAGAAGTAAAGAAAAAAAAAAAAAAAAAAAGAAAGAAGGGAGACAGGGCCAGGAACCTTTACAGTAAGATATACAGCAAAAGCATATTTTCCCAAAGCTGTCTTCGCTGCACACAGCATTATAAATATACACGGTACAGCCTATAAATCGACTACCCAGTGACCTATTCGAGAGTAAAAGGGAAAGAGCTAGTGAGCGAGAGGAAAGTGTATATAAAAAATATATTATTCCCTGTTACTTTGAACGAGGAGGACAGTGGAGGGCTCAAGGATTGATCAGAGGGGCTTGGCAGGACATTTATCTGTTGGGCTCCCTCGCCCTCTGGAATTATCATATTTTTGCATAATGGAATCAAGCAACACACCCCCTGCCAGGCCGTAATACATTTACCGGGGTTTCAGTTAAAAATAACACGCGGTCTCGCGCAAAGCAACTTTTTCGCGCTGACACTGTTTTCCAGGGATAGAACTGAGTGCGATTACGACGCAGGCCCGTTGCCATGTTTATAGCGGAAGGAGAATCCAAAATTATGGTAGCACCCGGGAAAAATGACTTTTAACCTAAAAGGAGAAAAAAACTTGTGAAAATTTTTTTGTACTCAGTCAAAATTTTATCTTCGACTGTACCCTGATTTTGATTGATTTTTGTGAATTTATCCTACCTGTATTCCAGTGGTATTTTAAAAGCTCTTCCTATAAGGATAATGGTCGGGTGCACCCCTGGATACATAATTTCCGAGGAGGACGGAAATTCCGACGGAACTGAAGATCCTTATGCTGTAATATTGTTGGTTCAGTGGGAAGCGAGTGGAGCTGCTGGGAATAGCAGGGGTACCTTGAGTCGCGTAGTAGCTGCCAGTACTTTTGAGATTAGGCCAGAAGAGACATTTGGGATGGGGCTGAGTATGCACAGGGAGTATAAGGGTTGTGGGCGTTTGCGGCGACAGAATAGCGAAGCCATTAGTTATGTCAGCTAAGACAATGGCAACGTGATACCGTGCCGACTAAACATCACCCTTCTGTGTCTATTCGCATGGGAGATTTAAGCAGAGAGCACCGCACGGTACAGGACACAGGGAAACGTATACACGGTAGAACGGTAAGATTAAGAGGAGTGCGATTGGATCGTTGAAATTAACCCAATGAATTCATTTGCAACGACAACTCGAGTAATGATTCAGGCTGGATTTTGCGACAGATTTCGGTGACGTTGCGGGTAAGGGCTGAATACGTTTATATCCGATTGATTCGTCAGGACGGGTCCAGATGTTTAATTTGATAAGAAAATTAAATTTTAGACGTAAAAAATGTTTCCTTTGGTTTTCACTGTTATTGCGAGTCAAGAACGTAGAATTTTTTATCGATAAGGATTATCAATTCTTGATTATTCGACGTTTTTATATTTATAAATGATATCAACCCTTTTTTTTTTTTTACTTTGCATTTCATTAACCAACCATTAAGGGGACGACGCCGATTCAGCCGAGTTGACCCTCAGGCCTCTATAAACTAAACTCGGGTCAGCATTGCTTGCTCACGCGACTCACTTTACTTAAAGGTCAGGACTGCTTGCTCAGGATTTCCTCAAGTGTGCCCGATAGTCGGGGTTATTAGTTACGTAAAAGGGAAGAGGTCACTTTCCAAGGGGACGGTCTTACGTTAAGCGTATCGTTAAATTTTAAGCGATGGGTCGCTTTAGAAATTCTGACCCTTTCGAAAGGGTGGACCTGAGGGGATGATGGTCGAGATTTTGGAGTTTACCGTGTAAAATAATTATTACAATCGCCTTGCAGATTGAGATATCTTCCATCTTAGAAACCCATCTCGATGGACCGTCAAATCGGAGAATCCACGGTCCAATCTTTCTTTACTACCGTTGACCTTTGCACTCTACGTACGGACGTGCCTTAACTACAGTGCTGCCACCACCATCACCCCCTCAACCCTTCCTGGCGGTAGGTTGTTTGCCATTGGCAGTAAACGTGCTCGCATGCGATGTAACTTGAAAACTAACCTTGATATCGAAATTTTCTTTATAGTTACAGGAGTCTGGTACGCCAGAGAAGTTAAATTAATTTAACGAAATATTTAACACGATACGCCCGCGGGAGTTTATCAAAGTTCGGTATACATATCGAGAAGTTACGTCGTTTATCACACAAACTGTTTTCTCTGTTTACATGCTTCTTCAAGTTAATTCGGGAAAATTGTTAAATTCAATTGTTTATCCACAATCGAAATTTCGATAGAGCCAAGCGTGCAATTTTTACAAGGGAAATACGGCTGCGCAATATATTACTTGAAGAAAAATCCACGGAAACGCCAAGTGCAGTGGAAGAATGCATTAACGTTAAGACACGTAAGACAGATGCACACTGGTAGTCGTAATGCATCTTCGTGGTACTTACTTACCTATATGCGCCGTAGCGAAGGATGCTGCGGAAGGAATAGAATTTACTCTGCCCTTTGCTTTCATTTCGATACGGAGCACCTTTCCTGCTACATATTGAAATTTACTGTATGCACTTTGCATAACTGAAAACGTACCTATATGTATACGTAGGTATAGTAAAATTTCTTAGATATAGCCTTAGCACTGTAACTATTTCCATTGCTGCCGTTGTATCGGCGACTGTACTATAACGACAAGTGCAGCAGATTATGCTCGCCGCTAGCATTGCAGTGCATAGTGTAGCGGGTGTATACAGATATATATTCGTAAATTGCCAGATACTGCGCCTCGGCGCTTTCGCAAGGTGAGAAACGCGGTTTTGCATGGGTTTTTGCTTAAGTAAGGCCAGCTGCGCGGTTCTCATTGAAATATGGCGACGTCGTTCCAGTTGCAACTGTTGGCTGGTTTCAACGTGGCTACCCGGTAATCCTTAAAGTTTGAAGGGAAACAGCGTTGCTTTACCGGACGAATAATTCTCGTTATCGTTCGGGCGTATGTGTACCTGGATTGAGATGGAATTTTGGATTAGGGTGCCGGGGGTCGGCTGGGCGGAGAGGGGCAGGCAGAAAGGAATTACTGTTGGGAATTAACCCACCCTCGCTCGTACATTCAAACCGATGCAAAAACGTTCGCGCACGGAGCATATTTTGCTCCTGGATTTTTTTTTAGTTCTAGGTATATCTTCACTGCGGAATATGATTAATTTTCATGATGCTACAGTTAGAGATTGGACTGGCTGAGGATATGGAAGGGGTAACGGTAAGAGTAAAAATAAAATTTCTATATTACTTTCTGAAACGTCACAGGTAGATTACTATGTGCGGTATATGCTGGTTAACCTGTATTCATGTTTTGGGTTTCGTAAAGCGTGCGATTTCTTTTGCAAACGGAAAGTTTTTTTTTTCCTGACTCGCGTGTATTTTTATTTCGTGTAAATTTCGTGCTGTCCAGTTGCGGCTTAAAATTGCTTGTTTCAATGGCGCGGCATCGTGGGCCTTAAATGGGTCCGCAAGGAATTTGATATCTCAGGTCGGTTTTCAGTGTCGTTGGTACTCGATGCTATTTGTCTTTTTTTTTATTTTCTTACGTGACTGTACTACATTGGAGTAGGTGATATTTTACTCGCGGCGCTAGTGTCGCCGGATTGATGTCTTCACGCGCGATGCATTGCTGGGATAGCGAGTGCAGCTTATTGTAGGTAAGCAGCTTAAGTATCATTGTAAATAATGTTTTATGACGGGTTGGGGGAGTTGTTATTGATCGTAAATACGTGGCAGAGTGTAGCGGTGGGTGGTGGGCGGTTTTTTTAAATCTTTAAAAAAAGGGCTCTGTCACTTTTTAGCGAATGAATAATTCGCGATATTGCGAGAGCGTGGGGAAAGTTGACGAAAAAAAAAAGGTGATAATTTACGCGAGAAAAAACTGCGGCTGGGTTATATAAGGCGTGACGTGGCGAATGTGAAAATACAACGTAATACCGTCGTGGCGCTATAACGTGACAGGTAAATGAAACTTGGCAAATAAAAAGTAGCGAGTCTCGTTTAATCTACGGATATCATACGCTCTACATCCGTTTACCTGAGGCGCGGGAATTGTTAAATAAAATTTTTCGCCGGATCGATCTTCTGGATTTCGGATAATGGGCGCGACGCGATGTCCATTAAAAGAAAAAAGAGCAGATTTTACGATTCGCCGTTAAGTCTTCGTATAATCGTACAGATTTTCGTCAAAAGGCCAATAGGTCTCATTTACATAAAATTCAAGGGGAGCATACACATTGGACGGAAAATGGGAAACGCGTAATCCGACAAGAGACGAGGGGGTGGGGGGGATCGGCTATTGCGCAAACTGGTAATTGAATATCGCATTTAAGATTAGCAAACAGTCCCATTGGTTCAGCAATTTCATGGCGGAATATCTTTATGCCAAAATAGAAGGGACTTCGTTGGGTTGGGGTACAGGCGGCAGAGGGTCGGGGTAGCAGTGGTTGAAAGGGGATGAACACGAGGGGGGGGAGGGGGGGAGAGGATTGTCGGAGCCCTAGAAGAGCGGGGTAGGAGGTGGGCGATGAATTTTATATGAAAGGAAAGAAGAGAGAGAGAGAGAGAGAGAGAGAGAGAGAGAGAGAGAGAGAGAGAGAGAGAGAGAGAGAGAGAGAGAGAGAGAGAGCCATAAGACGAAGACAAGAAGATGGAACCAGCATCCCTCAACTGTATCCATCCTGGTTCGAGAACTAACGAGTCTGCAGTAGTCAGCGGTTTTTATAATTGGCCGGAAGTAGTTCAATTATCGCAGCAGGTTCTCTTATACTTCACCGCCCACCCACAGCCACCCTCTCCCATTCTGCCACCACCCGCTCTTTCATCCCCATCCCCCATTAACCACTCGTCCCTTTAGATCCCTCGGCTCTTCATCCCTTGGAGGAAAATGCTTCTGGGGGGTTGCCATTACGACGACCCACTGACGTGTCTCCACTACGGCCCTGTAATCAACGGTCCATTCGGTAAGAGGAATCTCGGGGCCTTCGGGCGCCATTATTTCAAACAAGTGGCGCCTCCTATGCTGTCCCTCGTGGCCGATATCGTGAACTGTAAGACGAATTTTCAATTTCGGCGGAAATAATATCACCTTGCTTTTATTATTTTGATATATATAGATATAGTGCTTACTAGTGGACCCGAGGGGTGGCTGCGTCCTTTCCGATTGCGTTTCTTATTAGCGCGCATTATCGAAGATAATTGTTGGACTGTGGACCAAGCGGAGAAATTGGTGATAAGGAGAGAAGGGTGAACGAGAAGTTGGTGACGTGGAGGGAGAAAGAAAGTAATAGGGCGGGAAAAAAAAATATCAAAGAGCCAAGGAGAGACGAGTGGGAGAGGGACAGAGAGATTGAACTCGAGACGTTGGATCGGAGGGGATGAAGTGGATTCTCTTGGTTGGGGTTGGGGGGAGGATTTATTCGCACGGATTGGCAGGGGAAGAGGGTCGAAAGTAGAGGGGGTGAAAAAAAAACGAGACAGCGGAAGCTTCAAGTGTTCTCGAGAAACGGAACAATGGATTTTTTTATGTGTACGATTACCCGACAATGCCATCTTATCCTGACTTACGTCTTCTTTGGGCGCGGGGAAACGGCTAGGCGAAAACTTTATCCTCGATTCGGACGGACTTATTTTTCATGATAAAAGATAACAAATGTTCTGGGGTCACGTGCGAGCATGCACGAGTACTTAACGTGTATGTATGTACGACCGTCATATAACGGGTGTCCCTTTTGAAACAGGACGGTCGAATTGAATTTATGCTTCTGCTATTTATGCTTCCATGTGGTAAGGATAAAGCCAGTTTTTTTTTTAAATGGTAACAAAATTTTTGAACCCCCACAAGCTGCGCGCCTCATCGAGACGAATTCAACCATAGCCTATTTTATGATTTTTTTATCATAGATTTTCTATGAAATATCACACGAAAATGGAAGAAAATGTGACTATCTCCATTCAGGCCATTCAAGTTCCTCGGTCTGTTATTGGAAACTTTCGACATCGGCTGGAGTTGTGTCTCGCTGAAAATGGTGGCAATATCGAACATCTTCTGCAATAAGTGTGCGATCACCTACACAATCACACACGCGCAACATGTGAAATAGAACATGTATGAAAGCTTCAATAAAGATAATCACATTTTGTTCGATTTTCGTGTGATATTTCAGAGAAAATCGATGGAAAAAAAATCATAAAATAGGGTACGACATAGGTAAATGATAATGACGTGATGATTTTGAATTTTATACTTTTTTTTTATATATTGATTTCTGTCGTACGCTCGATCGGTCACTGTGAGACGAAGAGGTTGAGAAACTCTGAATTATATCTGCAGTAGATGGAATATTCGAGAGAGTAAAAAAGAAGGGTGTAATATATTCTTATGTGTATTTGATGTTAAACCCAGATTTCCTTCTGTTTCGTAATTCGTCTTGAAATTATTTCGTTTAAGAACGTTAACGAAATTATGACAAGTTGAAAAGCGGCTTTTTATTTGCTTTGGTTCAGCATTACTACGTCGGAGAAAAATAATTAAATACACCGGGAATATAATATACCCACTGTATATAAGTCTCTAAGGGTTGCTGCGTAATCCTTGTATTTTATCGTGTAATATATTCAGTAAATTAGGACGAATTAGAACTTCAAGGAATTTTGATCAAATTTCATTTCTAGGTACCGTTTACAGTCAAATTCGAAGCTTTACATAAAACATATATATATATTTTTGCAAATTACGTCACAAAGTCTTTAAGAATTAATACGGAATAATTGAACATTTATAATGGCGATTAACGAGTGACGTTTTGAGACGTTAAGCTGATCTTTTTGAAATATAATTTCGATACGTCAAAAATTACGCAAAAAAAGAACCAAAAAATCAATGTGCCTTATAGCATGTGAAACATACCCGAAGGAGATGGAAAAGTCGCAAAGAGTTGGTTAGCAATTCTACTATATATCGAACTGATGCAAAAAGGACTCTGACGGCAGGTTAATAAATAAATAAGCAAAGGATACGCCGGATAAACCATTACGTTTTGTATTTCGAATGCGAAAAGCGAAAGCATCGGGAATCCCTTTATACTTTACAAGGTACCAGCAGAAAGCATCTCCACGCGAAAGAGGATTTGCCTGTGTACTATTCATCCGCCAAAAATTTACAAGGGACACGATTCTGAATGAATACATATCTAAGCGTGGCCTATCTTCAATTTTATACACCGTGTAAAGTTCACGTTGAGAAAACGAGGTGAATCCTTTGATCCCTTTGAAAGACTGGATCGATCTACATATACGTTTGACATGTATAACAGAAAAATATTTTTTAATTTTATTTCAACGAGTATCGCTCGAAAAACTTTGCAAGGCGTACAGAAATTAAAAAAAAAATGTTACATCAATTTAATGTACTTGGAAAGTTCGCGAAGTACGCGTGCGTTGCGAATGATAAATGAACGGTGAAAATAATTTTGAAGTTTGCATTGAAACTTCGAAAATAGTATTTCAATGAATATATATTTACATATATATGTATACGTTGGCATTCTCGATTTTTCAATCAATTAAGCTCCCCTTCTCAAAAAGCTTCAGGTTAAAACGATTAATTGGCATTTCCATTGAACCACGATGCTCTTGTCCGTGGCAGCTGGGAAGGCTTCATCGATTTTTCGACCAACAACACGTGCAATGCCGATGGCTTACGAGCGATTAAGCTCTAAGGGATGAAGCTTGAGGGAAAGTCTTTAATGGATTTGATACACAAAGCGAAGGAGGGATGCTGATGCCGATGCTTGTCTCGGCGTAAAAGCGTTCGATCTCCGCGAAACTTTCGAGATTTTATAAATTTCTTTAATCTTCATTAGAGGCACGAATAGGTTGCAGATAAAATTTATTGCACAAATGACGGACAAGTTGGCAGAGTATGAATTACGTGTCCATAACGGCAAAGGGCACGCAATGGTATACGCATGTAACGTGAATGTAAGCACACGCACGAAAGTGCAATATGATATTTGACAATGGAGCTTTTCAAGCATCGTATAAAATTTCAATTAAAACCGTCATAGAGCTTGCAACCAATATCATTCGACGCTCTCGATTCTGTACAATGCATCCGAGCGATTTTGACGAAGTTAAAAAATAAAGTGAATGATAAAAAAAAGCAGACAATTTTAAATTCGTTATATTGCGGAAAAAAAAGTCTCGAAATTGTACATAAAAGCGAGAGCATCGTTTTTCTTGAAATCGAGAGAAAGGAGATACGTGGAAAAACTTTAAAAGGGCGAAACACGTTCGTGGCCAGTCGACGATGTTCAGGGAAAGTACGAATTATGCAAATATTTACTCCGTAATCATCCGAGAGCTTTTTAGGGTAAAACGGGATGAGAACCTTAACGTTGGCATCGCGACCCATCCATTTCCCCGGAGGGTCCTAACGAGTGTGTAATTGGTTTTTAAAATTGATTAAAAAACGATCATTCTTGCTTCGTTGTGGAACGAGTGACAGCTAACGTATCCCACCCCTAGCCAGAGCGTGGATTGAAGTTAGCGTGAAGAAGTATAGCTATGAGCAACATGCATATACAGTACGTTGGTATAATATGCATGCATATACTACACTATAGACTACGGCATATACTGTAGTACCTACGCTACACTATAAACGTATAATCTGTATGCATGTATGAAATATACGATGTCAATGCACAAGTCCACCTGTATCTGCGAACAACCCTTTCACTCCGGCACCCCCTGAAAACTGACCTCTGTGTCGACGCGATTATCCGTCGAGAGTTACGGACGAGCGTTTTCTCCGGAAATTGGATGTGATTTTTACGTCTCTTTGGGCAGCTCTTTTTCTCTCTCACATTCCCCCTTCCCCCCCCCCTCTCTCTCTGGCTCACTCCCCTTTTTGACCTCTCTCTGCCTACCGGAACGAGCAGCTATCCATTTTTCGGGGTACCACTCCAGTGCGATACAGCAGGTTAAAAGCATGAAAAGCGCCCGGCTTGGTTACTATGAATTTTTTTAGCGTCGATTTATAGAAACGCTATTCGATGGGCAATTAAGGCATCGTACGATAAGTAATATATACGAGTATACGTATGCATTATGCAGGGGTGTTGGAAATTTAAAAAAGATATTTAAATTGGAACCCTCCTTCGCCCCTCTTGCTCCACCTTCTTGGATCAGCCGTGCCACCACTGCCCTTCCTCGTCACAAAAATGTCGGCTGTAACGAGCGATCGAGAGATTTCATTTTCATGAGAATCTCTGCTTTCCGTTCAATTATATCCCGAGCACCCGTGCAAATTGTATTTCGAATTTACGTGGTAAAGTCGTAGCTAACCTGGACTCTAACAATCTTTGTATACGTGAACCTATCCACGTAAGTCACCCTCGCTGATGCTGTCTCCGCCGTAAGGGATGAAAGAAGGACAAAGAAGGAATAGAATTACTTGACAGGGTATCCCTTGTCGCTGGCTCTGAAGCTTCGGTTCGAATTGAAAGCAGGGACAGGCTGAGCTTGCGCGATGAGATTATGGATGCAGTTTTACTATGGTGTGTGTGTGTGTGTGTGTGTGTATACTGAAGAGTGCGTATGTACGTGTCGTGGTTGAAAGAAACGAAGAAAATTCGGGATTTCAAGGGGCGCCGAGGATCCTTCCGAGGATTTAGCGTCGATTCATTGCAATGAGTAAAGGGTGGGCTGTAAGTACAGGAAATTGTACGAAGAGGGTGGAACAGAAGAAAAAAGACCATCCAAGGGATCGAATCTCTTTGGAGCTTTTCACGGTGAAACGTTACAAGCTGAAGTTGCGTGTAACAATAGGTGGCAGACGAATCTTCGGAATATCTCAAGACGCCTATGGTCCATTAATGCCGGTGGCTGAAGGGGTCTGTTATCCGATTAAATAAAGTCGAACTTCAAAACTTGAATACAAATGAAAATATACCCAAGTATTATATACCGAGTTGGATTACAACTAAGGGATATTCTCGTTGATGACTTTGAAACATAAAAGTGCCTTAGCGTTTTTGGTTTATATTTTTTCTTTTTTTTCATTTTGCTCTTTCACCCTCTCGTCTGTCCCTCTTTCTCTTATTCATCTTCACTCTTGTCCTGGTCTATTATCTTTCATTTTTTGTTCTTTCATTTTGAACCTCCGAACCTTTGCATCTTCCACCCTCTATCATCCCCTCGAACTTACATCTCTTATCTACCTCTCCAGTACTCTGTGACGTAAAAGGTGACTGATAAAGGAATAAGCACAGGAGTCATTATGACCCCTGACATCGCCACCCCAGTTTGAAAATAGATATTTGTATGAATTTTTAAAATTTAGAAAGTGCTACTGTTTCGTCCTATCTATAGCGAATTTTTTTTTAATTATCTAAACCCACTCCCAAAACTATCTTCGCTCCCTTTTATCAAAATATAAAAAATCTTCGAACTACTGAAAATCTGCTAAAAATATTAAAAAACTGAGCACTGAACTCATTCTGTACCCAGTTAAATTTCTAAGCAAATTCAGTACTTACTGCTTTTATGTATTTTATATAGTTCAAAAAGCTCCATGTACCGCATGGTATAGTCGATAATGAAGTTTAAGAAAATTTTTCTTACGTTACCTAATCATTCCTTTACTTTTACTTTCCGTGGTATTTTCTAGTATGTAAATTTCCTTTAGCAGCATCCCCGGTATACCTGTATCGCGACCTTAATGGTCTGTACAATTTTCTCGGGACGCAACCAATTTCGCGGATGTTTACCTCGGCACGAGTAATTTCAGTATATGCGAGATGTAACAGAGATCGAGCAAAATTGTTATGGTCAATTATACGTGTATGTGTGTAGAAAAATTTTCGAAAAATTCCCTACGGAACTTGGCCACATAATGTGAATTCATTTATTCCGAGCATACCGATCGGAAACGTTTATCGAAGATGATGTTTATCGAACGTGACGTAGGTATCCATTGTTCCCTACGTTCAAATTGATGGATGGTCGATCATTACGAATTTATTTCTCAAAACGGCCTGCAGCGAAATCGACATGTTGTTGAGCGATTGCCACGATATTCTGGGTGGCTTGTAAAAAATGACCAAACCTCGACGCACCAATTGGGTCTTTCGGTCCGACCTTTGATTAACGATTCGTTGAATCGGAACGAAGAGGGTAAGCGTAGATAGAACTGGAGCATGGGACTGTACCGATTAATCGAACAATAACGGACTGGTATGAAAAAAGATGAAATTCTCACGTTAAAATTAATAAAAATTTTCAAGAAGTCCATATCGAAATTTATATACGGCGATTGAAAAGTATGCGATAAGGAAAAATAATTTTTTGGTCGAGATCTTATATGTCAAGTTTGGCATGATTTTTTTTATTACTTGCTTTTCGTGCCCCCCCCTCCCCCTCCCCCCATTTTTCTTATTGGCCAGAAGAAAGTGGGGAGATCAATGGCGACCAGGGAACGTGTACGAAGGTTGTAAAGGGGATGTTTGGTAGAAGTTAAAGCTGGTTGAAATACCGTGAGAACAATTCATCTCAAAGTTTCTCTGTTCGATGTCGTAAGTTGCAGCTGACCTCAGAATAGTTGCCGGTCCTCCCACTGGTGCACCCTTGTGCTTACTACCCCTTTGGATAGCGACTCTGCCGATGGAACTCATCTCTTACTACACGGCGGGAACTTTTGAAATAAATCGAGTCTGACCACGCGGACTCGTCGTTATCTTATATTACTTGCTGAAGTTTTAACATTTTTTTTTTCTCTGCACTTCCCCCAGTCCTCGTTCCAGCGGGAACAAAAGAAAAAAGCAAGTTAAGGGAAACGAGAAACACGCAACTTGTTAGTTAATGACGAGTTGGGAAGAGCGGAGCTCGCGACATGTTGTCCGACTAAAGTTTTCTTTCTCTACTTTCGAAAGAGAACGCCCATCGCGAATCTTCGACGTGGCGCGCGTGCTTCATAGGTAAATATTGTAATTCAGGAAATAGAATAATAGACAAAAAGAATTTAAAATCTGTATGAAATTTCCCTTTCTAGATCGGCTTATCTGTTATCCACTACCATAAATTTGTAACCCCTAAAATTGTTGGCACTGAATACCTGAAAGTCGGTCGCGTGTGTAACAGTGGGAAAGTTGAATGTAGAAAGTGATTAGGAAATTTGTGAAATTTTTCGGTCTAAACACAGAGAGCATACAGGAAGTAAAGGCAGCTGCGTCTAGGTAGCCGGTACGGGAAAAGTTAGTATCTTGTGGTAGAGAAGTAATTCGGAATAAAAGTGGGGAAAAGAGGAAAAAAAAAAGTGAGAAAAGTGTAAAGTAAGGGGTATGAAGAAAAGGAGAGAAAAAAAAATGACGATGGGATAAAAAAGTAGACGGAAAAAAATAGAAGGGATGAAGGAGGGCTGAGAATGGGGTTAGAGATCCGTCATTCGAGTACTTACTGGCTGAGAATATTACAGGCAACGAGGGTTGAACAGGCTTCATGCACCGTGCAGCTTCCTGGTTCTTTTTTTTCGTTGAACGGACATTTTCGCGTAAATCGTTTGAGGCACCTATAGCTGCGCGATTCGCGTAAAGCACAGAGCGACGTATTCGACAATGAGCATCTCGGGGGTTGGTGTGAAAACACGCCCTACACTTTGTACCATTGCCCGTTTTACGGGATTTCCTTCATTTTCCAAGCTGCCGGCAGGCGGCATCCACGACCAGCAGACAGGAAGTTACGCCTACGTTTTTGTACGTAGAAAAGCAAACACCCAGTATAATAATTCGATCTGATAGTCCAGATTTTTTTTGCTAACTAAAAACACGTTTGCGAATTTTCCAAGGTTCGAATAAATTGAGTCAGCATACAGACGCGATACGCGTGGGTCAAGTTGGAAGGATACGGATACCAGGTTATTCAGCCCAAACGTACCGCCTGAACATGGTTTTGATATGAAACTCAAATGGACGCGCTGACTTCGGGTGGTGCGCTTCTACTAAATAACTTTGTAATGAAAAATAATGAGAGTACAGTAAATGAAAGGATGACAGTTTTGAGGAATTTTTAAAACAATATTTTTTTTTGTAAAATTAATAAAATCAAAATAGATTTATTTTATTGATCAGGACACTGTTTTTCAAAATTACAGTATAATTTTTCGTATGCGAATTATTAATAGAAACCGATATAGCGTTACCTTGACATTGGTCTGGATTATTTATTAGGATTTAACAGGAGAATCATTCTTCTTTTTCATTATTTAACGTAAAAGTGGTTGAGAGTGGTTCAGGTGGTGTTTCTTTAGTCTTTTAGCTACCCTTTTAGATCCTTTATCGTCCTAGGTATACATATATGTATGTGTCGGTTTCATCTTTTACCCTGGAGTACCAATGGGGTGAATCTTGGACAACCCGAATGTATCTTGACGGGGAAAAAAAAAATGGAGAAATAAGGGTGCGTTTTTTCTTCTTCTCCAAGATGAAGAACCCTGGCTGACGACATTCTTTATTTTCAGTACTTGCAGAAATATTGTCAATGCAGTGTGCTGTCTGGGCACGTGTTATACGTATAAGAGCAAGGTAAAGAGTGACGTAGAATGCATGCAAAATAAAGAGGGCGGTATGCAAAAATATTTCGCATGAGCTTGCGAGATTAAAAGGTAGCGATATTAAAAGAGCGTAAAAAAAGGGGGGGGACTGAGTCTAGCCTTGGTTTTCAAATCAAAGAAATATTCGTTTAAAATAGCACACAAAAGGAATCCCAGAGGCAGATGAGGGCCGGCTAGGCCCTCGGGTTAAATTTTCGAAATGACAAAAAAAATCCGAGATATTTCGTCGCTGCAGTTAAGGTTCTTCATATCCCTTTTTTTTTAAGCTTTTACCTTCCTTCTCTCTCTTTTTCGTTCCCTAACGTTCTATCCTTTTTCACTTTCGTTAGCATCACCTACCCTCGCTTCCTTCTCTTTCTCACAGTTATCGCCATTCTCATATTAAGCCTGCATGCTCTCACGAACTCTTGCCAAAGTTCCATCCTGGCGCCTCCGGCGTCCTCTAATTCAGAAGAAACGAACTTATCGCCACTGGTTGTACGGGCGAAATTGATTTCGAGTCACCGCGAAAGCATCCATACACACACGTACTGAAATGGTCTCACGTGAAATTGCAACGCGTGGGAATGCATATAGCACGTGGTTATATGGCATTTTTTTGTCAGCCCCGTATCCCATTTTACGAAAGCGTGAGATGAAAGTCGACAACAATCATAGCGCGAGAGAGGAATTACGCAAAATGTGAAAAAAAGCTTTTTTAAAAACAAAGTGAGAGTAAAAAAAATCTAAAAATCCTGTAAACAATTTCAATTCGGATCTCACTCGAACTTCTTGAAAAGCTTCGTCGTATTCATTGAACGTTATCCCTATTTAATTGCCCTCGCGTGATATCTGGTCCGTATGAAAATTTCGTTTAATCTTGCTCAGCTATCGAGCAAGTTACAAGAGTCTCCTGCCAATTGAACGTCGAAGCTTCACTGTCTGCAAGCTTGTGATTCAAGTATTACAATAAGCATTGTGCTTCCTTGAACAAGACGGAAGTGTTCGTGCGAAAGTGGAGCTTTAGTTATATATATGTATATATAACTTCTTAGATGGAAGTATCTTGCAACGTACTATATGTATACGGAATATTCGAAGGGATACGATTTCTCATCAAGAGCGGCAGTGAGACAGTGGGGAGGTGAAAAAAAAGTGCGCCCAGAGGAGCTTTTTTTTTCTTCACCGTATTAGTTCTATTTTCTTCCACGAGGAGCGTAAGCGTCGCACGCGGAAGCGGCACGGGTGGCGCGAGCCGCGCACGTAAGCGGTCTGTTTTTCGTGCGGTTTTGCGTTCTGTTTGCTCGGAGTGAATGGTCGGTAATTTTTTTCTCTCTCTTTCCCGCTGTCTGGAGAAGAAGGGAAAACGTATTGCTAACCGTGAGAGTTTAAGGGTGTCTCGTTTCTTGCTTTGGCTGATATCATTTTTATTTCTTTTAAAGGAACAATGACCAGGGCGCCACCTACGTACAGTATAGGTATATTATTATATGCGAGTAGAGTACATGATAGGTGACGTAAATATCTCGAAAATATTTTTGGAATCGACTGTCTCACTCTAACCGTGAATTTATTATATCCGTATCACGTGAAATCATGTAATTAATACAAGAAAGGATTTAATACGCTCTGCGTTTCCGGATTTTTCCCCTTCGCGTTTCATTGTTCTCGTAGAGTTTCTTTCGTATTTTCTAAGAGGTTTGAACCTTCAAGTGAAAAAAAATTCAACTCCGGTACCTCCGCCCTTACGAATATTATGGCAATTTTATTCCTTTGTCGCGAGGTCAGAACTCCTGAGTTTCCTCCTCACCTGGAGTTCGGAACTCCGAGCAGTTCCGAGTTGTGCCGACGAGTATTTAAAAAATAGGTACCTCCTTCTCTTTCTCTCTTTCGTTCCTTCTCTCATCTCTCAGAGTTCTCGTACGATCTTACTTCTTACGTATTCGTTCCATTTCTTAGTACAGTCGCACCGTAAAAACCGCCCTTGTCTCCTCCAACCTCTTTGGCACCCAACTCTAGCCGCTGCAATCCTTTTTTCTTTAATTTTCTTTTCTTTCCCGACGTAGCTTAAGCTGCGTTTCCAAATAGTCGTGGAAAACGAGGAAACCTCGTGAACGGTTACATGGCTTATCTCGACTCTAACTGCCTCGTGGGAACGTATCTTAATCCGCGATGACGTCACTGGCTCACGACACAGGATTGTTGACTTTTTTTGGTATTACTTGCTTTTCTTTTTCTTATACACGCAATGGCAGTGGTACGCTACAGCGCTGTGATTTTTCAATCAGAATTTAAAAAAGACAATGGAGCTTGAAGACTTCTTTGTCACTTCTGTTCTCGATGGCCTTTACGTCCACTGGGTCGATCTTGTTTCAAGGGAACGGACGAAATTTCTTTTTTTTTCACTCCCTTCCCACCCCTGGTGTCATTTTTCCTAACTAATTACCACTATCGTTATTCATCGTCATCGCACCGCGTCGTGACAGCATTAATAAAATCCTCTGACGTGAATAAATTCGCGCTACGGCGCAATACTTCGTTTCCGTTCCCTACGTAATGAACTCCGCTTTCATCGTTATTTCCGCTTTGAAAATATTTCCCCCGAAAAATTCAGCCTCGTTACCGCTGGCCCCTCTCGGTTCTTTATTTTGACAATTATTTTGAGAAAAGGAACGGAATGGAAAAGAAATGAATTTCCCATTTATCGCGTGCACAGGCAATATAATCATAGGAATATAAAATATTTCATGATTTTCCTTTACGAGTAACAGAAAACTTAGAAAATTTCTGTTAATAGTGTATTGGTTTTATATTTTGAATTTGTCATTTTCTTTCAAATACTATATCACCGTCGTCACACGGTACGTTCGATTTTCGCTATTGAAGCCTAATTTCAGATTCGTATATTATTTCGAACGAGTAATCAATTTGTCCCAAAGCTTTACAATAGTGCTGGACCACTTTGATGCTTACGACCCTCGTTCGCCATTTCATCTCTGTCTCCATCTAGCGGTCGAACATGGCGAATTGTTTTATGCGATATTCACTCACGTATTCGTCAACGTCACCACCGCGCGAACACTCCGATACAAAAGAAATTTGTTTCTTCGTTTTAAACAATTTTTATCTCCCTGCCAACTATACTTTCTTTTTTCTCCGTGTTCCCAGCATCCACACTGTCGTCCACGGTGAAACATTTATCGACAATTCTCAGTAATAAAATAACCAACAAATAATAATAACGCTATACAAAGAAAAAATCTCTCGCAACTCCTTGTAAATTCATTGCAACGTAAACACAGGGAATTCAATTTAGAAACGTATTACTGGGTTTATTTTTTTTAAGCAGTTGGTAATACAATTCCAATCAAGCCATTATTTCCAAGACGACCAATTACATTCAATGAAAATGTTTACCGGTGATCGGTGCAATTCGTTCAGTGTACTTTTTTTCAGTGGTAATTTTTTTTTTCCTTTGATTACTTTTGTTGCCCAGTTCTCTTGACTTCTTTTAATTTTTCCTCCGGACCAGAACGACTGTTTAATTACAATCGTTACTACGGCTGGCACCAACCTTTTATACATGTCCGTCAACGCACTAACGATTTCACCAATGACGTATACGTCACTTGGCAATGCTTTAAATTACCGCAATTACTCGGAGCAACCTGAAGTTGCCAGTGGAGTCTCAATTTTGCCCTGAATTTCGATAACTTCTCAGCAACCCCTTTTGTTCCTCTGTACTTTTTGAAAATTCTTTTATACGTTCAGCCCCTTTTATTTTCTCTAACCTCAACTACTTTTTCCTTTACACGACGCCCGGTAAAGGCTCACGTCAATACCAGAGCATAGTGCAATTGTTTACCTTATTCTTCTAATAATTTTATCAAATTACGTTCTTACAATACTTTTATATACAGTAGCAAGTACGTGGTACAATTTTTTAATCTTTTACTTTCATTTTTATTAATCAAAAACTAATCTACGACACCCTTCGTATTTACGGGTGTGACTGGTTCGAGTACAAACCCCCCTCCCCTACCCCCTCGTTCATATAATGCATTTACCTCGATATCAAATAACATCTCCTACAGAAAGCAAGCATATTTTGCTCCAATGACACTTATGATCATGCACAAAGGAAGAAATGATGTAATTGGAATCATTAGCACGAACCGTCTCGGTACACGTATCACCCCTCGATCCTTCATACGTATCACCCCTCAACCCTTATCCAGCCTGATCACGTGATACGGCTACAGGCTTTACATCGCGTGCAGGTACGCCGTAGACGCAAATTGCAGGGGTGGAAAATTCTTGGGGTCTTTGTTAATACATTTCGTAACTACGTTGCAGTTTCAAATGCATCCTGCGTGCACTTTTTTTTCCTACACAGTATATAGTACACCCATGCGTCATCGTATCTGTGAACTGCAGTGTCATTGTTTTTTTTTTCTTTTTCGGGTACGTGAACTCGACCGTCACTCAACCGCGGAAACAATCCGCAAAATAATTTTAACGAGAGACACAAATCGACGAGCGGCTCCTCTAAAGTTTTTTTTTTTCAGGAAATCACGTCGCTGTCCATATTGATGATTAACGAACTTGGGATAACAGGAGAGAATTTTTTAATCAAATTCTACAATATACTCCATACGTTAACTATGCCTATGTATATAGCGATGCAGTTAAAACTATTCGTAGCGAAGTACCAGACCGGTACTCTGTTACTATTTTCAATCGGACCACCCGCTATACCATTTTAATGTACGACATAGTGTCCACTGTTTTCAATTTTGATCAAAGTTTCTTTTCATTTCGCGATTAAACCCCGGTAATGGAGCACTTTATATATATTATTGTTCATCTTTTACGTTGAACAACCTTTTTTTATTTTCACCTACACAGAACGACTGCACTAACTGGCTTTAACACTCATCGCGTAAATTTTATAGGAATTTATGCACTTTACAGAGGGGACGCATTTTGATAATATAAAATCAATTCGATCCGTCTCAAAATTTCTCAACCATTCGATTACGTAACTAAAACACAAGTTGGTACTTCCGAGATAGTTTCGCTGAAATTTTTTTATTGTATACAGCATCCATTTGAAATTATTGAAAAATAGTGGTGATTCGTGATAATCCCCGTACGGGTATCTCTTCGCTGGCGAAGTAATTTCTCGGAATCTCCAAGAACTTCCGTAACGAATTTATCGCGTGCGCAGGTTACGTTTTTCTTTGTTTTCACTGTAGCGACCAATATCACATTCCCGTAAAGCATGTACCGACAGAGAACCCGGCATTTTCTTCTATCTTTATTTCCCTACAACAGATTCATCCTTACCTTTTATCTTTAGCTGCCTTTTTTTTTAAATCCGTGCAAGTTCTCCTGTTTTCGCTTATCGCAGGTACTCATGCAAATGACAAGTGGTATCCCTGTAACGAGTTTATACAGCGCGCAGGTCGGTACGCTCGGAGAATACCAAAGGAAGTCTCGAGCACGTTGCTGAAGGAAAAAGACGAGATAAAAGGTAAAGAAGCGACTGAGAATGAGAAGGAAAAAAAATAATATATATAATACATATATATATATAAGCCACGGTATAAAAGCAAGATAGATAAGGAGTGAGACATAACGAAGAGAAGAAGAAAAACTATACAGTCGACCCTAACCGAACCCAAAAGCATAAGGGCGAATTTACATTACAGGCACGAACTTTTGATTGAATTGTTTCTTCGGGCGCAACCTTATTTTATTTTTTTTTTTTTTTTTTCGTGATGAAGTGACTTCGTCTCGTGGATTGTGTCGCGGAGCGACTTTCGGAGGGTCCTAACCGCGTCTTAGCGACCCCATACTTTTTTTCATTTCTATTCATAGAATTTTTTATATCTGACCGCACAAGTAGCTACTCTATATACCCAAGCCAACGAGCTCCACAGTTCAATACGATAATCCATACGGCTGTTATTACACATCGAAACCGATACACAAGACCCCGATTTTCCAGCCCTATTTTTTTTTATCCACATGCTGAATTACGTTGTCGCTTGTCACTCCAGTAAAGCGAAGCTTTTACCGTCTCGGTTAATTTTACAAATTCGCGAGTGTCTCGTACGACCAGACATGCTTAAAAGCTGCCATATATAGATATACATGCCTAAGTATTGACAACAGTGAGTGTACGTACCGGATTACAACAGGTTAGGTTAGGTACATACATTTTAGATGGGAATCGATAAAAAAAAAATTGCTTAAACGAACCGAATGTCCCGGGAGTATATAAGAAGTCCGGGCTGTCGGTGACAGTCCTCGTAATTACCCTGTTCTCGAAAAAAAAAAACCTCGGGGCATAAAAAAGAAGACCATATTAGCGTTACGGGTTATGCTCGGTTCAGATAGTCACGGTCGAAGGGATATAATTTCAGGTGCCCATCGAAACCGTCTATTTGTCCACGTTATTCCGATACATGGATTCCAATGCGATTCAGGGCCAAATACTTTCTTTTTTTTTTTCCTTTCAACGTTCTACCGGATACTATAGGAACCGAATGGATAATTTTGTGATTCGCCGTCACATAGAAATTCGACAGGCATATTAATTTTAGTTTTTCTTTTTTTTTGGTCTTTTTATTTACTAAATATACCTTTAGGTTTTTCATTCTCTCTACCTCTCCCTCCCCCCCTCTCCCTTACTCTTTCTCCCTTTACGTCCAACCACCTTATTCTCAGTCTGTGTCTTCTCACTGCCCCCCCCCCTACACCCACCCACCCACCCACCCAGTTACGTAGCAGAGAGACACGCGGCTGTCTCCAAAATCAATAATTACGTCAGCAGCCAACGCGCCACGCCTATGACGCTTTGTCTTTGTCGCTTGAGTTAACGAGGCGAGTTGTATTGAGTATCCGGCTTAATAGAAAGTAGGTACCTGCAAGCTGTACCTGAAGCCACAATGGATATAAAGGATGCTCATGCGATCGCGTCAAAGCTAATTCGTTTGTGGGAACTTTTTTTTTTAAAGCTTTCAATTGTAAATTTTAATAATGACATACGTAATTGTGTATATGTATGTATTTATTTTAAGAATTCAATTTTAAATCTCAATATGAATATATGTTTTCGCGTACGTTACTCGGTTGTGTCGTTCTATGCTTTGAATTTATGTAATTTTCATCGAACGACCCGAACCCCCTGTTGTCGCCAGTACAAATTCGTTACGACGGCCGCACGTCGTAGGATATTTTCAATTTACAAGAGACGGTCCTGGCAAATGCTATTATGTTACATTCAACGTTCCTTCGTCCCTTTCGACCGTCTGAAAGAAGCAGGACACTTCCGGGTCAAGGGTCGTCTCTGCCATCCTCTTTGAAAATTTTTCTTATTTGTTATGCACGATATTTAGGTTATAATCCGAGCATAAATTTCATTAAGCTTGTTCCTATGCGTTCATTTGCGCGAAAATCAACATCGATATATACATATATATATGCTCGCTCGTTTCTTCGTATGACGACAACAGCGGTGAAATAGCTTTGAGTAGAATGGTCCTTGGTGTTATATACAATCTATATATAGATATACGCCTGTTTATCTAGACTGGTATATGCACAGTTCACCCACTACATGCCACAGTAAACGTTTTAGTTTGCTTGGCGTAATTGAGAATTCGCAACCGGCTATCCGCATCAAGCTCGTTAAATGGTTTGCAGCGCGCGACATCTGCCGGCTGTCAAATGAAATGAAAGGAACGAAAACGTGAGAAAGAGCCTCTCTCGTTTGTAATCGAAAGAACGAGCAATCGTAAAGATGAGAATGTAGGTAATTTTTTAAATATTTTTATCCCACGATCCTTTCATGTACGAAGATCAATGTTTTGTGTCGTTAACGTATATATATTTCGCTGGGTTGCGTAATACATGTCTACCTGTTATACCTTGTAAGTAATATTTCTTCTATCAGGTATAGCAGGTACGTACCTATATAGGGATTATGGCTACGGGGGCCCTGCATGTACGGTATACGTGGCTATCGAGAAAATTTTCGAAAGCTCTAAATCATGAACGGTGCAGTGTAGCTAACGCATAAGGGAAAGCTTATACGTGAGGTATAGATGAGTGTCATATTTTACGTTTTTCAATTTAACATGGCTAACGTGTACGATTTATCGTGGGTTAGACGAAAAGGGCTCTGGTTGCTTCTAGAACGTTCCCGTTCCTTCCTGGCTCACCCGGAAAAGCTCCCAAGCTTTTTGCATCCTGAGATAAGGCCCCGTATGTCTCTAGTAGGTTCGACGTCAACCCTGTGAAGAAAAAATTGCAATTCCAGTCGCGATTTGCGACCAAATCGAAGCGATCGTTCACGCGAATCCTTGAAGGAGTGTCAAATGGGGAAAAAATAGTCTCCACTGTAACTTCATTTGCCAGACCTATTGAGGGTCGGGAGAGACCTTTAAAGGATGCCAAAGAAATAATGAGATTGAGCGAGGGGAGTCGGAGAGACTTCAAAGTCAATATACTGTATAGGGGATTCAATTTTGTTTTACGATTTTTTTTAACGTTAATTCTCAACATGCATAGGCATAACGAGGTTGCACGACGCGAATAATCTCTGTTGCTCCTGCTTTTTTTTTAACCATTATTCTCTGTCACATGTATTTTATCGTGTTTACTTATTTTTTTAGTGCATTTGACGTCATTGCGGAAACTGAATCAGTGGCTATCCTCGGGTGGTTAAATTTGACATGTAAATTTTATTTGTTTAGCTTAATTTGGCTTTTTATTTACATTAGAAACAATTTTTTTTATTTTTGCACTAGAGTGCTAAATCTTTATAGGGTTATGGGGTTCGCAGGGTAATAGTCATGCGGTATTGGTACTGATAATAATCAATGACGAATCTGTGACCTCTCATAGTTACTACCCAAGGGTCATAGTTCATTTGAATTACTGACTTGAACTTTACGGACGGATACGAGGCTGAGTGAAAACTTTGTATACTTGTACAAGTTATAGTCCGAGTCGGAAGCGACACTTAAATGCATCGTAACTGCATCATGGATGGTTCCTAAGACGTTTGGGTTGCTTGGATATAAAGACGCATCTCCAGCGGTGATTGCGTTCTTTATGGGAGGAACAATAAGAGAACTATGAAAAATGCGGTAAAATATGAAACATCGAGATGCTCGAATACTGTTATATGAATATTTTAGTCGAATCAAGATGTTATCTTACGTTACTCCATTTCAAGCTCCTGATACGACAGTAGCGATAAATCATCAATACAAGATTGTATAATTTTTCTATAATATACATAAAAGGATACGAACGTAACTTGAAAAAATTATCATGGAGTTTACGCTTATACGTAATCCATGAAAAATAAAAATTATCATTTCTGAGTAGCGCTTTCACGTTTTACGTTATTTAAAATAAAAATTGGATCATTCCATGGAGTTGAATTCAAGCCGATAATTATTTACGTGATATATCAGAATTTTACTCCGATGCGTATAATTGAAAATGTTTCAAATTTCAGGTGTAGGTATTACAAGACTCCACTTGTCATCATAGATTTACAGGTATCATTTACTCAATGGACCATGACGTATACGGTGGCTGTATGTTACTTCATTATTGTATCATGTTATTTTAGGATTATGTTTGCCACTATTATATAATTCACTTGATATATTAAAATTATATATATATATATATATATTCAAGTAATGGTTGTTTGTGTAAAAATATATGTCTGGGATAAATGAGTAGTGATGCTGGATAAAGTGTATTCAGTTGAGATTGTAAAATAGAACCGTTCATATTGATGGATATGTATTATTGAAAAAAAAGCTAAGAGCTAAATAAATTGATTAAATAAAGAACGATAAGAAAAGTATCGATCAACACCTCTTCTATTAAGTGGTGATATGTATGTATGCACATAATTTGAGACTCCCTAATGGACCGTATCAGCTACCGCCAGAGATGCCATTTTTCTCACTTATCTCGTATAAGCAGATCACGATGATATCTGCTCTGTGTCGAGGTTAACCAAGCAGAAATTTTTTTTATACACTTTACAGCTAGGATATTTTTATTATTTCCCAATAATCTCCGTGTTCTCCTTCGGGTACAAAATTGTACAAAGTATCACGGCTAGGAAGCTGGCATTTGGATAGTATTGGATTTTAGATCCAAAAAATCAACAATAAATATTATCTCAATTTTATTTCACTCAATCACACCTTATCGAACGTTATCATCACTTGTCGCAAAAATGTTCCAGTCGTTCATCTCAACAGAAAAATACCAAAACTCCGCGTTTAAATATAATTGAAAAAAGGAGACAGAGAGTACCCGCAACATCAAAATCCAGTAAAATACACAATCCAAATTGTCAAAGTAATAGAGAACAAAAACCACGAGTACGAGAAAGAAAATAATTCCATGGAGACAGAGCGACAGATATGGAGAAAAAAAAACCCAATTGGAACAATAAATGAAGGAAAATCGTGCCAAGAAAATCCGTGTGGCATTCGAGGGTGTCGAGGAGGCCAGGACGCTCGTTACATGTTCCGCTCGAAAATTCATTACGCCTAAAGAATTAGACAGTCGGCAAATCGCAAGCTTCCTTCAGGCAACGCCCACCAACTGGGGGGACATGTTCATGCTGCTCCGACCACATTGCCATTTCTTGCAACATCCTGGAGCCTAGATCCGCACCCGTTAGTTCCGGTCATCCGCTTCGTTTCAACCCCTCTTACTCACAGGCACCCTCCCCCCTTGCCATCCCCCCACCCCCGCCAAACCACCCACCAGTTGGGTCGAAGAACGCCCATTCGTGTCACGGACGTACGTCCTGGTCCTGCACCACCGCCAAATGTCATATTTAACTTCGCGATGGCACGGGTCCAGGGGTCCTTTAAAGTTGAGCTTTCTTCTGCGTAGTGGCGTACTTTGAAAACACTGAGCTTTTTCCACCGTCGTTGCTCGCGTGTTAACTTTGAGGATTAAAACTCGTATCGATCGACCTGACGGGCCGTAATTGGCTTGCTGGATTACTGAACTTTAATTTGGGCTAAGTTAAAATTCTAACAGAATACGTAAGTCAATTTTCTCGCCCTTCGGAATCACGAAAAATCATCGAAATTTCGCTTACGATGTCAGACCCATTAACTTATCTCAAACCTTGTTTAAATATCCCTCCAAAAGCCTTTACGAAGTTTTTTTTTGAATTAATATATCGATCCTCCCTTTTTACTCGCGCTAACGCATTTCTATTGTCGAGGCTCGTCATACGTGACGAGCCATTTATTTTCCAAAAACACTTGCATCGATGCTACGATTCTAGAGGCGAATTCACATCGAGCTTCTCCACTTCATATAAAGTATCTATACTCCGGCCAAGCCAACCAACCCTTGCTTATACCACCCTTGGAACTTTGCTACCCTTATTTATATATATATATCGATATATCATCGACGCTTCAACATCCTCCAGCCTCTCTACGTATCCTTTCATCCCAGCGACGTGAGCATAATCGCTAGAAGTTTGTCCCCGCGTGTTTGAATCCATGAAAAGACTTTAATTATTCAGTGGCAAATAGATTCTATGGTTAAATGTCCCATGCTATCCTGTACTGTACATATGTGACTGTCGTCATGTGTCGTATGGTCCTTGCTGATACGTGTAAAGTATCTATATGTATTCTTGTACATAGGGGGATATACGTACGTGGTACATGGAGCTCATATATATATATATATATATGTATGTGGGCTGCATTTATGAATGCTTCAGACGACCTTAAGCCCTTCTGAATAGGGGATAGTAACTCTCTGAAACCTTACCTCAACGTCTCTCGCCGACTCTTAACACTCTTGGCTTATCAATACCGATGGATACGAAGAGACGAGCGTTCCATTTAAATTCAAAATCCATCACACTGCGGCGATTCGCACTTACAGCCTGAAATTGACTTCCGGCGTGATTCCATCAAATGGCAATTTCAATAAATTACTGTCGCTCCTTTGGAAATTATTATTAACCGTTTACAGGAAAATTACGACTTTTGCACTGAAAATCGTTATACACGGTGAGATCGTGAATTCGTATACGTACCTTTATCGACGATAACATTTCCTTGGGTATGTGTCACAGTGGGTCGAGATTTTATTATCAGTTTGTAAAGGATACGTATGCGATGGTAAAGACTATTTTATTTTTTTTTTTTTGCGACACTCATATGTGTATTTAGGTTAATCGTGTTTTCGTATTTCGAAAAATCCACGGAAATTCGAACGACGCGCTGTGATGTTTTATGTCGTCGGTTCTTTTTTTTTTTTCTTCGTTTTTATGAATTTTCTGAAGGACGCACCCGAGTGGTTGTTAGTACGAAACACTTTTTAAGGCGAATCTGCCCTGGGAAGTTCGCGTCGTGACCCGTGAATGAAAAATGTGACTGTACCTTTTCATTTTTATCTTTTTTATTCACTCATACCTCCAGGTCTGTCCCTATTGAGATACAATAACAAAATTGCATTGAATTATGCATCAAAGCTTGCATTGTTCCTTCAGGATTGTATTTATTCTATACGTCTGACTCTTACACGTGTTTGTCGTTCGAAAAGAAAGTATAACAGGTGCTTAAGAAAACGGTAGTATTTTCTTAACGTAGTATTCCAGGGCGGCACACCCTTTGGATAACCAGTGAAAAGAATTGTCTTCCACACTGGCACAATGAACACAATCGCAATTATCATTAAATAATATGAATAAAAAATTAGAAATTTTGCAGTCATTAAAAAAAATTTTTTAATGAAAAATCGGGTAATTTAAGAATGTATAATCTTGCGAATAATCGTATAGAAAAATAAAATGCATTCGATGATACATAAGTATTTGGAAAACTAGAGACATAAGAAAAATATAAATCAACGACCAGCATTCTTATCGTATTTTACTCGGGTATAAATAAAACCTATAAATATCTCCATACAGAAATCACTTCGGAAATCTATATAGAAACATATCGTTTTTGGGATTACCTGTATACGTATAACTATATATGCAGATTGAGGTTCGATGAATGAGCGATAATAGCGAAAGTCCGGAAGGGCTCGAGTAAAAGCACCCGATAGAGCCACCCTCGTCAGTGGGACCAACCGCAAAGTACGAAAAGTCTTGCCACGCAAAATGGAGAGGGAAAGACCCCAGAGTCCGACATTTGTAATGCAAATAAACCTTAAGTCTGAATAATGTTTCTACGTCTCAACCCAGTGAGATATCGGGGCCGCTTTCCACCTTGTAGATAAATATAACACGTACGTATGTAACAGAGTACAACCTGTATATATATATATATATATATAGCATATATACATAAAATATATATATATATACAGAATACACAAAAGTTCGTTCCATACATCTGTTTTAACTGCGTGTTTGATAACCTCGTAAAGATAGGAGCGCACGTTAATGACGTGCACTATCAACCGCAGGCAGCGTTACGTCACGAGGTAAATTAAACGAATAACCCAATTACCCAATTACTCACTCGATTTTATGTATAAAATGAAAAATTTTATTCAACGACGACACGTCACAGATAATGGATACCTAAGGCCGCGTAAATGTCAAATTCTACGTTCTCGTTGATTTAGGTATAATTTTTCGAGTATAGTTAAACGTTTTTTTATACCTTCGACGAAGACGCTCGCGATCGTGAAACCAGTGCCAGATGAATGATTAATTAAAGTGGAGTATATTTAAAAGGTCGTAAAATAGGAAATGTCTGCGAACCACGTAAGGGGTTATAGAAAAATTGTGAGAAAATTTTTTTTTAATTTTTCATTACTTCAACCTCACCGCCGCGTGGAACGCGTATGAGATTATACGAAAGCGTAGATATAGGCTGGCAACGTGCTCCGGGGAATCTCAGGGCGAGAATTCGGGTGGAAAAATGCAGAGAATTCCAATATAGGAATACGAGTCGTAGTGGTTGGCATTACTGAACTTTCTTTTTTATACCAACTTCCTATCTGTACCAACCTCTTCTACTTCATAACTGCTGCACAACTGGCACGCCCCCTCTAGGCCACATTCTAGATCTACTCGGGTCACAGGTGTAGATACTAAAATGTCCCTAGAGTACAGTATCGGGTATAGATAGGGGGTCCTACCAACAAAAATTTAACTGAATCCCATACAACCATTACGTGATAATACTGGGTTACGTAATAACCACTTGATTTTATCACCCAATAGCAATAACCAAAAGTTTAAAAAAAAATTCCCCAGTACACTTCACTGTGTACGATTGAAAATCTCGGCTGAAAATTCCCTAGACTGCGAATAACTATTTAAAATCCAGATATCGTCGTCCCCTGACGTCATAACCGCGATCTTCTTCCCTTTACTAAAAAAAAGGTCGATTCCCAAATTTTCAAAATCTTATACACTTGTCGCGATCAATATTTCAAAAAATGAACTCAAAATTGAGTAAGGACCTCGTTAAGGCGTACTTTCCTTGCAGCGATGTGCTTTTAACTCTTCATGCAATTTCATACTTAGGCTTCCGTGCTATCGGATAGGCATAACTACTTAAGTATTTTAGGGGTAGATTTTGGCAGGGGATAGTGCGAGGCAGGACGTGAGTTAAGCTTTCGGGGCTTAGGGGTAGTTTCGTACCGGCACGTTGGTTACGTTTTCGTGGCGCCCCTCATTTCTGCGCTACCATATATATATGTGTGTATATGTATACACGAAGTCCTTACTCTTGCCTCGTCGATGGCGGACCTAAGTGATTCCTTGGAACTTAAGTTCTCCGAGAGAAAGTACTGTCCGCCCTAAGCGAAGGGTACAGTCATTAACTGAAACTTCTAAGCTGTTTAGCCGTGATAGGGTTATACAGAAGTAAGCCAACCCCAACTCGTTATGTGCCACGTGAACGGTAATACATTTGATTTCGGAGAATAGGCTCAGCCTCCATTTTCATTCTCACGAAGAAATCATTAACGGAATAATAATTGATTAGCGATGTTATCGATCGAACTCGGATCATTGATTAGCTCTCCTGCGTATATATAAAATCCTGAACAGCCCTACAGTACCCTATAGGGCATTTCTAGGGGAAAAAAAAACAAATGCGATTAGGACTTCCAATTGGGAGAAATTTCTTTAGTAAGGTCAGGGGTTAGAAATACAAAATGATTTTCTGATCTTTAGATTTCATGATTAAAGCTGACCAAGTATACTTAAAATATATATAATATAAAGATATGTGAATCGATGCAAAAGTGTCTTCCAAGTGTCAAACTTGACAGATGGACTGATTATAGAATTAAATGATAAACTATAGTTCTTAATCGTTACAGTAATTTCATTGAGGTGCTACTGTCTGAAATCTCAACTAATTAAACTTGGCGTATAATAATAATCAAAATACTTAATATCGGTTGTCAGATACTGTAGTCGGAAACCCACTGTACAATTTATGCGAGAGACTGTATTGCCGCATTGTATTGGTTCGCCGAATTCGATCGATCCCCTACTAAATTCGAAGATCCTCATAGTTTGGAATCCTCGATGAAACTCGAAGCCGATAAATTTAGCGCTCGATTCCATAGAGTTGTCGAAATGAGCCGCGATTTCGCGCAGTGGCGTAACAACGTAATATCTACGACCACGCGCGCCACTTCATATTCAAAACGTTGGTTATAACGTTGTGCAGTTATATAACGTACATCGATAAATTATTTGCGATATATCAAAAGCACTCGGACGTGATTGGCTCGGTTTTATCATCGTGCTTAATATTTTGTCAATATGTGACATTGCTATATGTCTTTTGCGTATATATACACATGTATACATTAATAAAGCATACTTTGGGGACAATCTCATTAATATATCCGATAGTTTGAGGACAATTGTATAGTTCAGGGTCGGCTCTCAAACTACTTTCAACATAATGCATGTTTCGAGGTCCATAAAGCGGCTGTCACACCAAATTTGTTAACTTTTTTTTTTAATGCTAGAATCTGGAGTTGTGATGGGCTTAGAAAGTGTTTCGTTAGGTTAGGTTAGGTTAGGTTAGAATTATAATGCCGTGGTACCCCGAGGTATTAGCTAGTAAAAAAACATCAGCTCGCTATTGTGAATGCCCCAAAATCGCCTGGGTCCTCAAACTATACTTACTACATATATAAATATATCAGCTACATCTTTTATACTTCTCTATAGGCATATATACATATCCGGCAATACAACTAAACATATAACGTGGCCGGAAAAGGATATTTCCCAGCGGATCTACGTTCGGACGGTGGTAAAACTATTGTGTGCAATTTTCTATGCCACCGTAAAACCGTGAACGACGTGACTTTTATTAAGTATCCTGATAACGTCAAGTCACACGTATAACGAGAAAGTACGTAACGATAGATTTAATTAAAATTTATGTAATTAATCAAAATTAAGAGATCCCGTTACGATATTTTTTTAGTGTAATTATGAGTACGAAAAATTTTATTAGTAACACGAACGGAGGATCGATCGAAACAATTAACGGATAGTTAAGGGGGACGGTAAATTAATCTTGTGGATTTAACTGGACAATTTTAACCCGTCGCTACATCCCCCGAGTCCTCGAAATTTGTTCCGAGGTTCGTTACCTTGACCAACAGAAAGGATTAGTACGAACTAAAGCCATATTAATAATTTTCATTAATACGACGCCACCCTGTATTATTCGTTGCTACATAACAGTTAGTTCGTACAAAGACCGGGTAGGTGATAATGAGACGATAAACAGAATACCGTTCATACCGACTGAGCAGTTTACCCACATCTATAGTGTATACCGTGTTGCTAATTAAAATGTTGGCTAATTAAAATTTCGCTAACGCCCTCACAGTCTTCGTGAAAACTCGATGGTTTCGCGACAGTGCAACAGCTGGAATTGAAGTCGTCACAGTGAAAATGCGCCCATTTCATATTTTTGTGGAGAAAAAATGGGAAAATATTTTCTTTTTTTCACCACTTCAACACAGTTTGGAATTGACTTTCACGTTTGTACGTAATGGGTTATTACAGTCGAATAATTGTTCGACAATATTGCTTGTTTCAGGTTTGGTTGCTTTTGTTATCATAAATTGAATGATTGTATTTCATGAATATTGATTATTATTATTTTTTTTTTCAAAAACTACCTCACGGTCACGATGGAATTATTGACCTGCGAAATAAATTCATTCTTATATATCTCTTGTGCGGGAGATCGAAAAAGGGGATGATTATCAAATTACAATACCATTGTCGTGCTTCGGGACGAGCTATACATACGCAGGCGAGCGAGAACCAGGCCAAGAGAAATGTAAAGAAGAGAGCATTATTGAAGTGGAGGATCAAGCGGCATGGAATCGAACCAGTTCGGCAATATTGACTGCAAATATTTGACACGACGATTGTTACTTCTCAATAAAGGCTATACTGATGGGATTTACTCTACTAATAAATTTGATATTCCACTATATATATATATATATATATATGCACACGCATATACACACGTATATAAATGAAATTGCCTGCTTTATACTTTAGTCGCAGTTACGTGACGTTTCCGATGTTTCTCAACGAACAATATTTATATTGTATTTGCCAGTATTGTATGGGAAATTAGGGTGTTTATTCCATCCGGTTATCACGAAGAAAAACTTTCCCTTGGAACGTATCTGTGACAACGTACGTATATCTTATACGCATATACAGTCAGCGAGACCCTCGCGGTTTTCATTTCTAAAAATAGACGGCTGTTTTTCTTTTCGACTGAAAAGGGCAAAAAAAATATTCGTGCCTCAATGTGATGGAAACGTAAAAAAAACATTTGGATACGACAGGTTACCAGAGTAGGGCAGGGCGAAACGACGTGTAGTAAGACAATCCATATGTATTATCTGATCTCTCAGTTTTCGCACGAGTCGGTATAGGACGATATGGAGATATTTTTTTTGGATATTAAGGTCAGTCTAATTGAAATTAATTGGAGAACAAATTTTCTCACTAATTGTACACACTCGTACGGTGCATTCCACTCTCATTGAGGTATCAACTCGTTCTAATTATATTTACGCGAAATAAGGAGCACTTGAAATTTTTATATGGACAGTGCATTAACCTTTATTGAGCTGAGTGCGAAGTGACGTAACCCAATAAAAAAAAAGAGATTACCCTTTTTCGAATAAAGTTTTTTGATTTCGCAAGGGAAAATATTTTTTATGCGATTTTCTTTCAAATGACACGAGGCTGTTGGAAAAGTTGAGTTATAAGATTGCCGAGAAATGGGATTGACTTTGAAATTATTTTGAGGTATTTAGGTCAATAAGGGTTGATGGTGAAATTTTGAAAATTTAATCCAACGCGTATGACAGGTAGTTTGCACTTAGTGCATAGGTACTATACAACCTATAGGTAGTTTCACGTAAAGAGAGTGGATGACGGCACGAGGTGAAATACGAAATACAGGAAAATAGGTAAAAGGATAGTGTGGTAGTGAAACATTTTAGTCGGTTATATGAAATTTGAATGGTTGCCAAAAAAATATCAAAAATTTTTTGGCTCCTGGCCAACACGGCTTGAACGGAGACCACCGACCACGGACAAGGCGAATGGCCAACTGGGTATCCGAGTAATGAGAGTTTATTGTTTGAGTTTACCTGCTGTGATTCTGACTTGGATATTTTAATTGTTTTCTTCTTAAGTCTTTTAGCAGGAACGAATTAGGTATATCGTGTACAAGGGGGCATTCGGTGGGAACGAAGATCAATTCTTGTCCGTTGAAAGTACCCTGGTAACTTTCTCGGTCCATTCACGCTCCCGAGGATCAGGAGGTGCGAGATCATTTGGGAAAGTGTTTTCTCCTTTGGAATTTGATTTACGTGCTGAGAGCACTCTGGCTCTTTCACGGATAAACTCGTTATGTGGATAGAAGTCACTGTGGATGAGATACACGCTCGGTTTTTTGAAATTGAAGAAACAGAGGGTGATTAATCGTAGACTATTTTTTATTCTTAAATTAAATATCTACTTCACGTAGGATTTCGGAGTAGAAGTGAACGTGAAAAAATTGACGGTAAAGATTAGCACAGAAGTTGAGAAAGCAGTACGAATAAAAGATATATTGATAAGATGAAGAAAAAAGTTGATAAGAAATATGATAAAAAAATTTTTTAACTAGGAAATACTTTGGTACAATTTTCCACTAGAGCAGACAATCTTTCTCGCAAATAACCCATAATTGTATGCTCCCCCTTTTCCCCGTACTTCTTTTCTTTCGCAGATTTCTTATATGTCCCAGCTGAGTTATCCCCGTGAAGCTATATAGCAATCAGCAAGTGGAAATATAGGGGTGGTTTCCGGGCGAGAGTACCACAATCTTTTTCACAAATAAACAACCTGAAGTGTCACGATACTGTATATAGAAGCAGGGTGTCAGTAGACGATTAGCTAGGTTGACGTCACCTTCGTGTTTCAAGCACTTAAAATTCAGCTCCGTATACCACTGGAATGACGGACTAAGAACTGAACTCTTAAAAAGTTCGTCGACGCGCCGCTAGGGGAATTCGAGCGCTGACTTCTTGCTCGTAAGTTTCGCGTTATAGTAAGTATCGCCGTGTCAAATATATACAGTGAAAATTTACAAGGGTTAGCAAAAAGCCTATGTTTTATTAGTTTCATTAGTCCACACGATTCGGCACTGAATTTTCTTTCAGACAACTTCCCTTGGCTTATCGTAAATTTGACCCTTTCCACCCCGTCTGAACCAATCGCCTTTGCCTACCCGACCCTCTTGCACAACCTCACTGGTATCCAACTGGTATCCTTATAGAGCTACGCGTAGTAACCTAGTGGCTTTAGGTCACACTGACATTCTAATTCCAAAGTCATTCCGCTTGAGCAAACGTTAATGCACTGCTGGCTGCGCAGGGTGCATCAGACAATTTAAGGTATTCGAGACCTGATTGTTGTCATAATTAAATTGAAACAGGCGACCCAGTTACGCGAAGAAGTTTCGTCGCGCGTAATTAGCTCGTAGTAATGCCAACTTGGATATTTCTGTGATTAATTATATCTGTTTAATTTTGGTTTTTGTAAATCTCTTTTTATCCATATAATTCACTTACTTTTTCTTGTATTCTTACCGTGCAATTACAAAGGTACGGATTTTAATATTTCAGAGGTGAAAATTCGTTTTCCCAAGTTTGAAAATGGTTTTCGAGTGTGATCGAACTTTGCCCTTGTGTCTGATAACCGCGGAAACTGCTCTTCTTCCGGAAAATGTAAGTTTGGCGTATCGAGGGTCGTGGGAAAACTAAGAAACTTTGCTATATCCCCGCTTGGCGAGGGAGTAGCGCGCACTTTGGTTGCTAGTCATTTTCTGGAAAACTTTTTGTTCGAACTTTCGACATTTTCCCGGAAAAGTTAGTTTGGAAATTAACCGTGAGGATATGCAGTTCTGCGATATCCGCTTGGATTCCCTGGTTAAGGTACGTTTGCAAGAGTTCAGAGAATTTTGGAAGCATTCTGATACCATCCATTCGGAAACTTTACTTTTGGTTTGGAAATTTCCAAAAAACAATTTTTTTTTTCAAAATATCCTCTCACTTCAGTCACTTCTAACGAATCCTAACCTAAGCTTCGAAGGGTTTATAATATTATGTGAATTCCATGAGAATTCATCGACAACATGTTTTTCGGATTTTTAAGAAATTCTTACCAGTGTATTTCGAAAACTTTCCCTACGACTTTATGTCAGTCTGGCCGACTCGGAAATGCTCTTTGCTCTGAAATATAAGATGAAAAGCGAAAATCTCATCGCCCGGAGTAAACCTGGAGGGTCTTCAAAGTTCAAATCTTTTCGCGCATAAGACGAACGCGAAGCTTCGCGAATCCTGTCGCTACTTTGATACCGTTGGTCTGCTACTTTTGAGGGTAGATTTGATATCACCAAATGAGCCAATAAGAGCAGCACCCCATTTTCCGCGCGACGAGATATCGGATAAATATATACTATATTCCCAGCATCCGCACCCTCGCGCATAATACATGCGTCTTCGAGAGAAAAAGATGAAAAGTAAGAAAATTAATAATTTTTTATAAATATTAAAAAACATTTTTCCGCCAAAAACTTCGATCTTCTACGATCCCACATGGCAATGATAATACTTCAGGGTAGAATACCGATTGACTTTTACGTCCAAAACGCCAAAACCGTATATGGGAAGTCAACGATTTTCTCAATCGCCCATAACCACCTCCCCCAATGGGGATATATCGGCCAGTGTCATTCGGGGGATAAAAAAAAAAGTGGAAAGATTTATCACGCATTCAAAGGTGCAGAGTATAATAAAAAAAATCCGTCATACTGATATATTGCGATAGCTGATTTTGATTTTCCCCATAAGGGAAAAAAATCAGTCGGTACAAATACCATAAGGGTTTATTCGCGAATGCGATCGAGTATTGTGCGCACGTAGGCAACGGGCGAAAAAAAAAAAGTAAAGGAAGTCGAAGACGACGTAGGCGTCGTATTTTAACGTTCGCGACCGTGAACGAAGGATCCCCGTGCGGCATAAAAGACATTTTTACGGCATTTTTTTATACGCTCGACTCCATTTGCATAAAGATCTTTTCGGATTCCGCGAAGTACGAATCCTCCTTCGTTCTGTCGTCTACGACAGTTCCTGAGCTCTATCCAAAATAGGATATAGGCACAAAACCCATACCAATTCACAATTCCAGACTATGTGTGTATGCAGGATATATATATATACATATCTTCCTTCCGTATACAATGTTATATCATACATACTATATATCCAGAAGCCAAAATCCACCATACCTATAATATACCATATTCGAGGTTACTGAATGATGAACTACCCGACGTTTCCAGCAGCACCAATACTCAAGCATACCCATATATAAGATATCCTTCCATAAATATATATCCATAAATAGAAAAGCGGAATCGACTCAAAATATCTTTAGATTATTGGATACGCCGTGGCTTCGACTGACGTTCGCTATAATGTATTGCTATTATTATATTGACACTAGTTTGAGGACAATTGTATAGTTTGGGATTGGACCTCAAAGTATTTTCAGCATAATGCATGCTTTGAGGCCCATAAAGCGACTGTCACACCAAATTTATTTACTCTTTTTGAATGCCCGGACTTGCGACGGGCTTAGAAAGTATTTCGTTTGACTAGGTTAGAATTTCAATGCTGTTGTGTCTCAAGGCATTAGCTAAAAAAAACATTAGTTCGCTATTGTGAATGCCCCTTAATCGCCTGGGTCCTCAAACTATACCTTGTACGTGATAATATATGTACGTACGCTAATATACTACCATTAGGATTATACCTGTAGCTGTTCATTCCTAATACTACAGGAAGTCACATAACTGTACCCGTTTCCTTTTGATAATTTTCCCCACATCGTACTTTCGTCATTTAAATTGCCGCGCTGTCCGTTCGAGAAACCAGGAGCAAATGTTGAACCGGAAGGACACAAGGTACGTTTGTTCACTGAAATTTATAGTAGTCCCAGTTTCCACAGGATGACAAATATTATTATAACCAACTGCATTACGTGAATCAGTAATACCGTGAGCTTAATGCATTTATAATTGAATATATATATATTTTTTTATGTACTATAGACATACAGAGTGTATCGGCTAAGATGCACGTTTGCGGTTTACATTGAAACGGTGGACGATTTTGAAATCTGAAGATTATTTAAGTTAAACAAAAAATAATAATAAGCGCAATCGATGCACAGTCGAAAAATATTCAAAGATTGTCATATAAGATTTTTGAAATCGTGCATCGTATCACCGCAAACGTACATCAGCTGATACACTCTGTACGTGGAACGAAATAGCAGCTCACAGAAGAATCTGCCATTTCGAGATGCAAGTTCACGTTGCAGCTGGAGATAAAGTCAGAAAAAGACTTGAATGTGATTACGGGCGAGACGTAATGGGGATGATCCAATTTTCTCTTGAGAAATCGTTCCCACGACGCGGTGCGTCGGATTGCGCGGTTGAAAATAAGATTTGCAAAGGGGTGCGCGGTTTGAGAGATGAAAAAAAAAAAATAACAATAATATATAAATAAATAAGAAAAGTGGAAACCCGCTGCTACGAATTTACGTTCAACCCCGTCAACCGTCCGGGGAGGTCGCAGGAGACAGCGCTGAGGACGCGCCTTGACGTTTTCATGTTACTTCTTAATTCCGGACAAAAGTTTTCCCGTCGTCGTGCGCCATAAATTTCGAGGCTCGCAGCAGCCGTCGGGACCCTTTTAGGAATTCATATAGGGTGGTGTAAAAAAAATGTTTACTTATAAATTAAACGTTTCGCGTGGATGCGCCTGAAGGATATAAGGGACTTTCTTTTTTTCTATATCCAGTACATCTTACTACAGTATCGTACTACACTATACCCGTGTTATTACTATAACTATACCTGTCTACGAGGTGGCGAAATTTTTCTCGCGAAAGCCCCCGCGCAAAACTTGTTAACCATCAACCACTCGACTGCTTCCATCCCAACGAGCTTCTATATATCCAGGAACGTCAAAGTATCCAGTTTCACCCGGGGCACATTTTACGCGCTCGTCGGATGACAGGGGCATGTCGAGAAATAAGGGTTGAATCGTCTACGAAGAAAGGAGAGCAAAAAAAAAATGAAAAAGATAAAAGCACCATAGGGATGCGAAAGATGGTTGTAACAAATTTTGTGGATAAGTATAACCAGAGGAAAAATTGGTGGATAGGATTTTTCGTAGGCGAGTATTGGTACACGTGGATATTCGTGGGTACGTTTACGACTTGGGATAAAATCAAACGATACCGAAATATAACCTGACGGGCTAAACGGTATACCTATATAGTTTTTGAATGACAACTTTTCCAGAATCATCGGTCATAAATTCCGAGCCGATTAGGTCGCCGAAAATTCTACGACGACTTACGGTTGGTTTAACGTAGCCGTAAATTGGAAGGGCTGAAATATAGCGACTAACGTGAAACTGTTGTTACCTTTGAACCACACGGAGACAAATTCTCACCGGGGTATAATCGTTCCTAGTAATTATAATATGGAAACGGATTTGCGATTGTTAGCATTAATTAGTGATAATCCGATTGAACTAAAATCGTAATTATAATCTGGATTTTAATTTTCTTTTTTTTTTAACCTCTACGATCCACAGCGCGGATATCGAAACTCCAATGAGAGGTATGTGGTTGTGGGACCGCGTTTGGGATGCTGAACGGAAACCAATGTAGAAATCCCAATCCTATTGATTTTCGTGATGGTCGTACATGGGTATGTAAATATAGATATGGGTACAGTTATATACAGATGTAATGCTATGTACAGATATAATTAAAATAAATGTTCGTTCAACTGTGAGTGTGACGTGCTTATGTGAAATTCAAAAGTTGAAAATCTGCCAAGCACAGTGAATGGTTCTCGAACATCATTTCTACAGGGTGGAACAATGTTCGCAAAGCTGGCTTTACGACATTCTTACTCCGTTAAGTCTCCCTTGGAAAACCAGCCTGACACAGCCCTTTAACATTCACCCCCCAAACACTTTGCGGAAACGGAACGTCCGCGATGAATGAACCGCAAAGGGCATGAGATAAAAGCCAATAATCCTCGTGGCCTCCCTCGTGTGTCAAAGTACCTACTATCATTTATAAAGCCACAATGAGGGAATCGTAGGATATCGTCGTTGGCTCGCACGATCGTGACAAGACGTTGCAGAACGATAACGAGGGGCTGATAAGGATTCGTGACCTTGGTACATACACATTATACATGGATAAAGCGATATGTATAGTAAATATTTTTTTACAACTTCATTGTTTCCACGGAAAATGAAAATTTTGAAACTAGGGAGGGAATTTCATCACGCGATAATAACCCTTCGTCTTGGCTAATCTTGGAAAAGTGCTCGATGAGAAATTCGAAGACCGGCGAAAGTTTCATCCCTTCTGAAATTCAAGTCAGGGGCGGTTATAATGGGGGTGCTGGAAGTTCTATTACTATTAAAAGTTTACATTCTTCAACGCCTTCCAGCCCGATACGGTTTGGCAATCAGGCTCAGGATCTCTCACGTTGTGCAATAATATAGTGACGGAGGTAAATTCGAGTTATGAGGAATGCATGAAATTGGAATTTTCTTTGGCAGTTTTTTTATACAAAAATTTAAACACGAAAAAAATTTCCGTCTGGTTTCACTAGTTTCAACCAGTAAACTCCCGAGGGATGCAAGAAGTAGGAAGACACGGAGATAAACGAAAAGAGAAAAAAAAAACAGATTTGCTTCTCCCGAAGCGATTCGTTTTGCTGAAAGGATGCTGTCATTTACAAGACACGGAATTTACTGGAGAAGAACAGTTCCCAATGAGATAACATCAAATACACGTCCGTTGATATCGGGTCAGTTTTATTTCTCGGTAATAAAGTCCTGGATACCCGGTTATCTCGCGTATTTAAGATCGTCATAAAATTTTCTCCCACGCTTCCCGCAAGAGAGTGCAGCTTCCTTGCCATTTTCGGACCATTCAAGATCTCTTCGCAGACTTCATTTACAGCATCGTGTTTTTGTTTTGTTCTAAATCGAAAAACTTTATAACTCGCTTGATAAGATATCGCTATAAATTTTTTACTAAATTTTATATCTCAATTCTCTGAACATATCAGTCACTAAATTACCTTTGTACGTACAGTATATGTATATATGTACAGAATATATATTGTTTTTCAAAGCCACCACCGGTCCTTGGTAACTATATCCCTGTCTTCATTCTTTCTACTTTCCATTATGCTTTTTCTCATCTACCGTACAGCTTCGGTCGTTTAGCCACGAAGACGAGGTTTCTCTGGCTTTGCCAGGAAGCAGGTACTGCTGGATTAAGCTCGTAACAAGAGAAAAGGGAAGGAAGGCTTTGTATTACCAAAGAAAGCTCAAGAAGAAGCAAACGCGTTCTAGGGACGTTATTGCGCTTTGGCAATAGAAAAAAAAATACCGGTATAATTAGTACGTAAAGTGCGACGTGGCTGTAAGAGAAATCTTTTGTTTTATAATGGAAAAATTTCCATCGGCAGTGTAGAAGTCGTATTTTAATAGTAAATGACAAAAGAGAGTAGAGGTCGTTAATAGACAAGTTATCACGTATGCATATAACTATACGTTCGGGGGAAAAAAGCCGAAATGGGACATACATTATCCTGAAAATTTCTTGAAGCGGAAAATCTCTGAGGGACTTGAAGTTTTCGCGGGGACAAATATCGCGTTGATCATATAAAATGGCAAAGTCCTATATTCTGGATACGGTTTTTGGTCGTTAATTCACTAGATATTGGGTTGGTACGTCGTGCGTGAGACACGGGATAAAAAGGTGATCTACGATTTAAAAGTTGTCTCGTGACTTTGATTTTTAACCGGAAAAATGGCACTTTTGGCTTGAGGCTTTTATTTATTTTGTATACCGATACTTTCTGTCACTTTCTCGTGTTGGTGTATTCTCTCTTTCGCGAAATCGGAGCGTTTCTCCTGAATGAGGTAACTTTTTCCATTTAGAGAAAAAGAGAGGAGCTTTGAATGCTAAAGGAAAAGCTTTTTTTTCATTTTTAGAAAGTTTTTTTCATTACGTCATTTTTGCAGATAGCTTTCACTCACTGTGCTTTCGCACTTTGATTTTTTTTGGCGACACGGTATCGGATACCTTAGGCGTTAACGTTTACCCCATTTGCATGAAAAAGTTTGTAAAATCGCGCAACCTTACTCAGTGCGCTATACTACATTTTTGGGTGAGAAACTAAGTTTTTCTTAACTTTCTTATTTCGCTTAAATGAACAAGACGGTAGGGAGAGAGGAAAGAAGAAAGTGAGATAGACAATGATAATGGAGATAAAGAGAAAGAGAGAGAGAGAAATTCTTTAACTACCAAAAGAGATAGTTGTATGAGTTTGTAAATTATTGCAAATTTACGTGATTTATAATGGACATGAATTTTTGGATAAAAATTTTATCACCTACAATAAGTTTCAAAATTGCCTGTATCTTCACGACAAACAGATTAACCAAGAGTTTTATAGTATTACGATTATTGATCGCAATAAATATTCGGATAAAGAAAAAAAAGTGTATGGCAAAAATCCGATTAATTATCGTAAAGATAAGATAAAATAATTTTTTCAACTTGGTACTACAGATGCAGTAAAGCTCTATATATATGGAAAATCTATTGCCCTCGTATTACGCAATAAAATCCTGAACCCTGTAAATTTCTACGAAGATCTTCAAAATCATCCCTCAAATCCTCTACGCTGTTACAAGGATACAGTTTATCCGTGTAACGTAATGCACCGAACCCACGTATATCCCATTGCAATTCTATACAGCCAGTGACTGTATAAATTTTGCATGTGCTACTTTCTACCATAGAATTCACAATGTGCAAAGGGGGGTTTGTATACTTTTATAATATATCTATATGTATCTAAGGGTTTAAGTTCAGTGGCTCTCAAAGTCAATAAATCCCTAGTGAAATCCTGGGGCGACGTGCTCGAAGTAATGGGATAAATTGGAAACTCTAAAGCGCACTGGCCGCAGTGGGAAACCATAGCATGGGGTGACCCTTTAGCGACCCTTACAGCAGGGGGCAATTATATTGCCGAATACACATATGTAAATTCTATGCGTATGTAGGAACCATCCATAACCAACAATGCATGGTATAGACATATATACCAAGACCCTGGTTAACGCTCAGGGGTAGGTTCTTAGAATTAAGAGGTCTAATAAAAATAGCGCTAACCAGGGTACACGTGGAAGGTACGGTATACGGCGATTTGGGGGAATCGGAAAATTATTGAAGAAAAGAAAAAAAAAAAGCCGCGAGAAGTCGAGGCAAACAAAAGAACAATCTCAAGGGAATTAATGGGGGAAGCGATGATTCAATATTGACAGTTCTCGAAGCTAAGTAGGAGTCCTTTGTTATCATAGGGATTTAATTCTTCGAGCAGATAAAAATTCCATTAAATTCATTAAAAGCGGGTATATAGATAGGCAACCAGGCCTTCTGGAAAGCGTCGATGCCGATGCGGTACCGAGTTACGCCGATAGATGGCGCGAAGTGTATTTTCCATAAAACTGATTCCCGGCGCAGCGCTCGTCGTTCCGACGTCATTCTCTGGCTACGAGCGGACAAAGAAAACCAAAAGCATCGAGCTCGTTTGATGTGACAACGCAGCACGGCAAAGCAGCGTTGCACTGCAAATTAAATCATGGTTAAGAAGGTACTGTATAAATTTCAATATTCAATTCCTTTAGATTTTTGGGCCGCACCCTTAAGCCCCAAAAAACAACATCCTTTCTTTCCTTCGAATGGGACTAATAGGAAAGGTTAGCAAACGATACTTTTTTGAAAAACTCCAAAAAAAGGCGTATGGACGCTTGCTACGTATTTATCTTGAATTTTATCCCAACCTCCTTAACGTGAAGCATGTTTTGTCGATATTCGTTCAGAATGAGTTTAACGTGGTTAATCGCGTGTCAAGAGCACGAAACGATTTACGTGATTGCAATTAAAAACTGTCATCTCGCTGGTGGCAGTAGAAATAATGCTTGGACTGTGTATACATATAGATGCACATATATACATATATACACACAATACACCGCGGCGCGACAAAACTAGTGAAAATTGCGCGACGTACAGTCGCGCACTTATAGTGTTATTCCATTGTCAATGGGATACGCAGAGTTGAAATCGCAAGCTAAAATCAATAATATAGAAGCACGTCGAGTGGAACTATCAAGTGGATATGCATTACGTTATAAACGAGCCAATAGTATCCAACTATATAAAATCAAAAAGAGATACTCGTACAAGTATTTCTTCGTTACGATGCTGTTTGCCGTCTCGTGTAACTCGCTTGGATGAATTAAACTTTTTCTTTTTCAATTCATTTATTATTCAAACCTACGAAACGAATTTAGCCCGCGCGGAGTCCGTTATAAAAATATGACGCGGGACGCACATAGTAACAATATTAATGGGGGCGAGCGGATTGATAATTCATTGTTCACGTCCGCCTGATAAATTGATGAGCCCCATCGCACCGGACAATAAGAGCGTAATCATGCTCGCGGGATTTACACAAATAAATATTACCCTATCGCGGAATAAGAAATAAAGTGACGTCATTAGAAAAACTATTACGTTTTAAAGTGCGATATTTAACATGAAGGATTTTTATATATACATATATACACTGATATACGTGTGTGGGGGGGAGGGGAATGAAATGATATAAAACTCGTATACTCACTTTAAATAGCAACCATTATGAAAACCAGAGGATTAAAAGGCGTCTGGTTTACTATTGGTATAATTTATCAGGAAAATGTTCATGATGCTTTCGCGTAACGACGTGTACACAATCGACTATTATACCGTGTATAACCTCCTATGGCTCAACAGCTACCGTAACACCGGGAATAGCGTCAAAATATTGAGCGTCGACCCCCGCCCCACACCCCCGACCACCACCGTACGCACCTATACGAGCTTTTAAGCCGGATTTGCTACTATATTAGCGTTACATATAGCAGAGCTTCTCGTAAGCGATTTCCCAAGAAACACGTGGCCTCGTAAAAAGGAACCTGACGCATTGTATATACGCGTGCTTCGACCTAACTTCGTAGGAAGCTATCGGAGGCCTAAACCTGGTAAAATATCTAATATCGCGCAAAGAACTTTTCGTAAAGAGACTATATGCGAGATTCGATGTTTGTTAATAAGTAGAAAGAAGTAGGGTAAGGGGGAGGGAGTGCGGAGATTACGGGTTTTCTTTTAAAAACACTTCGCCAGGGTAACAGAGAATTATTTAAGCGTCAGACTATGTCTGCTTGTCTGGAAGAGCTTTTAAGCTTGATTTAGTACTGCATTAGCGCGAACGAACTATAGGTACTAGGCTTCTAAGAGTCGTCTGATTCGTGAGAGACCGTGACTACTTTTCGTAACTGGTAAACAAGTACAAGGGGTGGATATAATGTTCGCGGTTAGGATTTTGATTTTTTTTAAATTATTTTTGGTGGAGGGGGGTTGTTTTTTAAAAATAACGACCAAGCTGGGTCTTTGGGTTACGATGATCAGGCGGCAGGATCATAAGTTCCAGGAGACAGGTAATGCTCGACGCGATAGGTGTTCTTTCGATAGTCGGCTATCTGTTGCGGCTGGGTCGTTTATAGATTATCGATGAAGCACGTGGCACAAAAGATAATGGCGAGGGTGGAACGTCGAACTTTCCTCGTTAGTCCCACTTAGATGAAAAAAAAAAAAAGGAAGAAACTAAAATGGGGCGAACGCGTTATGATCACTATGCTGTCATAGAAGTTACGTACTATGGATGTTTTGGAAATACTCGTAGGTTATCGTCGATGCTCGCCACGTGAATATAAACTTCACGAACTTCGCGTCATGTTGCGTAAACGCGTGTTTGATCATTTAAAAACGAACCGACCAGTGGCGGCTCGGGCGGAGACAATGTGGAACTGCAGCACCTCCTAGATCAAGCTTAAACTGTAACAATGTAGGTTGAAGTAAAAAATTTTTAATTCTGTTCTTTTAGGATTTTATCAAATTTCGGAATAAATTTTCGTTTTATACGTGTTTGCTTCCTTTTATAAAATTTAAAAAAAAAGGCTAAACATTTTCTGGAGCAGCACCCCCACTAATTCTAACTACGAGCCGTCACTGGAACCCACGCTACTGATGGGAACAATAACGATACAGAGCTTATAGTCCGAATGGGGTATTTTGCATTATTTGCAAATTGCATTTATATATGCTTTTTTATAGCATCATTTTATACCACTATTACTTGCCAGTGTATTTTTATCGAATTTTTGATATTACTCTTCACCGTAATAGAAGACATTGCGAAATGTCCGTGTGTCTAATAATTTGCAAACAGAAGCTTGGGAATAATAGATAACGCGGATAATATGAAGTTTGCAGTCCGATGAGTGCAGTAGGAATCGCTGCTTGTGAACTGCACGTATAACCTATGCTTGTTTATAACCCAATTATTTCACGTACAGAATATTCAATATATACCGAGCAAATTTATGTGCACGTACCAACGTTCGGGCGCTTCTGTAAATAGTTAAATTTGAAATTACCGCCAAAAAGATCCTACGTATTAAATATCACTTGCACATTCCCATCGTCGCGTGCTGCCACAACGTAACCTTACGAAAATTTTTCAATAGCACTTCATCAGAGTACACTTTAAGGATCAAGGGTAGAGCCCGTCTCCTTTGTACGCGGAGAACAAAGGATTGGAGTAATAATGTCCAATAGCGAGTCTTCGAAGTGATTTGATTAAATTTTCACGAGAATTTGACTATCTGATAATACTAAGTGGAGTTAAAGAAATCTTGCCGGAAGTGAGAGTGACAGCAGAGAGAGTAAAAATTCGAAAAGGAAGATAAAAAGATCAAATAAAAAAAAATGGATTATGAAAACGTGCGTTTCTACTGCGAAATCCTTAAGGTACAATGGAATCAACCCCTAAGAATATTTTTCGACAACGAGTTAGGTTTATCAGAAAATTAAATGACTGGAGTAATTCAATCTTATGTTCGCAGCATAAAATTCTACGCTACCGAGATCAAGCTACACCGTCTCCTAGTTCGCCTTATTGAATTTGCTTACGGTCTGACTATTAATAAACAGTGTCCTAACCTACTGTTATGAGAATAGCGTTTGGCTGACCAGCGCAAGGGCTGCACTACTGCAGCTGTCACCTAGTAGCAGACACGAGCGATAGCAGCAGCCAAGTGTCGCATTATTCTTTTTCAGAACTCATTGAACTTTTTCAGTCAGGTTTACGTAACGCGCGTCTTCTTTCGTTTCAACCACCCGAAGGGTGAAATCATCCGAGCGGATGCGCAGCGAAATTCGGTAAATTTTCAGGAAAATCTCAAGCACTGCTTTTATTCCAGGACAAAGTAAAGTTTCAATAGGAAATTTTCAAAAACCGTCCAACGTAATCTTTACGGAGTTCTTTCTGGGGTTTTTCGAAAATTTCAAAGATCTTCAAAAGTTTTTCGTAGCGCTTTAACGACGCACCCTTAAACCGGAACGTTGCGGTAGAAGGATCAGTGAATAATGGCGGAATAAGTATACCTATACCGATACAACAGACCTTTAAAAGTGAAAACGGCACTAACAACTTTTTTTACTTTTTTTTTACTACTTTGATTCTTGTTTGCACTGCGTTTCTATTGCGGTACGATTCTTTAAGTGTATTTCGATTGGCTATATACTTTATATTAGCAATTTTGGAAAAATGTTATGCCCACACAAATTTTTCTTTTTTAGGTATTCTTAGAGGTTAAAAAAAGGAAAATGGACAGACCGACAGGAAAATTTATCCATTTACCTTAATAGTTGTGAAAATTGATTTTTTTTTCAAACTTTCCTACAAGTCATACGCTCACTAACCATACATCACTCTCGTGTCGCGATATCGTAGCTGAGTGATGAACTCCTTGCAAATGTGACAAGTACAATAACTTATACGTCCAAGTAAAGTATAACTTCAAGATGAAGTCCGATGGCTTCTTTTCGCAACCCCAGCACGAACGAGCGATTTAACTCTGAAAATTGGTTAAAGTTCCGTGCGATGGCGCTAGAGAGCGCGAGGGGACGAAAATAAGAATTTGAATTTCATAGCTGCATTTAAATTGAGCGATGGTAATTAAAACAGTACTCCCTGAAAATTTAAGGCATCCTATACAATTTTTATTCACTGATGTACAGCGCTTCTATCATAGATACTTTTTTTTCCATCTTCCTTTCTCAATATTATATAAATTTTCATGCTAGCGGATTAAGCTGTAATTAAATCTACCGTATAGAAACTCTCTAGAAAAATCTCTAAATGTAAGCAGCCTCATCCACGTACTCGTTACAAAAACGGACAAAAATATGTTCCACTTTTCAAGTGGTACATCCCTAGCAGTTTGTATAAGAGAAAAAGGCCGGCAATAGAAAAATAAAAATTTTCGTATTTTCTCAACGCCGACAATGCATTATTAATTATATTACAATAACAGAATCCGACTAATTAAAAGCTCCAAAGGAGCAAGTTCACAGTCATAAGACATCTTGGACTGTTACAAGGAGAAAGGACTGTCTCGAGAAATGAAAATTTTATTTTCATGTATCCATTCTGAAATTGCGACAATATTCTGAATGAATGACAAGTCAAATGAATCCTTTCGGAGAGGGTTAATTTCCATGACAAAGAACGAGCCCGATTGTAGCAGAGAATGAGGACCAGTCATAGGCGCTACGTTTCGCTTTGAATCCACGAGAAGGATTCACGTTGAGCGGATTAGTGAATTCGCATGAAATTCAGATACGCGAAGTGCGGGTGATTGAAATAACGAGTAAGAGTGAGAGAGAGAGAGAGAGAGAGAGAGAGGGAGAAAGAGATAAATTAATAAACGTTGTTCCGCGACGAAAAAAAATGACGTCATACTAATTTAAAAAAAAAAGTCACAAATCAAATAAAATCCAACGTTAAATAACACACAAGCTAGACACGAATATAGAAGCAGCTGCGGTACGATAAAGACGAAAGCTACAGAGAGGAAGTTTTATACGTAAGGAGCTTGAAGACTTAATGGAGAAAGCAGTATGGCAGTAGATACGGCAGGAAAGAGTCAGACAGTCCAAATTGACGATTCTTATTACGATGAAGTTCACCAAAGTATTTTCACGATACTTGGACAGTACTTTGATCAAATTTATCTCGGTAAAGTAATACAGTCGCGTACATCCCACTCACTCCGTTGACTCTTCCGCTTCCGGTATATACACATTAATTTTTTTATCCCCTTTCACTCATCTTCCTTGTCGCTGCTTTTACTATCGGGTATAGCCACTAGCACGTAATGACACGATAGAAAAAATTTCATAAAAAATTTTCAATCCGTAACCGCAATATACTAAGACGATGAAAACTTTGCAAAATCATTGACCAATAAACAAAGCAAATGCTTTGTAAGTATGATAAGGTAAAGTGTCCTTAACCCAAAAAAAAAAATCTCTAAGAGGCGGCACTCGTGACGGCAGTCAAAGACGTATCGACTGACCGAGATAGAACCGGAAACAGTGAGGTCGTTAAAATTTCGAGTTCCGACGGTATCACTAGGGGATAGCAAGGTTGGTAGCACTAGTGGTATACGTTAAAAAAGCACAGAAGCATTAAGGTGAAACTCACCCCTCAACTTCCGGTCAACTTACGACTTGTCGACTTCTTCGCCAACCCTACAGTGAGCACTCGCCCTGGGAGTTTCGCAATGTCGACATTTTTCGTTCCCTTCTTTTACATGTGAATCGACCCCATAAAGACGTCCAATTTTCGTGGAATTAATTTTTCAAGCTCGTAAGCCTGGACTTCCGGTCATCGCCAGTCCCGGCTGACCAAAATCACTCGCTACCGCTACGAGGTAGTCGTTTATATCAGAACTCGGTATACACGGACGAACAGGGGTCAGACGAGTGGGTGGGGTCAGATAGGGAGGAAACTCGACGAAAGGCACTTACGTTTTAGTACGTGCACACTCGGGTCCAAATAATAATGCACGATGGCGTCTACCTGCGTCGCACGCGTGTAATTGGACCGGAGTCTTTTACTGCTGGGCCTTTTAGGCGAAAGCACGGTCTATGGACTTAATGGGAACCATCAGACGCGCCAACAATAAGGTCATTTCTTGAATTATAGTCATTGACCTGGCTGCTGTACTATTAGCGTTAGTCGCCCTGGCGATAACAATGGATACCGCCTGAGTTTAATTGTTCTTCACGTAATTACAATTACCGTCCACGAGGTCCGAAAGAAACATGGTCGTTTTCGAATTTCTTCGTCATTTCGTGTGCACTGTCATACTATGTGTAAACAATTATTTACCAGACCATGCCAAAGCTCTTTGATGTAATTCAAAGATATTAAATTATAGTAAAATATATTAAGCAGTCTTGATAATATTCCGAAAGTCATTAATTTTGGTCTCAAGGAATTGCACTGTAAATGTAAGTGCAACCAAAGTGAATTATCGTGCAATTCAGGAAGGAAACAGTGGATTTTTATGGACACTTTGTCGAGATACTCTATACTCGTTTATTGACCTTTTCCAGTCGGAGAATCTCTCGAAAAGTTCGGCCAAGTCTTCTTGGACATGGCAGAAAAGAAAGTAAAGGAGGAAAAGTCGGATAGAGACGAGAGTTTTAATGAACGTTTCCCGCCGTAAGGCAAGAGGAAGCGGATAAGAATTTTTCGAGTAAAATAAGTAAGAGTCATTAGGGAAGTGTAATTTTTTGCAGTTAAGCGTAATTTAAAAAGTTTTGAAAAATAAAAATATCCCCACGAGCAGCTTCGTATCCTTTCTACAGTGTTTTTGTACTTTCTCGCGAAAAACATTTATGGTTAACGGCAGTAGTAAGTGTAAGTTGAACGGTATCAATTAGCCGATATACAGTACATAACGTGCTTGATAAAAGCTCGAGCTTTTAGATCTGGTACAACATTCGTAAGTCTCTAAAACAGTTAAGTAGGAATTTCAAGCAGTATTGGTATATAAGAAATTATTGTTCCCAAAAAAAAAAAGCTTTTAAAAATGTTTTCGGGTAATTGAAATTACAAGCACCAGCACCGCAATGCAATTCGAAAAAAATGATCAATTAATTTATTAAATATAATAACAGAATTCTAACATACAACTCCATTATAAAGTTTGCATATTAATTTCGTAAAATCGATTAATCGCCAATTGATCCAACACAAAATTCCCGTTGAAAACTGCCGGGTATCCACAAATGTTTATTACACGATTAAGAATAGAAAGCATTGGTGAATCGTTCTTTAAAGTGAAAGAAAAAGAAAGGTTCCAGTAAGACAGTATACTCGCACAAAGCACGTTGACACGGGAGAAAATTACGGTCATTCTCGTAACTTAACTTAAAGTACCAAGGATCTTCAGGTTTTAAAGCTTTTCCTATACAGTCAGAGTGACCTAACTTTAACGACGGCATCATTAACGTCAAGTGTAACTGTTAATCGGCGTCTAATGGTAATCCGTGTTTTTTCTAAATATCGCAAAAAATTTTCAGTCCTCCTCGAGATATCGATATTGGCAAAACTTTTCTAATTGAATTTCCAAAACATTCCCGAACTCTTCCTACAAGATGACGGGGGGGGACACGATAAGCGCTTGTAAATCGGCGAGGAACGGGAAGAAGAAAGTGTAGTCGGTCTCGTTGCGGCAAATTAGCACGTTGGAAAGAGAAAATTGGAGGGTTTGTAAGAGGGGTGCGGTTACTGCTGTAACGCGAGCCTCTTTCGAACCCTTTGAGTGGATCGTCTGTAGCAAGTAACAAGAGAAGGTTTAAACACAGTCTTGAGTTTTCGATAATAGCGCGTTAGACTTAATTATTGCTTAATGAAATTGTTAACGAACGGAAGTCAAATGTTGCTGCATCTAGCTCAGTCAGCGGTCTCTTTGGCAATTTCACTCTGGAAAGCTCAAATACCTGCTGAGATTCAAATTCGAGCAAGATTATACACGAAGCGTTGCTTACAGATTTTCTATGAGTAAATTGTAAAGTAATTGCTTCAATTATTTTATACAGATACTGCATTCTATCGATAATTCGATATTTCATGTTAAATTTATACAGGTGCTTCCGTGTTATCGATAGCTGAAAACTTTGAGGAGATATATGGATGGGATACAAAAAAATCTGTAAACAACGTTAAGTCGTGAAATCTTCAAAGGCAGAGAGATTTTATGTGGCGGCGCCACCGTCGACGGTGTTAAACTCTGTTTCGTTCGGACAGGATATCCGGTGCTGTTTGCCTTTCGGTCAAAGCCCCAGCGCAACGGAAGGGTGTCAAGAGGATAAAAAGACCAAGAGGGATGTGGAGGTATAAAAGGCGTTTGGTCCTTTTCGTTTGATCGGTTGCGAGATACGATTTTGCTTTTGTACAATATATATAGCTATACCGTAGTACGATGCACGGAGCTTATACGTAATCGTGTGTTGCCTTAGGATTGAATCCTGGCGAGATTCTACGAACGATCTTGAATATTTGGGCCTGTTAACTTTTTGTATGTTTCTTGGATGACAATTGAAAGCAATAAGAAAAACAATGAAAACAACCAATACCTTGTTTTACCAGAGAACTTTAATTTTTTTCGAAATCCCTATGCTCAATTTTTCGTGCAATATTATTTTCTAACTTTTAAACGTGATTTGTCGTATTAGATATATTCAAGTTTTATTTTTTTTTTCATTTTGATAATTTTACACAGAGACACGCGTACGGGGTCCAGCCTAATTTTCGCAAATATTTTTGGTGTAAATAAAAAATTTGCCACGACCTGACGGAAATTAGTAAAAAAAAAAAAATAATAATGATAACAGCACAAGCGAGACGATCCTTTTTAAAGGACACTCACGCGCGAGCTTCGCAAGCGCGTGACTTATCGCCATTTCCCAGTCGGAAATTGCATACTTCGCAGAATACATTTAACCTATAGAAACGTTCGATATTGTTTCGGAAGCTGTGTGGACCAAGAATTGCAAAACAAACACCACTTCCGACATCTCGTTCAATAACTGCATAAATAGACTCTAATTCAGTTCCCAATCGGCTGGACGAAACTAGTTAACGAAATCTGATAGAATTTCAGAAATTCCAAAAGATTTCCCCAGCATCCGAATCGCATAGCGAGAGTCACATTGAACACGTAGTCACGAACAGGAGGGCTTAAGGTATTCATGGTTGGAGCAGTTAGCATTCGAAGAATCTCTGCCAAGTAGGATCTGGTTGAGCAATTTGCCACCAGGTGGCACAGTCGGTCATTGCTAATAACGGCTAGAGACTTATCTAGGAGCAGCAAGCAAATTGTTGGTGTTATAAGGGTTGAAGCAGTAAGGGGTAGGCGCGACGAGGTCAGCGAAATGGTCCAAAGGGGTTTAAGGGACTGAAGGTTGCCAAGAAGGTGGTTAACGTAGAGGGGGTGTGGTAAGTAAGTATTGCCACGTAGGAGGAATCAGAGGAAGAAGGGCTCTATAGGAATCGAGGGTGGCTGCGGGTCCGTCGAAACGAGGGGTTGCCGACGATAGAGGTGATGAGGCGCCAAGCGATTTCGTTGCCCGGTTATAAGGAAATAAGAACCCGAATCCGCCATTGCTGTTCTATCGAGACCCATCGTTTACTCAATGCTATTTCGAAATAGCTGGAACCTTCTAGTCTTTATGGTATATACAGTGATACTACATCGTCACTCGAAATATCCACAGGCACGGTTCTCTGGATACTGGATCCCTCAAATGATAACGATACGGTACGATAGACTATGGAAAACTGTATGAGACTAGACAAAACAATACGAAATTTACAAGACGAGAATATAAGCCCGTCACCAGCATCGGCGACACCGTGACTGACGCTACGAATTTTCAAAATCTATACCTTCCGAAAATGCCACGAAAAAATATATACACCCTGTATATTACATATACACCCTATATATTACATATACATAACTCTTGCTAAGTACTTGCTTCTCGCATATGCTCGCTCCCACGTTCCATTTTCTTACGTCCATTCCGTTTCCTGTATTTGTCAGATACGGAACCAAATAGAACTTAATGATAACTGTAAATTTCAAGTCGATCGGATCGCAAATGGTGCGTCCGAAATTTCGAATACGGACAATTACCCGCTAGCGTTTTTCGCTACATCGATCGCATAAGACACTATCGTAATTTTCGTGGAAGCGTGACTAAAGGTTAACAGTTTATCTCGATGCAGGTGACTGCATAGACGGTCCACGAGTTCGATGTGATTTTTTGACAGATCGAAAACAATGAAGTCTCTGGCGAGCTACACGTGGCTCTCAATCGAATTTTTCTTATAAAGTATGCACGTGCCTGGTTTCGCAATGAATTATATTTTGTTATTTATATTTTAGCATATATTTCCGAATTCGTATTGAAAGCCACGTGTCATGTGTTAAGTATTGATTTGTTCGCGAACTGTCAAAAAAAAAGCACATTGAACTCGTAGACCGACTACACCTAGTATACAATGTTATTGACAGGCTTTCCACTTTCTATGGGTTACACAGGTAATACCTGCCAATTCTAGCTTGTAAACAATGCCGGTTGCGAATTATTCGCAAAATTGGGGTTGTCACGGGTGTACGGTTGCTGCTCGTTCTACAGCGTGGAACTTTCAAATGAAATTTAATGCTCTTTGTGGGAGGTCGTGGAGTCTTTGGCAAGACAGGCTATCGTTGGCCTTGTTCCTTTTGTAAATAATCCTTGTCACGGTTAATACATGCGTTTGAGTTGTCCCTTTACGCGATGCTTGCTCACGGCTATGAGTCAATATATGCATTTGATTATTGTTATTACGAATGTAGTATACACGCATGACGTTCCTATGGTTACACTATATGCAATTGCTAGCAATACCTATACTTGTTTATATTAATAAAAGGTATCGAATATACGCTATTTAATTTATTTCTCCCGTATATTTTTTCTTTACGTATAATAATATATTAATATTATCTAATTGCATCATAAACGTCACAGCGACAATTATTTGACACATCGAGCACGTGTTATTGCCCGTCATAATAATCTCCGGAGTCCGACAAACCGTATAGAAATGGTCCAGAATTGCAAGATGAAATCTTGCCCAAGTATGCTTCCTTATCTCGCTCCTTCCTTATCGTTGTCCTTGCTCTTCGTGATTTCCTATGAAAGCGACAAATCGTGCAGGACGGCACCGTTGACTTTTTCCCACATAGCAGGGGAACGTGTTTGCCAATCATGATTGATTTTCCTCGTCAATTGATAGAAAGATTTTTTTTTTCCTATACAAAAAGACCCTTCGTTCTTTTCACTTTTTATCGACCTGTCGCGGACGCCAGGAAAATTTTCAGTTTTCCCGGGATAAAAAAGCGACCTTGTCTTTTTTTTCTGTAAAATTGTCAAAATCCCCAACGAACCCAGGATAAGCAATGTCAATTCGCATGATGGATCGTGATAGTACCTTGTTGCGAATTTGAAAATGTATACGCCGTTATAAGCAGTCCGTACGATATCTCTTGTCTCTGGTCATAACGTATGCGTCGAGAGAGAACGTACTTTAATTAAATTTAATAATTAACTCTCCGATGGGAAGCCGTTTCGAGTCACCCTAATTCTACCCACCAACAAGTGTCAAGCACGTTGACGTTTCGCCCAAGAACTTTTACATTCGTCATAATACTTTATTGTTACTGTATACGCGAACCGAGACACGTGCGCGTATCGAAATACCCAAATGATACATATTCACTTAACGCGTACGTCTGCACGCACAATTTCCCAGCTATATCCGCCATAATAAATTACTGCCATATTCGCGCTTAACGCTTATTTGCATGAAGGAATCTTTCCACAAGAGTTGCAAGAGACGTTCCACGGGCTCTTAGCCTTTCTAGACTTACACGAGTCATTTTATCCAAAGCGTACGTACATCTTGATTTATATCTTTATCTCGTATTTTTCACCCACCCGCTATAACGTCACGTGCGCCAAAACACGTGAAATATCCCCCGAACGATATACAATATGTTTATATATAATATTTTCCATCATCAGCAAACAGTTGCATTCAAATTAAATTTAATCAAATTCACTTTAACCCTGTGGCAAATATGGTTATCTATTTAAATTATTTATACCTTGTTTTACGATTTTGATTATGCTTTTTTTTTTTTAGTCAGGGAGACGGTTGCCCAACGGCACGTCCACGGCTGCTACGTGAAAAGCAGTTAGGCAATTGATTTTGTCAAGAGATCAATTTCGTAAACTCTTGTTAAAATTTTTCGAAATTCTCTTTTATGTAACTGACCTAGTGCAATGGAGAATGGGATTCGATTTGGATCGCTTGGCTACCTTGAGCGTGACAAATCTATGAAGTCTACTGCTGTGTAGGTATACGAGCATCAGACACCTGGTGCATCCATTTGAAATGGTGGATGCATCACTTTTAATTTTTCGTTTCTTTATTTTTTCACATACTATTTGTACGAGGTATTTTTTTTGTATTTTAAATATACTGAGATTAAGATGCATCTCGAGTATATGATATTATTTGATATGGAGTATGCATCATATGTTGCTATAAATAATTAAGAAATTTTTCGAATATCACTTTTGCTCATTAGGTAATAATCATGGCTGTCTATTTGGGTACCTAATGCCTAAGACTGTTCTCTGCCTTGTGTGTCAATTCGAATTGGCATAATTTTTTTTTTCTTTTTCTCTGTAATTAAAATTCACGGTTAAGCCGAGAGACTGACATTTTATTTCTCCTTTCTCCACGTTCTTTAATACTTTTTGTTAACGTTTCTCCTTCTACCAAGGAAATCCGAGGTGTTTACGATAAATAAAACAATTCCTTCATCGAGATTTACATTTTCAGGCTCTTGTGTCATTCTGAAGCAAGGAATCAATAATCGACGTCCAATGAGCTGGAAATGCGAGTTATATAGTAAAGCGTACTGTACAAGAAAGACAGAAGGTATTGAATATCCAGGAAAATCTTCGAAATACGTAACACGTTTAGTATGAACGAAAATAGCAGTAAAATTCTGTATAAAAGACTATCTACTTACCGTCCTTATGTAACTCTTAAACTCGGTAATTGCACTGGCGAAATGAGATGCAGTTGCAATTGCGTTCAATGTAAATAAAAATATGTAACCCGTCGTTCCTCAATGAAATATTTACTTGGGTAAAGTGAAAAAGATTTATTTCTTTTCCATTATCATCTCGTCGATTATATTATATATTATATATATATATACACAGTGGGTATGATGCACTGGTGCATGTGCATATAGGTGCAGGATGCGTGCATTCTGCGCGAAACGATTTATGGGAGGCGAAATGGTTGGCTATAAAATAACACTTCCCATTCAAATCGGCAAATTAATGGTCGTTTCTATGGATTCTTTGTTTGCATTGCTTAACAATGCCTCGCTGAGTTATTATTCTGAAATAGTGCGCCGCTGCGAGTGTTATGGTATTTCTAGAGAGACTGCAGAAAAGCTGCGAGCTTTTTTGATGGTGGACCAATAAATTTGCCTCGGATACGCTTCTTCGTTTCGTGCCCGTTGGTCTGGTACGGGCTCATCCTCTTTTACGTTGGGATGGACCACTATCCTCCCGTCAGTATCCAACGGTCAGAAACTGTTTGGATCGGCAATCAAGTCCCATGTTCTTTAAGCCTAGATTACCCAGGTGCTAAATGGGTAATTGGAGAATAACGTGTTTATCGGTCCCAGAGAGCATGTGCGGGGAAGTCTAGGGTAAAGGTTGATGTGCATCCAGGTGCATTCTGGTGCATTCCGGTGCATCAACCTGTAGTTTTACGACTTTGGATAATCAAACGAGAATCGGGTAAGCTCGAATTTTTTTGGAAAATTTTTGTCCAAAATTTTGAAAAAAATATTCTTTTTTTTAAATATATCTAATCTCTGATAAGTACAGATTTTTGTGACGCCGTCAGTGATGATAACAGTTAGGAGAATTTTTAAGAATTAGCGAATCACAGCATACTTATACAATTTTGATAAATAAAATCTACCTTTTTCTTTAGTGCCATCAATCACTTCTTGCTAAATGCGAAAAGTATTACGTAATGTCCTCTAAGTCGACAGTACAGTACGAGCGAGTATATTGTATAACCTGCAGTGAAGAACTCTTCGAGAATTCGTATACATTTGGATCCTTTGAAAAGGATTTAACGAGAGAAAAATTGCGTAAGTCTCACGAGAGGGACAAGGTGGAAAGGGAGTTAAGGTCGTAGCTTATGGGGGAAGGGTAGAAAATGGAGCAAGAGTAGGTGGTAGGGGGTACGTGTGGCAACATGGCAACCTGAGAGAATGGAGATTTAATAAAACGTCTTTCTCTCCTTCAACATTCTCGCAAATTTACCTTCAAAGTTCCACCTAGCCCTTTCTGGCCCTGTAAAAGGCATTACTCGTGTTCCTTAAATCTTGATTGGGAAGGGTGTAGGAACCCCCTAGGTAGATGGCTCGTTATACAAGAGCAGTTGGATATATATACCATACAGTAAATAAATATACCATATACAACATGATATTAAAATTTAAAGTTTCTCGAAAAAGTTTAATATATATATATTTACTTTTTTTTCTTGAAACTACCTGCTATCTGATAAGACCTACGCGCATCGTATGTGTCAAAACGGCTAATGTAAGCTTTTGGAAATAAATTGGAAATTTTATCGACGTCTATTGACCAAGTCAAATCGTATTTCGTCAGGTCATCGGTCGCGGTCGACCGATATAGGTCGAGTTATAAAATCCAAAGGGCTGTCACTTGGAAGACAGGAAAAGAAAATAGGAAAAAACATTTCTCTCTTCGTACCAGCAAATACAATAACCGATTCTATTGCCAATTATTGTTACCAGATGCGTAGCATCGAGTTGAATCTCTGACAAAGACAAGTAATCAGTCGCATTGTTATTTATAGTGTATTTAAAATCCATTGCCGACCTAAGATTTTAATACTGTATTCCTACGTTTCCCAAAAAGTATAAATCGTTGGTATTAAAAAATAAAAAAAATTCTTGTAGGCCTGAATTATTGAATGATAAAAAAATGAAGATTTCATAAAAGTTGTCACATCCCGATACTAACCTTGCACTGGGGCATATATATTCAAATATAGGCAGTCTTCGCTCTGATTTTGCAAATAGGGTAGTAACCTCCTCAAGTATTCCAGTCTTCCCCGTGGCATCTTGTCAGTGAGTTCAGGTAATTTTTGGGGGCACACGGGTCCAAACTTATCGGCAACTTTGACCCCGTGCCAAAGTGCCCCGCTAACCGGTGGCATAAATCGAAGGGAACCAATTGGCGGCGACGCGTAAGGAACACCGCGAAACACTTCGACACTCTCGAGATAACGTTCCAAAGTCACAATCACTCCCGAGAGTTCACCGTACTTTGTCCTGACTATCCTGGAGCTGAGCTCGGCGCCGGCCATCGTCACGAGAGTGCAGATAAACAGTAGAACAACAATAATCATCAGAGTGGAGAGCTTCATCTTGACTGTGTTCCGCGTCAGTGTTTCCTGGGTGCTGACATTTCCGACACTTCAATCATACCCCGGGACACCTCACGAAGTGGAGAATCGTACGACGACGCAAAGGGAGGAGCCGCTCGTTGGGCTCCGTTAAAATTTTGCACATCTCGCAAGGATCCCTTCGCATCTTCCGATAGATCCAGCATCTCATTACGATGTCATTTCTCTATGGGAAGATCGTCCCCGAGACCGCTATCGGTAATCACTTCGTACGATGACCAATGACCATTCTGCACTATCCCAATGGACCGAAGGTACGTCAAGGCACACGGGAACATTTCCGTGACGTCATTATCTAGTCAGCCGCCTTTTCAAAGGCAAACAGTATGCGTGGTCAAACTTCCTCTCCGGAAGCTGTGCAAGCTGATTTGCTTGGATACACATATAGCGGTTGGAACCTGGACCCAACGTGGTCTTAACCAAGTTCAGCTGAGCTGGTGGGATTGGAAAAACTATGCAAATTGTCACTAGGAAAACTGTTAGATTTCCCTCTGGTAACACATTTGGTAGGTACCTATTGGCTTGGTAACCCTTTCACTGGATTAAAGGCAATTCTCGAAAGGATCTACTGGGAGATTGTCCTTTGAGCTAATCCCATTGTTGAACCCTTCGATTAGGATTCGCACTACTTCACAGGGTACTACTCAACGTGACTGTACTTCCTCTTCTTTGTCTTTCTCTTTTATACGTATCTTTTACTCGGACTTTCTCTCTCCCTCTTACTTTATTCACTGGAAAATCCAAAGGGGTCCTACTAGTCGTTTCGGAGCTTTGTTAAGGTCTGTTTGCATGTGGGATCTTGTCATTCCGATCACACGAATACTATCTCATTTCGTATGGCGTGTTTTACGTGCCGGTATACGTAGAAAGCACTGGCTTTGATGATATCAAAAAGAAAATTGACTTTTGGATATTTATTTATGAGCCTTATTTTTTTCATTTTTCAATCACTTTTATATTTATTCCATATAACTGTATTACATTGTGTACTTCGGATTCTTCGATCGTATCAGGATCCTTGCCGACGGTTCAGGATCAAAAAATACGTTTTCCAATCTTCTTGGATTTAATTATTCCGTATGTGTATCCTGATGAAATTGATCCGAGCACGTGGTGCTACAACGATACAAAGAATTCTAGCACTCGCGTCATTCACTATCAACGCACGTTATACGTATGTCGACACGTTCTTATCGAATCTTGAGATCCTTGATCGAATAACAAAGAAAGAAGTAGTTTAAACTTTTATATAAATCACGTAGAAAATATCAGATAATCGTAAACAAAGGTCACAGGTCAAACTTCAATTTAGCGATTAACATATCGTACTCCAAATTTGTAGCTGGCGACTGAAGTAATCTATACATAATATTACGAACGTTAACCCCCAGTTCCCATTATTTAATTACCGATTAATCAATTTTATTCCAGCTAATTTTTAATCAATAACGTCTGGCTGCGATAATAATAACTGGAGCTACAGTCGTTCTGAAATATATCATAAGATGACGTCGGATTGAATAATGCGAAAGATATAGTCAGCAGACGGTGTAGTGTTGTAACGCCATTTTGAAAGTATGCTAAGTTACCATGTGTTAACTGGCATATAGAGAGCATGGATTATACATTTGAAAAAAGTAGTTACTTTGCAAGCACTCGGGTTTCTGTATGCGAGCTTCCATAAAATTCATATAAAAAATAAGGTATTCAAGTCCAGCTGATTTTTTTTGGATTTAAAGGAAAATTACAAAATTATGTATCACTTGAAGTTTGACCTATGTGTGATTAGGAATATTGTCACGAGTACGATATTCGGGGCGCCAAGATTTTTTACAGTAAAATTTTCATATACGTTCATTAAGAATCATGAACCTGTTAGTCGCGAGTGAACGTCGTAATGAACTTTTTTTAAATGAGAACCCTAACCGGGCAACAACCTCAACGTTACGTTTGAGGGACTCCGCATTCTAATCCGTATATAGTTGACCCTCAAAAAAAGGTACCGATGCCACCTCAACTCCATATGTATGTATTTGTAAACGTATCAACCGTATATTTTGACCAGGCACATAATGCGATATTCATACGCGGAGGCTAAGAATATTTAAAAGCGTGAAAATGTAGGATTTTCTGCAATAGAGTTCTAAGCTAAACTAACCCTAGGGAAAGACCGATCGTAAGCAGGCACATCGCAACTTTGGGCGCTTTGAAAAGCATTTGAAAAATTCGATGTCTGGTCTGTAATTTGGTGCTTAAAATAGTCCAACAGACAGAGATATCCCGTATTCCATGTTTCCGAGATTATTTTAAAATTATTTTAAAATTTGATGGAATGAATACTGACCAAGATAAATGAAAAAGAATATTTGTTGAATCGATGATAACAATGCCTTGTCATTTATGAGGTTAAAATTCCCATTGAGGATATATAGGAAATTTCCTGACTCCTTGGTACTCTGGATATCGTATTATCCCCGTAATATTATTAATCAATCTCGATCACTAAGAGTTGTTGAACTTTGTTTAACAATACCTTTCGAGCTCAACATCGTTGAAAAGTAAACAAGAATGTCGCGCCCGCGCTAATCCATTGAATTACCTAAGTCGTCAATTGTAACGAACTTTTCCCGAGATCATTCAACCGTACTTTATTATAGGTATACAAAAGGAATCTCTAATGGAAATAAAAGCGATCCTTATGCCATGTCCCTGAGATGAAAAATAAAATGGAATCATTGCACGAGAGATACATTTGAGATGAATATCAAGTATCACTCCTACATTGCACTAGTTTCTGTTGAATAGTAGGTCAACCTCACGAGAAATAAAATTTTTGGGACACTTAAAACTGATAACACACACAGACCGCAGTTTCTCATTGAAGTATTTCCACAATCGGACACTGTTGTCAAGTCATAATCACGAGTTTAAAACACACGGACAGACAGGACTCCCGTGTGATATTACCGAAATACGCGAAACAGCCAAACACTGAGACTTAGGAAGTTCCGTACTCGATGTTGCTGTTAGTTCGACCCCCGACAAACTGGCGTCAGACCAGAGTCTGGTCTGCGAGTTGCGCATGCGCTGCGCAACCTCCTTCTGCCACACACAGTCACGAAAGGGAGGTAACTACGAACGGTCGATACGGCAGGAGGGTGAAAATTACAAGACAGAAATTGGTTCGAGTCTGGGATTGGAAACGCGAGGCTTCGCGTATCCTTTTTTTTTCTTTCTTTTTATTGGTGCTAACATCACTGTGAGAAACATTGAGAATTCGAAAAAAAGCTTTATACCTTTACCCGAGAACTTTCAAGAGTTTGGATGAAAATATTAATATTGATTATGTATAAAATTATAAATGATCTTCAGATCTGTATATAACTTTAACGGCAACAATTTTTCAGCCGATTTCTTCGATCGGCATCGAATTTTTCTTCTGATTTGAAGAATCTAAAATAAAAAATTGGTACTTGATCTCTCGAAGATTCAGGTGGCTGGGCAGGACACTGTTATTCGATGATGCCATCGTAAAAGAGGGGTATCTACACGGCATACTTAACGTCGAGGCAACGAGGCTGCAAGGACTCGGGCACCCTTTCCAAGCCATCGACTTAATTCTTTCGGGCGCAAACTATAACGCGTTTAACTCTCACCAGGCTCTAGTCGGCACCCCTTGGCCTGCCTTGGCAATATCATTAACCCTTAGTCGTGTGCCTAGGTTAACATCATTCATCTACACTCTCCATAGCATATGCATATATGCCACATATATTTCAGTGAATTACACAGCACTTTACCAAGTACCAATTTATCGGATGTCCTGATTCAACGTACTCAAAGCAGACCTCCTTAAATATTTTCAATTATCATAATTGTAATTCCTCAAGGTTTAGGCCCTCGTCAATTTGATAACATGATTTAATGAGGAGTAACGGTAAATTAATTTTCTTCTTCTGGAAGTTTAAATAATTTCAATTTGGTTGAATATCGATTTCAAGTATTGCAATAAAATTTTTATTTCTATCGATTATCCAGCTGAACGTCTACGGTAGTACAGTACAGCTCTACATTCTGTAGTAAAGCCGAATAGAATTCCAACGTAGGAATAATAAATTCAGGACTAAGGGTATAGCCACACGTAAACTTTCACGCGCGCTAAAATTCGTATCGAAATAATAAATTGACTCTTTCAGACTGTTGTACTCGCGTACTCTCGATCTTTTTTTTCCGTAGAAAACGCGATCGCGCGGTTGGAGCACGCACGGTGTAACCTAAAGGTCGATGTATATAATTTGAACACCCTATGGACATAGGATGTATAGAGAAGCGATGTATCAAAATACGTGAGATTTGACCACGTAAGCCGAAGCACAATTCGAAAATCTTAAATTTCTTTCAGCATACATTTTTTCTTTTTAGCTACGTAGTCTTGTCGCTTTTTTGTTGTTCCGTCTGACGAAGGAAATAGGGCCAAGCGGTTGCAGCCGCGACAGAACGTGAATTTACTGCGAGGAGACATCGAGCGCGCAAAACGAGGCTGGATGGTTGGATGGTTCGTCGCGTGGATAAAAATTGGGGTAAAATCCAGCAGAGAATGCCTACCCTTGAAGCGTTAAGCACGCTGCGCGTGACCCGGCCGACGCACACAATGCTATTATGCGAAGTAAAAGCGATGGGAGTCAAGCGTGCCGTATTCGTAGAATGGCGTGAACGTTTTAAACTGTGGGCAGAGGGATGAAATATGATAAGGGAAACAAATAGATTTATGCAGGTAAACCATACAAAATGATTAGCCGATATTGCGTATGATTAGGGGAAAACCAATTTTTTAAATGCAGATGCCATTGTGAATATATAAAAAAATTTTTAAACCTTTTCTTTCAGTCATGCAAAACTTATTACGTCATCCGCGCAATGGTCGACATGTAAAATATACCTTTTTGAGAAATCAAGACATCCTTTGTGCGCGTCTTGCAATTACAACGAGGATACAGCCAAACGTGAATCCTTAAGGGATACAAGGGTGACGAGGGTGAAACGGAGGGTGAAAGAGAGAAAGGGAAGTATAGCGACGGTTTTGGAGGGTTGCATTAAAAAATAATGGGTTCTTCAGGCAGCAGCAACCGGGTATCCGTCGCTCGAGACGGTGGATGGAGGGCGTTGTTTTTGCCACTGGTTGTAATTATGATTTATAGGACATATGTCCTGAGTAAGGGGTGGCCCAGGGAATCCCAGCCGTGAGGGAGAGGGGAAGTTCAAATCGCTGTAACGTATTCATCTTCGTTAAGGGTACCACGAGTGTTGCCACTCGAGAAATACCAAGTGCTCGAATTATTTTACTCCTGTAGACAGAAGCGACGGTGCTGCCTCTATTCGCCGTCGACAGTACTTCTCTCTCTATCCATTCCCGATCGCTTTCCTTTTTTTTCTATCCCACGGGGTATAACCCTCTATCTTTAAAATTTTCAAGGTTTTGGTCTTTACGTCAAATCGAGGAAGTCACGTGCGTCATTCGTCTCAGTATTGTCGTTTTGAAGAAACTCACCAAGTATATTTCGTATTATACGAGGGCGACGCCAGTACCTGTGATCGCGCAACGTGTTCTCCGCTGAAAATACGAAATTCATGAGAAAGTCGAAAATAATCCTTGGATACCGTGTGAAAGTACTGATCTCATTTTTATAAGGGTTGCTGGACCAAGCGATCATAATGGTGGAAATACGATGAAATTACGAATAAGGATAATATAGCGTATCTGCACGTCGCCGCCGAGACTCTTAATCCGTTTTAAAAATGATCCAGACATGCGGAGTTACTTTGAAGTAGAGCCAATGGCGTAGGATTAGCTGTGGCGCTTTCAATTAAATGTAGATTTATCGTAACTCAACGAGAGAAACTTCGTGCTTTCATTAATCGCGATAAGGAAGCGAGACGAGAGAGTAGCAACCACTCTGTATTTCGGTCCCACCTTCCTCTCCCACCGACCCTCCCTTCGAAGGTGGCTTATCTCCTCTGCACCGAATGCACCAGAAGGCACAATCTACGCGACGAAATTCCCTCTCCGAGTCCGTACGTAAGGAGGGAGTGTCTGGTATAAACGTGATTATGGAGAATCAAGTAAAGATTATGCAATCGGTATAATAAGAGGGAAACGTTAAGTTTTAATAGTCTGTGGTGGGAGGAATTTTTTTTCTGTATTTTTTAACCTTCTCGATACAGGTTCACGTCGATGTTTACGAAGGTAGGGATTTTGGGTATAATGCTGAATGTAATCTACCTTACCGACCTCTCCTGAAGGTTCATTCGCATTGAGAAAATCATGAGAACGCTTTTCCTCGGCTTTTCCTTTATTTACTTACAATGTTCTGGCGATTTTTAGCGTATTTCACCGTCTCGGGACTGTGTTCGGAATAACTTTGGCTTTGCGACTATATCGGGAAATGAGGGGGATGTGGATAAAAAAAAGGAAAAAAATAGAAATGAGTAAATCGTTCCCAATACAATTCGTGGACCATAAATTTTCCAGATCAAGTCGTTTCCAGCAGCTGAATTCTCTCGCGAACCAGCGACCATACGCTACCACGTAGTGGAGTCTATACAAGGGCACCTTTTGCGAATCAGGGCTAATCCTTCGCGTTAGTATTTCGATCCGTCTCGGAATCAAGACAAACTGCTTTCCGGCGGCTTTCGGATCATGGCGCTTTCCAACGTACGGCAGAGTCGAATTTCTGTGGCCTTTCCGTTCGGCCAAGAAGAAATTATAATCAGCGGATGAGATTTAGAGTGTAATTAAAGTTTTTCGAATGTGGCTCGCCGGAGTCAGGCCAATTTACAGCAATACCAATTTTCTTAAAGAAACAGTCCTATTGGACTCGAAAAAAAGAACAATATTTACAAAAAATAACCAAAGGTTCCCCATAGGTAAAACAGCATCTTCCATCTCTCCAATTCTAAACTTGCAGAGATAAAAAATTAAAATTATAAAATTTCAAATATATATATATATATATATTGAAAATTTATCATCGATTTTGGGGTTATAACCCCAAAATTTATCCACTGACGTAGAATCGAGCAAAAATTTTCAATATTTAAAAAAAATAGTGAATGCATCAAATTTCCTAATTCAAACTAACAATTCTCAATTCCATAAATTCTCGATCCCGATGCACCAGAACCAAGCGTTCCTATTTTGTCTATACTAAGGAACTCGGCTGAAGACGTAATTTTTGTAGAATCACGATAGCATCGAACCACCTAAGAAACTTGTACCATTACATCGTCGTATGGTGTGGCTATCCTATTTATCCTGGCCGGAAGTTTCGCAGATGGAGATGCAATATATCAATGGTTCGGTGGGTGCAACAACTTTGGCGAACGAACGAACGGCACTTCGCGCTTCGTTGAATCGAGAGGAGCAGCAACTTTCGCGATGTTCCTAAAGAAATCGCAAAGCTTAGACGGAAAATTCTTTTCATGCGGTTTCAGCCAGCTAGCAACGTATACACAATATATCACCATGTATACATATACAAACCTATATTGAAAGTTAGGAATCGTATAAGATCCGCATTCCGATCGTTGACCGAGTTGAGTTTACGGGAAGATCGCAGCAATGACAGTAATTAATTTGCTTTCAGGTTTCAGGGAATCTAAGCTTTACGGTAATTAAACGGCGGTCCAGTTGCGGTGGAGTTACCGCACGCTCGCAAACCGTTAAAGCCAATATATATGTACACAAATATATATGTACTTTATACACATTCGGTATTGAGATCGATAAGTTTGATCGAATCGATGAGCCTTCAAACCTGAAAATTGATAGACCTTGTATGCACCATGGCATATACCCATAGTCGATTGCAGTTCTGGTCTCGACGGTCGGCCGCTTCGGCAACCAAGCAAAGCGTTAAGCGTTTCCATCGCTACGAGAAAAGCTTCTTCCAATTTTTTTTTCTTTCTTTTTACAACGCTTAGAGGGTGGATGGACTCTCGCGTTGCTTCCGGCCGTGAATCCTTTTTCCGGGAGTTTTACAGGGTGGAAGTGTGTCTGTCTTTGGATGTCTGTAGTATATACGTATGTGTGTGTATATATCAGTTTCTATATACTGTATGTTACATATATGAAACAACGTTCAATCTCGATTCGTCTAGGATGTGTCACGTTATACGTATAGCAAGTCTGTAAAGGACTTGGACTTCAACTAAGGGAAAGACATTGCTACGTAGACTGGATGCTGGTTATCATCACGAGGAATCTTGTAAAGTAGGTAAGTATAACACGGTTTGGTTCTTTTGCCTTTCTATACTCGACCTCGGTTTCTTTATCGATTTCGTGAATTTCAATGCTACACAGTCCAGGCACGAAGTCCTCGCGTCACACTCTGTCGAGTTTCTCGTCTTGATTTTCTATTTTTTCCCCCTTTCCTTTCGTTTTTCTTCCCTATCTTAGAGATTCTTTTTTTTTTATTAGGGTCCAATCGTTTTCCTTCTGCCTCTTTTATACTTATTACTTTGTTACTGTTTCCTCTTGTCTGCTGTTTTCATTGATATCGCGACTGTTGGGTTGGAGTGTATTTTTTTAAATTTGAATCGGCATCTTTTGTATTTGAATTATTGCGCCATCTTACGGGTCGGTATTGATTTTTATGAAAAAAAAATCGAGCGATATATTTCAGGTACCTTGACTGTTTTAAAGACACCCTTAAGCTTGGTACGTGACAGGGTCATTAGTAAATTTTAATTTTTGACTGCTTGAAAAATTTTCAAAAATCTCTATGTGACTAGTTCTCAGATAAAAAAGTTTCTGAAACTACGTAGGATACTTATAACGCGTTATAGCAAACTCTGAGTTAACTTGACGCTCGTCAAACAAAACTTTACCCAATCATATGCGGTACATCTTACCAAACTAATCTGCCTGTTCAAACGTAGCTAGTAATTATATTTGCAAGGCTACACGAATATTTGCCAAATTGACGAGTCGAGCTCCCGTGCGGTTGGCATTTTTTTGACGTATTTTTGGCGCACGTCAAATTTTTTTCTTCCTTTCCATTCGACAGCCTCCGCGTAAGCTGACGGCAAACTTTTTTGACTGATCCTCGAAATAATGAATAATAATGACAAGCATTCGAATGGCAATCGACGAGGAATCTAACGTCTGTCACAGATAAATGTGTTTTCTTAATCTTCAGGGTGTGTGGGGAATTCGAAGTGGTTCGTATATAGCGGGTGAGTTGGTAAGCTAAGACTTCAGGTTCGCTTACGAGCAAATGGAATAAATGGAAACACCCAAGGCTCTCTCGTACTTCGGTATCCAAGGTTTTCTCTACCTTTTTCCCCGTTCTTAACCTTCCTACCAGGCAGGTACCTTCTCAACCTTCTCAATCTTCTTTACCCTCTTCGTTTCTCCCCCCTCTATCCCCCCCAACCCCCTGAAACCCCCACCCAACACTAACTGCTTGGTCTTCCGCATCTTTTTACCTCATTCCAATTCCCACCACCTTCACCCTACAACCCTCGCTACTTGGAACTCTCTGAGCTACGTCCTCGACTAAAGAGATGGATGATTCTAATTGAAGCCTTCGACTTTTATGCTTTTGCTTCCCTCGAGTATGATGCAATTTTTTTTTAACGGAAGTTACAAAAAAAAATTGAATCATTATCGATCTCCGAGTATTTCCACAATTAAATTTTCATACGAAAATTGTATATGGGATTTTTATGACAATTTCATTAATCAAGTTACTCTATATGTACGTCGAAGCCGATGCCTTCAGGTTCAGAGGATTCGGATGGTCAACAATTTTTTTATTTTGAACTGATTTCACTGAAGCTGTAACGAATCCATATCCGTTAGCGAGATGGTCCATTGTTACTGAACACTGCCTTCCCATTCGATTCATCCCACGATCCCGGCTACGCTTAGTGTTTTTCGACACCCCGACTTCAGTGTCATCAAAGGTAGAAAAATCTTAACCAAAGTTAAAAATAACAACAACATCAACAATAATATCGGCAATAACGCCCGGAGAACACTCAGCCCTCTCCGCCATATATTTATTGTAATCCATAAAAAAATTTAGAAAATAAATTTTCAGTCCTACGAGCTGTCTGTGTGGTTGAGATATTTTTCGAAATTTTTGCTATCCCCTTGCCAATGTGCATTCGGTATTTGTTACTGTATCTCGTAGAAACAATCCGCCGACGGAAATATCTCAATTGTATTTATTTCACAGGCCAGCGAGCACTCCCTGTCGATTTTCAACGTTTTTCCACCATTTTTCATTCGAGCCAATCCAAGCCGAAGTAATTTCGATATGTATTCGTCAGATCGTCTTACCCCGTAGCTACTTGGGAAATGAGAAAAACAAATTATGACCTATCGGAGAATAGCTCTGGCAAACGATGGTTCTAGGTAAATTGCGATGGGTAGAGAGTGGGGGATATATATTTTTATTATCAATTTGATCAAAGATAAAAATATTTTTATCTCTTTGCTGGTTCACCGAGGGACTTAAAACAAAAAATGCATTTTTACTTGACTGAACTAAAATATCGTAGGATGCGAATGTCGTGAAAATAAAATATTTGTATCCGTGATACAGTTATGGATACGCAATCGATCCATTCGATATTGGATCAATAGGAGAGATGGATTTTCAAAGATTTCCTAGAGATTGAGAATACGAAAAACTTGTTGGAAATGAGATGAGAGAAACGTCTGAGTAAATATAGCATTTTATGATATACTTTAACGTTCACCGATTGATGCGAAGGACACGTATACATGTCCATGGGTTAGGTTAGGTTGTGTCGAAGATCCAGAGATTTTACATGAGACAGAATTTAGATTTTTTACGTAAAAACGAAAGTGCATTTTCAAAAATGCAATAAAGAAAGAGTGATGATTTTTTAGGAGAAAAAAAATCCAAAAATTAATTTTGAATTATCGCTTTTACGTTTTTTCCGAAATTTCGAATTTTCGCTCATTATCCTTTTTCATAAGAGATGAAACGAAAACGCAATCACAGAAAAGTATAATATCATTATCCACCGTAACCTATAAAATCTCGAATCCCCTAGGCGCTTTAAACGGTAACGACTATAGCTTCTCTTGTGACCAACCTAACGATGCTGCGTTGCAACACAGCAGTGCCATGCACTGGACATTGACTATAGTCTTTACCCAATAACCATCCCACTTTAGAACAGCTCTTCAAAGACCTAACGAATAGGATACGTGGGTATTCGAAACGAAGGGAAGTCGGTAAAAGCGGAATCTATAAAAAGTACAATATGGTCAATTTAAAAAAAAGGTACAAATAATTCCATTGCTCCCATGGTGCACTTGGTACGCGTCGCGATACTAATGGCGTCCGTGAATGTACTTAAAATAGATTTTTTTTTTTCTTACTGCACAAGCTTCGGTTTTAAGTAACGTTTGAAATAGTTGAGCAGCCCTTATTTTAAAAATAGATATAGACGCTAGTGGTTGGGTAACGGAATGGAGTCACTAAAAAAATCACGTTCAACGCCCTTCGTTCTCCCAAAGTATTGTACAGCATAGCTATGCCGAGCTTGCTCAGGACACTTCGGTACATTTCAGTACAGTAATTTCGAATTCGCAACCCGAAGGCATTCACGCTCTACAGTACAAACTTGTTTCTCTCATAGCACAGCGAATGTCTCGTTACCGAACGACACGAAGAGCTTAACGACAAGACAAAAAACTTATAGCTCATAATTGAAGTAAGGGATGGCTTTTAGAAGGGGTTATAGCAGTAAAATTTAATAAGGAGGATAAGAGGCTATGACTACATTTTGAAAATGACTGTCATAAGAACACCCCGTTATACATATATATATATATACTGAACGAGGACAAGAATTGACAGTTAAAATTTATAATAATAATAATTCTTGAGTTTTGAGTTAATCGATGATATTTTATTCGTTTTAAATTATATATTTTATTATTATATTATATATTATATAATATATTAACCTTGCCCTTACATATATGTATACCAAAGTTCATGGCAATTTAACATGACGCGTTAAAATGTTTTTTAAGACAAATTTCAAAGTGTACCGACTTAACGATGCAAGCGTCATACCGTGCTGACTTAAAGTTTCGATGCGATTAAAACTTGTGTGAAATTTAGCACGAGAGCGACTTAATGAGATGATTGCGTCGAAGATTGTTCCCTGATGCTGTTAAAGTACCAGAAGACTTCGTGAATATTCACAATACATAATTGTATTTAGTTGGACTTTTACTTTGGCGCGGGTATCTATCGGCTTCCGTGATAACAGAATAAAAGTTGTCTCAAATATTCAAGATATCAGAACTAGTCGTGTTTTCAGCAGACGTTAAAGTTGATTTTGGCAAAATTTGGTTTTCCGCTACAAAAATACTTAGTGCTGATTGTGTACTTTTATTATTGTATTTTATATGACTCTTGAGAATAGTATTTATGTAGGGTAAGAGATCGTGCTTAGAATCACTCATTCGAAACAGCTCGTATCTCAAGTGCCACTCGAAAGTCTTCTTATCTTGTTATTTGACAGTTCGTTGCGCTTTATAAGTGCACCTATAGGCTTTTCATGGACATTTTTTTTCAGACTTTATAAGGATACAAAAGCTTTATGTTCCTGGACAATATAACTTGACGAATAAAAGTAACATCTTTTGAATATCACTTGAGGCTAGGGCGTTTCAATTTTATCAAGGACTCAGGATACATTTAATATTTGTAATTTATGGACGTTTATGGAATAATTTTTGCAAATCAATTTATTGATTATTGTCTATGGTATTCGTTGGATTCGATCTCTTTACGTTGCTTGGTAGCCCTGATCTTAGAATTGTATATACATATACATAGTTTCTCCAAAAATAAAGGTTCTACTTCGAGATGCTGCCGCGGCGCGGCGCTCGCGCGTGTTCTAAATATAATTATAGAATTTAGTTTTATGTACGCGTGGCAGTCGAATAGGCATTGCGACGCATTCAAAGTGCGTCCCGGTGCCCAGCGTCGTACTTGAAATAACAGAACGACTATCGGGAACGATTGACTTGACGAGATTACACAGTGAAATAATTGCGGTGTTAATTTTTTTTAAATTTCTTTTTGTTTTCATATTTTGTTATCGAGTCATGTTACAATTTCTGTTACGGCTTAGTGTAGTAATAAGCTAGCTGCCTAACATTTGATGACTTTTTATATGGAGTTGAAAACAAAAGAAAAATTCGGTGCTGCGTACTGCGAATATTTGAAAAATTTTATTTCCCTGTCTTTAACAAATCTACAGATTTTGCAACGCATAGAATAAATCTTAATTCCATGAAAATAGTATTTTGAAAAGGAAAAATATTGGTACTGTATCGATCATTATACTAGAAGCTGAATTTCATAGTCCGAACAATGGCAGCGTTAACTCTAAAGATAATAATAAAAAAATGTTCTCTTTTTTGTCCACGTAACGATAAAATTTAAAGAGGCAAATTCACGGAAAGCCAAGTCTATCCAATGAGGAGCATTGTTAAAGCCAATGATAACTGAACACCGCAAACTCACTGCTCTCAAGTCCCACGAAAAATTTCTAACGAAAAATCAAAATTTTCAAAACGTTATAGAATTTGCAAAAATATCAAGTTTACCAACACACGTTCTATTTGCGTCGCGATGGTGCAGTGTAGTGCGATCCAGGGACGGTAACGTACGTACGTTCACCCTTGTTTGCCCAGCTAAGAATATCGCTGAGAGGACACTGTGAAAGTCTTCATTTTTTAACTGGTATCTATACCAACTATAAATTCGGACCTAAAAACATGGTGTCTTCGCCGAGAAGAGAGGCTTTCGCCATAGTAATATCGCACGCCGAGTATTGACGGACGTGATTTTGCTTGGTTTGTGAGGGCGCCTTTATAAAAATGTGAAAAGTAAAGAAAGAAAGAGAGAGAGAGAGAGAGAGAGAGAGAGAGAGAGAGAGAGAGAGAGAGAGAGAGAGAGAATGGAGTCATCGCTAAATTCTACAGCGTAGAAAAATAGTCGGTCTCCCACTTTTTTATAACTGTAAATTCGATCAAAGAAATCAAAAAAAGTAAGCCGCCACGTGACAGCTCGAAACTGCGAATGAAAGACGCTTTCTTTGCTGAGAGAGAGAGAGAGAGAGAGACAGAGAAAGAGAGAGTAGATATTTGGAAAATTGTCAAATCTCTCAAGAATTTCCTCTTAACGTTACACTGACATATGAAATAAATTCAGTGTTTGATCCTAACAGTGTATCAATATCCCAAGCACTTTGACATATTGCGTTACGTGTGTCGCGTACGAGAACTCAGCCACGTCAATAGTACTAAATATTACGTGAACTTTTGACGTTGTAAAAATTACGTAACTCATTGTTACCTTTCAACAGTGGTGTAAAGATAAATCTAGGTCAGTAGTGTTATCGCGTGCTTTTGCGAATTTCAAGGGGACTCCTTATCGTGCCCGCTAGTCGCAATAGCCGGCCTCGTTGTAAAAGAGAGAGACTCGTTTTTCAGAGAAAGGAAGAGAGAAGGAAGAGTATTAAAATAAAAATTACAGTGCCACTTCGAAAAGTGCCGGCGAGCATCGCGGGCGAGTAAACTCTTCTCAACGTTGGAGCTTAAAGGGAGCGCAGCCTGGAGTTCGTAAAGCCAGGCAAATGTCCAAAATGTTGAGGCTCGAGCTGGTGGGTCTCGTGTTGCTGGCATGTACCCAAATACTCACGGAGCATCGGGATTTTTACGGATCCTACAATCAGTACGATCATCAGAGACACCAGCAATGGCAGGAGGAAAAAGTGACGCGGGAGGTGCACGTGAAGCACGGAAGATTGCGAGGAATTGTCGTGCGACCAAGGACGAATCACGAATTGCCATTGATCGACGTATTTTTGGGTAAATTTTAGTACACCTTTTTTTTCGCTATAATATAGATACATGCAAAGGGAGCATAGGATAAGGGTAAATTATGGTGCTTATGGTTGGGGTTGATTTTAAGGTTATTTAAAATCAGAATTTTTTAATTCATTATCGATATATTGATTTGATATATTCGTTCCATATACCGTGTGTTTAAATCAACCGACTTGATATTACTTGAGCGAACACTTGGATTATGGGTTATTCAAGGAATAAATTCCTTTTCGGATTTTACCGCAAAGCTTGTAGGACCTTATCTAACCGAATCCTGAGTCTGTCGACGTTCCTGGTATAGCCATAGCTAAGGATTCCATTTTTGAAATTTTCTAGACCCGAGATGTTCTCTCTGCTCTTTTCGGCTGCGCGAGTTCATGTTTTAGAAGTGACTTTTCTCAACGTCAAATCGACACGAGTCAAAGGGACAGATCGTTCGATAGATATTTGCCTTCAGGTCTCGGTATATACGTCTTTGAGATTCGTTTTTCTAAATCCTGAATTCTCAATACCAAACTACTTTCGGATTCTTTGAAGCCGATCGTCCCATTCTCGCGCGTTACGTATCTCTATGGAATAGGGATCTTTGAGCTTGCTTTTTACCCTGGCCAAATGTTATTCCATTTTGCGTAGCGAAACCCACACCTGGCTTAGGATTTATTGAAGTTTGCGGAATTCCAATGGATCTTGAAAATTCAAAATTTGCAAATTATTTTGAAAATTTATCTTTTCTTTATTTTAGGTGTTCCGTACGCAGAACCTCCTGTGGGATCTTTTCGATTCTCACCGCCAAGATCACCGCAACCTTGGACAGGATTGCGACAATGCCAACACTTCGCACCGGTTTGTCCTCAAGTGCTTCCTGATCTTCGGGCTGAAGTCAAACCGGGACGGTACGAGTACTTGGAAAGACTTTTGCCTTATCTACGTAATCAAAGCGAAGATTGTCTTTATCTTAACATATACGCACCTCATCAGCGTGAGGGTAAGTAACATGTACTTCAATTAATGCACGTACGAATAATCATTATTTTTAATAAAATTTTCACGTCTAACAAAATTCATGACTAAACTGATGAAATGTAAATCAGTAATCAAAAAATTACTACTAAAAAAGTTTTAGTAATTAGAAGTAAAAAAAAAAGAGTAAGATTTTCTATTTATATTCTAGATATATTACTTAAATCTTTTCAATATCTACGTATATATAATAACTATACCCGTGCATATACCCACATTGCGGACAAGGTGATCAGCAGAATTAGAACTTCGAAGCTTAGAGTTTCCGAAACTCCTTCGCAGAAGTCTACACCCCGTGCGGACCATTTAAATTATACAGCCTCCTCGCAAAGTCCAGTTTCCACTCGATTTCATTTCTTAACGAAATCCCAAATTACGTCGGAACGATAATTCGGCCTTATCCAAGTAAAAGTGTTCTCCGTCATCTACCTTGAGAATACATTAACGAGACCAATACGTTATACATGTATTTTATAGTATATACCTATGTATACATAATTTTTGAGTATTCATTTAAAATAATTTAACAGCTTTTTCTCATATTCGACACAAATTCCCAATCGATATAATACCTGTATAAGAGTAATGTAATATAGCATATTAATTTTTTAAAATTTTGATTCAAACTGATTTTCCATTCAGAATACGTCAGAAGCATCTCTTTATAGACAGCCAAATCAACAGTATCAAATAGTACCTATGCATTACGTGACGCGTTTCTATGAGTGAACCTGGCAATAGCACAAGTGACATGATGTACTATGAAAATTTGCACAAACATATTTCACGACGAAAGGTGTCATATGTAGACATCACGGATGGTCATTCGAAATCGATTTTGCATTTGGTAATTTCCATTTCAAGATGCTCCTGTCTTTTCTAGCTTTAATGGCTGCTTCTAGTAATACGGCCATTAAGTGCCGGGTCACGAATGATATAGGGATTTCGGGATTTGCCCATTTATTTTCACAATTTTTTACATTCCCAAAGGCTAACACTGTCCAACGAGAAATACTCAATTTTCCATTCCAACACCCGACGTTTGTTATCATCAAGTGAAATTGAGATGATGGAAATGATAACGTACTAAGCGCTCGAAATGCCGTTAAACTATTGTCCATCCGAGAACGTTGAAGGTAAATAAAAAATGGACAATAGTTTAACGGCATTTCGAGCGCTTAGTACGTTATCATTTCCATCATCTCGATTAGTGTATTTCTAATAATTACAAAAAATTATTTTACGTCAAAAAAATTCTGATTTAAAAAACCGAACCGCATCGAGTACAGATATTTTCTTCCCCGTACATATTTACCCTATAAAATGCGGTCCAAGTACAGTGGAACGGTGAAATTTTCAAGATTTTAACTTACTTTTAACGATAATCCTCCGTCTCAACCATCTTCACCCTCTCTCGCCGAACGTTAAGAACTGGTATATTAAATTTCAAGTTGACGCTGTAGAGAGTCATAATAAATTCCCTAGACGCGTTGGGATAGATTCGAGAAAAAAAAACCTATATAATATATATATATATATATATATACATATATAATCGCGATTACATAGATGTACAATTTTTATCTGTGCACTATGATGTAAATCAGTAGGTGATATTCTTACCATAAGAGCCGACAGTATATTCTCATTGGATAATAATAGACAACGTATAGAATAACCTATAATAAAATCACAGTGATACCATTGATTATCTATGCTATCGCACCAATCACAGTTAGATAGTACATAGGTTTCACCATTGACAAACTGCTACGAGAAATAATATTCCACCAGAGTATATAATCCCTGAAGACATTTCTCCCAGGAGTTCTGGGCTTACGATTCTCGTCAAGTACTAATCGCTTTACTATGTAAGTGACACCGGGACTTTAGGGAATGATGTGCGATTCGGGTTTACCCCAACGATTCGTAGTTACCACAGCACCGTCGCATAGGCGTCGGGACGTTGAGGTCGAAAAAAATTAAAATTGGAAAGGAAACGACGTAAATAAGGGTACAACAGGGTGATAAGAAAAGGGGGTGATTTTTTGATTAAAAAAAATTCTTTTCTCACGGGTAATGACGAAACGGGTACGGGGATAAAAATATTCAAAGATATGCAAAGTTATGCAAACTCGTAATGGCAGGTACCAACCTACTTTTCGAAAGCGTACCCCTCCCCCCCCTCCCCCCACCCTCCTCCCCCCTCCCACCACCCTACCTTGTCGGTACCTTCAATATGTGGAAATATGTATACGTATGAGAGGCCGCGAGTTGCGCCGACTTTTCCTATATGGAAATATGAATTCAACTGATGGGTTTATACGGCCATATGTATTCATATGGATCGTGGGATATAGAAATGGGGGGAAAGTGCATGTAAATATATTGCCATGTTGATATATAACGGGATGGTAGAAATGGTTAGGTATTTTTTTTTTTTTTAATACTAGTTTGCAGGTGGATATTTAACGTAGGTAGGACGAACTCGATTCGAAGTAAAAAAGCTCGAATACCGTGTACGCGATATTATTTAGTTTTTTGTTCAGCTTATATAAGGGAGTCAGAAGCGTATGTTTGATATTATCTTGATAGGTTTCTATTTTTAATTAAGCGAAACCTTTTAAAGCTTGGAAATATATATTCAGCGATTACAAGGACAAAGTACACTTGCAGTCACCTTAATGTAGACTTTATCTTGACATTCGTTTTACTATTAATTAAATGTTGCCAGTAGGGACGTCGTATGACGCTAGCCTGGATAATTACGGTGTGTAAAGTTCAGAAATTCTCCGCATGGCGCTGCCGTTGGAGCACGTAGATAGTTATATCATCTCGCTCGTATATCAAGACGGTAAACCAAGAGGGTAACGGGGGTTGAATATAGTTGCGAGATAAGTACTTTCATGGTTGGGAAAAATGCGTAGGAAAAAAGAAAAAATTAAGGAAAATGAAGAAAGAGCGGAGCTGAGAAAAGTCGAGAGAAAAGACTGTGAGAGTACTCGAGTTTCCCTTTTTTTCATCCAAAGATGGCACTTCGTTACGGGGTGGTTGTTTTTTTTTTTGGCGCGAAACTCGGGGCCGATATAAAAGTTTGTAAAATTTATTAAGCCGCGATTACAGGTTGCGTCGAATGAATGTTAGAGGTCGTATGAAAAATTGACACTGCGAAGTATTTCCAAAGTCGACGACTAGGGTAGGAGGCGGGGGGGATTGCACGGGGATAACACGACTACTTACCCTTTAAGCGTCAGGGGCGGATTTAGTGACAGTTTACTTTTTTTTTTTTCTTTACGGTTCGATAAAGAATCGTAAAGTGGCAGATTTTTAATAATTCTACCAATAATGCGAAGTGCCATCAGGGTTTACAGTCCCGTCCGGATAATAAAAAATGTTGACTACTTCAACCCCCCGTCAAGGAGTCTCCTACCCCTCGTGCCTTCGCGATTCCCGTCACGCGTTGCATCGCAAGAGGGATACAGGATGAAATGCCCTAGGGGTGCACAGGGGGGAACCCCCCCCTCTGCGGGAACTGTCGTACCAACTTTCCCTTAACCTCATGGCTTTTTACAGAACTTTTTCTTCTCGTTTTGCCAAATAGCTTCTAATTAAATTCTTTCTTTTTTTACCATAGACTTTTCTCACCACGTGGTAGTAGCCATAGGCTTTAGGGCAATACCATGGAACGTTATTACGCAGGCGATGAGAATGTTCGAAACTTTGTAACACAACTTTCGAAAGAATCTAGGGGATAAAAAAAAATGTTATATAAAAGAAAACAATTTTATTCCCCAGATTCTTTTTACCCCTGCTACCACTTGCTATGTATGCAATATACATGTATATGCGTGGTGTACGAAGGATAGTCAATTCTGGATCGTATTGGATTCATTGTTATCGTCTTTGATTTATCCCTAGATTTATTTAATTCGTATCGCTCTAGCTGCTATCAATATTTCTGGTACACTTTGTCCTATTGACCCCGTTTAACGGCAGGACGTGTTACGGCTGGTAAATTCAATCTAACGGGGTATAACTTCGCACGAAATACTTGGGGTAATATCAATTATTCTTACTATATGTATATCCGGACTAATAGTCCATTCCGATGCAGTGTGTACTGCAGGTGGGTTGCATTGATATATGGATACGTCACACGATAACGTTGTCTTATAACGATATATCGACCGTGCGGTTTTGGTTTGATTCGTGTGGTATCAGGATCAAAGGGCTGACCGGTTACTGGCTTTATCCACTGCGCGGTTGGCGAGGATATTTTTCGGAGAAGTTACCAGGTTAAATACAGGGCAAAAGCCAGAGGGGTCCTTCTCGGAGATAATTTTGGATTCGACTACCGAGAGGGTCCCCTTGATCAAAGTTCTTAAGTGGGGAGGAGAGCGAAGTGGAAAAAGAAAAATTAGGAGACGTACTTGACAAATTCAATGGGGAAAATATAAGGTTAAAGTGGCGCGTCATCGATATATGTATCCTTCTCTCTATATGCGATATATAGTCCCTCTCTGCCTACAAGATTCAATTTACGTTTCGTTTAAACTCGAAAACGTTCCAGGTGCGCGAACATATAAAATGGATATATCCGTATTACGTTGACAAAGAGTTTTCGTTTCCTTAGGAAAAAGAAAAAAAAAAAAAAACCAAATTCTTTACGTACAACAGCCTATCATCTTCTTTATTCGGTTTGGAATAGCGATACGCGTAGCTCTTCTTTAGACATCCATTTTCCACTTAAACCGAATCGTTTATTGATTTTTTTCACTTTTTTTTTTAATGCTTCAGTCAATCCGCACGTCGTTCCTAAAACCTGGATTTACCGCGTACAAGACTCACGCGCTGTATTTAGTAGCGGCACTTGCTGATAGCATTCCGATATTTCGATCGATTATAGAAAAAGCAGTAACCGCGTATACGATTTGCAGTGCCATTGACGTTTTCATGAAAGCGACGGAAAATCTGAAGTCCCTAACTCTCTGGTTAACGATATTTATTTTTTTTCGCACTCTCTCTCTCTCTCTCTCTCTCTCTCTCTCTCTCTTTCTCTCTTTCATACCAACAGCTTTCACAGACTCATTATCATCTGGATTTCACGCGAGAAAAGGGACGACACGAGAAAGGGTGGCTAAAAGAAAAATAAAGAAAATACGTAGCAAGGTTACGCGTAGGTATATCCTATCACTATGAAATCCATTATACCTTAAGGACCGTTCGATCGTCAAAAGTTTCCATTCAGAGAGACAACGAGGTACAGCCAACTTATTAAATTGCCTTTGTTATGTGTTCGCTCGCTCTCGAGAAGAATTGTATTCCTTTTCGTGCCCGACTTGACTTTTGCACCGAATGGCCATGTCGTTCCTTTATCAAAGGGATATCTTCAACTCGCATCAATACTCCGATGGAGAATTTCTACGCGCTTTGCTTCAACCAGCCTTTAGAAACAGGCTGCCATTTTTCTTATTTTTATCGCTCCTCTCTACATCTCCGTTGCTTCCTTCGACGTGATTCGATCCTTAGTACGGATCTTTTATCCGTAGTATATGGAGCCGACTCGTATTACCTATAGATAGGAACATGGAAACTGCATGTGAATCGGACTCGCTAGTACATACTATTTACTTTCTTCCAGCATTCAAACTACGATACTTGGATTTCATTGAAAAAGTACGAAATTACTTTTACGAATTGTCCGTTTTACCAATCAGAGTTTACAGTGACAATTTTGAGATTTACGTTGAATGCGAACTCACCTGCTGACCCCTTGTCCTGTCTCGTGGCTCGGCAGGGATTGAAATTAAAAGAGATTCATTGGTACCGGAAGGGGGACTATTCAGGTGAAATTCATCCTGACCACATTGCACGGTGAGAAATGCTCGATGGAGACTGATACGCGAATGGCCGTGAATATAAAAGTGAAGGAAAGATATAAACTACCAACAAAGTAGATATAAATTATCAATAAAGAAGATTTTGTGGAAGTTCGTCTACAAAGTATAAAGGAAGTATGCTGAGCCAGTTTGATCTGTAAAGAGATAACACGAAGGAGGGAGCTCTCTCGGGCACTTCGCTTTTACTACGTAACAGTGGCTTCGCGGGGTAACGTATAGTCAGGAGTCATTTAAACTTTTCAAATTTTAAATAGGTATCTATAGTTGGACGACCTTATGGTAGCTGTCGGTGTATACGTATGTATACGTTACATATCTACCTAGGTACGTTAAATGCACGTAGGAGAATTTACATCGGCGAAAACGAAAGGTAGGGTTTAAAGTTTTTCAACTGACATTCGAAATTGCCGCCAAAAGCGAAGGCATCGTTTCGACTGTAGGGACGAACGCTTTTCTCGCGCTATATATAAAATTTGTCTAATGGCCTGAACTGCGTGCTATATATTTCTTTTTTTTTCTTCCTTCCACCTTATTTTATTATCTTTCTTCATTTTACTATGCTCTATTTTTCAGACTACGACCCCTCGTCCCTTTCGTATGATTTCATCTTCCTTCCACTTGTCTTCGAACCCACCGTCTTACTTTCTCGAGAGTGCGCTGGAGAGTTTGAAAGAACTTCTTAAAATAAACGGCCCCTTGCAGTCGCTCTCTCTCGCCTGCCCACTCCTCCCTCCCCCCTCTCTCCCTCTCTCTCTCCCTCTCTCTCTCTCACTCTCTTTATCTGTCCTTTGTTAACGTTCGTCTTGGCTCACTTTACTTTTCTTACGAGGATTTTCCTTTACTCTCACGCGGTATCCTTTTCTCTCTTTCTCTCCCCCCGCCTCTCTCTCTCTCTCTCTCTCTCTCTCTCGCTCGCTCTTTCCTGCTGGAGACTAGAAAATAATTTCTCGTCCCTGCGTCGGTAGCTGGTTGAGAAGAACGTTTCATCCTTTGGAAGTCTTGCCAGTCGTATTTATGGAATTTTCATAAGGGAAACTTCACGTGGAACGAGCCGGAAGTTGCGTCATGATTGGTAAGATTTTATGAGAGTCACAGAGACACCATATACGTGTTACACATTTAATATATTTCAAACAGATCTGAAGTGTGTAATGCAATTTAGCGACGTTACGATTTCAAATTTGTGTGAAATTTTGAAAGAAAAAAAAATGTCTCAAGTTTTCTTCTGATTACCGGAAATCTACGTTGCCTGTATTTCTTTGTCTTATCCATATACGATGACTTTTTTCTAAAGACAAAAATGGCACCGAACGAATTCTTCGTGTAATTTCATACAATCAACTCGACAGTTTCACTTTCGACAGTACACGATTAGAGCTTCCTATCAAATTCCCTCATGAAATCAACATCAACGCGTGCAAGACCACTTCCCCGTTTAATTTCTCCATTCTTTATCTCTTTCGCTATCTTTATCGAAATCAAATTTTTACGCTCCAATTAATACAATCCTAATTTACACGTCATACCGACGCATCGAAAATCTCTTCACGGTTCATCCGCGAAATTGATATGCCGTATCAAAAAATAGCAATTCGAAAATAACGCGTGTAATATTTTTCTATAAGATTGTCAATACCAATCACATACAATAAAAAGTACTAGCAAACCCCGTATTAGCGAAATTTACACAATACCCATTACATCAATGATATCAAACAATATAAAAGCAGATACTACAGAAGAGTGTAGACTAAGATTACCCAATTTTGGTTATACCTACCATATATATATATTCGTTAAAATTTTTTGAGAAAAAAATAGTAAATCCAAAATATAAAAAATACCAAATTACGATCTACCATCTCACCACCTTCATGAAATATACCTTGTAGCTATAACCGATACAAGAGAAGACTATAGGACCCTACAATAAAGCTCTTCCCTGTCGTGAAGTTGAAGTGGATTCCTAATTGTCTCTCAAAAGCTTCATCAAAATTTCGATTAATTTCAGACATCCATAACTCCTTCGCAGCGAATCCCATAATGCGACGGTTAAAGGTATTTTCTCATAATCGACATTATCAAACAGAGATAAGCTCATCCCGAGCTTTGTAACTGCATAGCAAATGCCTTAAATGCACTAAGCGCTAAGCGACCAGCGAAGCTTTCCGCATAGAGCCGTTTGCCCACTTAATATGGATGGAAAGCTGGTCCAGTTGCAACCACGTGGTCACATCCCAGGACCGTATCTACTGGGGAGCTGTGTGGCTCCTATGGTAGGCAGGTAATATATCGCCTGGACATGCCATGGATTCCGGTTCATTACTATGGAAGTCTCGAAGGGTAGCACGTACTCTGTGGGTGGTAGGCGGGGGGGGGGGGGCGAGAATCAGGGAGAACCTTCTCAACCTTCAACCTTTGGTACCGATTCACCTACTGTTTACTCGATCGTTTGCTCAGCCTCCACTGTGGTAGATGAACGCGGGGGGCAGGAAGGTATAGGGGGTCGCACGTGACAGTTGTATGAATAAAAGCGGGGGTCAAGTAGCGGTGGATTAATTAATATTGAGACAAGGGAGGTGTAACGAGAGGATAAATAGTCCATGGACACGTCTTACGCCATCTTTTGTATTTTCATCTTTTATGGGAAAGGCGTAATTTTGTTGTAATTAGTATAGGGATTTGACAGGTAAATTTTGGACAATTTTTTACCTATGGGTAAAACAATTATTGGGCTGGTGTTTGTCTTGTCTCTTGAAGGTATATGGAGGGGTAATCGTTTGGATGGGAGTAAACGAGCGGGTAGATAGCTGGAAATCCGAATGATCGCGCTTATTCAGGGTATTAAGAAAGTTAATTGGTAAAGTTGGGGGTAATGAGAAAATGGGCTGAGAAAATACGAAGCTCGTTGAGGGTTTTTGCCAGGAGCCGTTTTCTTGGGCAAGGTGTGCTTATACTCGTTTCTTCCGTGCAGAACAAAGGCGTTATGTGAAATGTGAACGTGGGCTTACGGATGCTGCGCAAAAGTGACAATGATATCTTGCAGTGGGGCGAAGACGATTTTTTTTATAAATTTCGGGGATACGCGGGTCTGTACGAGCGATTTGAGGGTCTTGTGCGAAATCGCGTGTTCTCGAATTCTTATCAAATTGCTTCAATTTATCCACGATGTGAGCTCTCGCTATGTATTTCGTTATTTTCTTTTTTCGTCTGCTTTTGGCGAATTTTTTGTTTGCTTTGGTGAAATCGAGAAGCGTGACAGAATCGCGGAGGAGAAAGGCTTATCAATTTTTTTTTTCGAAGACACTTTTGTTTTCTGATAAATCGAAAAATATGCTGAGAGAAAAATAATGGGTATGTATATAAATATATTCCATATATCTGAGATGTATTTGCACAATTTTTTTTAGACTCATTCACAGTTTTGTCGATAATTAAAAAAAGTTCGTCAAGCACTGATTTTTTTATCAAGACCGGAAGTCCATTCAGGGAATGTCAAAGGTCTTGAAATACTTAACCGAAAACATCGTATAGAAATCAGGAAAGAAACTATTGGAAGATAAAAATAATATCTTACTATACAGTTCTGTCCTCTGAATTCAGGACAGACCGGAAACGCGTAAGAGCCCAAAGTATTTACGAATGGGTTTCCTGAATTACGGAAGACGAATGGTTTTGTTCCGCGTGGATCGAGTGATCGAATGACCAAGTGACTGATTACAAACCGGCCAGTTTTTTCGTTCGTTTCTTCATCCGAATAAGAGAAATCACCGAGTGTACTCGGTTCAGCTATACATTGGTGTAGTCATTCCAAAAGAAGCGGAAAAGCTGAGAAGTGTATATAGATGCTGTACTCTTTCAAGGAATACGATATATTACATTGTACAGGATACGATCACTTTCTGATCTTGCTCTACGGTTGGATTTACTAGTTAATTCCTGATCTCATTAAAATACTGGAGGACTAAAACTTTGAAAAAAATGAACATTGTGACTGGATAATTTTCGGCTGTTGAAAAATTACTGCATACCATAGAAACTTAGATACCAATGATAACCCATATCGCATATGTAAATACATAGGTGATTAAAAATATATTGAGTTACCTTAATTTAAAAAAAAAAGCATATTAGGGGAATGATAAAATGTAGTTGAACGTGGGAATGAAGAGAATTCGTGGAAAACGGTAAAGCGAAGCTGGTAAGGGATGAAGCTTGATGAAGGGTAGGTATATATTAAGGTAGCAAGGCAAGGCGTGGAAACTTGACGGGGAAAACCATTTCCGGCATTGAGAATACCAATTCTCTGTATACGTAATCGAATTTTAAGTATACCAACCCCAGCGAAGCGTAAAGTCCTTGGTTAGGGGTTGGTTCAATCATGGTAGAGGAGGAGATTGAAATCCAGGAAAAATAAATCCTGCTAATCGATGTCTCGATGTCCTTTTCACGAAGGGAAAAGGAAGCCATTTCATTTTCCTTGAATTCTCCAACACCGATGCGTATCAAACCTAACCATAATCCACCGATGGAAGGGATGATATCGTATCTAAGGGTTGGTTAAAGGCAACGATGGAACTTTTAAATCTGACTAATCGTTCTAGCACATGGAAAACTTGTATGAAACTCTTCGCCGTTTCTCTTGCGAATATCCATAACGATTTTCTCATCTTGCTTCAGTAAGACATGTATGTCGTGAAATGCGAAAAAAGGAAAAACCAGTGAATTTGTATCGCGACACTTGTTTTACAAAAGAAATCGAAGTTTCGAATAATCGTGACGTATGGGATACGAGGGTTAGGACTTTGAAACAGAATATAATTTTTTTTCTGTAAATACAAAGATACCGAATACATGACGCAATAGGGTCAAAGTATAAAATCCTTTCAGAAATCGAAAGTTGGATAGACGATCCTCGAGAAAATTGAAAATTTAAGAAAACTCGTATAAGAGATACTACACTGTAGGGAAAAGTCCCATTCAATACTTTCCTGCTGATATAAATCAACAGTTAATTTTAGTTGATACACGTTACGAGGTTCTTCTTTTTTGAATTTATTAGATTTTGAAAACTTGATTAAATATTGATTCTGACTGGTTGATGTTCTCTAGGTATATACCCAGCATCAATATATATCTAATTTTAAGTTCGGTGCTGGGTTGGAGTCTGTAGAAGTTATCTGAAATTTCAGAAGATTCTAGGCGAACGGTTACTGAATTACTTAGTCGCCTAATTCAAAATAGCGCAGGTACGAGTTTCCATTAAGCATGTGAAGTTGCAACATAACGGACTAATTACCCTCCTGGCGTGAGTACCAAGAGGACTTCTTACTTTCTAATGAATATAAATATCGTTCTCCGTTCTCATTGTACGTCTGAGATGCTGGCTACCGTCTTCCTTGTATAATTGTTTCCGAGTGAACTCCCTAGACTTTGAGATAAAGTCCCTAGAATTTTACTGGACCACTTTTCATCTCCCTTGCTCCCTCCTGACGACTGACGTCATAGAAAAGTTGGATGCAGTTTCGTCATACAATTTTTTTGCGAATATTGCAAATTTCATGTTATTTTATCGTTATGTTTTTTTTTAAATATTTTATGTTGGCAATTTTTTTTAGTTGCATGCGCCCCTGTTGATTTCCCACTACGCTTAATTGCGATTGCTGTTATTTTTTAACGTTTGCAAAAGCTATATAGCGAACCGTGCAACTGGGTCTGTCGATAGCTGCCACCAGCTTCGAAATTGCGAATCGATCGTTTCAAGAGTCCAGAGGAGCGTATCGATTTTCTATGAAATTTTGCATCCCGTACTTTAGCTCACGTTGAATTATTATCGCGTAACGCAGTGTGATAAACGTTCTAGAGCGGCGTACCGCGTGTCGCTCGCTGAAGCTGATAGACGAGTCGTTCGATTGAATTGAATTCCTATTGAATTCATCATAGATCGATTTGGTCGAGCAATTAAATTAGCTACACTTCCGAAATTGTTTTCCTGAATTGACAAATTACTCAATACGAAATATAACGCGTCATTCAAAAATATAAAAAATCTGCCATTTAAGCCAGGGCCGTAATAAACGTGGCGCAGCGACATCGCGAATTTACGGGATTCAATTATTGCACAGAATTTTCATTAAACTTCGCTACAACGTAATCGCGCGGTGAGTATCGCGAAATTTGGATTGTAAAAATAATTAAAAAAAAAAAGTCAAAAAGAAAGTGAAACCACTTACATTCTTCGTCGTCGTGATGTTCGTTTTACACTGACTTATCCCGTACTTTCCTTATGCTTACTTGGCTTCGTCTTCTGACCGAATAAATCATCCCTTCCATTGACCAGAATCCACCCGAAGCTCAGCAGCTACACTTTCCTAAATCTGGTCGATCCCCAAAACACTTGGAGCCACTGACCGTCGCGGAAGTGGTCCTCGTTAGTCATAATTATCTAACTACGGTTAATTGGCAGACAGAGTACGATATCTGGCACGACCCTTGTCTCGCGATAATCTAAAGCCCTGTTCACAGTTCTATATCGATGCCCACGATGCTATACGACAATTTCCTATCTCGGCTACATACGATCTCACGTCATATACGTCTTCCTGTTCTACACGCGGAAATCCTTAGTCCGCATACCATCCACATTAGCTAATTGGACATCAAAGTGCTGCGTGGTTGAGAACCACTGTTCACTAAGTTTCAATTGGACGAGCTCAGAAATTGCCAACTGCCGACTGCTGCCCATTGTTTGCCTTGGCCGAGGCGCAATCTTAATCAGCTGATAGAACGTCCACTTATTAACATAATTATTAAAAGCACTTAAGGGATGCAATTAATTCGCTTAAACTGATCCGTCGTATATTTGTCTTCCTCGACCTAGATTTGAGAAGCTGAAATTTTTCCGCACGATATGAATGCAGCCGGTTGGAAAAAATAAAAAAAGAGCCATTGGTTAGGGCGAATGATCGACGATCTAGAGGGAATTGCATTGGATCCATATACGAGTTGCACTTGCACTTTACGCGCGGCAAGATTACCCGCTCTCGTGAAAATGGCTCGTTTTCTATGTTATTCCGGTGGAACACCGGCAGAAGCGTCGCGACGCTTCGAGACGTTTGTGGACATAAAATTTCGCAGGCCATTGGAGTCAGTTCTGCGTGAATCAAGTTTGATGCTGTAATTTACATTGGAAGGATAAATATTTAAATAGTGTGACGCCGGGCGTCGCGGGGATATTAAATATCCACGACGCTGGCGTCCAACAAAGCTGCCGTCGGGAATGATGGAAAAATCTTGTATTAAACAATGCTAGACACTCTCTCTCCGCACCCATTCGGCCTCGCTAATCACGTTTTCATATTTTACGACGGACCAACCTTTCGCGTCTCGAAGGCGACGCAGTCTACTTTGACGGTCGCGCAGGCCACGCGCGTTTCCTGCGAACTCTTTCTAGCTTGTTCAGAGCCTCTTTTTTGCGTCACGGCGTATATAAAATAAAAGTGCACGTTTCTCGGGAATGCATTCTAGGCGAAAAATAAATACGAACCGGATTCCCCTTGATGGATGCATACTCGTGCATTGCATCGCAATGACGTACTTTTCCCTATACGTGGTTCAGTTAACGATTCTCTTTTTTTTACTTCGACCCTTTTGCAAATAAATTGACAAAAAGTTCTGTACTACGTACTCAAATCCTTGGGAATTTTCAGGTACCAACCGTTTCTGGAATGAATTGAGCTTTACGTGAAAGTTTACTGAGAGCTATTTTTGAAAAATCTTACATCCAAATTTTTTTCGAAATATATACATTGACCAGTATTACTCTGTCATTGTTCCTGAATATTGTACAGAACGGCAGTCTGTTTTACTGCCAGAAAAAGAGGACTCGATTGCTATATAAAAAAGTATAAGTGAAAAACGTCATAAAGCATGAAAGAAAATGGGAAAAAATCAGCCAGACCGGAAGTATTACGGTACAGTGTAGAGCGGGACAAGCGTACATCCGCTGCAAGCGTCACTGTGGGATATGATATTTGGCGTGCTCGTAAGTCCTCTTAATATCGCAACAATGGCCGTGCAGGCCAGCAGCAAAAGTTGTATTGCCGTGACCGGGTCAGGACCGCAACCGGGAGGACTGTTAGTGTTGACCCACAGTGACGCCGCGAAATGAATGTTGCATGGGTTCACCACTCAGCAGATTGCTATACTAAAGTCCACGGAGATATGCCGTAGCACTCCTATCCGGGCTCGCCGCAACACGGGAGCGAAGGCCGTGCGAGCTTTGCTCCTTCTCCGTGATAAAAATGAGAAAAAGAGAAGGAAACAAAGGGAAATGCTCCCAAGGTGGGCCGGACGCGGCCAAAATAACTAAACAGCATAGACGGACGAGGATGAAATGAAATTCAAGTTGCGCCATTGCTTCCGGTGCGGGAACGCGTTGTCTCTTCTTTTTCTTCTTCATTCATGGCAGGAAACGAGCTTCCTCGTAAAGGGGAAAAGGAGGGCTCCCGTTTTGCCCTTCGGTCCTCGAGGCTTCATCGACTCTCGAAACTTCGGGAATCCTTTTTTTTTTCACCGGGTTCGCTCAAGAACTTGTATTCCAAAGTATTTCAATTAGAGCACCTTATATTTATCCCATCTATATACGACGTTTCCTTGGTCCATGTCCCTCTGGTCTAGTGTCTTTGAGGAATGAGGTCACGCTTCCCTGGAATAAGTCTTCATCGGAAATATGCACGAAAGAGGTTAGGGGAACGAATATGATTAATATTGAGAGTGATTGATAGTATTCGTACTGGAGGATATTAATAGTTGAGGGTGAATTTAGATAAGAATTTCTTATTTTTTTACTGACTTTTACGAACGGGACCTATGGTCGATCGATTTTTCGTCGTCTTTGTGAAAAAGAACCGATGTCCTCTTTATGAATATTTTAGCCGGTCGATATACGCTGAATCAAAATGGCTTCCCGCTATTCACGTTATCTATACCTGCGGAGGCTACGACTTTCTTGTTACTAAATAATAAAGTATCGCGGATCCATTTTTAAGGGCTCTCGTAAGATTTATTACCGCACGTTTCCCGTGCGATTTAGAACCGGCATTTTACAACCGATTCCGGTCGTTAACCATGACTTTCCACACGGTGGGAATAAAGTGGTTACACCGAGGAAATCCGTACTTTTCAATATACAATATTGCTGCGAATGGGTGCTCGATGTGGAATTATGTATTTTTATAAATTTCAGTTTAAATTCCGCGAAGGAAATTTTACTGAATATGCAAAAGTGAAAACTTTTCAGTTTTACCAGCCTAGCGGATCATAAAATTCAATCATGGATTCTACTACGAGTTTAATGTGATATGGTTATCAATTGATATTGCGATTTGACTATATTTCACTCAGACCTGTACTGACCTCATCGTTTTTCTCATTGACTGTAAAATTCGAATTTCAACTTTTTATTTTGTCTCACTCACATTTATTCCCTTTGTCGCTATGGAAGTGTAAGTGCAGCACTTAATTTTCATTTTTATTTTAGAAATATCACTTAATCGCTTTAATCGTCGAATGTCCAAGAAATTAATTGTATTGCAGTCGTTAATCGACATTACCCTTTGACTAAATCAGGTTTTATTTATGACTGAAGAAATTGAATTTTCATTGATAAAAAAATGGCAAAACCTCTCTCTCCCCCCCCCCCCCTCTATTCTTATTCATTCAATTCATTTTTCAACACTTTCTCCCCATCGCTACCAAATCCATCTCTACGTTAATAATTTTACAAAAGTGCCCCCATTCGTCTCCAATCCCTACTGTGCTTTTGCAAAAAAAAATCGATATCACTATGAGCCCTGGCGCGCGTATCAGCAGGACGTCATTCTCTGACCGGCTGCTTAACCACACGAAAGTGAGCCGTTTTACAGTGATGGGATCATTTTTCATGACGTCAGTCGTTTTCCACTCGGCCAAGCCGAATCGCGCGCGAAATATGTGTATGCTCGCACTTTCCACCCTTCGAGCCTTCAGCCGCCACAACCCCTAACGCCACAACCCGCCATTTCGCCTCATGTAATGACATCTCTATATACCTATAGCTATACATACCCATATAGTGTACCTGCAGTTATACATAAATCCCCAACTCCATGTATCACCAGGTATATCAATTCTGTATCAACACATCAGTGAGTGTATAGGTTCGCACCAAGAATTCCAAAAGTCGTTCAGCGTGCAAGTTCGAAATTTCTTATCGTTAAAAATTTGATATAAATAGAAAAAAAAGTTGCAAAATTTAAGACAGCACAAGGGGTAGAAGATTTCAAGAATTTTTCATTATCACTTTTTTCATTCCGTTTAACATTACGGAATTTACCCCTTCGGGAGGATGTCTTACAATTTATGCTACACCCTGTATATTGTGCATGCTTGTATATCGTTATGCTTGTACATGAAAGTATTCCAACCAACAAGGTTGTACTCGTGATAAAATCAAGCGAACGTCCGCATGTCGTTAAACGCTCACGGTTTTCGGCGTTGCACAAAAATTTGTACCACCGTGTATACTCGTGCAGTGTCGTAGGACGAAATGTAATTTATATAACGCAAACTGTCTCCGTGTCCAAATGTTGCTGCCACAGCTGCCCTCTTCGTCCCTTTATCACTTTGTCCGGCATCCCTGTCAAGCCTGTCTGCGTTTATACTTATTAGTATTCAATGATTATTCGATCCGTTTGATTAATTGCCGCGTTAATTCGTGACAATTTGCCGAAGCCCTATAATTATAGGAGAATAAACACGTACGGTTGGTATGCGTAGGTGAAATTACCGCAGTAACCGGCTGCAGCCGTAAAGGCGCGTGCGCACGCGCATATGCGTAACCGCAATGCAAATTGAAGCATTAAAAATACAATGATTATTATAACACGGATAAAATCGAAGCGACGACAATCGATTGCGCACTCGACCGTACGTCAGCGTACATAAGAACAACCAAGAAATATTGTTTACTCGACACCACCTATCTCTTCATTCCACGTATGCAAAATACTTCGTACACCCTGTTTTTGGCGATACAATGCATAGTTGAAAAAATTTGTATTTTTTCAAGAAAATTTTTCCATGCAAAGAATTGAAAAATTGCACTCACTCCAATTCGAATTTTTAGAGATTTTTCATCGCCCAACCATAATAGCGTACTCGAATTTTGCATGATGGGTTTTGCAATATTTTTCTCGTTCCGCAAATATTTGATAGCTTATATATATAGGCTTCTAAAATTAATTAAGGGTTGTATATTTATACGCGCACAATACCCTGCACGGTTTTCACGGTTTTGTATGCAACGAATATACAGAAATGGGTCAGTCGTGGGTGAACGCGAAATTGGGTACGGTGTTTCTTTAAAGAATCAGGATTTAGCAAGCTTTCGTGCTTTTTCTGCTTTCTAAGCTTTTAACCCCTGTTTAAAAAGGACAGTCCGGTTATCGCGGTTCGCATAAATATGTCGAGTCAGGAGGAGAGAAAAGAACCTGGACTCTGCTATGGGGTTTTGGATAAATGCGCTCGAGACGCGTGTCATGCATTTAAACGACCGCGCTAAAAACACCATTAAATTTAATAATACTTTATCTCGGGCGTACATCTTATATACCATGACGATTAGGATCGGGTAATTGGGTAGCGTAATTTTGGTTCGCGGGACGGAGAAACTTGTAGAAATATTATATACCGAACGCGGATTAAATTTTTTCCGTTTATCATTTCCACGATACGTCGTACGTGGGAAAAAAAGATAAGTGTAATCGTAGCTTCTATTGAAAAAAAAAAATTCATATGCATTCAGCGAAAAGGCTCTGCCGCACAATACTATTTTCTTTTGATGGCTTATAGTCAAAAGGCAATATTTCCAATCCTGCGGTATTGCACATCGGGTCACGCATGCAGGACGCACTGAAAGCTGGATGCATCTGCATTACGTACTCACGTCGCCAATGCACTTTCAATCAACCTGCATATATACATATATATATATATATGTATATGCACCTTTGACACCTCTTCATACTATTCGTATAGACGCGTTAGAATTTAATATAGGAAACGTTTAAATTGAAAATAAGCAGTCGCTGCACGTAGCTGGCTAAAGGAGATGCATCGATGAAAATATATATATATATATATATATATTAGAATTAACAGTAAAATTTTAATATTCAATATTTTCAATTTTAAGTCAATATATAAGTCCTTCCACCTACCTAAGAGAAAATCGCCAGAACAAAGTAATCGATCCTGGAATCGATTCGAGAAAGTGGTTTAAAGTGGTTAAAGTGCTTCGCGATATTCCCGTTAAACAAAACTGTTGACATGTCTTCTCAACGCTATATAGAGATACTGGTACGTGCTAAGAGGCTGTATTAAGGAAACCAGCACAGGCTTATTCAGCGCTGCAAACGTTGATCATATATAAGTAGCATTTCCGTGGTAGAAATGCCATTGGCCAAAGGAACGTGGTACAAATACATAAGTAAGATCTTGAAAGATATATGAGAGAATGAAGATACAGTTGCATCGGATCCGCGTAAGCTTCGTATAAATCGCAAGGTTTGCCTTTACGATAAGATCGTACAGATCTAAAATGTACATCGTGAAGATCTTGCGAGAAAAAAAAGAAAATTAATTTTCGACTCGCACGTTATTGGTCGTTGGATAATACGAACTTTTAGATGCACTCCGGCCCTGAAGTGCTAACCAGGAAATTCGAAGCTTTTTACGCGATACCGTAAAGCTCGCATCGGCAACCGACTCGTAAAGCGGTGCTTATCAAATATTACAGGGTATCGGGACTTAAAAATTATCGGTAAGGTGGAGAGCTTTTTTTTCGATATTTTTTTTTTAATATCGAAATAAATCTCTACACTGGCGCGCAAGCTCGAGAAGAACATGTAAATGTATGTTATTCGTTTAACGGTCGAGATAACACCAGTGTCGAAATAATGAAGAATGAAATGATACAGCTTTTCATTTGGGCCATTACAAGACCGTGGAATTTTGGGGTTAGGTAGGGTCGAAGAAGTGGGTTGGAACGAAGGTCGAGAAGATGAAGGTGAAGCTGTGCAAAGAGAAGATGCTAACTGTGCTCCACTTCTTTAACGATGACTGGGTTCCGCGGAGAGCTGGAAAGGATAAGGAATAAAGAAAAGAAAAGAATTTTCTCTGAATTCTTGCGAATTCACAAAGACTGCGTATCGGTCGTTACTCTTATACTTAGCGTGTAATCACATATCTTTATGTAAGGTTCTTTTAAGTCTTCGTAGTCAAAGAAATTTTTTCCCATGCTCTTCTTTTGATGAGTTGTTTGGAAGAAAGTAAAATTGCTGGTCTTCCTTTTCACGTTGGGGACCGACTGTTTCGCTGAGGATCTCCGTATATTACGTATCTACGTATGATATATAATGTGTATGTACACATATATATGTATATACATATGTAACAGTGAGCTTGCCTTAGTCCTTGGGTTCGTTCGAGAGTTTACTTTTCAACAACTTTTTATCGGCTGAAAGCTTATAGAAAAAAATTGTTCGCCAGACTCCGGGCTCGATTAACAAAATATCAAGTTCACTGGTTTGATGGTAGAACAAATCGTAATGTTTTTCGAGCTGATATTTTTTTGGGAGAAAATATATCGTCTGTAAAAAAAGGATATGCGTAAATATAATATTGACATTTTTCATGAAATCCGTTATAATTTGTATTTTCAGTTAAAACGATAACGATACTCAGGCTGCGGATAGAATTAGCCCTATCAATTTATTCGAAAGTACCCAGAAGTAAAAAAAAAATAAAAGTAAAATTGGTTACCCCCTTACGTACAGCCTTCAAACTACCAGTCCCTAAAGGCTGAATGCCTGACGGGGATCATTTATCAAGTGAACAAAAACCTTGGAAATAATTACTAGGGGTGTTCTGGCTCGTAACGGCGATTCTACCCCTATACGCTTATAATTCCCTGCTGTCCCACGCCCCCCATTGTAATACGTTTAAGGATGCTTTGAATTTCTGTAATTCGATAAACATCTTGATAAAGTCTCGCCGAAATGGTTGTTGCATAGTACCGTTAATTAACCATTTTACAATGTAGAGCAACGTATCCCATAATAAGGTGTACCCAACCTAAAGAGGATTTAAAGGTGGTAGGGCTGAAGAAAGCTCGTTGCGAGAGCTAAACGAACGAGGGGATGTTAAAGCTGCTACGAAAGTACGTCAGGGAGGTTTGGCTGGGTGAGATTTTAAAAAAGATAATCTTAAATGAACGGGTCCTCGCGAAGGTTGAAATTGTGATCTCTACGCCGATAGCAGAGACAACCGAGGTAACGTTTCATCGTTACGTCCCGTTAAAACCACGCCATTCTGCACTTGCAAGCACAAGTAGCTTACTTTCTGTAGCCCGAGGATATATGTTTCTATGGAAGATGATTTTTTTTTTGGTTATATCTCGACGAGAATCAAAGCGATAGCGGTAGTACGTTAACGTTGCGTAATTGAAGATGACAAAAGAATGAGCTTTTTTTTTACTAAAACGCTTCCCGGTCCTACGTTGGACGTTCTGGCTGGTGAGCTTTCGCAAGTTCTTTCAAGCAAGTTCAACGTTTCTCGCGTGAATGCACAAAGAAAGGAATTCGGGTAACATAGGGTTTCGAAGGAGTCCCTCTTGTCGCGAGGCAGAGAAATAATGAAAAATATGAGAGAAAGGGGAATAAGGTAAAAGGGGAGTCAAAGATGAAAAAAAAAAGATAAAAAAGGAAAGAATACTCGATGAAGTTAAGAAACCATAAAGAATGGATGAAAGTAACTAAAGGACCAGAAAGGTTGTAAGGGTTTGGGGGCGGGGTATGAGGGGGAGTTGCAGATACTGTATAATATTCAATTTCGTAAGAAAAGCTCAGGAATACATTTGCATATCAAGTGACCACCCTGTAGATCAATTAAGGATTAATTCCAACTCGTTAAGCCATTGCTTCCCCTAATCTCTTAACGTTTTCACCTAACGAAGATCGTTTCTTAATATACAAAGTGGTTAACACGAATACGATATTATCACGAGAAGTTACCTCCATCGGAAGCTTTCAAAAATTCTTCTTTGGATCGTCCGTCTACTTTCTTGTACCATCTCGGTCATTTACCTCGCAAGTACAAGAAGCTTTAACGAGGTGGCGCCCTTTGGGCAAAGCTCCGTGGTTTCCGGTTCTGCTCGCATTGCTCGCCGAGAATGCGAGATACGTTTCCGTGCTTTTCGTTTCACTTGGAGCTACTTGCCTACCCGGTGGTCTCAATTTTCGAGACTGCTCGTAAAAAGCTCGCGACATGGATTCGCACTCTGCCTGCAAGCATTGCTCTGCCTTTACACTTACATCGAGACGTAAGAGACTGGTACCAGTCGCAGGGACGTGGATAGATCAAACTTTTGTTGATCGCTAAAAAAAAAGCTCACTCGTTCACCTCGATTCACGGAATTTCGAAGATGCATGTGAATTTTTCAAAAGCACTGATTTTATCTTACGATGAATAATTATGACCGTAGGCACTTCCAAATTGACGTACGAAGCTTTATAATTATTCGCGAGTGGTCTGTGTTCTGATTGGTCCTTTGAAATTGCATAGTCAATTGCGCAGTAAATCCCATTGGCATGGAGCGCAGTACCCATTTTCTTATGAGTTAAGCACGTTTCGCGGGCTTTACGGCACGGACGCTCTCGATGCGCCTGACGAAATTTATGCCCGGACGAAAATGCCCGGCTGCACATTTTTATTTTACGACAGGCCAAAAAGCTCTCGGTTTACATCGCTCCTGCTTTGGTCTCTTTTCCATGCTGAACCGAAGGACTTGGCAAAACCAGCCGTGACTGAGATAATAGAATGATCATGTCGACGAATGGGAATATTATTTATGCATTCCATTCTAATAACATCGGCTGCTTTTGACTTTGAGGGCAGAATAAAATTTCAAAGTGGATAACGTAACGTAATTATTTTTTGTTTCCTTTTCATTCTTTACAGGCAATGTCAATTCAATGAAATTAGTAATATTGCTTTTTTCTCCCTTTACGTTCGTGCCTCCAAGCACTTGATTGCGTCAACGGTAATTAGATTGAATAACGTATCAAAGCCAAATGAAGAATACACTGCTTATGCTGATCGCTCTGAAAATATCGAATTTACCCATGAAACGCTTCGCGTCGCCATCTACTATGTTTTTGTGGAAGTATAGACCGTCGAGAGATTCTCAAAGCTCCTACGAGATGGCGCGAGCTTGCGGCTTTTGAATGAAAGCTCTCTCTCACCCCTCTCGCTCTGGGCAAAAGGAAAATTTCAAAGTGACTTCGGCGTTACCCCCTCCTCGACCAAGGGGAAACCCTCCCCACGTGGAATTTCGTGCGTAGCCAGAGATAAATTTTTGGCCCGCGGCCAATGAGCGTTGATTTATGCTGCAGTTATTATGCAATATATTTCTCGTCTAATTTACGCGCTTAATGCCGACTCTCTGGTATTTCTAATTCTCGAGGATTCCCACACAAGAAATTCAGTTCGTACGCACTTGGCATAATAGAGATTCCCTCTCCCCCTCTCATTTGGAAACTCCAAAAAATCCATAAACAAAACTTCGGTTTGCCATTTCAGAAAATTCGCGAATTCCTATAATATATTTCGTATCGTGCAACTTTCTTATCGCGCGATGTGTTTTGAGGTATCTCTTAAAAAAATTTCAAATTCCAACCCTTTTTTTTATATGACTGTACATTTCCGTCACGATTCCGCAAACGTCTCTGACGGACAGCTTTAACGTCGGGGTGGCGGATGCCAACGTGTATTTTTGCCCGATCCTTTTACGGTCGTCGAATGACTTCGGGTTGGTCGTAAGAGTGTGAATTTATAAGACAGTTCGGGTGAGGATGATTTATAACGGAAGTTCCGGTTACGAAGCGGCGCACGCAAGGAGTGAGAATATCCGTAAGCTCTGAGTTCCGATACATCAATGTTATCTGGCGGATATCGATCGAACCGCTTTTCAATTTTCATGCAAATTTCGAAACGCCGCTCTCCCAGCCCTTTGCAAAACGACGCCGTCTGGTTCCTGTTTATATTTTAACCCACGAGAGACTATTTTTTTTGACTCCGAACACACTCACGCTTCCATCACGTTCACAAGGGTAACATATACTTTGCATTAGTGTAATAAATTTTTATTTATCTCAAAGTATTAAGGTCACATGGATTAAACAATCCTGTTGGTACAGAGGAGTTTATGGGGTTGGCATTTTAAAAAATGGCTTACATAAACGAGAGGTTATTTTATTATATATTTCACGTAGGTTTATTAATAACGATGGTGTTCATTTAAAAAGAAATAACCTTTTTACATAAATAGTGTTTCTTTTCCTTGTATAGGTAGATACGTGTTTTTTTTAAATATTATTTATATAAAATTTGGTAAAATAATAAAGCGTTGAAATATTCACAAAAAAAAATTATTAAACATATACTGCCATTATTTTTCTTCATAAAACGGTAAAGAAACTTTCGTGTGAGTATACCCTTTGGAATAACGTTACAGAGAAAGTTGAAAAAGTTTTTTGAGCTTCGAGAAGGTTATTTGAGGTGGTTTATGAAAATCGCGAATTGTGTCCCGGGGAGAAATGAGATTTCAGAAGGTACAGTGAAAAGTTGAAAGGAACTGAAAGTAAGACGAGGGGTAAGAGACAAAATGACATATCCTCTTCATTAAATCCCTTGGAATATATCCGAGTTATCGAAAACGATTTTACCATTTCGATTTGGATGATCGAACTTTTATTTTCAACTTAAAGCGCGAGCGGCGCCATCTTCAGAGAAATATATAAACTTTCGTAAAGACGTACGTCATTCATCCCTTATATTCATCCCTTAAAATTATTTTTTATTTCAATCAAATCAAATTTCAAGTACTTAGTGTTTTACGTGTACGTAAAAAAATCAGATATCAGAGTATATATGAAGAGGAAGTATCAAAATGAAATTAAATGGCTGCCACCTTCGTGACAAATAACGAACGACATTTCATCGAGATTGTCTGACATTCCTCGCAAGTGATATTATCCGATTATTCGACGGTGGTAGAAATTTATACGTTAATATTGAAAACTCATAGCTGCTGCCTTGGCGAAGACATAAATCTTCAAACTGACCTCAGTCAAGTGAGCGCACGCGCTTCAGGCTCGTGGCCACTGCCGCCAGTAATTCCGCGGGTGACGTAAATCAAAAGTTCCATAAAAAAGTTCCCTGCTACCAGAGCACAGTGGATTCTTGGGCCGCGCGCGAAATATAATTCAAATAATAATAAGGAACGCGAAAAAGGTTGACAGTCGTAGAATCGAAAGTCCCTGCAGCTGATTCAATTCCCAGTTTTCTATAGTGCTCCCGGAAAAAGCCCAAGCGACGCCGAAACTCTCGCGTAATGGAAACTGGTGAAAAACTACGTAACTCTCTTCTTTATTTTTCATTTTCCTCGTATATATCAACTGGCATTCTGACGCGGCACTTTCTTTTTTCTTTTAGGAATTCATTCGCGGCAAGATGAAATGTTGCGAAATTTCTGTTTGAAAATCGCCAAAAAAATGATTCGAAAAAAATATTAGGCCTGTTAAATTAGCCAACGGCAACTTATATGCGGAAATTTATTTTTTGTTTCAGGTCAACGAAACTTGCGCAGGTATCCGGTTATGGTGTTCATACACGGAGAGAGTTTCGAGTGGAACAGTGGAAATCCGTATGACGGCAGCGTTTTGACAGCCTATGGAAACGTGCTGTTTGTCACCATAAACTTTCGCCTGGGGATTCTAGGTGCGAAATTATATCCTGTTATTTTTACCAAAAGTTTATTTTTAACTAATAAAATGATGCGGGAAAACATTTTACTCTATCCAGGAAAATATAACGGACGATACCACTGTCCTGTGCATCGTATACGTAGAAACAGTTGCGAACTATACGAATATAACCTCGAATATGAATTTATGATACGCACTGAAATGGCAGTTCAATTTTTTTAATTAATCGGGAATTTAACTTTATTAACGTACACGTCAGCCGATTTCTTTCTGATCAATCTAATTGAAGTTCTTTTTCCATAACATCGGTCTTGTACAGACGACAGTTGTACGTACAAAGTTAACGACGTAGTAATAAAAAATAATGAAAAGATAAAATTTTGGAAAAAATAATTTTTTTTCTAACACCTATTATCATACATTACACTTAACTTTTTATATCTTTCCATTGGCTGTTCGATTTCCCATAAAACGACCGACGTTTACGATTCTTCACTCAATCGTAAAATTTACAAGGCTTTGAATATCGCGTTCTGATTCGAGCCTCGCGAATTGTAACGGCCCTTAAAGAGCTCCCTTGCGAATTCATGCAAAATTAGGGACCCCAGCGAAAATCCCCAATCGCGGTTCGGCGGCTGACCCAAATCCTTCTTTTTTTTTTCACTCGGTATACCACCTTCCTGAAAGTCCTGGCAAAACGACTAACGACCAACCTACTATGGCCTATACGCGATATGCAAGCTTTTAGTGCAATTTTTCACTATCACCGGCAATTCGTAATTCTCCATTGTCATTGAACGTGCATTTCTTCTGATACAATCAAGCCGCACGTTTAGCTATAGATTCTTGGATGTACATCCAGACTTAAAAAATATTTTCAATAAAAATGCGTAGGAAATGCGTAGGCGTACGATATATATATATATATATATATATACTGTATATTTTATTAAATGTCGATTAAAAGAAAATTTTATACCCCGCGATACTAAGAATAAAAATGCAAATTTTCCGCAAAAAAATTATACGTAATGAATAAGTATAGAAAAGAATTTATTCTTTGTCAGTTTCTCATTTATTATGTATATTAAATATCTGTTCTATTATACAACGCGATAGAGCAGCAGGTTGACTAATTTGCAAATTCCACATATGTATATTCGACTCGGGAATGGCCACGAGTTATGTCGGTGGTTAGAAAAAAAGAAAGCACGAAGTCATAATCATAAATTACGTTAAAGTGCCGGGAAAGCGGTTAGTGCCACGGCCGTTTCTAGAACGGACACAGAGTTAACTCGGAAGAAGCTGTATAAGTTCTCCCTTGCAAAACATGGAAAAATATGGTCTCGAGTATGTTCGCCTAGTCCAAACGTGACAAAAACAATAATAAATGCAACAAAGAACTCTAGAGTAGATGGTTAAACTTCAGTAGTTATCTGGGCAGCTGTGTAATATACTATAGTACATATACGCGTATACACTATAGGTACGACTGTTTGAAATATTAATAAAAATATTTTTATTTATTTTTTGTCAATTTTTCCACAGGTTTCCTGAGGCCCGGTATAAGGGACGACACTGCCAGTAATTTTGGTCTTCTGGACCAAATAGCTGCGCTGGTGTGGTTACGAGAAAATATTGCCGAATTCGGTGGTGACCCTAACAGCATAACTTTAGTAGGTCACGGGACTGGGGCCATTTTCGCTAATTTGTTACTCATAAGCCCCGTTGCCAATAACAAAGGTAAGTTTGTGAACCATTATCTGTGTATGTCGCTAGTCAATTTATTAGTCGGCACTTCTGATTCCTGATTACCAGTGGGAAAAATGTGTTCAATTTTTTTCTGCAATTCATTTTTTTCCTACGATTTATCGACGCGATATATTTAATTGAGTAATTAAAACACATTGAAAATACATAAAGATATTTGATATCACCAGACTTTTCATGCTAAATAAGAAAACTGATAAGCGTATTTTCATGGAACATACAGGGGCGCAATGTAAATTCTTTCTGGCGGACCGCAATAGCTGCGCGACTGGTTAATAATTGCATTGCCTAATGAAAAATAATTATAGTTAACATCGTACAAGCTGCGCGAAGTGAAACGTCGCGGTTGGATAGTCTATTAATTCCACGTGTTTTTATTATCCGTATATACAGGTTTTTTCAAACGAGCCATTTTAATGTCAGGCTCCGCGCTGAGCGCGGATGCCATTGGAAAGGCGCCTTTGCAAATAACGAAACAGGTATTACCATTATTTTTAATATTTTTTCCTAAATTATTAATTACGACATTAATACGTTATTACTTATAATTTTAGGTAGCGTACGCTCTGAACTGTCCTACTGTTACAGACAGTGACCTCGTGCTGTGCTTAAGAAATCGTGATCTCGAATCACTTTTAAATGTAAAAATTCATAAGCCTAAGTATGTCCCAGCGTACGCTCCACTTATCGACGGTGCTGTTATACCGGGTAAACCGTTGGATTTAATGGAAAATACTCAACTGTTCGGCAGGTACGATAAGACACGTTAAACGAATCTGATAATAAAACTAAAATACGGAATGCCACTCAGGCCGGCAGGTTACGGTAGAGAGGCTCGGAAGTAAGCGTCAGGTAAATAGTGCAGGAACAGATGAAATCCTAGAAAATCGAAATCCCTTCGCCAATTAAGAAATCGAGTGCTCACCGAAGCTGGTCCTGCTAATCCGTGAAGGCCGGGAACTGTACCCAGGGAGACTGGCCGGGCACTGCACGACTGCACCACTACACAGTATTGCACTTTGGAAACACGCACGTAAAATCCATAGGATTTTGTTAACGTGGCGAGAACGAGCACGAGAACTAAACTGCCGAGAACTTTCCGTATCAAATACAGTCAGAAAAACTATCAGTAGGATAGCAACTCGAGTGACCCTTTCGGTATCCCAAGACAGGGAGCTGCCTTTGACAATAGCAAATTTCGGGAACAAATCATTCCGACTGGTCGAGATCCCTTTAACCAATAACTAACCCCCTTTATTGAGTCGTCCCTTTAAACTATATCGGGGCCGTATTTGAGCATATTGGTAACGTAGCAAATCGAAGGATCCTCCACGACCGCTTCACCAGAACATAGGGCGAAAGCAGGGCCGAACAACCTCAATTCGGACCAGGGTGTTCCTCCGCTGCCCTTAACCACATCTAAGCTCTACCGTCCCCTGCCTCCAGTCCATTGCCTCTCTCGAGCGGGGCGCCGGTACCACATCCGGATTTCTGCAGGTCCGTGGTGACGTCTCCTCGGGCGCTTTCCTTCGCCGGGCAATTCGTTTCGCCGAAACTATCTCTCCGGGACAGATTCGAGCATCTCGAGCTGAACAAAACATTTCCAGAGTATTGCTGTAACTGTGTTAATCTATCCGAGAGCGAAATTTCTTAGCAGGTTGGCGACTCGAAAGGAACCAGAAAGCGCGAACGTTATCCGAAACGATAGCTGAAGTCTTATTAACGTGAATTGAAAAGTCATAGCGAGTATATAGATAAAGAAGAGGCGAGTACTATTCTTTGTGAAAGCTGTTCTTATTGATTACAATATCCGAATTTCTGCAGATCCGTGGTGACGTCTCCTCGGGCGCTTTCATTTGCCGGGCAATTTGTTTCGCCGAAACTATCTCTCCGGGACAGATTCGAGCATTTTGACCTGAAAAAAACATTTTCAGAGTATTTCTGTAACTGTATTAATCTATCCCAGAGCGTAATTTCTCAGCAGGTTGGCGACTCGAAAGGAACCAGAAAGCGCGAACGTTATCCGAAACGATAGCTGAAGTCTTATTAACGTGAATTGAAAAGTCATAGCGGGTATATAGATAAAGAAGAGGCGAGTACTATTCTTTGTGAAAGCTGTTCTTATTGATTACGATAAGAAAGTCGTTAGAATATAATTTATAATTGAGTAAAAAAAAATCAATGTAAAGCGATACTCTCGTTCGCAGCGTTCAGTTATTAGCAATTAAGAATTTTCTCTTTAACCGTGCTAATGAATGTCTATGAAATAATTATCCTATTTCCATGCACAAGTTACGTAACCGCTGTTGTAGTTTCTCAGACGAGAACATTCATAGTGGATGAATAAATATTCGCAGATTCGATTTGATGTACGGTGTTACGGAGTCGGAAAAGTTTCACAATTTGCCACCGGTTGCTGTGGTCCATGGGATGCTGAATGAACAGCGCGATGAGATTCTACGAGATCACGCTAAGGTTGGTATTCGTAATTTTCTGATTATTCATGCGTTTATACTGCGGAGAATCGCATTAAGTCTTTAATAAACAGTTTGGCGAGTTACGTAATTTCCATAATAATATATTGCGTCGCTATTAACAAAAAGGCGTATAAACAACAAATATACGTTCTTTTGCTTTTAGTCACGTGATCTATACTCAAATTGTGTTGGTTCGTGATTCACGAAAATTTTTATGTATTTAATTCATTTTTCTCATTATATCGTTATTCACGTTGAACAGGATGTCTTTTTTATTGGGCATGTCATATTTTTTAAATGCATATAAAATTAATGTCCCACAATTATTATTATATTCAATGTAATTATAGCGATGGTCCGCGATATTTTTTTCAAATAAAAATTGGACACCTCATATTTTTATTTTCCAGGCGACCCATGAACTCGAACCGGAATTAGTACTGTCGAAGGTACTGGAACACTATGGGGACTTTTCGAGCGGTTTCACAAACGAATACGCAACGAAGAATCGTGAAATTGTCCTGGAAGCACTATCGGACAGTGGCACTGTAGCACCGTTGATAATGACTGCCAATTTGCATTCAAAAGCAAATCCAAAAAGCTACATGTACGTCTTTTCGCATCCAAAAGCCATGCAGGACTATTCTGGCGTAAGTGACTTACGAGAAAAATTGTACAATCTTTGATAAAATCGTAGACGAAAATTGGGGTGAAAAATATGAAAATAAAAAAAAACATAGAAAAACCCTTCGAGAATCCAAGTGAGAAAAGTGCTAAAAATTAATAAATTCAATCGTTATCGATTTATCGATACGTAAATTACAAGAAAAGAGGCGCTGAACCAATTTACAGATTAAGTCCACGTCTGACTATACACGTAATTATCTACTTACACGTATCTGTATCACTCATGTGACATACCTGTATTTTCAATTGGTATTTAACTATATGCAAACTTTATGTCTACCGTATAGATACGTAAGAAGTAAATTCAAAGTACAAACATTTGACTACGTTACGTTCCCTTTTGTTATCTTTCAGCAACAGCGTCAACGCACTGTACATGGAGAAGAGTTGGCTTATATACTGGGTGTCCCACTCGACGGTGGGAAATATCACTTGCGCGGCAGATACAACATTGGCGAGACCTTATTCGCCGAAGCTATGATGACGTGGTGGTGTAACTTTGCACATACTGGGTGAGAGGATTATTTGATCTTCTGAAAGTGCTTCTCGAGCGTCCCTATCCGCAGTATCTGCATACGTAGCTCGATGCGAACTACCTTTCTTCGCGTCGCGGTTTTATTGAAAATTCTACAGCGCCACCTTATCATATCAAAGAATCCCATTTTCTTCGTACGTCACACGTGTATCGAGTTCACCTTATTCAATACGTTTATACACTTTTTCTTGGCTTGGTTCATAAAGTAATATTTGTACAAGAATTTCCGAGACAATCGAATCGAATTACTTCACGCTGAGCTGTCAGGGTGTGCTCATTGATTTCAAACGTTTGCAGATAAAGGGGACGATTATATAAATTATTGTCAATGGATTTGAATTGATTTACAGTGCTGCTGTGAGAATTGACAGATAAAAAAAATATTGGATATAGTATACGAAAACTAGTACCATGCTAAACGATTGTATAGACACCGTAGGGTGAGGCTGGAAATTATTGTAAACGTTATTGATGGTAACGGCAGTGGTTTTTTTTTTTAATTAACGGGAACGTCGAGCCATTTGAAAATTGGCCCGTCCAAAGTACTCGAATGTATTACGCTTTTTGGATAGACGTCGCGTTTCGAATCGAGCGACGTTGACGCGCGTTACGGTAAAAACACAATTTTCAATTAACCTCGCATTTGAATATTTATGCACCATCGTAAATTCATCCCCCCCGGTATAGTATGAGGTTGGAATAGATTTACTTGTGCTGGGCTATCTAGGCAACAATAACGCAACGATAACAGCGCAATGACAATACAAGAATAATAGACATTTTACAGAAGAATTTTACAGCGTATAAATAGCCTTATCAATTAAAAATAAAATCTCACATACAAAGTTTCTCAAAATTTTTTTTTCATGATACTCCAAATTTTTTGCGTTAAAAGTTTCCTGTATACTCGCCTACTTACGGGTGCAACGAAATGGATAAAATATTGGCATAGTAAGATTTTTGAAAATTCTATTGATTCTCAAAGTTATCGCCGTAAATCTTCAGGCATTTCACGTTCTAATTAAATCTTCGACCAAAGGACAACGTGCTCGTTATTATCGTTTCGCGCACGAGCAACTTCGCCAATATTCGATAATAAATATCATATCCCTCGATAGAGCCACGAACGCTCATCGTATAGGAAAATTCATTGATTTTAATTCAATGATTTTCACAGTAACATCTGACATTGTTACATTAACGCTCGGACGCATAGCAGTTGTTATCATTTTCCCCGAACAGCAAATGAATTACCTTTCTACGGGAACGTTGTACAGCTGTTTCAGTATCATTTTCAAGAGGAAACAGTTTCGCTTGTGTGATATCGGACTAATACAAGGTAAAAACAAATACCGTCCGGTTCCTGTTAAACAGTTTTTCCCAATTATAAAATCAAGCAATAAAATACACGCGGTAACGTAGCATTGCAGAATTGGCGAATAAACATTAATTAAAACCAGCACAAAACAATAATCATTCATCGTTCCTCGACGCCGCGAACAAAAGAAAAAGAGTAGAAAGGCAACGCGACAAAATAAAACAAGACAGACTGTATTCGCTGAAGAAAAATTTGCAAACTTTTTCTCCAATTCGTCATTTACATACGCAAAAGTGCAGAAACGAGTTAATAAACATTTAATGACACTAGAACATTTCTTATATCCTATAATTGTATCTTACGCAATTAGTAATAATTAAACTTGTTTAATTTCCTAATTATCACAGACTCTCGTTTCCCAATGTATACTTACACTCTCCCCTGTTTACGTTACCAGAACTATTCAGCTTACGCATACTGAAATCCTCATCCAGTTCAACGTCCAACTTGGTTAATTAAACAAACGGAAAATGTTAAATAATCAGATTCCACACGGAATCATCCTTGGAATCAATTTCTCCATTTGTTTTTCCTGCCTAGAAAACTCCCAGTCTTCCATTACTATTTATTTCAAACCCGTTCTCGCTGCCCCGTCACGTACTATTCACCTCTGCCAAATCACTAAGTATGGGACACGTATGCATATGACACGAGTTCGGAATCTGTGAAAACTGGGTCGATCCAATTAAGCGAAACAAAGCTCTTTAGTACCTACACGTGGAAGTAGACGCTTCGCGTGAATACACCTTGGCCAGGATACGGATCGATATCGTGCAGCTGCTCTCTTCTGCATGTTGATGGGTCCGTGTGTTAAAAAAAATGTAATTGAACGTGAAAGTAAAAGACACTAGGAGAAAGGAAAGAGCACGAATAAGAATACCTAAAATAATATATCGGTTGGTAATCGGAAAGAAGGTATGCAGGGTGCATCAATTCGTAAGAATCGAGTTGTTTGCTAATTTCACGGAAAGTCGTGACGGTATGGTTGACGTGAGACTAGACAGTAACTATCCAGGTATCGCGTGTAATATTACGATTAGATTAGCAGACATTTAACGAAGAGGCTGAAATTAGTGGCGGTTACGTCGGTTCCTGCACGACGACCAGGGGACCAGGTTGCATTGCTTGCAGAATGGGATTCTGCTTAAAAGTTTCCTTACCGACTGTTCTTTTTCTTGCTCGTTTTATTTTATTCCTGACTTAATTACCTGCTCGTGCTTCGGAGTTCAAGCTGCCTTTATTTAAGGTACAATTGCACGAGATGTTCGGCGGATTCGAGTGAGCCCGTATATATATATATATATATATATATATATATATAGTCGCGGAAACTCGGTTCCCTGCAGAAAATTTACAGTTGACTGTTAGCCGATGGAATCCGTAATGGAGTATTCGGGGAAAAATAGAAAGGAACAGAGGAGGATGCTCTGGTAATTACAGTACGAATTCCAGTGACCGTTTACGTGATACTCTGTTTTTTTTTTTTAATTAGAAATCCCAACGCGCCTAGAAGGTCTACGTATCTGACGGATGGACCAAAGGAGTGGCTGCAATATGAGATTGATTGGCCGGAATACGATCCCGAGAATCAGACCTACTTTAATCTGAGTGAGTGAGGACACATGAATTTTTAAACGCATGATTAAAATTTATTCATCTCTTCCCTTTTTTTATTTAATGTTTACAGCAATTCCTCCAGAGGTTGGTGCACGCTACCGGGCCAACGAGATGCTATTTTGGAACGAGTATTTGCCCAATTTGATAAAGCATCCTAATCTTGACATCCCGGCACCAGCTACCAGAACGGGACCACGGCCTGAGATTCTGGACATTGCTGACGGAGTTGGGAAATACGCGAATGGAATGTTGAACGTGAATTCGGAAACTAATACGTTAAAGCACAGTACGGGAAAGTCAAGTGTACCGGACGGTCAAAAGATGGATGTCGATGGGAACGGGAAGGATTCATCGAAATATCCTGATGACGTCAGAGCAACGACACCAGAGCCAAGTGGACTGAAGACCACCTCAGTCATATCAATGGTCATCGGTTTTGGATTGGTGCTGCTGCTGATAAATCTGACGGCTTTCTTTTATCTTTATCGCAAGCGTCATGCCTTGAAGAGCAAAGAAAAAAATCTTAAGAGACGCTCGAGCCAGAAGGACGACGGCTCGAAACGTGCGAAATTGGAGAAGCTCGCCGAGAACGCAGAATTGGGATACAAGAGCGACAGTAAACCGGATTTGACTGAACTGATAAAGAATGATAAGGCGTACGATAACAATTCGAATTTTGGTAGAAGGTCCAAACTCTCCAGGCAGAATTCAGGATCCACCATAGACACTCACATGAAGGTCCGCGAATGGATACAGCAGGAAATAGTTCACAGGTCAGGTCCTATCTGTGACTGTATCTCGGTGCTCGCACTGACGTAATTAGAAGACACGAAGCTTGCCGAAAGCTACTCGACAAAATTCCACTCAGATGAAGATGCGTCCAAGTCGTTCGAGTAGTCCTCTGATCCAATTACAGAATCCTTGTTACACTTGGCTCTTGCTTCAGCTGCCCACTTTTGGGCATCTGCATCCACGTTAACCTCGTTAGGATCGTTACGAGCTACTTGTCGTTCCTGGATTCTAATTGATTGAATAAAAGATACATCCGTGGAATATCTATTCGCGTATTTGCATGACTCTTAGCTCGTGCCCCCAGATCCAATCTGATGGGAAAATGTATTTTCATTGGGTAACAGAGCGAAAAGCCGTAATTGTAATTGGCAGTGGAGTCTGATTAAAGGATTTTATTTCCTAATGCGGCGACTAGGGTGTTCGTTACATTGATCGAATTGAAATATTACCACTGAACAGAATGGAATAATGTCGCATCGCTCGAGTGCTCGTGATAATTAAAAATAATAATGACGAAGCGCATCGCAACGAATGGTATCATTAATTGCTTGCCTTTCGGATTTTATGCACTAGTTTACCTCGATGCATAATATTTTAATGCATTTTATACGATGCACCGTTACAACGTTTTAAACAGTCATAGGCGTCTTTTAATCGACGGTTAAATCCTTTACGACTTAAACGTACGTTTACCTTGTATTTCTAATACGGCAAAAAGTAATTCAATTGCGTTTCAATTAACTGTATTCTGGAGTGCATTTACTAATTGGTGGATCTATTAAATTCTTTAGTTCCTTCCATTAGAACCGAACGTATTAGCTTCCGACGGGACTGTGTTTGATTTTTAAATTGTAGGTAACGATTTTTTTGACGTGGGAATAGAAAATTTTTAATTCATTTTTTTTTAAAGGTGTTCGCCACGCTTTCTACGAAAGACCCGCGAGACACTGCAGAAGGAGCATCAGGAGAAGCTGACGAAACAGCAGGAAAAGGAGGAGAGATTGAAGGAGTTGGAAAAATCGAAAATCAAAAAGGACGAGCCAATCTACGACGAGAGTCCAGCCCTTATCGTGCGTCCTGGAAAAAAATCAAAATTGCCAAAAGTCTCGGTAGCCATAGACGCCACGCCGGCTACCAGAACCGAATCGATACTCAATCAAATACCAATCGAGCTGGTAAAGGATGGGGAATTATTAGACGAGGGATTGGATGCTGTCGATGCGGAGACAATTGGACCAAACGAGACCCTGATCACGCCTCAGGTCATTGTAATAGAGCATCACCATTCAAAAAGTGATCCGCTACCAATGGAGAACGTATTCAAAAACGTGAAGCCACACTTCTCGAGTCCAAAGATCTACGAATCGGATTCCGGAAGTGCGAGTAGCCTCTACGCCAAGATAAATCCCAAGATGAAGTCTCGCTTACCGCGCATGGGACCCATCGGCAGTGCCGATGAAGTCTCGGGTGAAGCTAAAACCGGAAATGACAATCTCTACGACCAAGTCCCGCCCGAAGACCCTTACGGGAAGACCAAGCTAACTACCTTTGGTAGCAAGGTACCGAGCTGTGACATAAACGTCACCTGCAGGGAACCTACTGCCGAGAGGGAGAGCGTAAGCCCTGAAGAAGCTCTGAAGACCATCAAACGCCGGAAGTATCCAAAAGTTCTACCGGACATCGAGAAGAGACGCTCTCTGCCAGTGCCTAATAGTTTATTTATTCCCAAGCAGCACGGAAACTCCTTGAAGGACTATAAGAACAACTCGCAGCCGACTTCGCCATCTGGACATCCACCTCTGCCACCGCCGAGGATCTTTGGTACAACCAAAAGTCTGGATCTTGCTGAAGAGTCTGAGGCTCAGAATGAGAATGAGCCTATTACCACGAATCTTCACGTAGGTCCATTATTGAAGAGGGAAAATTCAACGAGGAATAATTCAGATCCAAGTATAATTGAGAACTTTGAATCTCCCGCCAATACCACTGGCTCTTACAGTACTCCATCCATAGACCGATACAGACTGATTGATAGTCCCGCATCCGATGGAGTTTACTCAAGTTCAAAATGTTCTACTCGTAGGCCGTACCTGTTCCCACAGAATGTTGTGGCGTCTGACACGAGTTTGAATCGATCCGACATTGTGGAAAGTCCCGTCACCAATTCCAACTGGTACAAATCGAAAGACACGATATCTTCGACTGATCAAACCTCAATTCCTTCGGGTATTGATACCGGTATTAGTAATCCTAACTGGTACAGGAAAATTACGGAGGGTAGTAATGAGAATGAGAATTTCCAGTCGCCTGCGGCTCGTTCAATGCCTGCCATAACGGAGCCTCAAATTATGATGAGTTCCAGAGATTCAAGTATAGACAAAGTTTATCCTAGTTATGGAGGTTCGCAAAATTGGGACGGCAAAGGATCGGCCGAGCCAAAAATCGTTATCACACCGAGAGTGGGAAATCTTTTGGGACAGTCCGGACAAAATTTGAGTCAGATGGTCACGAATCTTACTACACGCAGAAATATTGATCAAGAACCAAAAATTGTTATCACACCCAAACACGAGCTGTTGGACAGTGCGAAGATAATTACACCAGAACCAAAAATAGTGATAACGCCAAGAGTCGAACCGGGTTTATCAAGCGTTCAGACGCCATTGAATCACGTCGATAACGTCTGCACGATAACAAGGGAGGAGCGCAAAGAGCCGAAAATCATAATAACACCGAAAGATCCAAAAACTGGACCCTCGTCGAATTTGAAACAACCTAAGATAATAATAAAGCCAACGACCAATCCTTCCAAGTCCAGGGACAATAAGAATATTCCAAAAGTGTCGGCCATCCCGCCGCCAGAGTGTCAGAATTTTCAAAATAAAGAAAAGGACCAAGTGCTCGAGAGGGATCCGGCATACATAGAAAAACCTCCACTCAAAGAAAAACCAAAAGTTACTAGAATTCCGTCATTTTCAAAGAGGATAGACGAATCTCAAGTCAAAGCTGAAAAATCATCCAGTCCTGTATATGCGGAAAAAACGGAAATCATTCAGATAATAAACGCGATACCAACCGATAAGGTGATCAACGTACCATTGATTCGAACTTTGGAAAATACGTCAGGTATACCAACGTTATTGAAAAAAGATAGCGAAAAATCATCAAGCACCGATTCCTCGGCCAGTACAACAAATTCCAGTAACTCAAATACAGGAACAATAAAGAGGAAGCCGACCAATAAAAAATAATTATCAAATAAAATATTTATCAGCGGACTATTAACAAATACAAACTCAAAATTAATTTATACATTTGTATCTTTCACGTGTATTAATCAAGCCTGAACATTTTTTTTTCTATTTAATACGTAATCATTAAACAGGCTTTTTACTTGATCTGTAATAACACGTAAAGCAGTTAGTTACATTTTAACGAAAATTTGTATTATTTTTGGAATTATTAAAAAAAACTATTCCAAAATCAATCCAAAAGATAGACACGCTTTACTTCAGTTACGGATGCTAATCGTAGCTTTTGGATGTCAATTATCGTTACAGAATCTTCATGTCCTATTAGGTCCAGCATCTACGTATCTATATTTATTTATCAGTATGTTATATTAGTTTGATTCTTTTCTACGTGTTCTGTTCTTGTACCGCGATCGAAATATATCATTTTCCTACTTTTGCAGTAAATCATGATCTGTCATTGCTACCCAAGATTACCTACACGAACTGATATCAAAGTAAGATGAAATTAAAAAAAAAATTATTTTCACGCTGTACAAAAAATTATCTTCTCCTAGGCTTCCCCACTTTCAATTAAGATCCGTTCCAGCCAATTACGATTATATGGTGTTTCCGTAAATAGAAATTTACTTAGTTTAACCCTTCATTAAATTCTCTTGATCCTGACTATAGTCACCCCAGATGAGTTTCTTGCGCTCTCCCACGAAATCCCTTCACGACAAGAAACTGTTAGTGTTTATAGCAATTACTTCATCGGAGGGCTCGTTCGATGACGTCATCCGTGAAGGACTTGATCCACATGAAGTAATTATATCGGATCCAAAGTTCCGAGGAAAATTTATAAATTTGATATGGACCTTGACTGGTTAATGAGTTAAATTATCAAAGTTCAGCACAAAGTCAGTACAGGGTTCATGTTGATTTTTGTACGTTAGATTTAAAAGTATAATAATTAAATCGATCCCACCTAAAATTTGATTAGCTAAAATTCAATCAAATTATTACAAGGTACAAGTGCAACCAAAGAAGCACTTTCATCGTGAAAACACTGCACTTCGAATTTCTCCATTAGTTACGTAACATTAATCATGTTCATCCTCGAAAAAAATTAAATATATAATTATTTATATCAATTGTAATTATTTACATTTTTCAGAAAAATAATACAGCTGAATTGGAATTGCATTATAATGACGTTGACAGGGAAATTGGCCACGCGATAAATTTCCAAGAGAAAAGCCATTCGTCGAGAAAATATTGAAACAAGGGAATAGTAAAGAGATAGTGAATTTACGAGGCGTCTTAGAAATTAATTACTTATTTAATCGCTTGCGTTCAACGAGTTAAGTAACTGCACTTCCATGCAATATTGCATTCCTTCTTAGTGCATCCGTTTACTCGGCATACACGACAACCGTAATTAATTCAACGAGTAAAAGCGATTCGTGTTTACGATTGGCTTTCAGCTGAAAACAGTAAATTACAATGTGAGACATAAAAAGAAATTTATCATGTTTAATTAACATGAATAAATTACACCAATTATATCACGGTTTCTAAGCAGGCAAAAAAATTAAAAATTTTTTATTTTATTTATTTCCATATATAGAACTATATGTCTAATCTGATAATGACTCAAGAAAAGTGTATATCCCGGCTTCCCAATATTCAAAGGACAATTGAATACCCTGGATATCGAGTAACAAAAATTTTATATTTAATCTAAAGTATCCTGGCTATGCCCTATTGCTTGACCAACGTTTAAAAAGTGACAAGTACTGGAATCCACGTTAACCTAAAGCCAATGGCATTAAAGACAATGGTATGTCCTTAAGCACAAGACTAGTTAGACGCGATGGCAGTTCAGCTACCTTGAAAGTAAAATATTGACTTTGCATGTTAGAACAGTCAGGGATTTTACAAGTTACATAATTGAATGGCAAATTTATAAACTAATTGGATAATCTATGACAATACAGAAACAATCTAATTATTAATCCAAACACTAAAGAGTATATATGCATATATAAATATAACACCAGACGCACAGCACACTGTGCGATCTATAAATTGAACAAGTACTTAATTACAGTCTCTACTAAAACTAGTAGTTCTTTTAGTAGCGCATTGTAGTCCGTACTATAAATGCAGGAAATATCTGTTACGTAAGTCTTTATACGCGAGTGGAATTTAAAAAATTATATATATACACACACAGTGATGTACTAAAAACCACAAAATTACAGTCTCTAGGAAAACTAGTAGTTCTTTTAGTAGCGCATTGTAGTCCGTACTATAGATGCAAGAAATAACTGTTACGTAAGTCTTTATACGCGAGTGGTATTTAAAAAATTATATATATACACACACAGTGATGTACTAAAACAAATGGTATTCCCACGTAGGAACCAGCCGTCTTTCTCCAACTACTTCACGTTGCTTTCGGATCTTCTTGGTACCGTGAATACATTTTCGTGATTGCACGTTTTATATTGAAAAAAAAGCACGAACTAATTAATTCCACCAGCATAAATAAGGCGGTTCTGGGTTAAAGGGCAGAAAAAGAGAGGAAGTAATAAACGCTAACCAAAAGTGGACTTGGTGCGGTGGGACGAGCGAGTGGAGAAGAAAAAAAAAAGGATGGAAAAAAAATACCAAACAGCACCACAGGTCGAGAGGTTCTCGCGATGCAGTAACTTTCAAGAGTTATCATTTCGCAGTGGCGTACTGTCATAACTTTTAACTTCGCCCTTTGTCCGCGGAACTTTATTATTAAGTAAAACAAAGTCTATAACTCATACAGGGTGCCCCGTGACGAGGGTGAAGAGAAGTGTGACGAGAGGAAAGTTCGGGGTGGTTGAGCGACCCTGTTTACTGTCCAAGTTAGCGCTTATGTTGCCATGAGAAAAATTCAATTGATTTTTCTCTTTGACGACGCCACTGGGAGAGGAAATAAAGGTTCAGTTTTTGCGTGACGTCACGCGAGCCAATACAGTGCGTAAATCGATTTATGGAAAATACAGTAGAATTGTTTGTTGTTTATTTATCTCTTCTCTCCCCCTCCCCACCACTCTCCCTCTCTATTCGCTACCCTTTTCAGCGCTCGCTAAATCAGTGGGACTGATTTACCCAGAAAGTCAATGAACTCGTGACGATTATTTTGATTCGGGGAAAAAAATATATTTTTTCAAGCCACATCAACCATACGTGTCCTCGATATGTTCACCTTTGTCCCTATTTTTTTTTTTTTCTTTATACTCAGCCGTGCAATTTATACGCAAATTTTGCTACGCGGTCCTTAACGATACTTCAAAGCACTTCGTGGCCTTCGATGGTAAAATGCACGAGCGCCTCTGGCTATCCGTGACAGGAATGTCCGCGATTCCACTTGATGCAACATTTTTCGCCGGCTGTCCTTAAGCTCGATAAATTAATGAATTCGGACTTTTTGATCTTCTCGCGTTTTCAACGTACAGTTACCAGCCGTATGCGAATATGATTATTGAGCCATGGACAATATGAAAAATAATTGAATACAAGTGAATTGGTGACGCTTATCGTACCTTTATCGTACAAAGTGCGCAAATGGCGGTCCTCCATCACGGCCTGTCGCATAAACCGAGAGGCTCGTATATTTCCATATATATTGAACGCATATCCCAGCGACGAGGATACACCCGATATACACGTATATAAAGATATTACATAGGTACTTAAAATTTTTTCAAAATACCAAAAATTAAATCTATATCTTCCTCTCTCCGCGTCATACTTCTTTTTGTATATGACTGCCCCTCTGCCCCCCTTACATGCACCAGAAAACTAACCGGACCTCCGGTACCACGATTTACGAGGGGTCCAGGAATAAAATTAATTCCTCGCTAGACGCAACTTCAATCTCAGCGCCTCTCGACTATCAACAAGGGATGAACATTTCAGGAAGGAAGAATCGATGGAAGCACGAAATTATAATATAGACCCTTGTAAGAAAAGCTTTTGAAGCACGCCTCGTGGACGGCCACGCAATACGGTTAGTGTTATGTCAAAAAGTAAATGGTCTTTTCCATATGTATATAGGTCGATTCAGAAATAACCTGTGCAGCCGCTACGAGCATGTAAAATCTGTAGCACATAAGTATCTCCAGACTGTCGATGGATTCGATGGTGTCCAGTTATGTATGTACTATGTAGATACGTGCATTAAACCGGCGGTATATTGTCTTCTTATATATGGCAACTGGTATATACTTATATATATGAACATGGTACTAGCATGACCATCCGTATATATGTATACATAAGGTACAGCAAGAAATGACCGTTACGAAAATATATTCCGGGTCGAAGATTTGCATTGGCAAACGGCCATTTGCCTTCGATTCGGTCTTCGGTTATCGCGTATCACGCGAGATTCGCCAATGCCATTTCATAGTGAGTACAGACACCATAAGTCCTTTACGGGTACGGAAACGTTCCACTCTATGGTTAGCTGTTGGGTTGACGGTACTTTTTTTTTTCTTTTTAAACTTGCCCATCTTTCGACCCTACGATAACACATGTAACCCGCTCTTACTTACAATTTTATAAGAAGCTGAGCGTAGTTGCGTGCCAAGTGGAAGATTAAAATTAACATTGCTTTGGTCGACTATGAATTTTATTAGAGGAATAATAATTTAATGTGACTATTTAATTCATCGCATTTATTATAAAAGAACAACGATTGGATTTCATTTGTGCTACTGTAACTCGGGTTTCAGGGCACTGTGTGTATTTATATTTTTGATCATTCGAAAATGGCTGACGTATAGCTGGTTTGATTGGCACGACTGTGTTTAGTGATAATAAGCGATTTGTCTTGCATTAGCCATTTGGAACGACCTGTAAATTCTGCTGGTAATTCAGTGCACAGTTTAGGAACAAACACAAAGCAGGCCTGCACGGAAGGCAGTTACTGGGCTAGGTCCTGCGGTCGGCAGCCGTTTGAAACCCATTGTCGACATAATTGCAAGACAGTACTGCTTGACAACGGGCAAGTGGATTACTGGATTACGGAGTTACGAGGTAACAGAAGGTGCCTTATGTTGTTTGCAACATATTAACGTACCGGGTTTCAAATTGCACAACCGTGAAAAGGAGACTGGCTGACTTTGCATTTTATGTGTTATCACACACTAGGCAATGCAAGTAGGTTATCCTGTACTCGGGGTAAACATATGGAACTCGAAGCACATAATATACGTATTACGATTACATCAATTTGGGTGAGGATTGCTATTTATGTTGTATCTCGTACCCTTGCAGGATTTCGATATCCATATTTCAAGCTTATATTTTATTTTTATGTATATTCGTACCTGCCTTTTATTCCTTCCTGTGTTACTAAGCTGACGCGAAATGTCAGCGGCGAAAAAAAAATTTTATCTGGGAATTTGCATTAACCCTTTGACTGCGGCGCACTCTCGGAGGAATCCATTAATCCATTTACGCCTTTCGTATGTATTGATAGACCTGTGAAAGCGTATATGTACGCCTTTAGCAGTCAAAGGGTTAAAGTTCTATTTGGGTATATTTGCAAAGTGGATCTTCGTTAATACGCGAATTATCGCGAGCATATTTATGATAAGTGATAATAAATTTGTGCAATTTTTTTTATTATTCATCTAATCCAAACGGTCCGTGTGATTATTTAAGAGATTCAAATTCGATTAGATGTCTGATGTGATAGTGGATGGTGGTTGGAACGAAATATTAATGAGATTCGTCATTAACGTTTTGATCAACATAATTTAATTCCGATATTATATTTTAGTCATTCGAATTGAATGCACGGATTTCGTTCAACACTATATACAAATATTCAGTTTGTTGAAGAGACTGGAATAAAATTGATTGGACCGAATGAAAATTTTTATTTCTCATGCAGTGATCATTTGATGATTTTAGAGGCGAATTAAATCGTCAACTCGATGTCGATTTTGACGTAATGAATTTTCCTAAATAATTATCAAACATCTAGTAGGTTAACATTCACGACCCAAGGCAGCTCGGTCCATTTGAGGAAGTAGCTATTGTTTGTGGAACAATGCTACTGACAGTTAGTGTACATTGTAGTGACTGTCCAAAGGTTCTACAGCACCCTTCACACGTAACGAAAGCTCTGTATTAATTAGAAACTTTAATCTATAGCTATACCAGCTGCGCAATAATACAATTGTACATTTATTTCTATTCTTTTTATACAAATCCACATATGTCGATTTTATAATACGTTCTTATTCAAGACTGATATATGGGATACCTTTAAAAAAATGCATAATAACAATATACACTTCAAATTACGTTAAATTAAGTATAAACGTAATTTGTTTTACATTTTTTTTTAAGTATGTTTTTCCCCTGTACCAGAGGCGCCATCTGGTATCGATTAGGCATACTTTCAAGCAATTCGACTTTGGAGCTTGAAAATCTATAATTACATTTTACCACTTCACAATAAGCTTCCCGGAAAAGAAAACAATCGATATTTCAATTAGACTGACTACCGAAAAATGTATTTAAATAATTGGAATATCGATACCTATGAAATTAATAAAGATGCCGAATCAAGCAATTACAAGATGTAAATTGCTATTCAACTTGTGGAAGTTGGTAATAAGCATTTCGTAGGGAATATTATTAATAAATGAAAAAGCTTCCGTAAAGCTTGTTATTTACGCGGGCGTTAGTTATGATATTTAGTAATTGTAAAATATCAATACGTTATTGCCAATATAATTAAATTTAATTCAATCTGTATATAAAAAGTACTCGAAATGAGGCATATGAATTTATGAGTTTTATACAGCCTGGCAAAATCAATTAAATCACATTGGATAAAATTGATTTTGCAATTTTTGTAATCAAAGAGGATTTTTTATTTTTTCAAAAATTTAATAATGAGTTATTCGATATCTTACACGTGACAGTCGATATACTTATTTTCTTCTTTATTTTCGTATTTTTATTTTCCCCTAGTCCAGCATCCTTTTTCACTCTCTCACGACATCTTTTGCAAAGACGTCGACGTTGACGTCCCAAGAAGCTTTTCCTAATCCCGATGCTTCATTCTTAGCCAATCCGCGAGGGTAACACTTACGCCCATGAAAAATCCGTCACGGCGAGGCTCAAGTTGCTAAGGAAAAATATAGGGATGTAGAGAGACGAACCAAATTCGCGGCAATGCTTACAGGCGGGGATATAATAGAGGGTAAAAAAAATTAATTACATCCAAGGGGTGCGTGGGATCGGCTTGAAGGCTGATGAAAAACTTAATAAACGTCAGCCAGCCATCAAATGCAAGGGTGAATAGGGAACGTGGCCGGACTCTGCATTCTTTTATATTTTTTTTTCACTTCTCCTCTCACCCCTCTCTCTCTTTCTCTTCAAAGATAAAAGCTCAGTTAAGACAAATTTAAGTCAGTCATTATACGCACATTTCACATTCCCACGATGACAATAGAAATTTAAGGTCCTCGCGCAGACCGTGATTTATAGGATATGCCAAATATCCTATTATTTTTCTCCGCGCGATAAGAATTTTACAATTATTAATTATACTGTCGGCAGGTGTCAATGATACCCTAATGTTTTTCGTACTTGCTACCTCAAAAATAGAAATAAAAAATTTTCGATTTATATTTCCGAATTATCGAAACACGATGAAGTCGTGCATGGGAAATTTTTTAAAATTATTCTTTGTAATTTTTCTTAAACAATATTTATCGTATGCTGCTTATAGATGAGCTCTGTTACACGAGCTTTTATAATTGGATAATATTTGCGTTGTGCCAAATGTTTTCGCAGAAGGGTCGATACCAAGTCCCTTTTCGCTTGCAATACGTAATTTGCATTGTTTTCTGAAGAAAAGGGAACACGGTTTAATAAACCGCTTTTTAACATTCGCGCCTCTCAGTCTTTGCTTTTATTTGTTAATTCCCTGCTGACTGATAACGATTTTAAATGCGCCCAGTGGCATTAGCACATAATACAAAGTATGCAAATGCGTATTGTAATGCAAATGTTTGTGTTGGAATATCACTGTTTTTTGGTATAATTTCATAATTAAATTTCGAAAAGGAATGTCTGGAATTGTCTGAATTCAATAGAAACTTTTTCAATATAAAAATCTACCGATTCGCCATAATATTACATCCAGTGGTATTCGTAACGATTCGTCGAGCTAATGACAATTGTATAAGATCAATTTACTTAGACTTTATAACAGTTCACAGTATATATTATTCACAAACAATATTCCCCAATTCAAATTCAAATTCAAAAGCACGTGTAGATGCATTAAATGAGTCGTCGAGCCAACATTGTCAAGCAAGCTCAGAAATCCAATACGTATAAAAAGATTAAGAAAAAATTGTCAAATGAACAAAAAGCAGTATTGCTCGATGACCGTGTTCCAAAAGAGAAAACAAATAGGAGTAAACAAATTCACAAATAGAGTAAGAGGAATGAACGAAAAAATACGATTAGCATTTGCGGATTCCTAAAAATCTATATACATATACATATGTATAGTATAAATCGAAGCCGCAAGTAACTGCACTTGCAACGTATAGGGTTGCAGAGTGATAGCTACTTAGATTGGAGATACAAGACAGACTGTAAATGTACCTAACGAGATAGTCATGTACGTCTACAGACCTGATACAGTCGATCTCCATAGTTGGATCAGAATGAGGTACGAAGGTCGTTCAACGGAATAGGATTTTTTCCCACAAAGCTGGGTAAGGGCTGTAAACGGGTTACCGTAGGACCAGACTTACCCGCAATCGAGTTGCACCTATCAAGTACAGTCCCTGCTACGGGGTTAGTTTTCCAGCTATGTATATAAGAGGTTTGACTGTAATGGAATGTTAAATTTTACTACAGTGCATTCATTGGGAGTTCACGACTGACGTAACGCAAGATACGATTTCTATAGGATAGTAAACGTGTACTGAGTACGGTTTATAGTATGACGCGACACATTATAACAAATAGGAATGTACTGTACGTGGATGTATTCGATAAATAGAAAATGGTGAAATTGCGAAATTGATATCCAGACGATGGCACTTGGTATCTTATTCGCCCTAGGAGGGGACAGCCTCTTGAAAGGACAGAACAGTGTGTACTATAGCTCGGATGGTACTCTGGTCTATTATTCTTTTCTTAGGATCAACGTGAGGGGAGGGACCCAAAGCTGGCGAGGATATCGAAGGCACAGAGTGAAGAGAATGTTGGGGAGGGTAAGGAGAGAGCGAGAGGGAGGAGAGCCGATAGGGATAAAATAAAAAGAGGAAAAAGAAGGGGCGAGTGTCTCAACGTTAGAAAATTAGTTGCGGATGAGAGCGTTGTAAATAAAGAACCTGGGGGGAATAAATAAATAAAAAAGAGAAAAGAAAAAAAAGAAAGAAAGAAAAGAAGTCTGGACGCGGAATGCTTATCTATAATGAAATCTTAGACAATATTTTCATCGTAGTGAAAGATGTCTTGTCGACGCTCTCGTTTTTCCTCTCTCTATTCTGAAAGTCCCCGCTGCCACGAACCATCCCCCGGTTTGGCCAGGTCGACGGTTGACGGCACCAGGTCGGGTAAAACTTCAGCTACTATCCCGTCCATTCGTTTCATCGCGTTGCGCGGTTTCTCGTTTTGTCCCAAGAGCCAAATTGAATTTCGCGCCATGTTTTTCCCTCATTTTCTTCACTTTCAGCCGAAGTCGCTACCGGACGTTGTAACCAGCTCGCCAGGCGTCTCTCTCTCTCTCTCTCTCTCTCCCCCCCCCCCCCCCCGAAGACACAGGAACAGGGTGATTCGTCTTCCGCAGAGGATTATTGTCCTTCAGGATTGCCAACTCCCAGGGTAAAAGGAAGCCGCAGCAACCCCACCGCTAACCGGCACCTTCTTCAAGGTAGGATACACTCCACTCCTTATCACCTCACGTAAGGGATGGTTCTGTAGTGACGTTGTCGTAGCCAAGACCCTAGACCGGTTCTCTACTCTCGTTAACCCTGGTAAGAACTTCTGGTGTCGCCACTTATCATAGACCTGGGTGCAAGCCCATCATAAATATAAAAGGTCACCGACAGTGACAAAGACGTCTACGGGGTTGGGCTTTAGACATCTTTGACCAGGGTGGTTGGCATTTGGTGTAACATTTCAGCCCCTTCCGAAGCGATACTAACCCCTTGAGTCAAGGCTAGATTTGAGAAAGAGTGAATTCCCGTGTTGGGTTCGCAAACATCTGTTACGCGTCAACTTGGACCGACGCAAGTCAGCTTTGTAGGGCCTTGTCATTATTTTGGGATATAATAAATGCTGATTTATGTACATGTCATTTTGGGGGTGAAGCGGGGAGACGAAATTACAGGTACTCATTGCTATGTACGCGCGTAATAAGATAAGTGCTCAGAAAAATTTTATTGTGTCGTTAATTCAAATTTCTATCAACATTAATAAGACTCTAATATTCGTTTCGTAAGGTCGTGATTGATTGTAGTACTGATATTTATGTACTGCTGGGTATATAATAAATAATTATTAATTTAAGGATAATCATCTTTTTTTTTACAAGGTATTTTCGCTTCGTAAGAAAAGCTGTCTACGAATGTTACGAGGTAAGAAGAATTCACGACGTGATTCAAGCCAGAAACTGTACAGGAAGTTACTGTCGGGCGGAGCATACCCTTTGGTTTCGTATCGTTTCGCTCAATTACACAAAAGCACTTTGCGAGACAACACAGATTTCTCCAGTTCCGTTATCCGGATCGGAATCAAGGTTATCGAGGGGTTAACGTAAGAGTCAGGGAGAATGCGGGTAGACTTTGATATCCGGATTAAAGCCAAAGTAAGTGACAGACCAATCAATCAAAAATTTATACAATCAGCGATTTTAGACTAACGTCTACATATATACTATAAAAGTTGACATCATTCAAGAATTTTTATTTATTCAATTTATTTTTATCTGATGAAAGATATTTTCTATTTCACAGGTCTATTTTGTTTCTCATTGTCAGATTTTTCATGATGTCTCAGCAACGTGCTTATGCCTATCTGGAGTACAGCTTCCGGGTCCTGTCGTAGGGTAAGAGTGGAGCATGGGTGTCGTGTGAAAATTGAAAATAATCAAAAATTTTAAGTGTAAACTTTTATCAATTTACAGTGAGCTTTATTCGTAAGCTCCAGTCTCTATGTAAGTGTGTGTCCTATATGTCTGTCTAGTTTAGCTCGTTTCGGGTCGCCGAGTTACAAACGGATGTAAAGCTCTTTTGGGAAAGCCCAGTGAATTTCGCAGTTTTTCCAAGAGGAAGTTATTAGAAGCTTTCGGTTAAAAAAGAAAAGAAAAACAAGCGAAACCAAGTCGACGTATAAAGTTTTGCGATTTCATGCAATCGGACATATTGGTCGGTCATTGATGTCTGACTATTCGCTTACGTGACTACTTGTATACCAGACCGACTACTTGCTGTGTACTGGGCCAGTGTCTGACTTGAGTTGTACTTGACTTGCCCCGCCTTGCTGTCGCTGGTGCGCCGGCTCCTTTTGGAAAACTTTTTACGGGAAAAAGGAACTCGGAAAATCAAACTTACGCTGTGGCTCTCGTGAAGCTTCTGTGTGACACGGAAACTCTTCGGCACCGCGACGAACTTCGTCAAGATGTCGCCCGGTAGAATTTTATGTTTCTTTCGAAACGTGGCTTCGAGTTTTGCGAAATATATTCGTATGCAAAAAGTCTCGTTGCATTTCCATTTTCGATCTCGGATTATAAAAGTTGCGCATGGATTTATCGTATTTACTTAATTCAAAAGTGATTTACATAATATGTGATACGATAAAGAGCTTCGTGATTGGACGATGTATTTCCATGGGACACGCCCCATGAAAATATCTGTTTTACCGACAGATCTATTTCTGTTTTACCTACGGTCGATAATCAATGTAGATTTCTGACTGGGTATCGATTGTGCACCGAAAAATTGTGCATGTAATGCTGTAACACTATTAGGCCCAATTAGGCTCTTGTTAGGCGTTATTGGGGCATCCGTATTAATTTATTTAGTCCTGTTAATGCCTAACTAGGCCCTAGTCGGTATAGGTGTCCTGAAGAGGCCCGAAGAAGGCCTGATTAGGCATCAACAGGATAAGCCTCAATAAATTAATATCGATGCTCCGATAAAACCCAACTAGGGTTTAATTAGCCGTTATATGGGAAAATCATAATAAATCAATACCCCGTGAACTAAAAAATATTATTACCTTTCGAAAATTATAGTTAAGTAATGAGAGAATTATCCTTGTTAGTGAAATCCATTTCCAAATAGATCACGTTACTTAGGCTTTTCTTCTCAGTTTGAAACCTTTTGAGCTTTTGTATCATTGTCATAGATACAAGTCCCTAGAGAGAACAAAAGTCACTAAAGGGTCCTTCCGTTGGCAGAACTGAATCGATAGCAGCTGTCCTTTTCTTCGCGCGTCCTGACGAGCTTGCGCACGCATTTCGCTGAAACTCGAGCTTTGCAGACATTCCAGCATTCGGGCCGTATTACACTAGCGACAGGGTGCATCAACGAGGATCACTTTATAAAGCGATAGATATCCCTGAATATTATATACGCGTCGTCGTCCCTTTGAAAACTACGGTTAAGCTTTATTTTCCCATTCAACTTCTAAATCTGAAAGCTTGACATTCATTCGTTTACTATATCTCATTTACCATTTCATTAGTTAAACTTGCTTTTAGTTAATGAAATAGGTACAGTAGAATTTAACAGAATTCCTGAAAGGGTGTCAGCAAAATAGAGTTATTTTTCGAAATCTTTAAAATGAGAGATATAGATATCTCGTTGAAAAAAAGAAACGTTACGTCGTATCATACGAAAGATTAATTCTTTTCGATCGTATTTACCACAGACGTGAGTATTTTACTGGCTGTGAGCAGAGACTGCTAAGAGTAAAAAAATTTAATTAACAGAAACATACAAGCATCAGTACCCTTAAGAAAATCCACAATTGGCAAAACACCATTTCAAATTGTAAATTAAGCTAATGGTGGGTATGGCCTGGAAAAGTTCGCAACGTAAAACTAACGATTCAGTAAATCCTGTCTAGGCCATCGTCCATTCCTTAATCCAAAGTAGAAAACTCCTAACCATAAAGGTCGAGCTTTTCGATTCTATCCATTATCATCCCACGAGTAAAAAGCTCTCAGCATCCCAGGATCCAAGGCGGTCTTGGTACGCGCAAGTGTAACCCGGAGAATCGACCGGAGGACAAGGGAGAGTGGAGTCTCTCCCCTTTCAGTCGGCGAGAGCTTGCGGAGCTTTTCATTCCCGTATCGCAGTCCGTCACGCGAACGTCGAGACGCGAGCTTCGAGTTGGTGCGTGCAGTGATTCTGGGTTAGTCAAACGCAAGTAGCGTTTAGTGACATGGCGCGAATCGGCGTCAAAAGCATTTATGATTAAGCTCCGATTATTGAGATTGAACGAAAAAAAAAGTCGAAAGATGAAATAAAAAATTTGGACGTCAAACTGTCGCGAAACAATTACGTCGACGTAAAAGCGACGCGCGTGACCTGAAAAAAAATGCTGGTAAAATAGCGGCAAAAAAAGAGAAACAAAAAGAAAATCGAAGTGAAAAAGTAAAAAGCTTCAGAGACACGGATTGTGCGCGAGTGTTAAAAAGTCCGAAAGCTCAACTCTACCGAGGAATGTTCCAAGCCGGTGAACGCTTTCATGTGAACTAAGTCACGAAAATTGAGTAAGCTCGTCCAGAACTTTTCAAGTGTATGATCGTAGGCCAAGTTGATTTTACCAAGAGAACATCTGGGATGAATATTCACGAGCAGGAATATATTACCGCAATGATAGGATAATGTGAACGTCTCGTCATTCCTGACATTTTTTATCTTACATTCATCGAAGGTACATTCCCGATTTGGCCCATAAGTACCGACTGGATGATTTCCACCAATTAATATCCATCGTATATAAACGACCCTTCGTATAAATTACACGTGTCAAATAATTACTCGTAACGCGCTAACGATGAACCCGATGCTTTTCTCGCGTGATGAAACTTGAGTGTCAACGAAATGATCACTGATCATTTTCATCCAAAGGATCCACTGAAAGGTTGAACGTTCATATTCGTGCATATCTTTGGCGAATTAAAAATCATAAAAATGTTCGAGTGTTCACAAATCCCACTAGCCGCATAAGATCATGAGACCAAAAATTGACTCATGCTCCTGTACACTCATCAACGTGGATCGAGTATGCAGATAAAAGTGAAACAGTTGTAAGGAATACGTGAAAACTGGTGCAATTTTTTTTCAAGGTCATGGAATTCCTATAAGAAATCATTAACAGTTTTCATTGCAATCATCGTACGACTGGACGAGTGTACATGAGAATCGTTAAACCTTCGTTATATTGGTATTAAATAAAATTTTAGTGAAATTCATAATTGGATAATTGGTCCCTTTTTTTTGGGTTCCACCGAGTGTGACAACTGATACGAATTTTCAGTGACCAGATATTGATACCGTGAAATAAATACAGAGTCCATGATAAAATGATTGTCCATCGATTGGATATATGTGCGAATATTGTTTATTTCAAGTACACAAAAAAATCGTATTGTGGAGTTATATAAAAGAAAAACATAATAAAATAATAATAATGAAATGTGCAGCACTGTACGTGGAGACCTGCCCAACTACAACGGTAAGTCTCCCTGATTGGGTCAAGTTCCTGCTTTACATTATCAACCCAACCCTAACCTAACCTAACCAAACAATTCTCCACGGAGTATAGCTTGTATTCCAATTGACGCAATAATCCCAGCCAGTAATATATTTCTGGTAAATCTTTCATGTCGCCGTACGTGAGTTACTTTCACGTATGCGATTCCGTCGATCTATAGTGACTAGGTCGAAAGAAAATGGCGTTGCTAAATTTATTGCATAGTTATGCTTAATGTAACGAGGTCACTGACGTGGACCGATCGGACATAAAAAAAAAACCTACAAGAAACGTTCCGCTTCTCATTTTTTTAGCCCCATTAATTTCCATAATAGATGCTAGAAACTGTCTGAGACACACAGTGTCGCTTCATGGAGACTCGTGGCCTTAATGCTGGAAGATAGGATTCATCGTAAAATCTTTTCGTCCTCAGCTCGATCTATACATCATTTCCAGTACTTTGTTCCTCGTTAAGAAAATCGTATACCTTGTAAACTTTTTACGTGGTCCTACGCCACTGCCAAAGTGTAGCCAATTACCGTCCTTTCGCTTGGAAAAGTATTTCAAAGCTTTCACGGAAGTGCCTTAAACTTTTGTTCCAACTGCGAGTTATTCTAATTATTTTCATACTTTTCTCAACCACTAAGCAGGATATATATATATATATTAATATAGGATACAACAATATATATATATATATACACACGCGCACTCACTTGTACGCATATGTATACTATATTGTGTATGTATATACATAAAAACTGCATATTTCTGACTAAGATATTTTCACTTTAGCAACTGTGCTTTTCATGTGGCTCCATGCTGTCTCATTTGCACTATTCACAATACATCCAAGGAATACTTTATAAGCATCGCTGTGTCGTAATACGGGATACTTTTTTTTTATTACCAATATAAAATTATTGATAAATCGCACAAATTGTATTTGTTGGCAAAAAAAATCTTATAGGAGCATTCCTCGAATTGACAAAATTGATCGACGTCTTCGTGGCGACGTAAGAGTAAAACGTAGGTGATTTCTCAAAATCAACACTTTCCACGATATTAAGGCAAGATTGTGTCAGCGAGCTGTCACAGTGTCACTCAGGTTAAAACGAATCGTGAGGTTCCATGTAAACCTTCCACATTGAATTTTCGCTTCCATTGAATAGCGTTGACATTGTTATCCAATAATAACGTGTCTTTGTTTCGATCGAGTCTATTTTATGTCCGATAAAAGTTTCCTCGAGCCAATTACAGGAGCGTTTTACTCGATGACCGCGTGACCGGGAAGCGAACGAAGTTGCCACTTATTCAGCGCGGGAATTTCAAACGCGTCAGTAGCGCCCCAGGTAAATGTATAAGAGTCAACTGGTTACAGCGATTAACTCGATGTAGACTCTTCGCAAATGGCAAATCCTTGAATACAGATAACGATAAGGTATCAAACTATTAATTATAATCGCGGTTTAAACTTGTCGAATTTCGTCGATATAATTTATAAGTAAATTCCGAGCACAGATTTCGTATTCGAAAATCTATAATACCCTGAACAACACAGTTGCTATTGCTGTTGCTCGTTTTGCCGCAGCATACGAAAGTTATGTGAATTAAACAAGCTGCCAAGTAGATTAGAACTTTGCCGATATTGGATTCGCGCGTTTTATCGTGATATTATAAGATTTTAATGTTTTATCCTTACAACAAGATTTTACGAAGCGTGAATAACTTGCTTACAGAACTTCAAAAAAGAGCCAAACTAGTTGAGTTTAACATCGACTCACGTGAATCCATATAAATATCATAAAACAATACCCCGTAAAACGAAAATACGAATGGCAAACAAATTTGATATTTTTTTAGGAGTTTCCAAAAGTTTCAAAAGTGACAGAGCAATATGCAATTCTGTAACGATCCAAGAATAGTCCACGTTCGAAATAACATAGGGGGAGACAGGGTATAAAATTCGAATTTCAGAATGGCCGTTGAATACGGAAAAGAATATTCTTATTTGCAAAGTGGATATAGGAAATACATAGTATACACAATATGTATACATATATATATATATATATCGCAGCTATGCTAAGCCTAAACTTTGACCCGAATATTTAAATTTTCGATATCCTGTCTAAGGGATTAGTTTGAGGACAGCAGAGAGTACAAATCGATATGTGAGTATCGTATAAGATTCGCAAGAGTACCAGTTGACGAAGGGGAACAAGGACGGAAATTCAAAAGTGCAGCTTTCCCATCTGCGAGAACGTCCGGATCACGAGACGGATTCGTGTTTCAAAGAAACTACGATGGAAGCAATATGCATTTCATAATATCCGGTAGGACGGGCGCCGAGAGCGAGAGGATAAAGTTGGCTGAACTATGATAATGGCAGAAGAAGACGGGCTTCGGGATGAGGCGAACGGCAAAGGGACGAAGTAACGGGACGGATGTCGGGCGTCTATCTCTGCCGTTGAAACACCATCGAACGAAGGCTTCTTACTTCAGCCAAGAAGTCAGAATGCATTTCATCAAAACTTGCTGCTCCCGAGTCACGAGTCACCGCAGCCGCCATTCGCTTCGCTGTTGCAAATGGGAAGTTCAATTTCGAAGGCTTGCATAACTAGACGCGCCCGGATGCGTGCTTGGATTAGAAATTTAATCGCAAAAGCAGACATCCGGTACGGAGAAACGTTGCTACCATTCGCTGTTATCTGTTTCGAAATTCAGATACAGATACGTCCTTTGATGCGTCTGATTATTTGTTGCTGTGTGGCAATGGAAGTCGATCGGTCCATCCAATTGAGATGCACTAATTAGATCTGATAGCTCTGACGTAATATCCTGAATAAAGCAGCCCACGACGACGCTGGATCATTGCACTGATAAGGTTCGACCGAATGGCAGATACATATCGAGAAACCTGATAGAGCCAAGGATACGTGGTTATTCCAGACTATTGGAACCGTCTGAAGTTGATGTGTCTATTTGATTCCTATCGATTCGTACGGTAGATTTATCTTTGGTTGGTAAAACAGTTCTGAACAAATTCTATGACTAAACATAGTTATAAGATTACACGTAGCAGGTAAGTTAGTTCTAACAGGAATTTTTGGCCAGATTGAAAACAGCGAATTTTGAATCTGACAAAAAATTAACTTAATTACTTTTTTCGCGATTATTATTTTTTAATTGCTAGTAACACACGTGCTTGTTACCCTGTACGATTCTTTCGTGAATTTTCGTTTACTTCACAGCTCGCAGTTTCAGGCGAAGTTCTACGCATTGCGAACACGGTCTTGCTAATGCACACAGTGTTGGCCAAGTAAGGAAAGTTATCGGCGCGAATAAAGCTGGTTGAAATCTCAACAGCAATTAAAATGCAAATACAAGAAGAACTTAACGAGGATGTAAGGAAAACAGTGATTCCACGGTGGTAGTGGAAGCCTTGAGAATGTTCTCTGCGCGTCCTGGGGATAGCTCGGATAGGGAGGTTAGGGCTGCTACCATGAGCAGTAATAAAGAAGGGTAGATACAGTAGTTGGTACAGTAGTAACAGCGGTAGACAATTATTTTCGCAACATTATTTCCGAGTCTCAGCAAATGAACGTTCCGACTGCGACTGGAAGGGTACTAGCAGCCCAGTGATGGTCCCCTGTCAAATAAGTTGAAAGCTTTATGAAAATGAAGCGACACGGAGAAACGGGTAGGTGACTTAACCGAAAGACAAAGAAAATTTTGGAAAATGATCCAAAAGCCAGTACACATTATTTTGACGACTACTTACTGAGATGGACTTTGACTAAAATATCTAATATATCGGCAAACTATTACAAATCTTAGATATCAAAAAGAAAAACCGGTCCGATAAGGACATTCGGACTTTTCCTATATATTTCATAGTATCTCATAGTAAAAAATATTATCAACCGTCTTTAGGGTAAAACGAAAAAATTCGCGAATTCATCCTGTGACTGATTCTGCAATTCAATTCCTGAACCTATCGACTGCGTCGCGTATAATTTCCTTGCCTAGAACTAGCCAGCAAAATTAAACGTTCAAAGAGGCGCATTTCCACGACGCGAATTTCGTCACTGTATATGGGAAACCCACGAGCGCTTAGGTTAATGTAATTCCCTACTGAAGTATGTACTTCGGGTGGCTGCAGCGAGTCATACACATTTTGCGCTACGGAGACTGAATTATATTAATTGGAAGGCAACGCACAATAGGATCCCATTTATTTGAAACTATGTCCACAAAATTTGAATCACTGTACGGAGCACGAAACTCGGTAATGTTTCTCCCGTAGTACATTGTAACTTACAATTAGATATGGCTTCCTGCTTAGTTCAAAAACAAGGCTTGCTAAATTTCCCACGACTTATTAAATTCAGGTAAATCTTGTTAACGCGAAAAATACATTTTTCACTACCCACCCTAATGGTAATTTTAAGTAATTACAATAATTGATATAAATATTCAAATTAAATCGATAAAAACTTTTAATGTGACATTTATCAATACATTTACGATAAATGCAACAATTGGCCAATGCTTAAAGTCACGGTTGGGTTTCGAGAAAAGTTACGCGTGTTTCACCGTACAATGGTATCTTGCATGCGTAAAGTAATGCTCCCACGAAAATTCTCTAGTGGCGAAACAATTGACTCTGGCGAAACTACGAAATAAGCTCGAGAGCATAAGAAAGTTTTTCTATAAATCAAACGGGCCCGCATAAAAGACCACTGAAAGAAAACAGCCATTCGTTCGTTATCCACGAGTCAAGGGGAATGCTGGGAACAGGATGGATCCAAAGGGCCAAAAAGGGACTAGATTTCGCGAACGTAAACATTTAGCAGACACTTCAGTTCCGCGATTCTTCACTGTAGTGATTAATGCGTCAAAGGCAAATTCATTTGTCATTCGCAGCCATTATTTTTTTTTGAACCCTTTAGTGCACCACATTTTTGCCACAAGCAGATGGAATTAAGGAGTACGCGTTTAGCGATGATAACCAATCATTTTGACGTTCATTTATTAAGACTGAACGAGTGCCTTGTATCGCAGTCATAATTGGGTAGGATTCGATGAAATATTTTCAATGACCTTTAACCTCTGATACACATCGAGCGATAGTGACGGAAGTAATGATTGTATCAATGGCCGATGCAATATCGTAGCGAGCTAGTGGGTTCGATTGGATTTTCGCCAAATCGAGTAAATAGTATATAACTTCGGTGTCCAAGAAGGCTATCGAATCGATCTGTGAAAGGATTAGAAAAATGTCCTCATTGACGTTCTTAAACTTAGAGCTTTATTATACAGCCTAGTATAGAGTATCGATACGAAAGCTCTATGACGTAACGATAGGTACACTCGATGCTTGGCACAAAGTTTAAACCTGGCATAAACCGCGAAACCAAAAAAAAAAGAAAAGTATAGAGTAACGACGTGTGACGTGTCGGCGTAGAAGTAAATAAAAAAAAAGGATACTCAAGTATCAAACAACTTTCTGAAGTGCTTCAATTTTTCATAAAACTGTCGTAAAGTTCGCTTGACCGTAGACGAACGTCGGATATAAGGGCGTGCAATTTTTTTTTTCTTACCCCCTCCACGAACCTCGTGCAACGAATTTCCAAAGTTTTTTTTACCTTATACCGACTTTCTCTGGTCCCTTCGAAACTTTGCAGTGTCCATTTTTTCTCGTGTTTATAACTGATTTTTGGAAAAAATTACCGAAAGAGATAACGCTGCTTCATTCGGAAGATATATACATATATGTATACCTACGTGCGCGCATTTGCTACAGCAAGTGTACAGTATCTGCGAATATATAATGTGAAAGCGTTTGTATAGGTTCTGGGATACATAGATCTTTCATCGCTTATTTTAACGAGGATACCAACTGCCTTGAATGTACATACACACGCACAGGTATATACATACATAATGTATATGAAAACCTAAAAATGTCCTCCAAGCTGAAATAAAATCCTTTGTTTTTTTTTGTTTCCACGCAAACAGTAGAGCTTTGACCCTCCCTTTCCCTCCCAAAAAAAACAACGTCGACTCCATGTTCCGTCTGGCTGCGTTTATCATTTACGCACTTCCAGTCGCACGGAAGAAACGCGAAACCGATAATAATCGACGAGAAAACGTGAGCCTTCCTGTGCCTTTATTCTGTGCATAAGCGAAGCTCTACATGCAGGATATAGACTTGCAGTACATAAAGTTCAGTAAACCATATACAGTGTAGAAGCAGCTAAAGTACCAGTGGATACCGAATATTACGTGAGGTTAGAAGAGGTCGGTAGCCTATGAAAGAAACTCTAGCAGAACAAAAGTTACATCCGAATGGTTTCTGCAGGATCGTAGTACCGTCGAGATTAATGTCCCGTAGTAAAGTCTGGCAAGTTGGTTATACGGTCAACATCAAAGGAAGGAAGACGATAGCTTTATCAGTAAAGTTCTTATCAATCTTGGTCAATAAATCAATCTCCGAATCTTGGTACATTTTCCAAAGTGTTCGCCGTCGTTTTGAGTTTCGCTGTTGATACGAAGTATTTCATTAGAATGAAAAAAAAAAATGAACAGCTTCGCCAAGTGATAAACAGTATCACCATTAACGCAATAAAGCTTTGAAGTTGTACATAGAAATTTACGTGCTCGTCTTTCCTGTATACGTTGAGTCCATAGAGAGCTCGAAAAGCACGTAAACATCGAGACAAAGGAAATTCTCTTTGACAGTCGCGCGAACAAGAGGTACCACCAGGTACAAGAGTCCCTTCGCTAGGATGCCGGAGTCGAAAATTTGAATGCTGAAAAGAGTCGTTACGCGGGCTTTCAATGCGCAAAGATCGGTTTGGTAAAGCAGCTCGCGAATCTATCGCAATTACAAGCGAGTGATGTTGACATTTGTTTAACGTCGCCCCGACTCAATTTTCTTAAGAGAGGCAGAAGACGCGAGCGAACGTGTTCGTTAGGTTCGGCGTGGAAGCAATTCCTCCAGCAGTTGTCGTAGGAAATTCGTCAGACAGCCCATTTACCAAACTTTGCCAAGTTCACAGAAGCCAGTTCTCTTTCTGTGGATATCTATGGGGAATGACGTCACCGGTAACCAACCTACCCACCTATCCAGATACGTGGGTGGGCGCGAGACGTCTACAGGCGTCGCGTCGCTTTTTAGCGAGTGGAAAGTATTTTCCCGAAAGTACGTAACTCGCGAAACGTGAAAGCAAGGGGCTCCTGAGCATCGGGTGGAGACGTAGGTCAGTTCCGTATGCCGGTAAAGACCTTCCTGGATGCCGAACAATTTCGAATCCAGAGACAATTGAGACCGTACGGTGACCTATCGAAATAGTAATGGCTGCCGGGGAAGTTCCAGTATGTTTATGGTTGCCACTGTTGCGCGTTCCGATATTGTGCCTGAAGTTTACCTTTCGCTGGACCGTAGATCCCGACGTTCAGGGACGCTCGAAAGAGGATTTTTTCAACCAATGGGACATGTTTATCGAGATTTGCTATATATTTGATTAAGATTAATAATAAAAGTTGAGTACAGTCAACGAGAGGAACAAGTATCACTTTACAATAGATTGTGGACTTAAACACTGTGATTTATTGGCTTTTTTGGTGATTTTGATATTTTTGGTATCTTATGGATTAAATATTTTTATTTCACGGACTTATTATAACGTACCCTGATAAAATCGATTTAATGAACGTTATAATGATTTATGTGCAGGCGAACGATGACTGCCAGGAATTTCAATTCAGATTTTCATTGATTACCTTGTATGAGTGACGATGGACTAACTTTTTGCAGTGGAAATTTAATGCATGGAAATTTTACACAAAATCGTTATCACGCGCGGTTACTACTTGCAATTAGTTGACTATAGGACGTAATCGCGTCGATAGAAATTTTGTCATTTAGGGTTATAAATTTAATTTCCGTTTACTTTCCACTTATACTGCAGTAATAGGTACAACGGTACAGGCATATAATTAAATACCTAACAGCCAGCGAATAACATTTTCTATACGTAACGAAGGGTTGGCAATTTTGCCGAAAATTCTGTTCCCGCCCAAAGTCTTAGATCTACGGATTATCGAAATTGGAAACTGGTTTACAGGTATTTGTAATGTGCCTGTACGCGGGAGGCTGAAAATGATTTTATTTAAATAAGTTTAATTATAAATTCATACATACACAACGAATAAACTCTCCTTTATCATATACAATGGCCGCTTGCAGAGCGCAGGATAGACATTTGTGGGGCGCAATCTCAAATTGTCATTATCATTATTATTAATGAGACACTTGAAAATCGTTATCGGTCCGATGGCTTTCAATGACTGTCGCATAAATTGTGATTAACGTTACGTTACCGTAACGCAACGGTAAAGCGTAACATGCCGCAACGATGCGGCAAACTCGCCCGCGAATCGGATGGGATACCATATTCGATTCGTAAACTTTTATATATATATATATACATATATATCACGTATATGCCATATGCGCAGAGACACAAGCCACGTACGCAATGGAGCGATGCATTTTAATGCATTGAAATTGATAAACGATCGGTAAACCAAGTTGGAGAGATGCGAATGGAATTTTGAGGATTTTTGGTTTTATACGTGGAATTATTCGTGTTGCCGTTATTATTGTTATTATTTATATGATATTGTTATTATTACGTATGAAAACAATTTATTTTACGAATCACAGCACGTCGTGTGCAGATTTTTTTAGCTTGTACACATCTGGGTACGTTAAAGATTTAAAGGTTATTAATATCTTCAAGTTTACCTGAAACGACGATTTTTCTTTTCCGACATCTAGCGTGTCTGGTGCAACCGGAGTGCCATCCACTTATTGGCATATGCGCGAACGTAGGTATCTGCTCGTAAAACATCAGCTTCCTATACGTCACTGAGAAAGGTGCTTTATCTTTATTTACGATAACCAACGTGCGAGACGACGATTTCGAAATGGCCACCACCTCTGCATAGACGTCGCCGTAAATTTCCTGTCGCTCACGTGTGTATCCACCTACAGTATACACGAGAGTATATGAGAAACCCGTGAATTTTTCTGTTGCACTTGACGCCAACTATTGATACTACATTACTACGTGGAATAAATTTGAGATAAATCGGGATACCGAGGATCGAAGATTTTTATCTAACTCCTTTTACTCTTTATACCAACGTAAGGTACGGTGCACTTTTTTTTTCCTTATTGCAAATGAAATTTATTTCCACACTAATTACGTTAAGCGCACACATCAAGACGATGAATATTGACAAGCACTGCCGGGCGCGACATCGTCAATTGAGAACGAGTCGAAGCGGTTTAATTTTCTCCCACAATTTCCAAATTTACGGAATTCCGCTTGAATTTGGCGTATCTGTACGCTTTCCAAAACGAATAGGATAGCCAGTGGATATGGGCTAGGTAGATAGGTAGTACGCGTAAGTGCGCTTAATAAATTCAACTGGACAGAACGGTCCAATCTGACCGCTGAAAATGTAATCTGCCTTAACGTATGTGCGGGTACGATTATTTTTTTTTTTTTTTTTTTTTTCGTTTTTCCACCAAATCTTCCCAATGCATTCTAGTCGGATAGTAGGGAATTGTGTGCATTCGCTCTGAAATAAAAGTGAACTCGTTATTTATAATTTAATTTTCTCTCTCTCTTACGCTTTACATACGAACAATACGAGTATCGCCCGTACACGCTTGAGAGACTATTTACATATATATTAAACTTGACTAACGATACAATTCTTCGTTGACAGAGTAATTATCTGTTATCAAAAAAATCCCTAGATCCCTAATGAAAAGTACATAACGTTGACGTATCCAGTGACATGTTGGTGACTACTTTTTTTTTCAACGCCTCAAATCTTTTTTAATATAGAATCTAAAATTTCGCTGATTTCACTTGAATAAAATTCATGGAATATTTTACGCTGTTTCCAATAGCTCCTTGCGGGTTATTAGGTGGTTTATCGGTTCACAATAATTCCTGGATTACACGATGTCATTTTAATGTGTCGTCAATGTCTTCCATACTGACACACGTGCGTTTTACCCTCACGTGTCATTAACTTTTATGGCACTGACACTTCTCTCTGCCTTATACGTTTTTACCGTGCGCCACTATTGAACTTGTACGGTTTAATGGATTTCCTTCACGTTTCTCTCTCTCTCTCCCTCCCTCCCTCCCTCTCTCTTGCTCCTTCTCTCGTCCTTCCACTTCCCAACCGATTCCATCCCTGCCAGTGACAGCTGCCGTCGACTTTCTGAACTTTATCAATTCGTCAAAATGTCGAGGTTGATAAAATTATTTATCGATTAATTATTCATTTAATCAATTCATCAAGATTTATCAGTGAGCTCTAAGTGAGATTTAAATATTTGTAGAAAACAAAATATTTATCCTAGAAGATAGGATAATACGTATAGAAAGGCGTGGATGTAAAGTAACAAATCAATTATTAATTCGAGTGTAAAGCGCACTCCATCAGAGTTCTTTCATTGAGACAAACTTCATTGCCGCTTATTGTTGCCAATGACAAAACGACCTCCGCTATATACATATATATATAGACTTAGGTAAATTTCAGATCTGAAACCCAGACGAAGTAAGAACGTTTCACGGCGCATTATCGGATTTTAATGTTCGGCAACGTTACGGGACGAAATTTCGGAATAAAATATCGCCGTTGTCGCACGACACGCCTCATACATTTTAAATCTGGCTGCTTTATGTAAAAGCCCTCGTAAGAAATGACATTTTAGACTATACGCCAGGAACACCACCGATGCCATCTGCATGGCAATGGAACACGATGGTGGTGGGTTGAAAACGTAAAAAAAAATTATTCTAAATAAAAACTCGCAAGATAAAAAAAGAGTAGGACAAAGAAGTAAAGAAAAAGTAAAAACAAAAAATCTAACTTATCTCAGACCCAGCCCTTTCGCAGATTTAAATTTCCTTACACGTACGTATACCTTCGAGACGTCGCGACGCTGGCCGACGCGTATATATGTATATAAACAAAATAAAAAGACAGCATCCAGACAGTATCCAATAGTCATCCTCTTCGTGACCTCATGATAACAGGATTCGCTCGTCGATTTCAGATTAATTTATTATTCCATTCGACCTTCCTCGCATCCCCTCCCCCCCCCCCGCCCACCCTCTACACGGTACACTAATTCTACTAATTAACAAACGATTGCCTAATCTTATCGCGTATACTACTACCCCTATGTATAAACGTCTCAGTACTCGAAAGCAATTTTCAGCTGCCATTATCTCTATGGTATTTAACCATAAAACCCAGGAATTTTCGGTACGAGCTTTTCAAAATGTCTGACTACGCCCGTTGCGGAAGAGGACTCGGTGCCCCCGGCGTATCCTGCGGTGCGCGATATCGCCCTTTAAAAATGGGTACCCACTTTTTAGTCAGGGTTGCGACCGAAGAATAATGTCCACAGTTCACCGAGGTGAACATCAGGTTAACTCCGTCCCGCGCGTCCCTCCCGAGCCGCGTGGTCTGTTGGCCCCATTAGTCGGTGCGCCGGCGTAATAAATTTTGACGCTATTAGGAGCATAAAAATAAAGGAGATCCCGAAGCAGCCATTCGTAGCTGGATGTGTACAGAGAAAAAAGGATGCAATAGGGAAATGGGTTTACACAATGTACGTATCTCATACTATACCGTACTGTAGGATACAGTGGGGGTTATAGTGGCGCAAGAAAAGGCGAGGAGTAAACTGAAAGAATATGCTGATAAGAGCAGGAAAGAAAAAAGTAAATGTCCAAGAGAGGAGAAACCTGATAAAAAAAAAGTTGAGAATGCGTGGTTACCGTTACGGGGGGTAGAAGTCCCTCGGGGACGGTGAGCTTTGTCTCTGGCATGCATGAGCTTTTTCAGGAGGCATAAAGGAGCTGCTGGTTATGGCTTTAAAGAAACGAGGGTCTATTGAGAGATGGAGAGGAAGGCGTCGCGACGCCGACGCCGTTGAATTCATTCTTAAGCAATGTTGACACGTGGGTCTTATGGGGGAGGATAATATTATACAGCGTTCTGGGTAGGCCGAGCGGGTAGGAGATTGCGAGTAGATCATGCGGAGGATCTCACTGCTGGTCCATGTCCCAGCATCTCGTGTCTTCCGGTTTGTCCATCGACGAGACGCGGACGGGAGCTAAATGATCGTGTTAAGTCCACGAGTATTTCTTCCGCTTTGTCGGTACGCTGAGTGCGGGATATCAACGGCAGAGTCGGATGGATTTTATACACTGGCTTTCACGGGGTAACGCATTTGCCCCTTTTTCAAGAGCAATAGTTCACTCCCGACAGTGGAAATGGCCAGGGTCGCCAAATCGGGAAATATTGCCGATTGCTGCTATCCGGTTAAGACCGTTTCATTCACCTTTGACCCTCTTACCGTGACTTTTATCTTTTACTTCTCCTTCGATTCCACGCTGTCCCTCTCGCGTCGTTACTTTCCACCTATATTTATCGGAATCCATATTTTTTACTTAAGTTCTTCTTTTCTCTCTTAAAGATCGTAAATAATTGGATTGCTCATCAGATACCTTTCTCCTTTGAAAAGATATTTTTTTTTTGAAAAATAAACTCATCTCGTAAGCTCGTCTAGTTGCTTAAGGTTAAGTACGCGTCAATTGCCCGGTACGACAAGATAAAAAACTAACAGCTAGTTCCCTCGACTCGGAAAAATCTCAACGTAATCTCACTTCATCGCTAAGTTCAAAGGTACACACTGCGCTCGATAATCCACGGTATTCAAACCGGAAGAAGTGCCAGTAAGTATTACAAGAGACAAAGCGAAAGCTCCACGAAAATCTAAGAACAGGAGTATTTATACTCTGTTCGAACTAATTACAATGCAATGTCATCTTTCAGTCCTCTCATTCTTTCCCCAAGGCATCATCCGAAGCATCAAATATTCATAGCCACCCTAGCCAGAATAATAGTAGTGTAGACTTCGTCAGAGAACGTAATTATTACCATGAACAGGGTAACACTTAAATTTTCTAAAGACTCGATTTTGATTAAAAAAGACAGCTTAAAAAATGATTATCGTGAGAGCCCCAAGTTTATCTAAAATTATTAGATCCAATGATAGCTATGCTCAATGTCAAACAAATATCCCAGATATCATTTATGCATAGAATTTAAATTTGGACGATTTGATTGAATTATAAATATACCAGGGCGTAGATTTTAGAGCTTAAAAACTAATTTGATTACCCGCTACGAGTTTATCCTGTGGCTATAGAGGGCTCAAACTTTCTCGTCTATATGCACTGCTGTCTGACTATGCTATATACCATTGTGATATATATGTACACTTAAACATATCTGGTGGCAGCGTTTGCTATGGCCGTGTACCGTTTAAATTCAAATCCTAACCCAGTTTCGAAAACTCCTATGAAAATTTACTTCCAGCAACCTCAATGTTCTAGGTACATTTACACGTAGCGGGACGAGAGCTTTTCTCGCCTCTGGATAGGAACTGGACGGACAACTAACTTCCCATTGAAATCATACTCACGATGATGCTAGATTATTATATTATATGGGATAGGTAAGGGTCGATTTTATTTATATCAGTATATTATTATCATGACTGCAATCGCCAGCGTTGAGAAGATTCTTGTGCATGTAGTCAGTGTCACGTGTGCGTTGGCATCGCAGCCTTTGTTTCTTCTTTATGCCTTTTTGCCTGTAAAAAAAAATAAAAGCTGAGTTGCCTTTGTACTCCTTACACGTTTTTCGAAAATTATATATTCCGGAATTCAAGAGATTGCTGGAATTTTGAATAACAGTGGATTTTATTTTTAAATGCTTTATACGAATGGATCGACGTTCCTCTTTCCTGCTATCTTCTTCATTTCATTTCTCGATTTCGCGAAATCTTTCATATTTCCATATTACCAAAAGCTCTTGGCGAATATACAAGGGATCACGTGCTCTGTGCTACTTGAAAGAGATTGATCTTTAAAAGAATCCATTCAGAGTAACTCCGATGCAACGTACGTCGACTGAGAAATTGGATTACATACAGAATAACATTTTAACAAGCAATGCATTGTATCGTCGAATAATTTCTGTCGCGTAATTCATTCAAAAAAATATAATTCCATATTGGAATTACATTCGTATAGTCCGCGTTCGTTATTGATGTATTCTATGGAAATACGAATGACGGTGGTATATACTCGTTTAGTTAATTATAACCCTTAAGGCACCTAGGAAACAGGGCTGTACAGTGCTATATTATTTTTCAAGCGCGGTGGAAAGTCTACGCAGGAAATTTGCCGTTCATCGTGACCGAAAGTCGTTTGCAGTAATATTTACGTTTTTCATTCGTGCCAAATGTAAATCGGAGATCCTATCGCTTACGCCAACCGATACGTTTCTAAATCACTTGCTACGTTTACTTTCCAACCCGCGTTTACCAATCGACTGTTATACAGATTTTCTGCTGGTTAAATATCGTTCCTCTCGCACGTACCAATAATACGAGCAGTCGTTATCGTACAATACTGAATCGAGAATTTCTCTAGAGCTATTTTGATATTTATCACGTTGATAAATCGCATTGGGATACAATAATACTAGACCGCGTTACTAAATACACGTGAGCTTTCAAGATATTGTTTAATAACATGATTTTATCGCGTACGATTGAGATTTTACGATTCCAATTATTTCTCAAGAATCTCAATGGTACGATCGGACTGTTCTATTAAAATTATGGAAATAATGTCATATACAATAGACAAATGAGTAATAATTTGATGGACTAAAAGAAAATTGATATGAGTTAGGATCTAATTAAAAGAAACAATAATTAGTCATACTGCAATATTTTTTTTACATTTCTGCACCAGCAGTATAGAGAAAAATCTTGAAATCCCTATCATGTGGGTAAAGTAGCACAAAAAGTTATCTAGAGCAAAGGAATTTCAATACTTGATTACCATCGTAATACGTACTCCTTTGGTTGCTTTCGCACGAGAAAGTACAAGTTACAAGATGCAACGCAATGCCATTCACGTTTCAAAGTAAAAACTTTCCTTCGACTCACTCCTCCCCAACCCCAGTGCTTTGGCATAAGCCAATACCGGAGCCATTTACATGGACGCGAAGGCTGACGTAAAATGGGGTTCACAAAGGCATAAAAAAGAGGTCAGATAAAAATGACTGGATCATTTTCAAAAATTGCTCCACCTACCACCCTATCGTTAAACGGTTTGAAAATTGTCTGACAATGAGAGGAATAAAGTCTCTTCTGCGCCCCCAAAGATCTCACAGAGCTTCCCGTTGACGGGTCCAACCAATATGCAAGATACTAAAAGGGAGACGCGGGACGTTTCGGTAAAACTCTCTGGGCCGGGCAAAAATCCGTCCTTTTTTATCCACACCGTCATCCTTCATCCCCAAACCCCAAGAATTGTCTGACTTCAGAGTTCGAGTTCAATTTTCCAATTTCCCGGCTTGTCACTCTCCCCTTCGAATCTATTCGCTCGGAATATTTCTCGGTTCCTTGACACGGGCGCTCACTCGACTCCCCGTGTCGGTTATTTAAAATTCCCACGGGCGTTCGTCTTCTGTTTTAAAAATCACTCCGGGCCGCTTAGTATGCCGGGATGGCTCGTGCTAGTCGACTGTGATATTGCCTTAGCGTTACCTCCCCATTTCGCCATCTTTCTCTCGTCCTCTCGTGCTACGCCACTTCCTCTTACCTTCCCCCGCAGAATCGTCTCTATCCTTACTGGATTCTCCTTTAACCTTTCCTCCTCGTTACAGCCACCGTCTCCTCCGCGCTGCTTTATTTCCCGATTTTTCCTTCTTTATTTTCACTCGGCGTCCTCCTCCACTTATCTTGCATCTTAACCAATCCCAGATCTGAAAGTAACATTTCGATATCAATGCTTCATCGAATCGACACTCTACAACCACATTACAAATTGATCTATCGATCGCATATTATTGATAGGTGCACTAACCTTCGAAGTCCGTCGAACAATTTGCCAATGATCATCATCGATAACAATACGACATGATCGATATCACAGGAGTATAAGACGGTTACGCCACGTGGATATCGATGCTTTAATTAAGTACGATAAAGTAACTGATGAAGGAAGAAAATATAAAGGATGAAAAAAGTTATAGCATACAAGTAAAATCCAGCGAAATCAATCGTCTCCCTAACGAGATGATTTGCTTCCCGTCTTTGGCTTCTCTAGTAATTCCACTGATCGATGGCTTCGATGTTATCTTCTCGATGAAGATATGGATTCTCTTCCCTCCTTCAACTTTCAAGGTACTAAACTGCACTTGGCTTCCTGATAAGGCTATGGGAATTTCCTGTAAAATAATAATCATCGTACAAGGCACCAACCAACCACCACAACCCCCTATGGCATATATATAAAGTCATTTAGATAATGGCACAACTTCATGTAACTGGTACGCCAGTGTCCACTAAGTAAACGATAAATACTGCTTAGTTTTTACAGCCAGTACGAACACCTATACCCTATACACGTCACGCTTATAACGTAACTGTTATCTACCGCGGCTTCAAAGTTACTAACTTCACCAACACCCCGAGACGAAGTAGGGCAGCGTTAATCACGAGAACAGTTACTAATTTCCAATTACAACAGAGTATACTACTACCGTATCGCTATAGTGTACTAGGTATATTTTCCACTGATAAAGCACAACGGCAATATCATTAATGGCAGAGAAGAGATACTAATTCAATAATAATAATACCTACGTTATATGTCTCGGTGAATATGAAATTTTTCTTTACAGACATTACACTTGTTGATGAAAAATTCGCTTCTCCGGTACCACGACTTTTTTACGGACGACTTGATGTATAATTCGCTTGATATATAATTTTTATTTCTTCGTATAGCGTATGACTCCTGCCACTTTTTATTTATCGTCACGACCAACTTCTCTTGCTCAACCTCGCGGGCTTCTAGAACGTTAAACGAATTTTCGTCGCTCGTGAAAAGTTCCTCGTCTCGCCACCCCACGTGGTAACGAACACACGTGCTTTAATTTTTCATGAAATTCTTTGCCTTTGCTCAGTGTTATTCCCGCCCTCGTATATACATTGTTTACTCTATCCGTTTCTGCACGTATGCGTAGGTAAGAGGTAGATACGAACTACCCTCATGGTCCTGACACGAGTACAGCCGAATTCCCCTTAAAAAATAAACCCAAGCGAATTTCGAATTACCATGAAAATTTCATCCCTTTATGAGCTACGCAGACGCCGTTCTTTATGCTCGGCTCATCCATCTAAAGTAACGTTTTATTTTCATAACGTAAATTTTCACTTACGCACCCACGAAATAACAATCATATGACCTTAGGATGTAATTGCTTTACGAAAGCGTGATTACGTAAGTGGCAGCACTTTCGCACCTAGAAATACAGTGAGCAAGCAGGTGGGTAAAAGGTTGGTTTGCAATTTAGTTCTTGCGTTGCGGCATAATGCAGTCGCGGTCATGACTTTTTTTTTGCTGATGAGGTAAAAAATTAAATCCGATACCGAACGCATCTCTGTTTCTGAATAAAGTCTATGCATCTGAATATACCTAGTATACTGGGTGTTGATATTTTTTTAGCGAAAAAATTTCGTAACCACGGCGGCCACTCGATAGCTGTGATATTCGGAGACGTTGCGAATTTACGTAAAAAAAAAAACTTTGTCCCGAACGACGTCCTATTCCCGTTCATGAATTTTGGTTTTAACTTTAATATTTATAGTGGAGCAACAACCGGTGCTTACAGCGGCAAATATAAGGGACGGCTTTCACAATGAAATGAAATCTATTATTTCAGGTACGGTGCATTCTTCCGCGACGGGCAGCGCGAACCGCGAAATACAATTTATTGGTTTGAACTTTTGCTCGACGACGCAATGAATAGTTACTCGTATGTATTGTACAAATAGCTATGAGAGAGCTTGACAATGGCTGTAGAGCAATTGGCGATGTTGGTCCGGGACAAGCGATACGAGCAACAACAACGTCCAATTTTTTGTTCCATACGAATTAAGTATATCACAGCGTAGAAAGCTAATGCAATAATACCACTGAATTTTGACGACTTTAGCCTAGAGCGTCTAGTATCAAATAAAGCACAATACTCGACCGGTACAATTCCAACTTCCTAACGCCAGGCTCCCTTCAGAATTCAAAAGCGCAGACGTACCCAGCTCGAAATTCCTCTTTATACGACTATATACGCAGCACGCGTTACCGTACGAGTATATGCAGAGTTATACGATTTTGCACTGGACTACTTTTTCAAACCTACGCGAAACTGCACTAGTCTGTGTCCAACTGCAGCAGCCATAAGTTTCCCCAGGTACATTTTCCAGCGTAACAGACTCCGCGCGATTGGATATATGACACTGATTAAAATCCCGCGATAAAGTCATATGACTGCTGACCCGATCCTACCTGATTTAGGACAAGAAATAAAAGTGCAAATTTACATACACATAATTTCCCGTACAAAATGGTATGTTTAAATTTTTGAAACTTGCTTTTCTATCCTATAAACATCGCGACAATCACAAAGATTTTTTAACGCATGTGACAAACACGTGGCTGGATTCGTCCACTACACGCGTCAGCATCGACGATCCTGTGCGTCCTGTCTGATGGGTGTTTAACGTTGATTGATCGAATCTATGTTCAATTGGCGTTGTATGCTTATATGGGGGATGGGGGATGGGAACGTCCGCAAATATACATATCTGCATTATCTACGGTTCTACCCGGAACAACCAATAAATGGTTTATGGTTATTGCGCGCTCGCATACCTATATCTACCATATACCGGGTGGTGTATAATCCGATGCTTACAGGTATATCTCTGTATGCAGGTAACCTGGCAAAGGTCGCATAATTTATTATGCTAACAGTGACCACGTGACAGGCGCTTGACGGGCTGTCGTTCGACCTCGCTTAGCGTTACTTCCCCGTTAACGTTCGGTGCTCGAGTATTGCAACGTCCAGGTGTACCTTCCGAGGTAAAACTAATCGAGCGAATCGTGCGGAAAATTCGCAATGGAACTGTCGTCACTGAATTACGTCTGGATATACGTGTGGAGGTTTAAAGTAAATACTTGCTGGTATATAAATATGATCGCTGTGATTATCTTATGTACGTCGAGGGTTGAAAGTACTGAAAATTATTCGCTATTGCGGTGCATTATAACGGTTGGGTTAGGTCAGGTTGAATTTCGATAATATTGGATATCGTTTTATTTTCACAGCCGGCGCTTATACTGGCCCGCAGTGCGATCCCGTCGTTTCGCGAAACGGTGCCGATTTTACGGTTACATTTTCGCGGCTCCCCTAGCTAAAACTGTAACCGGGGGACTTGAGTTTTATCATTCGAATGGAAATCATTTTCCGATACTCCGTTTGCACTGTCGTAACAGAGTTCATCAAGTTTATATATATATATATATAGATGAAAGTCAAACGTTTTCGGACTCGCTAAATATTATCTGACGAGCGTGAATTTTGCAGTTGAATTTACCACGATATAAGTTTAACAGCAGGAATATATAAATTATGTATGATTAATTAAATGTATTTTTCGCGATTAAAAAATAATTCGCGCGCTATCGTGGGTGATTGCGTGTATCGACGAAAATCTTTTCGAATATTTTATGCCTGATACTGGGCTATTCGTTAAATTTAATCAAAACTTTCAAATGCTCAATCCAAGTGCCAAGAATGCATAATAAGATCGTCTCGCCTAACGCGCTTGTAGACAATGCGATTTCTTCTTTCGTACAGTTCTTGGTCCGATGCACTCGGGAAACTTTAATAAGAAAGCAGACACGGGTGTACGTGGAAATTTTATCGAATGAAAAAATAATGAAATTCACCCTACGTGATAAACGTGTCAAATCCTACAAGATTTTGATTAGAGGGTCGCGTCTCTTATCAAAATTCAATCATCAAATTCCCCAAGAGCCACGTCTAACGTCAAATTCATTGATATCTCCTGATTACGATTCCAAGACTTCCAAGTTTTTCCTGACACTGCAGTATACGCGGAAGGTACATAAAATTCTGCACCACCTATCCACCCTCACTATTTAACGATATAAGGAATAAAAGTTAGGGCTGATTTTATTTGCCCTTTAACCTTCTAATTCACTCTTCGACTTCCTAACCTTCTGAGGTCCTTCGACTGAGGTACGTTTCGCAATTTTAGAAGGTCTAACACAACCTGTAATAAAGGTTCAGGGGTGCGGATCCTCCCTCCGTGGCAATAATACACACGCGGCTAAATGGAATTACGGTTATTAAGGACGGGGGGTGGGGGGGGGGGGTTGTTTTGAGAAAAGCGTTCAAACCGAGGAGGGCAACCAGGGTCGATGATGGTTTCAGACAAGGCTGGACCAGATCCACAATTATATTTTTAATTATACACGGAGATGCGAAGAAGATTGCATAATTTCTCAGAGTAGAAATATATAGGTCATAACGTACCCACCCTACCCCTCCGTCACCGATGTTTCTACTAATTGCAACAGGGTGCCTCATTATTTTTCAATTACGAGGTACATATATACCTACTCTCCCCTATCATATTCTATAGAGTATACATGAAGTAGAGCATACAGTGTAATATCGTTGCGAATTGCCTACGTAAATTAACTGATTAATATACCAAGGAAAGTCACGCCTAGTCGAGTCTCCCCAAAATCAATTAATCCCCGGTCCAATTATCGTAACGAGATTCGAACGATCGTCAAGTATTTTTGCAGAATATTTCTAAAAAAAAATTATCTCGTATGCTGTTCCTTCCACTTTTCGCGAAATCCCATAGGCATGATTTTTGCAAAAAAAAATAAACATGAAATCCCAGCATACTTTAATCTTAAGAATACCTAAGGGCTGGCTCATACCGATAAATATTTACGTACTCGGAAAGTGTATACTGTATAGAAATCAATTGATATCACTTTGTTATCTTATCGATTTTCTTTTTAGTCGATAACACAAAAAAAATAAATCTCCGAGTCTTTTGACGTTCGCGAACTTATTACCACTTATGGAAAATTCATAACTCGCCGGTTCATAAAGTCGAGCTAAAAAGTTTCGCGTAATCGTGCCTCTACCTTCTTACTCTCCCATACCAACCCCCTCGTCGCGTCGGTACCAAGAGCCACTTGAATTTTATGGAAATATTGCGCAATACAAGAAACTCTCTTGCGGCACGTATGCCAAGAACGTGAACAAAGTTCCAATAGAATCGTGGCTTCGCAGCCTCCGTGATGCGAATCTTTTCTCCTTTATCATACAAGTATTTTTCGCTTGTCAATCGTTCCCCCTCCCACCCTCCCTCGCGCCAATTGTATTCTCTTTAAAGGTGCGTTACTTTTTCTTTTCCCGTTAAATCAAAGGAAAAATTTATGGGATTTTCAAAGAGCAACCGGACGTACCAAACACAGCAAAGAAATCTCTTTGAGGAAAAAGACTCACGTTATATAACGTGCTATTATTTTTTTTTTTCGTTTTATTTTCAGAAGAATTTTAGAGGGTCAGCATCGGGATCTTACGGCTCCCTTGATCCTTGTGTGTACACTGAAAAATACTCTTCCCGCGGCGACGAATATTCCGCTCCAATAGCAAAGGAGAAATTTCGCAAAGCGCTGGCCGCAGATATTGCTTTTTCACGAAGGAGTGATAAAAATTAAAAGTCGGTGAAGTTCCGTTTAAGGTACACGATAATATTGACGTGGGACATCAGGCAATTCGTAAGGGTCCCTAATTACAGGACCTATTATAAGGGAAACTTGTGTCAGCAAAGTCGTTAAACGAAGACTCGGTGGGTTCATGACGTTCTCCTTTGGGAAAACGTGAGAGTGACGTTCCTGAAGAATAATCGATAATACCCAATATTCCCTACGGGGACGAAGATAGCTGGAAGCACTTGATTCTCTGAACACGGAAAGTCAGGATTGACTACCGGGCATCGAAAATTGTCTGCTAAGAGATTTTTTTGGGTCCCAAGTGAAACTTACTTAAATCTCTAATTTAAAAAAATATAGTGTATATATATATATATATACATATATATAATAAATTGAATTAATAATTCATATGTATAGATAACCTTTCACATTTTCTTGTTATGAATTTTTTGTACTTTTCTGCATTTTTGTAAATCCTAAACCCTCTTTAACCAGCTGTTTAACGAAAATTTATTTTATCATTAATCTGACGTGACACTGTACTGCAAATGATTAAGCGATACGAATATGAGTTCGAGGGCAGTTTGAGGGAGGATACCAATGACTGAGATTTTTATTAATCACCGATTAAAATCAATCTGAATTCTTAGTGATTGGTATATTAAATGCTGCTTTATATAAAACTAGTGTGCAAGAGCCATCCAGCTGGAATGGATGGATGAAACGATTAATCGATCCGGAATGAAATTGACATCGATCTCTGTACGCGACATCGAGCCTCGTAGATGACGGCAGGACATTTTAATTAACATTTCATCGCGTCCCTTACTTTTTTACACTTTTTCTTTTTTTTCCAAAAATTCCTACTACGGCTAAGAGCGACCCACTTAACCGTAACGGACAAAATTTATTCCGTCACCTAGCTGCGCGAAAGTTTGCCATTCCCATCGGTTTCGCGAATTTCCATTAAAGCATTCGGTATGTTCGCGCCAATCACTCACAATTCTGGATAGTATTTTAGTCCTTTCGCACTCTTCCTATTCGTCACGTCCATCTCGCAGAATGTAAACGCGAGAGCGCATGGCGGATCGATCGCAGCGACAAGTAGCGAAATTCGCAAATTCTTTTCCGGTACGCGAGCCACGGTAATGGATATCGGTAAAGGCAAATTTTTCAATATAATCCATGAAAAAGAATAAATCGATTATATGATTAATTACACGCGTAATTAAGTCTTAATCGCGGAGTTTCTTTCTATTGAAGAGATTCATGGTTTTGCATTACGCAAAAAAAAAAAGTAACCGCACCGCCAAGCAATATTGATAAAGCGATGCGAAAAATAGCAGAATTATGGAAAGCTTTGCTGATTAATGACTTTTTGAGAATCACATTTTTTAATACGAACATTGTATTATGAGTCTCCGATTAAAATCTGTCGCTTGCCATTTTTCAATGTTACGTCACTTTCGATAATGGCCATAATACATCAACGTAACATATTTATTAAGCTTTGTCAAAATTACCTGGCCAAGCTCGATCGAAACAATTGAAAGTGGCCATGGAAATCGAAATCAAGTATTAATGGGCAGTACCTTGGATTTAAACGAAGCCATTATAAAGTAGTTATAGCGGCAAAGACAATCCGTGTGCATAATTTACGTTATAGCCGTAAAGACTTAATAAGCGCCTTAAGCAAATAATCCTTAAAGTGCATAAAGCTTTATTCGCAATGCGGAGAGGTCGATTCTAAAGACGATGCTATTGCGAATTCCCGTGGAAAATTTTCGCATAAAGCTAAAGAAGAATAGCAACCTATCTGAAAACTTTTATAATTACAAAGTTCTTCAAGACGCCAGTCTTGTAAGAATACCCTTCCATTAAGACCGTAGGTACACTACTGCATACCTGCCTCGGAATATATCTAATGAATTTATTAAAGATTTACCAATAAATGAATATATGCGAGCTTTAAAGCTCGTGCCGATAAAGTTCAATAAACATAGCTATATGCTATGATCGGTATGACGTTTTGACATATTTATTTATACGAGTCTATAAAAGAAATAAAACTCCAAAAATATACACTGTTATCACGACACGACTATGGATCTCGATAATAGCATTGGACGGTCCCGAAAAACTTTCCCCCTCTTCCCTTATACCGGAACGCAGCGCATTATTCGATTTAACGGTCTCCCGAGTTTTCAGTAAAATGGCAATTTCCTTGCCAATCGGACCGACTCAAAAGTATGCGGTATAATGAATATTAAGTGCTGCTTGCCGTCAGATATTATAGCGGATGACCGGAGATAGATATAGTAGCATAAATGTACTATAGCGTATAATATTTTCTATTTACTGGTATATATAGGTATAGTGGTACTACAAAGCGTACACGGAAGCGGTAAGGGCGGTAAAATATTTTTCGATGCTTTATTCAAGCCTCGTTCCCCTGGTTCCAGATGAAGGTAACCGTCGAGAAGGGCGGTTCGCGATAAGAAAAATCTTTTTCGGCATTTCCCTGCAGATGGCGTTTTGCATTGGCCGATGTCGCCACCAGAAAAGAACACTTGGGGTATGGCAGCCGTTACGGATAAGATAGTATAGGTATACACAAGTATACCAGTGTTATCGAAGGGGTTGCTATAACGTGTCTTGTCTTATTTTTAACTTCTCAAAGTTGAGTCCTCGTGCAACTTTGCCGATCTACCTTGCGGCTTCCAAGTCCTCAGCATGGGACTATAAGTGTACTTTACAGTTGGTCGCCCTCTTCTCGCGGTAATAATACTTTCTTTCAGCGTGTATCTCGAGGTGGCATCTGAAAGCGAAGTAAACGGCCCCTGGGTAGACCTGAGAAAGAGAGCTTCCTCGAGGATAAAAGTTCGCCCGGTATAAAGATTTCTGGTTAGGGAGGAGAAAAAATCCTTATCTGGAGCAAGTAAGGTGACGGGATTTGGTAAAATGGAAAAAAATCAGTGTGAAACAATGGAAACTTGGTGAAACGAGTGCAAAGGGTCGAGATTAAAAAAAAATGTACTAAATTACACAAGTACGTAGGTTAAGTTGGAAAAATTCGAAAAAAAAATATCTAGCGAGGTATATATATTGTTAGGGGTAATTCGACATGATTTGCGTACGGAATTAGAGGTTACTTCTTGGCAATAATTCATCCCTCAATTGGAAGATTCAAGTAAGTCTCAAAGCAATCAGTGACCAAAGCCATCCTGTCGAAACTCTGTAGATATGCAATCAGCGACTGTCAGGGTGCTTAACATGTCATGTGCCACCCGTTACATAATAAATCATTCCCAAGGGCAAGGTACTCATCAAATATATAAAACAAGTCAGACGATCGTCAAAGGTAGACACTCGAAAGGGACTGTGCTACACGAAATGATAAAGGCTCGAGAAAGATGCTGGGAGGATTATATTGGGAAAGATTGGCTGACGGACGTATCATGTAAACAGGAAGAAAACGTAGGAGACAAAGGAACGAGAAAAATACGAGAAAAATTCGAAAGTAGGGTGCACAGACTCTCCTTCGATATGGTCGGATAAGAAGAATAAAAAAAAAAGATGTTTGATAACGCGGAAACCATTTCGAGGCAGTTCGTCAGATAATCATGCAACTTCCTACTTATCTGTTTTATCTCTTCCTGATGGGAGGGACGAATGGAGAAAAAGGCTTGGGCGACGGAAACTTCTTTCGGAATAGGGTAAAAGTCTTCTCTGTGCGGGGTATATGTACCAGAGGATGACGGGGGATGAAAGAAGAGACTCTTAGAAACATTTTTCATTTGCATGTTGGTACGCCGAGCACGTTTCCGCTATCCGGAGTTGAACGCAAACGCGTCTCCCGACCCTGCTGGAGTTCGAACTCCTATAAGAACTCGAAACGCTACCTTCCTGACAATCGTCAGACACTTCTCATTCCTCTCGTCGCCATTGCACCTTCTTCTCATCTTTCTCATTCCCTTACGCTCTAACCACTTCTACTCCTATCCCTATCGCTATGGTCGTATTACTTCTTTTCTTCTCATATACCTTACCTTCACCTTAACTCCTACATTCCATCCAGAACGTTCGGTATGGCTTTGGCACTCGACCGTGCGGAAACTTATCACAGAATTAAAATTGAACTCAATGCTCCGAATGGTGCCGTTACAGTAAGACGTTACTTTTAATTGTCATTCGATAGGAACTGCAAGAGAGAAAAACTAACCTCTTTGGTACCATCCCGCTCACCGATTTCTGCTTCTACATGAATTCAGCCGATGTAACGCGAGGGCACAAATCAAATTTCGCGCTCTTTCATCCGCGAAAACGGCAGTCCGCATGTACGTGACGTTTCAAACGCCATACGATCAATACTCGTCGTTAAGGTCTACCAAGTTTCTACTCTCTTTCGAAAAATTCCACCGTGCCAACGATTCACTCAGACGTAAATTATCACGTCGGCAGCCATTACCAATGATATTCTTCATCCTTATCAAAGGATTCGGGGAAATGGATACTATATGTAATACGTTATACATAATACTTTTATATACCTATGTATAATTCCATTTTTTCTGTAGTTTGTCTTAAATTACTACACTTACGCTAACGTATTTTCGTAATGACTAAGCACCTCGTGATATTAACTCTCGTACTTACGGCGACATCTATTTCCAATCGTTGCCACTATGAGATTCTCCAACGGCGTTCGTCTACGCGTCAATAATGCCTTCTTAAACTTTCTACGCGACTAAATAATTTTTTAAAGCGTCGTTCTTTAAACGCAACAGTCGACTGCGTTACGAGACTCCACAAACTCAGAGAGGTGCAACTAGTACAGAAATGGAAAGTATTGTAAGGAAGCAACATAACTTTACTGAACTACGGCTACGCCACTCGCGGCTGTTTAGGGAAGCTCGCTTCAATAACTCCGAATAGCTCAAGTTGCTCGCTCGTCGCTCCGTCGTCCTTAGTGCTGCGGCGTCTTCAATTTTCCGAAACGGGCTTTAAATTACGGTGTCTCGCGCGTACAGTTCCACTTATCATCTCTGTTACACAACCTCTATCAAAGCCGCTAAACCGCAGCTCCCAAGCCTCCATCCCCGAGAAGTACGTCACAAGATACATACAAAGCTAACCTAACATCTAGTACATCATCGCCGATGCGAGTAACTCGAAGAAACCTATGACATCAGCTTATTTCCAGCAACGCTTACACTCGCAGTAAGTACTTTTACCAAGAAAAATAGTAAGTTGCTCTGTATCCACTACCCTTAGCTATGCAGCTACATACATATGTATGTGTCTATACTTGCCATATTTTATAACCGACTGTGAACGAACTTCCACGACTTCTACCGAGGAGCATAAACTAGGACGATTCTTTTAAATTTCTGCAAGCGAGAATCAGGCAGCTAGCATACAGTGGTGCATGAGTGAGTGGTGGAAAAGGATGCCAGTGGCTGCTATAGGCTCCTCTGTTTACAAGGACTTAATGGACCGACGGGATGCTGAATCGTAAAGTGAATAGGCAACGATTTATGGCAACTGTGATTAAGACCTGTAGTTTACAGTTGGAAACAAACGTGCTGTGCGATCATTTCGTAAACTCAATTTCCCGTGGTTAAAATGGCCGACGTGTATATCTACTTCCATAAGTTTCTCGACAGATTCAAGAGCAAGGTATGTGTGCATGGAATAATGAAGAAATATCAGTTATCCCAAATTAAGGCCTATTTCGATCTGTCTCCAACAGGAGCCGAGAATGACGCGAAAAACGATTCGAAACATACCTTTGACTTGTTTCGTACCGTGTCCTATGTATTTTAGAGCGCTGATCACGAATCTGACGATAGTTTTGCGATAGTGAAATCGGTCTAACCTTTTAAAAGTTATGTTCATGATTACAAGTGTTTGGAATAAAAATGTGTGGAGCAATCCTGTTTCTTTTTATCACTTTCAGTAAAAATAATTCATGACAGATTTTAATCGAAGTTTCAACTGTAGCATTGTTGTCGCTTGATACAGATTGTGATCGGCTGTCGGTGTCGTCAGTCGACGAGTAAGAGCGTGCGATTTAAAAAAATACGTTAACAGCTTCAGGGAAATGTTATATGGCGTTCGTGAATGACGATCGATGTTAAAATAATCTGAGAGAATATGATACTGGATGGTAGACTTTAAAAGAATACTGATTCATTGTAGAACAGGAAATTTTGAAATACTATTTACGTATTCAAAACAAAATGGTTGATCTTGGAAAATGCAGTGAAATTAAAGTCATGTACTTAAAACTAATTATTTCAAAATTTGATTGGTTTTAAAAAAAAGCGATGGTGTAAATTGGTTTCTTGATACGTCAATTGTGATATTCTAGAATAGAGTTTCACCGCGGTGCTGTATTTAGAGCCGTAGAGCTGCAGCACCGAAGATTTCTCAACAGTGCGCGGAAGCGCGCGTGTTGCCCTAGTAAGCTGGCACAAGAAAAATGCATATGCCCCTAGGTTATTTCGTACAGCATAAAGGTAAATGCTAAATAGAATTTGTTTCTTATCCGCCAAGAGAGTTTCAAGTGAATTTTACGTACATAAAGAAGCAATTACGGATATTTGGTAGTCGCGCAGCAGAAAAGTTCGAGGAATCGGATTTTGTCGACTCATTGAATTCTGTCCAGAACCAAGTCGTACCGTAAAACTGTACGGCAGTCGGTTATTTTCTTTCCAAGAGAATAAGCACATCGCTTTCGTGATAGGTACCTATAAAGGATGAATCCACTAGTTACGTGTATACATATAGAAAATGTAGATGGGTTGTTGGTAGGTGGGTATACCAAGAGACGTGTGCTTTTCGTAAAAATAAATTAGCAAATTCCGGACGGTATTATGATAAGATTCCTATTTAGATTTCTCACGGTCTCGTCGCACCACCCTGAAGCTGTCAAGGGTTGCCGGTGGCTTCGCCCGCGCAGTTTTGCTTCTAAGAGGCGCGTTCCTTTAACAAATTTATTTCGATTTTATTCAAAGGGCTTGTACGATAACAGGGTTCTTAAAAAAATAGTAGAAGCCCAGAAGCGTCGTACCAAGAATTACTTTTAATATACGTCAGATACCATAGAATACTGCCTACTATTCTATGCGCTAGTAAATCCAAAAGAAATCAGAAAGCATTGCTACACTCGCGAAATACGATTCGTCTCTGCAATGAAATAACGGATATGCGATTGAACTGTGAAATATTTCTCAAATACTCCAATCATACGGAAAAAGTTTATTCGACTGATAACAATGCACGTTCAGATGCAGCTTTTAATCGAATAATTAAATCGTGATACTACCATTGTTTATGTGTTCGTGCTATACAGCTGTACGGTACTGTATCCATTCTGACGTACAGCGGTTTAGTCAACAAATAATCCGTAGCTGCTGCCAACGCGCTGAAATTCGAAAACTAAAGAAATCCAAACACCAGGTGCCAGGTGCGGCTTTCCCGCACCACTGTTCCTCACCGCAGCCAATTTCCAAATTTCCCGACGGCCAACCTCAGCGTACTGGAAATGGTAAAAGGTAACTGGGGCCGACGAGGGAGAATTCCAGAGGCAATGGATAGACGCGAAAAATAACTACGCATCCGATAGTCTTTTACTTCTTTTATGGAATCCTAAGAAACAAAGCAGATTAAATTTTAAAGCTCGTCGCTTAAGGTGCACTTCCCAACGGCTGCTTACGATCATACCTAGTTATGGCAGCTAGTCCGCCCAAGAGCTTACCCTAGAATCGCGATCCTAACAAGTCTCGTTGGAGCGGCGTCTCACCCTTCCAGGAAGGGTATGCTCAGACTTTCGGTAGGCCTCTAGGTATCCGCGTGTCCACACCACTCCCCCCTGGGGTATCCCTGCTGGTGGGAATTCGTCTGAATAAAACTGCTTGCACGGTATTTACCAAAATCTCGGCTCTCCTACAATCCGCATTAAATCCCAAAAGTTGTCCCAGGCGGTAGCGATTGGCTGTGTCCGCATTTCGGCCGTGCCGGACGAACGCATACGCACACTACCGGTAAATCGTGTACACGCTAGGAAGCCATAGTTTTCTGCAAGAAATCAAAGAAATCGCAATCCCCACCGGAGTAAGGTTCCCGGGGTACAAGTAGGGCATCTGGGCGGCCGGGCGCCCCTTGCGTGCGGGTTCTATCCTAAAAGGGCCCTGCGCTTCCTCCACTTGTTTACTATTTCCCCCTGTTCCGTCCTTAAAAACTCTGTATCTACGCACCCTTCAGGAACGTTGGCCGGAGGCACCACCTTTCCGACGGCGACGCGTGAAAGCGGAGCTTTTGTAACGAATTGTTCCTGAATGCCACGTTACGATATCTATAACATGTATATAACGGGTGTCTGTCAATACTAACTGTGACTGGTACGTATCTCTTATATCACGCAGAATGGAAGGTTCATTTCCAATAAGCGTTCCTCGTGCATTCTAGACAAAATTAACGATCTCGTCGCAGTGTTCGCAGATGCTATTATCACCGGTAGTATTATCAATATGAGTTCCAGGACCGCTATTTCTCCGCGGTAATTCCCAGGTCTATCCTCTTTTTTTTCCTTCTCTATATTTTTTTTTGTCTCCCCGGAGAAATTAATACCGGCTGAAGTGCGGGCTTCGGAAAATCGGAAGTCGCACGAAGTGACTCAGCCTGTCAGCAACAAGCGGACGGCAGTTGTTATAGGCACGTAGATATTGATTATATATCCTGGTTATTATTCACTCTATATTAACAAACGTTTTCATTAACGTACACGCCTACGTGCACTATGTATTCTCTACGTTTTATTTTCGTTTTCTTTCAATTATAACTCGGAGGGTTTTAAATTAACGAACTACCAACCCGCCCATTCTTCCTTTCCTACCTCTACCGTAACTAACGTATTTACCATAGATAACGCACATTGGCATTGTCAGAGAAACTCTATAACTACGTACGTATCTGTGCGCACAATAGGGACGTGACTGTGGTTAGCCGATCGATTAGCTGAATAAAAGGAATTAATGTGATTTACATATTTATCGTAATTTCGGCTCGTTCACAATAAAAATAACGACGTACGCTCTTGTAACCACCTGTGGTATTTGTTCTGCTGATAAACATTTTTTTTCAAATAATATTTAAGTCTAAATTTTTTAGAATTTTTTAAGCTTCTCTTTTTTGCAGATTCCTGTACCCCTGCGACAGGGTAACGGAAAAGCTTTGCGATTTGTTTTCATAAAGCTTTATCGTGACGGGTCTGCACGCTCGAAGAGCCTCTTTGATATTTCTAGAGTTATACTTTCGTACGATATCCCGTGTTTTCCACTATTTTCAACGCGTTCAATTCCTCCCCTCGCATGTCGAGGGATATTCGGGACTTAGTGTCAGGGTGTGCTTGATACGAAAATGATCTTAAAATAATAATCAAATGCGCAAGGAATGTTGGGGAGTGCTTCACTCGGAAAATTTCTTTACAGTTCAAGTGGTTCTAAGCGTCATAACAGGGAAAGATTTTATATTATTTCCTTATGCCATTCTTTTATACGTATTATTTCCCTTATTGTTATTCTCTTTAAAATTTCATGAAAATATACTGGGATCACCGCGGTCGGATCTGTTACGTGTAAAATTGAACGTGGGTACCTGAGACTGAAGTACCTTGTTACTGTCGAGTGCGCAGAAACATGCGAACTTTTACGGCGATGAACAGAAAAGGTGGAATTACCAATGCAAGCCAAGCGCGAAGGGACTCAGGCTTTTTAAAATCCAATGGAAATAAAGTCTCAGGCTGAAGGCAGTTATGAGATTCAAATCTGAATTGGGAAACGTGGTACCACCCACGCACTGTATACATATACTAGCCTCGTAAGATCTTTATATGCATGACTGTAACGGGTATGCGAGCTGCAATTGCATCTAGAAAATTGAGGTTAGGTTGAGTCATGTTTTTTATTTTTCATTACAAATTACTTTTTTTCTTATTCATATTTTTCCTTGACAATATCGTAATTTCGGTTTCTTATCTATACGTATCCGAGGCTGAGTTGGTAACAATGAGGTAGCGAAGGGTGCGACTTTCGAATTTCCTCGATTTCGTGTATATAGTATATGGTTGTGTATATATGTATATTGGTAGCCAGAGTAGTAGCAGACCGAAGAAAATTCATCAAAGTCACATGGAAACTCTTCGTAATGCTTGCTCCCGATTGGCTGAGGAGAATCTATCGCTTCCAATTTGTACCAAGTCGAATTAGACAGCGAGCGCAGAATACGTTCCGACGACTTAAACTTTCTCGTTGGGAATTTCGAATTTATTCAGGCCAGACTGAATCTCACTGATCCAGATATACTTGGGAAGGGCCGTTTCACGGGGCACTGGCTCGAATTAACATTTTATTTTATCTCCGAGGCGGAACAGACGATATCGCTAGTTTTTATATATTAATGTACCTCCGAATGCAGCCTTATCTTGCCGTGGTATCGTGCCGAGTTGATAAGTGCTCCACTCTCCGCAGCATCCGAATCATCAATTTTTCAAGATGAATCCTTTTCTCGTGTTCTCCGGTGTCTACGTGCGTATAACATTTCGTAATTCAAATGCAACTTTCAGGCGTAACGTATTGAGGCTTACCACGAGGTAATAAATTTTCAAAACAAAAAATAAAAAAAAGCTTTCGTCACATGTGAAAATAAAACTCAGTGTAGCAATAGTGTGCGCTATTTGATTAAGTATGGCAATGCACAGGAATTTATTGCGGTGGAGTATGTGTTGACTTTAAGCTGGGTACAAGTAAGGGTGGAAAAATATTGATAAGGGTAAAACAATTGACGGGGTGGGCGGGTGAAAAGAAATCGGCTATAAACTTCTCGGTGGATTTAGCTGAAACTGAGCATATAGAGAAGAAATTCTCCCGTATGGAGAAAAGGGTAGCTAATCAAACGAGTGCACGCTACACCAGTCAGTATGCAGAAGAGGGGCGAGACCAAAACCCTCCGGTTTAAACTGGAGCTTGAACCTATCCCTGCACAACATATATAACTGCATGACAAAAAAAAATACACTTCGTTAAGGTCGGAAAGGCCCATTGATTAGCAATGGCCAGTCTACAAAGCCTTTTTATCTCCCCATTGATTCGGTCCACCCTTCGTGATGCTGGAGGTATCACCCTATTTTCTTTCCTCGCCATTCACGCCATGTACAGAGAAAACCACGGGAAAGCCCCCCCCGCCCCACCCCCTCCCCCTGTAAAAGGTGCTGGCGTGACAATCGTTGACGAGTTTGGAAATACGCGCGGTGAGGACGAGAGGAATGAGGACTATGATTTTTAGTTGGGAAAAATGTCACGTCACGGGTATTAATAGTTAAGCTATACGCAGTTTGGAAATACCATTTAGAGAGGAAATGATTTTTAGTGGTACGTTAAGGGTGCTTGGGATCTTTAACTTTTTGCAGATAATAATGAATTTTTATTTGTTAAATTTAAAGTCAAATTTGTATATCTGCTTTTTTTACTCGACTTAGGTATTACAAAAATTATAAAACTTTTGGGCAAAATATACTTTTGAAAATTTTTTATCAATTGTTGCAGATACGTGAATTTAATAAGATACTCGTATATTTCGACAGCGTCGTGATAAGAATTGATAACCTAACCTAATCTAGCACTACGCCAGCTTCATCACATCCAAGAAAAGTGTCGGCTACCCCGAATCATGTATTTTGTCAAGGTGGACCGCTATCTGCAAGGGTTGTAGGCAGTCGAATGCGAGCTGAAGGGTTGTTCGAAGATAAGGGTAGTGGGGAGTGAGACTTTAGATGGATCAACCACGTTTAATTAACCACAGACCATATAATTTCCTAAATCGAGTAACGAGGGATGGTTCTTACGTAAGAGGGGAAAAAGCGAAACGGGAGAAAAAAATTTTACTAAGATATTCTTGTCGCGAGGGAGAATCGTTGAATAAATTTCCTTTTTATACGTACAAAAAAAATTTACCATAATCTAATTACAGTCTATAATTTTACAACTTCAATTAGTCATATTTGGTTACTGTATTTCTCAGTTGTATTTCGACATTTTTTTATGATCCTCGTGAAATGTTTTTTTTTTTTACAAAACTCGCTTAAATTTTTCTCAAAGTACACAACGCGGCGTGCCATATTTCATAATTTTTTTTTCGTGCTCTAGAATATGGGAAGATCGCGTAATCCGTGAAATTAAATAAAAAATATAATTCAGTGAAACAGTACGGTGGATTTTGGAGGAATTAGACATTTTTATTTGGAAAAAAAAACGTGAATAAATACTTGGGGTAAAAATGCATAATTGTATGCTGTATACGATTCATTTTATTATACTTTCTTTGAAGTATGATTTATAATATTGGTTTTACACCATTACAGTGGAGCATAACGGTACTTATGTGATGTTCCGGCACAGCGTATTATTGTTCTATGGGAAAGGACTAAAATATGCAATTAAATACTTAATATGTAAATCCCTATGGTGAAATCTCAACACTACGTGGAACGTGAACGTTTGACCATAATATTATGGCAACATAAAGCACAATTACGCCCCGAGGTAGTTTAAGTCCAGTTGAATATAAATTATTTGCAATTTACAAACCGCCGTTGAAAGGCTAGCTTGTGCTGCTTAATATTTTCTTTATTGAGAATTATTTGCCTACGATTTCAAACCACAGGACTTTTTGAATAACTTCAGGAACTTCCTTCTGTCATAAGAAATGGTAATATTATAACCTCAAAAATAAAATAACTGATTTTATCATACATACCCAACATACTCGATTACTTCGTAAAATTTCACAAATCATTTTATTTCTTCCTTCTTTATATTCGCAAACTTTTTCATAGTCTCTTGGCTTCTTGTTTCGCAACGAACTTCCAACGCTTTTCATTGCAAGGGGTTCAAACTTATTTACGTGTATTTAAATGCGTTGCACATATTCCATATAGCATGATATACTTATAGGGTGTTTCCTAGGCGAAGTAAAACATCTTTTTCAAATATTTATCATATAAATGAATATAAAAGCTGGAAGCTTTATTCTTTGTCAGGATCCAGAAATATTTTCGTAAAATCAATAATTCACGCCCGAGGAACGAACATATTCATTTATTCGTAATCCATGTAGACATGCTTTTACCTTTATTTAATAGTAACCAGCAGCCCGCACTTTTGATCACATATTGAACTAGCTTAAACTACTCAGCGTTGCCCGAGATTCTTGTATGTAGAATATATAAAAATCGAACAATAACAAGCAGGGTGAGACAGTGGGTTGTACAGATTCTACGGCAGCTTATATTATTCCCAGGGTTCCATACGATTTTTTCTAGCCCAGGTAAACAACCCGAAAAATTATACGAAAGATATACTTCACGTAGTAAGGATATAAAAGTGTATCTAGTGTATCAAAGTTACTTCAAATTTGTTGAAGTAACAAAGTTTTTGAAAGTTGATAGCAGAAGCTCTTTATCACGCGTGAAAAAAAAGGCTCCTCAAACTGAACGATGAGGATATTTTTATTTTCGAAATTCTAGAATTATTAAATATACAAGTAGTATACTACTTTATTTTGTGTTTTAAAATTTATTTATTTTACGTAACAAGCGTTACGTACGTATAGTAACGCTTGTGCCAATGTAAAAACTTATCTGCAGGCATTGACACTGATAAGAAATATATGCATTATAAATACAATACTCGAAAGTATTTTCGTTATTTAAAACTGTAAAAAAAACCTGAAAATGAATTTTTCACCTAAAAATAAATGACCATGTCAATAACTGTGCTATATCGCATTAAGGATAGTCATAATTCTCTTATTAGCGCTGGCTGAGCTTTCTGAGGGCAGAATTTTCAAAAGGAGCTTTCGAGCTTACGAATTATGTATTGGCCAGCTCTAATAAGACCGATCTACTCTGATTACATTATTATACGCTCTCTGGCTTCATCCGCTCAATTCGGCCCTCGTAAGGCCCCGTCTATGTGCCGGATATATGGACAACTAATTTCCGAATGATCCATGGATATAACGTTACCGATTAAAACGTTTTGGGCTTTAATCGGCTTATCGTATCAGACAATAAATTACGGCACGTTATATTCCTATCGTTAACTGGTTTGTCAGAAGCACTTATAAGACGAATAATGCTCCTCTGTATGGTGAATAAGATCTTTTATTTAATTTTTTTTCACTTCATTACATGCATTCACATATGATTGTTCGTACGTGTTCGGAAATTCATAGATCATTAGCAAAATGACATTTGGATCCCACAGATCCAAATTATAGATCCGTGAGGAAAATTTTAATAGGAATATATATATATATACACACACAGTGATAGGGGTAAAAAAAAGGGATGACCAGCAGTTGCGTTTCAGTCTTTTCAATGAACGACACGATTTTCTCTCATTGGGAGTCGCGTAGCACATCCGGCGATTAGTTTCATAGAAATGTAAAGTCACACGTAAAATTTTCTCTACAGGATTTGTAGAGCATGGAATTTCGCAGGCGTCCCGTTGTCGCGACGCCTTGCTAGATCATCACCCTCCCTCCCTCTCTCTCTCTCTCTCTCTCTCCCTCTCTCTCTCTCACACTGACACTCGCCACTCATTAACAGACTTACTCTCTCGCTCTCGTTCTCTCCACTTCTCTTCTTGCGAAAACCTCGCGAGAGAGAAAGGGAGCAGGTTAATTTGACCTCTCAGCAAAAACTTAATTAAATTTTCCCTCAGCGAACTTAGGCCGATCGGGAAGCCTTGCAACGACGGCGGTTATATCTCAAGCAGCTCGTTATTAATTATTATGTTTTACGATGGTGGCTCTGATAACCCATGTATTAAGCGTCACTATCTATCAAGAGCAAGTCGAGATACCCTTACCCTGTGCGTATCTAAATAACTAAACATGCACCTTAAGCTTCTGCGATTGGATGACCAAATTTTTAATTAAGTCAAAATAACCGCCATCTATAAACACGTAATGTAAGCAGTGTCTCTTTATGTAATAAATTTTTGTCCAAGAAAAATATTAATACTTCGTGACTCGTGTTTGCCAACAAAAAAATTTCATTTCTCGTTTAAACTTTGCGAGGAAAATTTTTCTCGCTGCTTTGGACTACCACGACGCGAGTCCAGCAGCGAATGGAATTGAAGCACTGTGTATAAGACCTTAAGCTCTCAGGTTTATTTTAACACGCGGAAAGGTACGTCGTGCTGATTCACAATGCGTCTAATTTTGCATTCCCGCCGTTAACAAACGGTCGGCCACTAGACGCTGTATTTTTTTTTGCAGCTCATTAGTTGACATATGGGCGTGTTCACATGTCGTCCCGGAGTGCATTTCTTCCTGGGAAGGGCTTCTTCGCGAAATGCAACACGGAGTCACGTACCTCGCAAGAGAGGCCACACGAGAGAAAGAGACTGTACGGACTAGCAGTCAAGTGTTCACGCTTGCACTTTTTGTATACTTGTAGCACAAAGACTCGTTTCGGTTGGCATTTGTCTTTTGGAAAATTAATAAACGACGTGTTACACTGAGACACGCGTCTGTGGATCGGGCTTTATTAATAATTTGATATATGGAGATTCGTCAATACAGTGAGATCTATTTTTGAACTATTGTGCCGAGTCTAATGTAATCAAGATTATATAATGATCCAGTGAATTGAACGTGGATATATTTAAGACTTGTATATATGTATGCTGCTGTTGTGCGGCTGTACGTACAGGTACCGAAGGAGATTTTGCGAGACAATAGTTGGCCGTTCAATAAATCAACGGCTTATGGAACACAGCGCTTTGCCATTCGCGAGCTTCGCTTACCAGGGACAAGACTTTCTCCGGCCTCAGTTGGATTTAATGAAAACAGCTAATTTTACGAGGAATAAAATCGATTTACAGTGGCGCGAAATTTAGTTAGAACGTTTTTGCATTGGCTTGGCGATATAAATTACATAGGAGCTATATGTTTCGGCGCTTTACTCTTTTTCTATGAATAGGCTATACCGCCGGTCCTTTCGGATGCTGTGAATCCTTGCTTTAGGTCAACGACAGATTAAGTGTATCTTGTTAGGTAAACTGATCCAGCTTTTTGTTCGTGGCTGTACTTTCAATGGATACACACTAAACTGGATTACTGGATATCGTGAAATTTCTCTTTGCTTTGGAAAAACCGCTAGCATGTAAAATGATATGAGCGCCGTTGGCGTCAAAGCCGAATTTTTTGCGGTAAGACGGATCTAATCGGGAGGGAGAATTATATTTATAAAAAATTTTTTTATCACGTGAGAGCCCAATCCTTTATATAATATGTGACGTGACGAAAACTTCAAAGTGTCGTCGTGCAGAGGAGATCGAATCTGGGTATACAGCTTGCGATTTTTTCTCACCTTTTTTTGCATACAAGGCCGAATAAAAAATCACGCGGTTCAGCGAGTCGATCTCGACTCAGCGAAGCGAGGAGGACAAATCGATTAGAATCCTGATTCGAGAGCTTGCAGAAGTGGATGAAGAATTAGGACGATACCGATAAGGTCGCATTCTGGAGGTACGACGGGTTTCGTAAACACATAAATAAATTAATTAATCACCCGAATTAATACAGCTTTTCATTAGTCTTTTACGCGACGCCCAGTAGAAGTCCGGTGGGTGTTCTTTTGCACGGGACAAAGAGTCTACGTTTTTTTTTTGGATTCTTTGTTTTTTTCCCGTTCACCCTGCCAACGAAATACAAGAGCCAGAGAAGAGAGACAACAAGTGGACAGAGACGCGGTAGAGAGAGATACAAAAAAAATCAGGACAAAAGAGAGCACAAGCTCTATGCACAAAGATAATGTTTTTTTAATTTTTTCAATCCTCATATAAAATTCTTCCAATTTAATAAAACTTTTTTGTTCGCTGAAATTTGCATTGAAAACAATTTTTGCCGTTTCGTTTCGATCGTCTCAAGGCCATCTTAAATCGCAGCAACAATATGCCCAAGTACAGTGTAAAATAAGAATAATACATTTTTTTCATATATATGTAGGCCAATTTTCTCAGGCCCCACCAGTACCCACTTCGGACGGCCCTGGTCGCTAAGGCTAGTACGACGCTGCCAGCTGGAGATTCTCGAGGACATCCTGGCGAAATCTAATTCGTTAAACAATATAACCGAGGACTTTGGTCCCCCACGAAACTAAAGGCAGGGATTGTCTGCGTACAGACCCGTCCGTTAAGCCAGCTTCTTGGAAAGGATCGGCCGTTTTCACAGCACGAGGATACTGGATTAGAGGGTATTCACCTGAATGCTAAACTCTCTAACGCTTCGAACGACAATGCATCCCTTTTTTGTCTGTATTCAGTCTTATTTGTATCTCTCTTCGTCATTGTAAAACTCCATTCTTGACTTTTCTCTTGTTTTCAGGCACCGAGGAAGATTAAACGACAAGAGGAGGAAGTCGCTTAACGCTACCGGAAGTCCTCCGACGTTTTATCGAAACGAAAGGACAGTCGCTCGGATACGATTCTCATCTGGAAAATGCTAGAAATTACATTTGAAATGTAGTCGCGGTGGATATTTAATTCTTATATCGAGCGAAAGCAACGCCCGCTTGGATTTTACACAGAAATTCCGTATCCGCTACGTGATCCTCTGCGTTATCCGAGCGCAATTTTCTCTCGGATTTTCACTGTAACTTTGCGAATTCCTGGCATACCCTTTGGTCAGGAGATTCTGTCGAGATCGTGCAAGCTGCTGGAGAAAGAGGAAGATATAAATACGTATACAATGCCAGGAAATATGTATATACTTATATACGTAAGAGAGAGAGAGAAAAGGAGAAAACTATAAGCTTTTTTTCATTCCACCAATTTGTTTTTTCAAATACCTTTTCAAACGTCAGATTTAATCTCTCTTCGATGCTCTGACGTAATTGGTTCTTACCCATACCCGCAAGCTTTAAGTTTTCTTAACGAGCATGTACCAACTGACCAATTACATACCCTACCTGTAATTTACCTTAAGTAAACAAGACAATATCAATATTATCCTAAAGCACGTTATTGCTGGAACGAAATAATTAATTATATATTATATAAAGATAATCTGTTGATTAGTGTACACTTAATCTCAATATAGTACCAGATTACTAATTGGTTAAATTCGATATACCTGATCGCTCGTGTCAATCAATCTGTAAACAATGCTTACGTTCAAGTATCGATACCTACGTTATACCTTGAGACTCAATTTTACTAGAGAAACGAGTTTATAGGACCGTATAGTCGCTGGAATTGCACGTTAATCGTGTCCAAGAATCCAGCTTCCTATTAATCTTATTTTAGAGCTCGTCGAAATACCCAGGGTTATGGGCATTCTCGGTCAGTTAGTCTACTTAGTGAATCGATCCTGGTTTGTATAAAGGGATATTTCAAAGGATCGTGATATGGGAGTAGGAAAGGCAATGCATACATACATATCTCTGTATACAAGGCTACGTACGTGCGTAAGTGGATGCCTTTATGGTTTGGTGGCGAGGTACATACGTGATACACACGTAATTGGGAGAGGCGTGTCTAATCGGTGCAATGCGCATATACATGGAAACAACCAGTATTTCAAGCATCTCGTGCCGTTGTCATGGCGACGATTAAAATTTAAGTCGCTACGACCTAATTTATTATGTACTTCGCGAATGAAAATTACGTGGATGATCAGTGGATGAATGGAACACGTTAGTCCCCTTGAAATTTATTTATGTCCCGGGTTGAAAATTCCTAATGGAAACGTGGAAAATTGTATGTGTTTATTATTCATTAGGGAAAAGACGTAAAAGTTGTTTTTCTTTTTAATAAGGTTTGTACAGAACAAATATTTTATCAGGCGGATAATGGAAGTTGATGAATGAGAGACTGCGAAGATTGTTTTGAAAGAAATTCTTTTTTTATAATTGCGACAGGGTATTGCACAACGTACGCGTACGTGGAAACTTGCCTGACCAGTAGTATTGTTCGGTAAACGAAGGTAGTTCGCGCATTGTGAGTACGTCGGATAGCCGCTATTGTCACTGTATTCCAATCTGGTATAACCAAGCGCCAATGGGTTGCGTGAACTTGGCATTTCGTTTTTGTTTAATTGATTAAAAAAAACAACTAATTTTACTCTTATCTTTAATGAATCTACAGTTCGGTATATCATGTATCTCTACGGGATTCTATATGGTCTATGAGTATAAATTTAATCGGTTTTGGGACGATGCTCTAACTCCCTAGCTAGCCAAATTGTAACGTTTTAGTACGTAAAAGCTTACGAGCTCTGAAGGTTTCGACGAATGAGGCGCCAACGTCAATTTACGGCTCAAAGACGTCTTCGAGCGACCATAAAATCATTAGCGTAATGAATGCCTGTTCAAGTTGTAAAATCCTAACTAAGGACCGTGGAAGGAAGTAATAAAAAAAGAGAGAAGTTTAGATCCATTTCAATCGGATTTAATAAAAGTCATAAAAAGTTCTGGTTGAGCCATGACGCTTTATGAAATTGCTATATCGATTAGATGATTGGTACATAAGCAAGTAGATGATTCACGAAAATTTATTTCACTTACCTAAGGGTAGAGGATAGACTTTCTCATTTATGAGAACGTTATGTGAATAAACCCTAATATTGGAATATCATAAGGAATACATTAATTAAGCGACGACAAATTTTATGCATTAATGCATATGAGATATTGCCAAACTTTTCCAATTAAATATAAGGGCCAGCCAGCCCCAGATCGAACCAGTACTTCATAAGGATTAAAAAAATTATTTCATATCTACATTTCTATAATAATCGCAGTCTGTCAAATTGACTATATATGACCGCGCGTACCAAGCGAATAATTCTCACGCATCGAACGACGATTACGACGGCCAATAGAAATTGCGTAAAATTTATGTCAAACTTTTGAGTTATTTTCGATATTCGATACGTTAACATAAATCTTACGCCAAAGGGAGGGAAAGTCTAACATGGAATTTTTACTGATAGAACAGCTTTGTCTTTTGCAATAAATAATATTCCAAGATGGCAGCACCGTCGTGTGCGACAAAACAAAAGCCGCCATTCGCCATACGTACAGTGTGTAACGGCATTAAGCTACGGACAAGACTTTTCCTGTGACTAGGTGAGACGTCAGGAGTGATGGATAGTCTTCTGTTTATTCCAATAGGTTTTTCTTATTAAATTTCTATAATAGCCAAGTCAGACTTTTTCCCGAGTCGCATTAGCGAAATAGGACCTGGACCGGAAGACAAAAGATTAAGGATTCTGTACGGTTGTACACTGCCCCGCGTTGATTCCTTCTGTATAGTTTTAAGATTATTTTTCCCATCTATGGCAAATTTTCATAATTTTCCATTTTCTGTATTTCGGCTCATTAATTTTTGGGTGCTCATCTATTTTTCGGCTATTCATATCGAACTCGAGATCGCCATACGGAATATCCATATATTCAAAAGTCAGTTTGTCTTTTGGGTGGCTATCGATCTGAAACTAATCAGTTCACATAGATGGGAAAAATAATATTAAAACTGTCAGGAAGGCATGAACGACTGACAGTGCACGTACGTACACAGAATGATTTCCTGGGAATTTGATGATTATGAGACAACAGCTATCGATTTGGTGTCTGGTGGAATATAACGATTCTTAAGAAAAGAAAAAAGTAAAACGTAACGGGATACGATCTTCCGCAGTAAAATGATCCATTATCCAAACTGTCATTAAGTGCAAACATAATCATTCATTCTGGCGCTCCAGTGAGCTTTCGAACCATAGAAGATGTCTACTCACTGTTTAGACCTTCAGGGATAGCAAGCACTGATTTTTCTCAAGAATATTCTTTTTCTTTTTTTCTCTGTCCCTCATTCTTATTTTTGTTCCTTGCCCCCCTCCCCTCCGGCCCCGCTTTTCCTCATCTTTTGTCTTCCTTGAAGTACCTCTTCACGGAAGCAACCGACGAAAGAATTTCAGTGCAAATAAGAAGTAAAGCTTTTCGTCGGAAGCTGCTCTTTATGAAACATGATTCTCTCTCTCTCTCTCTCTCTCTCTCTCTCTCTCTCTCTCTCTTTTTCTTTTATTCCCTTAAGAAAAGTACGGGTCACGCGAGTGAATAAAGAGAAAAAAAATAGAACGAAGAGAGGAAACAAACGGTAAAGAATAAAAAAAATTAAATTAGAAATGATTTCGATTCCGAAGACTTCAAATTCCACTTTACAAACTGAAAGGAGCTCTTTACGAGCTTTTCCGTGCTTCCGGACAAAGTTTCAACCGACAGAGAAAGCATAGATTCCTACGGGATCGAACTTTTATTCTTGATATAATAAGATGCGATATCCATGACATTTTACACACAATCGAATAAAATGGACCATCTGACCACCTCAGAATCTTTGACATCTCCAAGAAAGTGGAAGACGCGACCAAGTCACATGTCTTCTATTTCCGGATAGTCAATATATTTAACAAAGATAATACTACACTATCTCAATGCCATATACAAATATTTTTCTCGGTACGTGACGTCACAAAAATACGCTGAGGGATGCATCAAGCCTTCACGACCCTGATAACACCAACTGATTGTAATTTCGACCCAGAACCGTCTATCGAAAGACATGAGACAGATGAGAAGACACTTAGACCCCCATAAGAGCTAAATGACGCCATGATCTATTTCCATAACGATCGAGGAGATCATCAGAAAATCACCAATCAGAAAAAAATTTGAATCCCATTAGTCCAATGAGATTTATTAGGAACTTATATCAGGGGGGGGCCTGATAAAGGGTGTTAAGCCTTTCTGAGTCCGATACTATAGCCGTGTTCACGAATAGATGCTCTGTTAGATGCCTCGAGGGATTTTGAGAATTATTGTTGTCATCACGTGACGTCTTCTACCTTGAGAAAAGGAGACGAACTAGAAGATTTTCCCCTGACTATTTAATCTTGAGGATTACCAAGGACACCTGACTTCATTTTTTTTATTATTTCCCAATGTATCCTCAGCATTCTATTTCATTATTTGATCTTCGATCGCCTCAGCCCGTATTGCCTTAATGCTGTACGATCGGGTTGGATACCTTGTAATCAAAACCATTAACGAGCACCTGAATCAAATACCTTACTTTGGTTACGATACCTTCTATCGATTCTGTATTGTCTGTGTCCAATTTATTTGTTCCTTTTCATTTGTGGGTTCAATCGTCTCGATCCCCATGTGAATTTCGCAGATATTAAAAATCCGTGAATTTTATCACCAAAAGCATTGTAGTGATTACACGTAATCACGTCGTATGGATACTTCATACCGATCGATCCGTAACGTGATATAAATTTTATTAACTAATTTATGCTCTCCTACACCCCTTACGTCTTGTTGAACGCGTATGTCGATTTTGCCTTGTCTTTCTACGTCTAATCACATAATATATCAGCACGAAGCCCATAAAATCCACGAGGGAGCTCAAAGTCATGTAACGGTAGTCGTACGAAAAAAAAAAGAAAATTTGTGTTATACGATAATCGACGCCATTACATGTCCGTCCTGAGAGAATAATGGCGGCTCTAACTAGGCTCACAAGGCTCTTCGAAGGCTCTACTAACGATAAGACCAACAACGCCATCCAACCCACCCTTTTCCGCCGTCCCCCCTCCCCATGGAACCTCATAATACCAAACTACATCACACGCACGGTATAACTATCCTAAATAATTATCACTTACCCTAGAATACGAGGAGCTGGCTATAAATAGCAGAAGCTTCAGGAAGGAAGCTTAAGGGTGGCTCAGGCAAGAAGGAACTGTCCTGGAAGCCAAGCTCTCTGGGAGTTGACCTATACCTATACCGGGCTCACAATGTAATATACATCACTACAGATTCTCCTATCATTGTACGGTATATCTGACCTAAACAATTATTACTACTTGGAGAAGGCCTAGACCCACCACTACTTGCATCTTCGGTTACCCAAGTTAGATCTCTGGATATCGTATCGGTAACGCCATGCTGGATACTTATCCTGTAGCCTACGGGGGTAGATCCTGTTTCCCCGATAGGATTCGACCTAACCTATAAGGTCTTAGGTTGTCCCGTCGAACCTATTGCCATTGGCGCCATTTATCTTTGGCTGTAAACCCGTAATGATCTGAGAAGCTATAGTGGAATAACCGATTACATAGTTTACCGTAATTTATGGAAAAAAAAATTTGCTTGTCACACGTGGACTTTTATGTTGAATCATACGCTATCCTGGTACGTATTACGATTGGGATTTTCAGTTTATTATATACCCTGACTATTTCCATGCGTCTCATTAAAGCGTATAAAGCCAGTTGACATTCGGTACGAAGTACTGACGAGCAAGTAGTTCAGCTCTCAAGCAGTTTGTTTAGTAGAATGACATGTGTGTTCATAAATTTACCAGAACTTCACTAAGTTTGTACACCAACGTCGGAGCATCGTTTGATGCAAGGTTCATCGTATTTTCGTATATGATTATGTCACTGAATTCATTCAAAGGACTCCTTTCATGTACGATTGTGAGCTTAATGGTAGGCAATATGTCAAAGTGCGATAGGAAATATATATATATAGTTATACGAAAGATTAAGCATGGTTCAGTTAGTCTCTCGTGTCTAAAACGAGATAGAGTATATACGTCTAATATTAAATAAATTTTATAGTCATTTTATATGACTGAGTCTACTAATTATTTTAGCATGTCGCAGAAGAGTTTTCTCTTGTATTTAATTATATATTCGTATACGTATAATCAGGCCAGACTTTCCAGGTGATGTTGGCTTTTCTGTAGTAATCAAATAAACCAAATAATCTCAGTCGGTGCTTTCGAACTAATAAGCATCCCGTATACAAGAGATGAAAACGTAAACTCATCGATTAACTATTGTATAAATATTTAATATCGTGTTATATTGCGTGTATGGCAAATTGTGGTAATTCAATGTTTTGCGAAATGTCCAATAATATATTGAAATCAGGTAAACAAAGACGGAGAAGTGTTTAGATGTTATTTTGTATCACGGCGAGTTTTGCCATTCGACAATTTTTTTTATACAATATGGTAAAATAGAAACGACGGTACACCATCGACGAATCTATGGAACTAAACTTTTTTTTTATCATTATTGACATGGAAATTGATCCCCGTATCACCATCTTCGCTTTCAGTATTTTTTTTCGGAGTACTTAATACTTGTTCACCATGTATACTCCCTCCTTACCAAATATTCCGTCGCGATATTTGAACAGCGTATTTTTCCTGAGGCAACCATTTTTTTTCCTTATCATGGTTAATAAGCAGAAACACCAGACGATATTTTAATTTAAGATTTCCAATATGACTGAATCAATCGAATCGATTGATTCAAGATCACTGTACTGGATCTTTAAATTTAATCCATATATCTTTTTCTTTGTTTCAGACTGATTCGTTACGCGATACCAGTCGACATGCGGACTTTCTTCGTGGGAAAGTGGATCGATATTGTTGGTGAAAAAAGAAAAGGACAAAGGAACACGAAGAAATGAATAATTACGCGGTAGCGTGAGAATAAAAAAGAAAAGAATAAAAAAAAATAAGATAAAGCTTTACGCGATTAAAGAACAAGGACGGAGAAAACTTGACGGGTGGGACGGACAAATTTGGACGACTCATGACGTTAAAGAAGGAAATACGTTAATTAAATATAAATTAATACAAAACGCCGAGAGATGAGGCCATTCTCTTCGCATTCCGTGAATCTCTCGGATCTGAAATAACAGCCGAGGTCATAGACATCCAGACCTAACCCTGGATACTTTTGGGAATTGGCCGGGTGCTAATTAACTCTAATTAGCAGTCAAATGAATTACGTAGTCCCTTAGTCCGTAGCTTATACCCAGCGTACAGACGCTACTCTTTCGCGTATAATCAAAAGCATCAGGATCATAGAGTATCGCAATGCTCGATACGATTTTACCCAAAAGCACGCATCAAGACTGATAATAATCCAACTGTAAAGGCTAATTCGAATTGAATGTTCAACTCGATAGGTACGTTCGACATTACTGATATAGCACATACACATACAGATATACTTAACACAGCTAGAGAATTCGAATAGAGTCAAGTGCATCTACCTGTATAATATTACGTAACTATAGGCTAACCTCCACCTAACGTAGAGAAAAGTTGCTATGGTTAATTTGATGTAGTTATACCTGCATATATATATATACATATATATTAGGTACTACTGTTATATGTAAATTGGAATGTAGGTCAAACGTCCAGGTATAAATACGAAGCAAACGTGGAATCGCATACGCAAGCAAGATAAAGATTGGTAGGTTGGCACACGTGAGTCTGAGCGTAATGTATGACGCAAGAGATTTAAGGGTGAATCCACACCGAGACACTTGAAATTCATCGGGATGCAGCGGTGGCGAGAAAGTTAAGAGATAAAATGAGAAAGGAGTAGCGGAGATAAGGGAATAAAATTATAAAGAAAACTCGAGCACGAGACATCTTATCTGTAGCCAGGGTTGTGCTTCTCCTATGACGAGGACGTGATTCTGTTACACGGGGTTCAAATCTCATCCCACTTTAACCGGGGTAACAGCTCCTACCGATAACTACTGATTTCCATAATGGTCTCACATGCGCGAGCATTTCCTTACGTCTCGACGCTTCTGCATTCCTTTTACACCGTCTTGTTATCGTCGTGTCCGTATCGCACATTCTCCTGATAGCGCGAGCCGCACGCGACAGTCGAGGCGTATTTGTCGAAAAAAAGATATTTTGAACGTTGAATGATACGTAGTGGTATACAAAAACGGGAGGGGAAGAGGGGGTTAATTAATTTTATATAATTTACGTAAATTCCGGTAACCAACGAATTAGCGGGTTTTTAATAGCTTCCGATGAGAGTTTAATAATAATAAATTATTTATACGAAACAATGAGACCATTTGTAACACTCGATATGTATTATTAATCAGTCTTATAAATTATATTCAGTAAATGCAAGAGAAAAATGTTATTTCAGGTAAAAACGATAAATCCAGGTACCAAGATTAAAGTTCCGCGAGATCCAAGATGATGTATAAGTTCAACCGGAGGAACGTGCTCAGTGTGTAAATTTAATTTATACAGTGAATTTTACGGATTCCAGCAAGGGATTTAATTGATCGCTGATAAGAACCGCTCAAAACTGGCAAAATGGAACTTTTTCTAATTCTTATATGCCTAATCGCTCCGCCTGTATTTTCACTCTCGATCAAGACCAAATTAAATCCGCGAATCGTGCAGACTCGTTACGGCAAAATACAGGGTGTCGTGCAGTCCTTCGAGTACGTGAAATTTTTAAAGCCCATCGACGTCTACCTCGGCATCCCTTACGCAACGCCGCCTGTCGGTGGGAACAGATTCTCACCCACCAGGGCACCAAGCCCCTGGGACGGAGTCAGGTGAGTACCCAGGTCCTGGCAATTGTGTATTATAACCTAAATACACCTAATAATAACGTAATTAGTCGGGACAGTGGTACGTGACGTTCCCTTGAGAAACCATTGATTAGGCTACAGCGCTGCTTTTGCCATTATAATTTATCTGACGTGATCCACTGTCATGGATTTTTATCAGTTTATCAAACCTACACGTCATAGATTAACATATCAGATCAATATGCTGCCAATGTATTGTCTCAGATCAAAGAAAATTTTCAAATCTTCGTATCAGTCGGTATCGTCATTCGTTCTTTTATTTTTCGTTTGTCTTATTTATACACGATATATATTTTATTGCAGCATTGTTCTAGGACACTATATTATTTTATTTTTGATATCAGATTATCGGATTCCGTGGGTCCTGTCTGTCCTCAAAAACTACCGGACATCTCAAACGAGCAGGAAGCTTTGGAGAGGATGCCCAAGGGCAGACTTGAATACCTGAGACGATTGTTACCTCATTTAAGAAATCAAAGCGAAGATTGCTTATATCTTAATATCTACGCTCCTGCAATGGGTAAGTGAAAGATATAGAGAAATTATATATGCTTATTATACATTAAGTCTTATCGATCCCCGAAAGATAATAATGTGCAATCGAGAGACTGGGTCGAGTCTCGCGCCAAGTACTGGCAACCGGCCGTACAGCCAAGACGACGAATAAAGTCTTGTCACTTTAGCGTCATTAATGGCGTCCTGCTTGTTGATGCCAGGCGGTTAGGTACGAGAGGAGAATCAGCGGTGAAGTTTAGTGCCAGATCGTATAATAAGCAGATATGTAGTGACTTGTGTACCGGGCATTAGTAATATGATTTCAATACTTTCTTTTAGATAATTTCACGGCACTCCTGTACTTGGCATAGCTTTTTACACGCGTTTTTGGGGGGTTTTTCAATAGACCGACAGGCGTTCGGAAAGAAGAACAGCAGCGATGGGTGCGCCGGTGTCGTTCTAGCGTACTAAAAATGTAAGAAATAAAAGAAATAAGGAACGCATTACTTTTCTATGACTTTCGAATCAAACGAAATGCACTGCGCAAGCATATCGGTGCTACGAAGTGAAACGGAAGAGCGAAGGAAACGGCTACGCCATCTCGTTACAATAAAAATCATTCTCTCTTGCGATTCCGATCGAAATTGCCAATCCTCGAGACACTACCCTTACGATTCGATATTACTCGTTCGGAATCGCACTCGTGGGAACATGGCTATTATCATATAGACGTTGACCCCCCTGTTAAAATTTTCCCAATTAGCAATAACAACGAACACGTGACTTTGACTCGACAATAATAATTATAAAATTTTTGCTCTCAAAATCTGAATTTCGTTCATCAGACAATGCAGTATTGTCTGCACGAAGAAAAATTGTCATCTGCACCAAATGGATGCTGGGTAGCAGTGAAGCTATGTACGTGGTGTTAGAGATCGACATTTTTTGACGTAGGATGTCGTGCAAAGGATTTTTTGGAAATATGAAATATTGAAGAATTATCCCTTGTTACGTAATACGCGAGTAGGGGAGAGGATGAAAATATATGGAAATCTCTAGATTTTAGTAGGAGCACGCGGGAGATGGTCTGATATCGAAATATTGAAAATTCGCGAATGGGAGGGTTAAATAAGATTTACGTTGTTATGTTACCCTCGTGCCAGACGCGTCGACTTGACATCCAAATAAGTAACGGAAGGTACATATGCGGCTACATTCTGTATAACGCGAAGGGGTGACGTGAGACGTCGAATGCCAAAGCATGTACACACTATATTTCTTCGAGTTCCCATTCTTTATTGGCTTTGTTTATTTTTTTTGTTTCCTTCTCTCTCTAGTCCCACTACCAGATATTCCATCATGGCTCACCAGCCCTTGCCTGTTTCTCTTTTCTTGCCGCGGCACGTATGTCGAGAGCAGGGAATAGTTTCAATAATCGTACGTCATTGCATTTTCTCGGTGAAATGGAAAATTCTCCTTCTCGCAAAAACAACGTCGTCGGGACGTCGACGTCTTTTGTTGAATACTTGACGCCCCGACGCTTCTTACATCTGACCCGATTCAGGTAGGCAGCAATTAAATGATTTATACACGGAGAGGAGTACTTAACTAGTAGTTATTGAATATTCGCACAATATAAATATCGTTAATTAAATTGAGATTAATAATAAGGGAATAAATAATGGAAAAGTAAACCTAAAGAATTTTGTTTTATCATACCGAATGTATTTTGTCGATATATAGTGTGTCCTGATTTTCCGTCTCATAATCAGAATTAATTTGCGAATTTGACTATTGTCAAAGTCAGTCTGGGACACCGATCAGGAAGTCTCAAGCTGCTTCGCGCTCTCGGGCTATCTGTTGATAGTTTTCCTATCTGTCTATGGGGTCGTCAGTTCCCGAGAAAAAAAAAAAAGAATTGGCCGGCGCCCGGCCTTGCACGACTATAGGGCATGCACGAAAGTTAGACGGCCGAAGGCCACATGGGTTGGCTATAGGATTTACGTTATCGATGTGGAGTTAAGAAAAAACGTTACAATAGATATGTTGTTAGATATGTTATGGTGGAATTACGCATAGGTTTTTATTCTATATTTTGACTCGAGATTGGTAATTTTATGTAAAAGTCTTTGATTTATTCATTGTTGAAAAATATTGTTAATGCTCAACCGTCTATCTAGATGTACACAGGTAACCGTATATGGATCGTATGAATAATTTATCTAGACAGCGATCGAGATCCTCCTTGATTAAACACGATCTATCCGAGCCAGTAGATTTATACGGTTTTACTTAGCATGAACAGGGTATAACGGAATTCTCTCTCCCATAAAATAGGTTAGGTTGGGTTATATGGCCACACACCACTCGGTCAATTTGAAAGTTAAAAATTTCCGGTTTTCTATGCATCCTTTATTGGCACCTTGTTCCAAGCAGCAATCGCTCCCTTTTATTGCGTAGGTACGTATTAAGGGATGGTAAACAGTAGTGGGACCTTTGAGTTTGCCTTGTGTTAGGCAAAAAGGAAAATGCCAAGGAATTTCCAGCCGGTTGCTCCTGCTTCGTTTCTTCGCTAATTGCATTGTAGTTCGACTCCAAAAGTAAGACAAGGGTGAAAAGATACAAAGGCAAACGTTCGTAACGAGCTATGCCTGACTCGAATCATTCATTCGCATGTACAGGCACAGACAACCTTACAGATTTTCAAATTCTCTTCATCCCCTTCTTCCTACTGATTCGGATCAACCCTTACTTGATTCCGGCATATTCTTTATTATATTACGACGAATCTAGTATACCGAAGTTCTACTATGCACAAGTTTACCGTGCACTTAGGAGTGCTATCTTATTAGGGATTTTTTAATTTTAAATAGAGTGAGACACTATAAATATTACTAATTAGTAATTAGTTAATTACTTATAATTAGAAAGTCATGGCCGGGACGTCGAATGACCCTTTGGCCGTAATCCGGGTCAACCGCACCCTCGTATTATATCGCCCATGCAAGATAGAATTTCGACAATGAAACATTCAGACGTAAATGCAAACCGGAACCGGAAACCAAAACACTTGTGCGCCACAGTACCTCGGCAACTGTCCAGAATATAAAAATAGGATGTTTCTACGTAGATTGTTAAAAGGAATGGGGCTTAGGAGTCATCCTGAGGAATGTTTATTCCTCGTCGGTTTCCTCGAGTATAGTTTTGCGCATTGTACGAGTACTATGAGGAAAATTGTTCGAAAACTGGATGATACAATTTTTTTTTTGAAAAATACAATTTGCATTTAATTTTTTTTACCTGTACTAAAGAAATGCTCGATTTAACAGACATTTTCATGGGTCGATAAGTCCTTACGAATTTTCGATTCCGATTCTGCGTCCAAGATGCATCTGAAATTATTCTCAGCAGGCTTACGTCGTTGGCATATACAACATTTTATCTCGGGCGTCGCGACGCCTCGACTTCATGAAATTTTACCCGCTCTCTGTCGAGAGCGAAGATTTTCCTCGGAATTCCTCACTTTGCGCTCTCTTCTATTTTTTCTTTTTTCACATCTCAATGGAAAAATTCTGCTGCTGTATTCCAAGAATACGTGTATCACCTGTAAGGTCGCAAGATTAAACTAGGACATGGGTGCCACTTTAGAATAAATAGATACAATTATTGACGGCAAGATGGCTACGGTAATTTAAAAAATAATGTACACTTTTATATATCACAGTACGTCCGAGTGATTAATAATTTTGATAAGCGAGTAAATACAAGATACAAAGAAAGCTAATAAGTCACGATAATTAGGTAATAACCTTTGATAAACCTTCCTCACAAACAGCCTGCAGTGATTTACACAGGAAGGGGTACACGTGTATCTTATTTATCGATTAATTAATATTAACGAAAACAAACTTCTCTCCACGATATTGGGTGTCCCGGGACAACCAGGACTCCGAAATGTTTCTCCCTTATACTTAAGGCAGTACTGCCAGCAGCTCGCAAGCTTTCCGTACTGGTTAGTCTCTTGTTTCACAATTAATTAAGCTTCTTCGACATGCGCTACTAACTAACCAGACATTCCGTCCCAGCCAAGGGTTGGGTATCCAGTAGACGCGTGTAGGCACCATACAACAAGTGCAGTCTCCAAGATCATCACGAACCCTAGAAAGTGGAAGAGGTCACGTCCGAGTACTAGGCCAGACAACAAAGGGTCTTTCCAAAAGCTCGACACCGCGAAGCTTTCCAAGTATCAATTTCTCTTCCGCTAATAACTTTTCATCCCATTGTTATCAATCCTTTCCGCACTTCACACAGCCTTCGGAGTTCTCCCTTTCAAATGGAAACAGCCTAATTCTCCAAGGCGGTAGGTAGCACCATCCATTCTAATTCCTTCATCCCTTATCCGTCCGGCATCTTCCGTAACTTTCATCCCTTGTCAGGATACACTAGGCGAGCTTTCCATCTAGTCGAAATGTGCTTTACCTTCAAACAAATGTATGATAACAAAGACGAGATATCCTTTCGTAACGACGTAACGCCGAATGAGCAATGTTAATTTTCAAAAAAAAAAATCATTCACGCGTATCCTGACGTCGACGTTAAGTACGAGATAACGAAGGACGCTTTTCCTAATTCCATGATCAGCAGCGAATAAAAATAAAAAGTACTCAATTATTCAGTTTCACCGGTAAAGTCGCGTTATTCGTTTTTTATATGAATTCAGGCATTTTTGTCACAAAAATATTTTCCTTCAGGATTTTTCTATTTTTATATATCACGTTAACCCATCTGTGCTTTTGTCTCTTAACTAGGGTTGATTTGGATAAAATTACTAGCTAGTAGGTAAGGAACGTGTTTAACCAGACAGAGTGAACACGGCAGTCTGCAAAAACGTATACGAAGTATATATGGACGGGAGTGGGAGGGAGGTAGGAAAATCTTGAAGCACCATATTATCAAAAAGTCTCTTAGAATATTTTAAATTCTCGTTGCTGGTTTCACCGCGAACTCTTTTACGGAATCGAAAGCACCGCAAGCTCATATCAGTAACGTACGAGCTACACCCCGTTACTGTCAGACGGGGTTTGCTCCGTTCACATTTTTACAAGTTTACCGAGCTTAATCCTCGAATCGCGAATAATCCCTGGCATTTTTCTGCTAGAGCTTTAATCGAGCTTTCCACCACGAAGGCAGACCTCTTTCTTCTCTTGGAGCGAATGTCATAAAGGTATTACTAATGTCTTGCCGTTCCTTCCTGTTATTAATGAGGAACGAAGGGAGCCCCGTTTAATCATTTTATTAATTACGAAGGATAACGGTTGCCGCGCCTACCCGCGGCCGCTGATAGTAAATTATCTTCCTGTGTAGCCGGCTCTCTCGCCAACGAGGAAAAAAAAAAAGAAAGTATAACAACATGGAGGGTAGCTAAATCATTGTTGTACCAATATTAATCACGCGGTGGCCATTCTCGAATACCGAAGTACATCGGAAAAGCTTTCGCATTTCTTTTCACCCTTATGACGTTAAGGGAAGGATCCCTCTGGACGTGCGATATTAGCTGGAAAAATAATCACGGTGACTTTAACAATATTGATTATTGGATGACTAATTCATTTATTTTTTATTATAGCTACTTCTTATGGATCGTCCTTCCACGGACGATCGTTTCTATATATGTGTATACATATAGCTAATTTTCAAAACGGGGCAACTGGCTGGTTGAAGCTCCATCACGTTATCATGTATCTGTTAAGCAAAAGAGAAAAAGAATTTTTTAATCTCAATTTATTAAATGGTTTATTACATTGATAGAAGATAATCGAAAATATATGTAAAATATATTCTATATATATCTATATGGGATATGTATAGTGGGCAACAAAAAATGGTATATTACAATTATACATGTATAACAAAAAATATATTTTTCTACTATATTCCACCTATATGACGTTTTCATGAGGGTACTGTAGGTAGGATATGATTCAGGAGCGAAACCCCATTGTAGGGTTGACTTCAGGATGTGCGTGCTGATGGGCACAGGCCTCGAAAACAAAAGCGAATGGTTTTAATCAGTGTCAAGTGGCTTTACAAAAAGATGCCATTTATAAATAGTATTTTGATACTGGTGAAAACAAAAAAAAATGAAATGGGACTTTGATAAATTATTATTTTTCAGCAGCTCTTTCTTTTTCTCGCTGTCCCTTTATTTGGCGACGGGGCCTTGGGCGAAGACGCGCAGTTTAATTGCACGGTGTCGGGAAAAAACAAACTTTTGTAAAATATGAAAACGAGGAATCGACGGCATTTTCAACGTTCGGGGCAGGATAAATCGTAGGGCGAGTACGAAGGGGGTTGCTGAAAGGTGCGGTTCCCTAGGGAGTAATAGGAACACCCTCCCCTTGGAATACTCATTGTGAACTTATGCAGGAGAGGTACTGGAAAGCATCGAGAGGAATTGAAGAAGCTGCTCGCGCAGGAGACTTATTTCCGTAACTATTCTCGGAACTGAAACAAATTCCACGAAGTTAGGAATTCGATTATTAGTTCGCGTCGTGGGAAAGCCCGTCGGGTTTTGCTCGTATCAGCGAGAAAGATTCCCTGCGTTATTGGAGCGAGTCCTTTGCTCTGTATTCCTTCTCTCTCGATCCTATAAAGAATCCTATAAAAAATTGAGAGTTCGTCCTTCAAAAGTTTCCCAGGCGCACGTCACCAGCTGTAAGATTCATTTAATTTTTTCCTTTATATCGACAGTTCACGGGTGACTTATCGCTGTCTGTACTTCGGAAATTAAACAAAGAAAAAGAGAGAAAAATGCATAGAAACGAGAATTCGTGAATTCCAGAAATATACGGAAATGCGAAAAGCGCGTGACTCTAGGAACGGGTTACGTTTCACAGAGGATGGGGGTTGCTTTCTTTTCACGCCCCTACGAAATACCCTTCGACGATTGTATGGTATTTGTACTAAAAATAATTGCTGAAACTCAAAGTGGCAATAAAAAAAACTCACAGCTTTCTCGTAACGCGAATTACTCATTGAAGAACATCGTATCTGAGCAATGAGATTACCTCTATCTGGCAGATAAAGGTTATTCAATTACGAGTCTCCTTTTTTCGAAGACTGTCTTCAGTGCCAACCACGATAGTTGTCCCGCTACGTGAACACGACCTATTAGAAACGATAGGGGCGACAGTCGTTCGCTGCGTCCTTCCTTGTCACGTGAAAATTGTCGCTTGAACCAAGTTAATTCGCTTACTTGGCCGGCAATGTGCGTCCTTTTCTATCTTCGGTCTTTAGGTACACGTAGCAACAATAAAACCAGCAACGGGCAACGATTGCTTAGTGTGTGCTCGGTTCCTGAGTGGGTTTCACTGAGCCAAGAGGAATTCAGGATGGCGTTTTTGCGAATCGTAGGAAATTGGAGGATTGCGAGTGGAATAGCGAGAAAAACATTGATTCCTCGATATAGGTATTACTATGGTATTGTACGGTGGAGCGCGGTACTGTATAGCACGCTATAGTACAGTATAGCATCATAAGAAGAGTGCTTGCTCAGTATCGGCTCTAAAATATAGAGATACGTATAACATATACCTCATAGCGTCTCTCTGCTCGTGCTCTTTTACTTTGCTCAACTTTCTTTCGTTTGTTTTTCTTTTACTTCTTTGTCAAAAATTCTAGCGTTACGATATTTTAGAGACGATTCAACGCCGAGCTAAATGGAAACGCTAGCCAAGGTCCAAAAGTTTCTCGGAACGACTTGGAATCGAGTAGAAGATTCTTCGAGTTTCAGAGGATCGAAGGAATATTTTTATGTTGAATTTTTAATATCGAACGAACCTTAGGGTTCAACTGTTTTTCTATACCACGTTAGCGATAAGTCATGTATGACTGTAGGAATATAAGTTTCGTCAGTCCGGATAGTTTTCATTTTAAATGTTTTCCTTTTTGTCCGGATCTGTACCTGGAATTGTTCCTTCATAGGGAATCTGCCAAATTGGATGGCATCGTTCGCCATTATGCAGGAACATTTAGAATCCCAGTCTGACCAACGTAACGGAAGGCATTAACGTGAAACTACCAGGTGGAGACTTCGAGAAAAGTGTCTAGGGAAATGTTGAAAAAGCTCGTGTGCCCTACTGTTGGTACGGAGCTGACTTTATTTCAGTACCGTTGCCAGAGTCTCGTTGCTGGCGGCAGAAAAAAAAAGAAAAAGCGAATAATAAACGAAGATATTGTATGTCTCCTTGTTTCTATGCTTTAAGAGAAAATACAGAGTTTACTATTTGACCTCGACGTGGATTGACCTAGATCCTTCGTGACGGACATTTAATTTGATGTAGCACCGTCTGGCATCTCCTTGGGGGAAACAGTATAAACCCTCTTATTCCGTTCACCCACCCTCTCATTCGACCACCCACCCACCCTGAGGTATACCATTAGAACCCTACGAAAAATGGTGCATCGAATTACTAAGCGATATAAGAAATATTGCTGTGGGTTATTGTTTCTTCATTAAGTCTTCGCTTCGTATTAAGCTCAATTTTTCAATAACGTTCGAGTGCTGCAGGGATAAGGTATTTTTAATTTTCCTTAAGACGAAAAACCAAAATTTTTTATCACCAGAAGACTGATAATCCCGTCTCACACTTTTCGCTGGGAAGCATCGCTCTTCCCAGTCGTATATACCTGCCTATTTACTCGCTTAATGGTATCTTAAGTGACCGTCTCGATCCGGTAGGTCTTTGCATTGTGGGTAATACACGCGAACCTTCCAGGGTTGAATTAAGAATGATTAAATTTCTCTTGGGGCTGAGGTAAATTAATTTAGACTCTTTTTCAAGTTTCTCTCGCCACCTACGTGGGAAATGCGAGAGGTCAACTTTCAGTCTACTTTTTATCCACGCGCTTCCAATTTTTACTCCTATTCGTAGCATCCCTTTGTCTGCGGGCTCTTCGAAGACACTAAAAGTTATAGAAATTAAATTTTACTGGCATCGTCATTTCTAATTAACTCTTAATACAAACCCCATATCACTGTTAATCACTGTTCTTAACTTTGAAGATAATTTGCCACTCATTTTAATTATACGTACACCATAGATTGTTGCGATAACAAGTATATACGTAGGAACGCAAATAGGTGTCCCCAAATTGATTTAGCCAACGAAATACAGCGTCGTCCCTGAGCTGTCGCCGTTGATGAAAATCACCTTTATTTTATTTAACGGTGTTTAGTTTTTAAATTAGAACAGTTTAGAAGTAGCCAATCACGTTCATATATCGACGCAAGGACACCTTCTTTACCGACGCTATCTCTCCGCCGCACGAGTCAACACGCGATCGAAGCGCCACCATCCCCATCTGCGGCCATTGTACAAATTGCAAGGCGTCTCAATAACCGAGTATCATTTCCGTTCTCAAAGTTGAAGAACGCGGTCGCCTCTCGGTCACGATCTCCGGCGATACGAGGGCGTCACGTGTAAACAGTAGAGATCCATTTAGGGCTCGGAGAAACGTTAAGTGGGCGTCTGGTAGGAATTAATTATTCCAACTGTGCAAGAACGGAACGGCGGGTCTCCCGCGTTACGGCGTAGAGTAATTTTCAATAAGACGCGGCCAGCGCGAGGAAAAGTTTTCGTCGGATGGCGGCAACGTCGGGACTTAAAAATTCATTAGCGGAAACGCTTTCGCCCGTGACTCCCAGCCAAGCTACGTACTATTTTCGTTTTGGTACTAATTTATCGAGCTGTACGTAGGGGTACGTGAAAAGTGGGCGGGGTGGGAGGGAACTCGCAGAATTTTCGTGAATTACTGCAGTGAGATAAAGAGAGCGAGAGTGGGCGTTGTGGAGGGGGGCGTCAAAGAAACAGCTATACATAGTAAAAATCTTGAAAGTTTCAGTAGACTCGCTTATTTGGAATCTTCTTATCCAAGGCGTGGAAATTCGCGTTAATTGTCGTATTCATTCCTATCACTTGAAGTTTGCGTCGAACAAGGTAGAGAACTTTCGAGTTTGGATTCACGCATATACCGAGACTCAAAGGTATTGAAATTGCAAAGTACTTGCTCGAATTCCATGTTCTTCTTTATCTTGCATTTCACCTTAGAAATCTTGGGCGTGAAACAAAACCATGTTTAGTCTATCGATACACGAACGCGAATGCGTCACGTCGAATCGCTTGTTTCTTCGTCTCTCGAGTTACGTAATAAAATCGTATCGATAGGACTTCGATAATTATTTAAGTCCTCGAGCTAAAATTACTCTGCTACCAATTTATTCGCCACTCGAGAACGCGTCTCGTTATTATTTCTTAACGTTGGAGGACCTTCGATGTTTTTCAAGTTCCTCTCGTTATCTGAATCTGCTATCAGTCGGCTCAAGTACTCATATATAGGTAGTGATAACGAGTTATCACTAGCTTCTTTTTAGGGAAAGGGTCATGGGGGGGGGGGTGCAAGGAGGAATTTATTCCGACTCATTCCACTGTTATAAATTTTTCTTCTACCAGGGACATCTAATTGCCTAACGATGTTATTATCACACGACCATATCGGGAACGGTCGTTGGGTGCAAATGGCACGATTTCGTTAACGACGGTTCGCAATATTTCGCATAAGGGATCCCATTAAAACATAGCACTTTAAGCTTGAAAATAGTCAAACAGAATTACGTGGGAAAATGAGACACGTCTACGAGTAATAATCGTTATTCGACGTTCTACCGATGGTCAAATATTGTTAGGAAGCTCGAGAATAGGAAGTTCCTTTGTAACCAAGGAAATCAATAAAGTCGAAAGCGTGGAATGTATCTAAAAATGAAAGAGAAAAGGACTCTTGGCAGATTGAGGTAATGGATTGTCAAACCCGCGCGAGATGTACGGAAAGACTGTGCGTAGGTATGCAGAAGGAATGGCGGAAGAGGGCAGGGAGGGAGGGGCGAACTTTGATCCCCGGAAAAGTTATATATATACATGTATGTTATATGCATATATTTTTTATGTCATATCTCGAACATATAAATTTTGCGTAGGGGTCGTTCGCCACGGGTTGTCCACTGCCAGCATTTATTTGACGGTAGAGAATGCAAATTTGGTGAGAACCAGGACGACGTGGCTGTCGCATAAAGCAACTGTAACTGCGAGAACCGTCGAGCGAGAACAGTAAAATATTCGGTGTGAGCGGCTTTGAAGAAAAAGAAAAAAAGAAAAAGGGCAAACACGGCCGTGCCCAAGGTTCAGTAACAGCATGGTCAAAGCAGTACGGCTATGTAGTCAGTGCTGTCAACTTGCGTTTGTGAGAAAATTGAAAAAAAAATAAATAAATAAATAAAAATGAAAATAAGACAAACTGACCGGAGGGCAGTCAGGTTGGCGGAAAAGCGTGAAGCGTGTACGGATGGAAGGAGATAAAAAATAGAAGGGAAGAAAAGATAAAAGGAAAAGAGAAATTGCGTGCAACCTTATATACGCAAGGGGATGGAACTTTTTAAAGGGATGACTCGTAGCGACTTTACGGGTAGAGATGTACAGACGTTCGTCCGGATGAGGACGTATATACACACATATATATATATGTATAATGGATTATGGAGTAGGCGTATGAGAGGGATCGTGAGACAAGAAAAAGATAGAGAGAAAGAGAGCCAAGAAAAGGAAGAGAACAAAAATCTTGCCGACACACATTCTCATGCAAAAATTTTACGTGTTGACGTGGCGCGAAAACAATTCGCCGAGCTACGCGTGCAACGCGACTTCCGGTGAGGGCTTTTTGTACGGCCCGGAAGTCGTCAGCGAGCCGGAGAACGACGACGGTATGACTTGCGGAACAATGCCGTGTGAAATGGCTGTGTTCGACGGTGAAAGGGTTATTCAGGGGTGTCTTGTCTTTGTCCAAAATGCAGACAGACGTCAAAAAAGACCCTTGCGCTTCGTATTCCTTCGAGATACTCATAGCTGAGACGAATACTGTATATGGACCCATAGTGGATGCTGCGTCTATTTTTTGTATATTTTCCTAAAGAACATATATCTATATCATTAATCCGCACGTTTTTTTGTTTAATTTCGTCGCCCTGAATCAATGTCTATTTAAATTCCAAAAAGATTTTTAGGGACTTTGGTCCTGTGACAAATTTCGTTTGGACGATCTCTCGATATACGGTAAATTTGCTGGTGATCGAATATGGGTAATTTTGCTAATTGATATTATTTTGCTAACTTGGTGTAATACTGTATAAGTGCAACGAAGGGAATAATTTTTCTTCCCATTACCAATCGGTAGAATATTATTTATTTGCAATTGCACAATTTCTGGGAAACTCTGGACGGACTTTAATATTGTGAACGTAATGGGAATATCGCATGCGGAACTGCCTTTTTGAAATTTGTTGACTTCATACCTACGATACTACGGCCGACCGAGTATCCTCACTGCGCGATATAGTTTTGGGCTCTGAGCAATTTTCGCTACTACGTCCTCTGTACGATTTATTATCGTAGCCACCCCATTCTAGGTGGGCCTCGCTTGAAATAAAAAAATATAGTGCTGAAAAAAGGCCCCGCTACCTTAACCCAACCCTACCTCGTTCTCACTATTTTTACCCTACTCCATATTTCCGCTAAGGAAATCGATAATTCTTGCTCGTTTCGAGGCATGTGAAGCTCGTGCAAATTTTTTGCGGAAATAAATCCAAAGGGATATCCTTTCTGCATGTGGCCTACACTGCCGCTCAGCCAATTCTTAAACTGTCATTTCGTATCCCTTTTTATTGACTATTATTCATCGCGTGCATAAAATAATACCAGTAAATCGTGCAGACAGGCTGATTGCCAAGAAAGCCATTATCGTATATGAGATAGTGCCATAGAGACGTATTTCGCTTTGTAGTACATACCCGAGAAAAATGAAAAAATCGGCGGTTAATAAAAATAATAGTGATAAGTTTGGATTAAAAGAAATTTAGAAAATGGATGTGAAATAAAAAAATGTTGGTAAATTTTATTTTATCCACCCGTTATACAGATGTCAATATAAGTACATACAAATTGGATGCCTGCTATGTGATTCTCATTGACAAAAACGAAACTTGGGCCATGCTCAATCGTATCACAACGTAATGCGCTCTCGCAATTATTTATATACAAAAGGAAGCGATTTTTTAAATCTCATCTTTTCTATGTACCGCATCATGGCTATATATATATTATATATATATATATAGTATATAGCAATGATACGGTTTCTATTTAGCAATAAATTGGAAATTTTTCTTCTACCATATTTATTTAGCGAATCAATCAGAATTCCGATTGATTTTTAATTGCTTCTAAAATGAAGTGAATATATATTATTTTACCGTGTAATTTTTTTTCCCCATAGAAAATAAATTATTGGGTATCGGTAGAGTCCAAATGTACATGATCAGAGCGAAGACACACTTTCGGTGATAATATTATCGCAGCCCGTTCAATTACCGAGCCAGAGAATGATAAGTTCCTCCGCGTCATGTTATTTCAAAGTAAATAATATTAATTCCCATGGTTTCCATTTGCTCATAATTGTTTCTCTGGGAAAAACAAGCTTTTCAAGATATATCCCGTCGCAACGGTAAGGGTGACAATTCTATTCTCGTATTACGAAGCTACGACAAAGCTACGGGAGCTTTTATCCTGCAACACAATTTCAAGCGAAAACGCATGCTGTAGGTCCAAGGAAAAGTCAAAGATCGAAAAACATTTATGAACCGAACTGTCAGAAGTGAATGAGCCGGGAGTGAAAAATTTGGTTGTACAAGTAGCGAATTCTGAGGTAACGATTTCTCGTAAAGCTCCTGCCTTCTCCTCGTGGCAAAAGTTCCTCTCTCAAAGGGCATTTCGCGATTCAACCAACCGACTTTCCGCCGCCTCTACATATCGCCGCGAGACTCCTTTGTTTTTCCCAGACCATTTCGACTGTCGTGGCGCGACTCCTTTTTTTGGAAACGAAGAGAGGGCTGGAACCACCACGAACGTTCTTCGCCATGTTGGCAAGTGTTTCGAGCACTTAAGCGAACCGTGAAAAAGTTTTCAAGCGAGAAAGCTGCGCTCTCCCTCGAGTCGCAAAGTATATCGAGCCACTTCGGGTAATACAAATGCTATTTCCTAAGGACAGCTACAAGTGATTACCAACATAGAGAAAATGAAATTTTACCTTTCCCTAGGTTGGCAATGCCTTTTGGATGTATATAGCGTTGATTCACGTTTTTCACCAGTAAAACTTTTACGTCCTACAACTGGTATACGGCGGGTGAAAGTAGGATGCGGGAAGTTTGTGGATGTGGAAGTTGAAAGAGAGAAATGGCGAACACGAGAGGCCGGAACGACAATAGCTTTCCTGTTGTAAGGAGGTGTGGTCGCTGCCCATATTTTAAGTCAGACACAGAACTGCAGAGAACAAGTAGTAGCGTCAGGTCGACTGGCAGACACCAACCTACATAGCCAGACTGCGTAAAGTGTTCTCCGAGATTTATTGAATTATCAATTCGGCGTTTGTCGCTTTTCCTACCTATTTCTTTGTTTGGTGTCTACTACGTTTCCGGTTGAAACCTTCTTGGAGCTAAATTGAAATCCATAAGAATCGCGTGACGATGAAAATTAACTAACGCGCGTCCGATATGAATTGGCAGAGTGAATTTGGATAATGAAAAATATTTGGAATTTCGGTGAAAAAATTTTTTATATACAATTTTTCTTTTTATTGCACAATTATGCGCCCCAGTATCATTATTTTTATTGCGTTGACGCGCGTACGTGCATGATACCACTTCAATTGAAGTTGCAGTTAATTAGCGAGTGCAATGTTCATTTGATTCAAAGTTCAGTTGCGTTTATGAGAATTTCTGAACCAAAGTTAATTTAACGAATGGTGCAAAGTATATACTTGTGAATATTATTTGCGTCAGCTGCTGTGTGCTGTGCACTTTTTCTTTTCGCGACTATGAAGCTGTCATAATTTCTGCATAACGAGTATTGAGATTGTGATAAAAGTTGATACCGAAACCAGAAACTTATGATAATATATGTCTTAAGTAACGTGCAAATGAAAATGACATTAATCAGATGGAATTAAATAAAGCGATAAAGGCTGAGACGATATCATTGTACGAATGGATCGGGATGATAACGGGTGAACAAATTAAATTGAAACAGGCTTCGGAGTATATTATCTTCTAGACACGTTCGTTAATTAAACCGCCTGTATCCCAAGAGAACTGCATACGCTTATCAGAACACTTGCATTCATGTCATCCCGAATGTATCTTGAACCCTGGAGCCTGGAATCAATAAAAAAAACACAATATATTAATCTAAAAAATATTTTCTTAAAAAAAGAATAAATTTACCAAACACGGTACACATTCCTTATAAATACGTACCTATAGCATGTGAAAGGAATGCTACTTACGTAAACAACATAGGCCAAGTAATTCCTTTATGAACTTTGACCTACCCAGCAAAGCGTATCAGACGCTTGAGTATCTCCCTTATACGCGAACTTCGGTTTTCAACGAACCGAAATGATCGCAAAGTAACCCCTCCTTACATCATGGACCGCACGGGACGCTGGAGAAAGTGGAATTAAGAGGTATACAAGTGGATCGTAAGAATCCCTCGTGAAGCAGAAGAATTTTCTCTGAGGTAAAATTCAGTTGGCGGATGTACATACACATTCAAGTGCACCGTACAATGGATATGTTACGTAACGTGGAAATGGAGCAGAGCTTTGTCAATGAACCGAACTAACGTAGACGCGTCTTGCAAGAATGTCCCGATAGGTCGTGATTGGTAGATTGAGTCGAATAAAAAAAAAAGAGAGAGAAAAACTGATTCGGCTCCCGTTACGTAACAGCCGCATAAAATAAGGGCAAAAGGGTTTTACGTCGTGAGAGCGACTGGGATATTGCAAAGTTTATGATTCGTATTCATGCCAGCCATGACAAAACATATTTTTCATGTCGCAGCATCTACCGACTGCGTACCTTTACCTACGAGATACCCAAAGTATCTGCCATATCCCATATATCCACCTACGTATCCACGTAGGTTGGCACCCACATACGTATCTTGTTTCCCAGTAGTTTGCAGCCTTTGCCGAGGAGATTCTAGGCTTACCGAGTCACTGATATACCAGGGTGAAAGGCCGTGAGCCAGACTGGCTGGAATCGACGCCGTTCAACCCTGACGGAGTAGGCAAATGTACAGGGGTGGCTGTAGGGCAGCAGAGAGAAATATATGACAGTTTTGGTCCCCTTGCGTCTCTTTATCTTCATATTTAACGTTTAATATTTTCCCTTTCATTTCTGTTAATATATATAGTATATATACACGTTCGTCTATTTATACGCCAGTGTCAAGGATATAGCGATTTTGTAGGGTGTATATATATATATATATATATTTATATTATACAGGGTTGTACATATATTTAAACATGCATATTTACACTCGCAGTAATTCAAGGGAATGTTTTACTTCCTACTAACCGGAAGGAGGCTCAGGCCTCGGGATTATGGACATAAATATAATTATGCCACCGTCTGTCAACGGGGCTTTTACCAGCGTTAAAAAATATAGGCGACGTGTTTCTGGTGCGGGTTGACAGCCAGAGACGCATGACGTATTTTCAGTATCAAGTGAAACGGAGAAAGTTCTTTTATCCAGCAGCCTTTGAATGCCGTAGATGAGAGAAGGAAAGTACCACCCGGTAGATAGACCGTGTATAAATGCGATGTTATAGAGGGTACGCGGGTACAGGGCATAAAGGGTGCCGCCGATAAAAAATGTTTAGAACTTTCTTAACCCCTGCCAAAAACTATCCCTGCGTTCGCCGGTGTATATTATGACGTAACCGGTCAGCCGTGAGAATATGGTTACCGAACGAGTGGCAAATTCATAGATCACCCTGTATAAAATCAACCCTCTGATAAAGGCACAGGTATTAGCTACTTAAACTGTGTTAAGCTAATGTTTCCCATTAGCTTAATTCTTCCCTTCCTTTTTTTTTTCGCCCTCTCGTCTTTCCGACCTGCAAGCTCCGCGCAAGTATGGCCTCCCAGATACTCGAGCTTTCTCGCTGAATAATGCAACCAAGTGACCGCGTGGCATGTTAATTCGATTAAAGCTGTACTATATATGTATACAAAGGGGTCACAGGACTATCTGGGCAAATTGTACCTAGATATTCTCGTCCTCTAGCTCCTCGGTGGCTTTTAAAAAGTTTTTACCTCAGAGCTTGCGAACGAGACAACGTTTAAATCTGACGAATATTATCGAGAATTCACGAAGAAAGTCTCAATCGGTTTTATTGGATGGAAATCAATGTTGCGCGATCGATCGTACTCGTATCGATCTGTGTCATATCCGACGAAATTCAATCGATGCTATTGCATGTATATGCATATATATAGTATATGTATAGCTATCCATTACGGTACCAGACTTCGCGTTTTATTTAATTTTCAACCGTGGGATGGTCCCTACCTTAGCAAACCTCTATTTCCCAGGGTATAAGGTGTTATGAGGGTCTACCTAGCCAAGGCTGACGGTTATAACGTTATCCGTGTCTGAAGGTGAGTTACAACTTACAGGGATGGTTGGCTGCGCGTTAGCAACTGCCCCTCCGGGCAACTACCGTGGCTCTTGCGGTCAGCTTTCATTGATAATTGGATTAAAAACTATCGTGTTCCACTTGTCCCTCCCCCCTTGGCCCACCTCCCTTGCGCCGTGAACTCCAACCGCCACCCCCTTTAGAAATCCTTTTGAACTCCGGCTGGTACCTTGTAAAATCATCCTGGGTTCATACGGTAATGCAATTTATCATGGCGGCTCAGACTGTTAAGAATGAATGACTTTTCAAATTTCATTTTTCGCTCGATATTTTTTTATCTGGCTAACATACGACTTTACGATCGCGTAAGCACCGTTCGTGCTGTGGAACATGCGCGGAATGTTTGAGCGGTCTGAGAGGTTATTTTAAATAATTCTTTACGACCTCCTACACGTGATAAGCCGCTTATCCTAAATATTATCCTTGGAACTTTACGGCGTGTAAAAATAATATTTTGTGTGAAGGCGCCTTAATGAAATTACATTACCGGAGCCTGAACAATGTCAAAGGATACTGGAAGGTGTCTATATAGATATAATGGGGATGAAAAATAAGTTTCGGGTGGTGAGGGGGGGGGGAGGAGAGTTATTTTGTCTAGGGGTAGCCAGAACAAGGTTAAAGTCCCTGTAGAGGTTGACTGTGCAGTGGGGGGTCAGGGGGGTTGACGTTGGTCACAGGATTTGGATTCTCAAGGTAGGCGGGCCTGATTTTTCTGTATACCCTCTAGGAAAGGGTCTGTACGATCCGGCCGAGACTAATGGGATTAAGTCGAGAATGGGGGTGAAAAATAGAAAATGAGGTTAAAAAGGACAGCGGCACAAAGGCGACGTGCGAATAACTAAGGAAGCTGGAAGACGTGATATAATCTTATGACTCTTATCAGATAGACGTACGTAAGGACGTAGTTTCACTGTAGTGAATATACAGAGGAATACTTGAGGGGTTGCCAACTACTTTTTCAGAAAAAAAAATGTCACCATACGTATCGACTCAACAACCAAATGTAGATTTATTATCCTAGCGGATGCCCCTTTTGCGGGTTCGAGGACTTACCCTTACCCTTAAGTTTGCACTAACCCGGATACCAATCGCGAATCTTTTTTACTTAACTTTTTTCTTCTTCCTTTCGATATCCTGCCGATAACCACTGTAGTCCTAGTCCTTTTACTTGGACGTGCATTCTTACACGGCACGTAGTGGCCAAAGTAAATGGACGAATTCCGGAATGGCTTGAGAAACAGTTAAATCCTGTAGTGCGATGGTCGTGGGAGAAAAGGAAGGCGACGTACAGATATCTTATAGGGAACATTTTTAGGGTCGTTCTTTTTATTAGTTTCCATCGGACGGATAAACTCGTAGATTTTTTATTTACTCGAAATTTTTATGGATGGTAACGTAGGGATCTTCTGTACGATATACAGTCGTAGGTACCAGTACGGCGAATTACTATAGGCTACGTTCGCAAAAATGCATTTGTGCTACATCAAAGACCAAGCTAACCTTTTACTGGTAGTCGTACAGCCACATTTCATTTTACCGGTTAAAAGGGACTCAGTCCAATGTATAGATAAAGGATATATGTATATATGTCGGAACTTAATTCGTATTGCGTATGACAATAAGCCTTACGGGTTGTAACAAACGGAATTTCATCAATCTGACAATTTGATACCAGTGCGCTTTGAAGATTATCCAAGGCAGTATATGAGCTTTGATCATTCGTGTAAATGTACAAAATTGGTCTCCCTTATCAGGACTATTACAAAAATTTAACAGTGATTTCATACGGTACTCGTATTCAAATTTGCTTGTTCATTCGATTTCACAAGATCGTATTTTTGTTTTTTATTTTTTGACTGTGCCCTCTTATCTGATAATCGAAAGCACGTGATTTCAAAAGACATTTGGGTATTGGATAAGGCCGAACACGTGGTGCCAATATAACATGGTCTTGACCTGGGATTGACTCTCTGTGTCAGATAACGAGGTTTTACTTTCGGGATCAGATTACACCATAGATTTTCTGCGACTCGTCTTGTGTTGCCACACAACGTGAACCACACTAACATCGCTGCATATTGCTATCAGCAAATCGACACGAACGACTGTGGTGAAATACGAATTTTCTGTTTTGTGGGAAATCAAAAAATTAGTGTTCTATACCCGTAATGATATAGACTATAATATCCTACATATAAATGTTTTTGTTAAATTTGATAAAATCATTTTTTTTTTGTTTTTCAATATTTTATTTGCCTCATTGAAAAAAATGGTTTTTAAATAATTTTGATTTCATATCATTTCAACTCTTCTCTTATATATTTATATCTTTATAGATGGGTCCTTTCGATATATACAGATAGTATAGGAAAGACGTGTGGATACATATGGTAAAAATTCTCGTGAATTTTTCACGTATACTCCAACTGAATGCTGCTCCCTTTCATCCTTTCCCACGTGTTTAACGTCTCCACTCACGTTTCCATTCGTCCGGACACGAAAAGCTTTCCGCTTCTAGAATAGACCAAGATATATCTGTAGCTCGATATATACTTCACACTAGTTATCGCATCTCTTTCAGATCCGCAAACCGCATCCCCTACATTCTGATACCGAGCTCTTAGCACTCACCGATTATGGCTCCTAACGTATCGTCCAAAAGCCTTAAGGGAAAATTGAAAACGATTTTCCCAAGAGCAGGTTTACGTTAATCCAAGATTCGACAGGGCTTTTCATATCGTATCGGACGCCATCAGCAGCCACCATTACGAAGCATCTTGGGAAACTGGATTTTCGTATTAGCTATACTTGAGAGAATTCAAAATACATGGTAATCTTATACTTACAGTAATAATAATACAAAGGCTCACTCAATCGCACAATGGTACCGTTTAACCTAAAAATGTATGTAAAAAAAATTATTCATCTTCAAAAATTAACCATTTATTATCTAATTTCGAAATATGCTCTAACCTTAATTACTGATATATTACTAATTAGTAGTTCTACTTGGAATCGTCTACCTCTTCAACTTTGATTTGCTTCGCTAGAGCCACTGCTGCTGTCATAAGTGAATATACATTTCAGCTACGATAAGGTGACCCTACTCAACTCGGAATTAGACCTGTCAAATTCGTTTTAGACATGCAGCGATGTATGTGGCATCCGTCTATATTATGTACAACAGACTTCGATAAGTACCTACTTCCTAAAGTCCAATCTCTTTCGTCAGCTTTTTGATTCCGATGATTGACGTTGATAATCCCTCTCGATTACCTCGCATCAAGAAAAGCACGTGTAACGCGAAGAAAATGCTCTAAGGTCAAAGTTTCTTTTGCGACCGTAATACCCAGTATGCGTATATATACCGTCCGAAGATAACGATACCAATACACGCGAAGCATTCATTTTCAGAATAATTTCTACGTGCACTATTATTTTTTTCATCATTAATATATTACCTGAGGCCAAAAATTATTTCTATTCTCGACGATCGGCATTTTTATTTTCCAGTTGTTTTTTTTTTTTAATTCTGTGCTCCGAATACGTACTAATTCTATTGATATCAAACTCGAGAGGAATTCTATGCATAGTTTTTTCCATGGGCGTATAATAAAGTAAGCATTCCTATTGGAATGACCTTTGGGCAGTGTGCACCGACATTTCATGGGAATGAAAATCCTGGTATCAAATACCCCCCTGGAGGAATGTACTGTATTGTTATCTTGATAGGAATATCCCGTTTCATGAAAAAAAAATACAATTCTGAATTTTTATTCGCGCGTGAATATTGCCGGCCTTTTTTCCGACCATTTTTCGAATTTAAACGTTTTTGGCATCAGAAAGGTAAGTATCGCTGTCATAGCACGGGAGGCGATTGTGCGGAAGGTACAGTCGTATCTCTTTCCGTTTCTCCGAGATTCAACTTTTTTATCTTTATCGACTTCAAAAGGTGGAGGCATTCTTTGTCTGTTTACCCCTTCACGGAAGTTTCTCCTTACGAGAGTCTCCATTATGGGCGCAGAGACGCGAAAGATTTTTCAATGCACAAAGAGGGAGATTCAGGAGAGCTGCACAATTTTCACGGCTCTTCCTTTGCATCTGCTTTCCAATTATCAATGCTTCTGCCGTTTGAAATTTCGAATCCTACCAAACGAGCGAACCTTATTGAAATTTTTGTAAATCTTTAATTTTCCGAATAAATACGAATATAACATTTTTTAAATGTGAAATTTCATGGTCCGTACTAGCATTTCTGATTTCGAGGTAATTTCGCGGAATGCAAACGACGTGCGAAATGATCGGATCAGATAGGTGAAAGATGAGCATATAGAGTGGAAAGGTCATTTCCTTCCGAAGGGTCAAATTGGCAAAAGGACTGAAAGGATCTAAAATCTGTTTCAAGAATAGGCATTATCTTGACCGACAGCCATCTCGGTCAAATCTACCACGGTCTTTCTCTTTAAAGTCCCAAGTCGAAAAGGCTCTCTACGTCTATCCATCAGAAGGCATTGTCACAGCCTCCATTGTCAAGTCCTTTGTCGGCTCCTGTAAGGATGCCGGAACTGTCCTAGCCTGCAGCCAATCTCTATTTCTTTTTTATTCATAATAATGACCACCCTTATCCATTACATTGGCCGCTATACATGCACGTACGCCTTAGTATTTCCCAAATCTTCGGTGCATCCCTTACCAATAATAATAAGAAATTGTTATTTTTAAATTTTAATTTAGTTACGTATACTGATGTATCCGATCACATGTAGGTATTGTAGACTCCACATACGTGGGCTTATTTATGGTAAATTACATATGAAGGCATCAAATGGCTTCCGCAAGCTGATTTAACACCCTATGGGTGAAGGAGCCGAATCTCGAAACTGTAACAGGAAACGAAAGCTATCTTATCCCTGGTGGGATAGAGATAAGACGCTTATCGTGGTTTCGCCCAAAGTTCGGGGTAACAGAACTCAATCATCGATCAAGCCTTTCATGTCGCCGGTATAAAAGCTCGTGCAGCACCTCGGGACACATACAGATGTTACTTTACGAATACGAGGAAAATTGACACCATATATAATCCATTGTTATATACTATGTATACATTATATTATATATGTATTCTCAATTTTTTAACAATATTTATTCTTAAATACAGCTATTTACATGCATTAAATTAGAATATCCGAAAATTTGGTCTTAACATACTATTTCAAAATATCTTAAAGGTTGATTTTCACGTAATCGTTACTTATCCTATTAAAATCTTGTTTGCTTTGCATCCAGCAGAAGTGCGAACCTTTCGATAAGTTCAAATACAAGAGTATTATAAAAAGATTTTATTTATTTTTTATAAGTATAAGAAAATAATGATACCCAATTTCGAACGGTGCATTTTTTGGAAATTAAAGATTATAATATATACTGATATATTTATCATATGTGCATTGGTCAATCGCGTGAAGTATAAAGGCTCGTACTCTCTCCCTCTCTCTCTCTCTTTCCCTCTCTCAAGCTCAAATCGAATTCTGTGAAATCCCTAGGCGAAATTCCTTTGACGCGTAACGATGCACGGCGTAACGCAATAATGAAAATTTCTGTGGTCAGATTTCAAAAGGCAGCCGTTCGAGTTGCCACCGAGTGAAGCCGCTAGACTAGCATTGGATCGTTACCCATCCGTATGGCTGAACAACTGAATCCAACCCATATCATATTCGAATGAACTTGAAAAATTTCTTTTCGCACATATATGTAATTTGATCTCAGGATCTGGACTATTCCCGATTAAGTGTCAAAATAGCGATTAAGCGGATAAATGTTGAATATGTAATTGTGAAAAAAAAATGAAATATGATAAATTGATTAATAACTATACAAAAATTTTGGACAACTACTAGCTGCTTCTACTTCAATTCGCACAATGACCGTAAATCATTCTCCGAACAAAGAACATGGCTGAATAAAGACTTGCAAAAATTTCATTGAAAAGAGCGTCCCACACGTTTGACCTTTTTCGTTTCTAAATGCTCTCGCTATAAGGATATATATATATATATATATATCTTCGTATCAGTAGGCGACACCTTTATAAATTTGTCCAGCAATTTCTTTGAATCGTACATATGCAATATAAACCTCCCGTATAAACCCAGCCATGCGTAGTCAAAAAAAAATAAATATAAAACTTCGTAAAAAATTTGAATGATTCTTTTTTTTAAATATCCTAACTTTGATAAATAATAAATATAAACTCTGTGGAATACAGGTATTTCTTTCGGAGAAAGAAAAAGAAAAAAACCTCATACAAAATTTACGGTACTCGTTTACGTTGATTTTTCTGTTAGCATCCGCTTCATCGGGTGAACCGATTAAAAACTCAGAGCCTCTAATTGTAATTAATAATTGCGCGGTAGGAAAATAAAAAAGTAAAGTCTAATTGCGCACGCAACCAGGAAGTTAGCGAGTGTGATCACATCGGCGACGGAACTACTAACCCCATTGTACGTACTTGCCGCATGTGGCAGCACCGTCGTTACGAGCATTTGATTACCGGTCGTACCACATTCCCGTGTTTCCTGTTCGACAATGAGTTATTGGACGGCGAGGATAGAAGTGTGAAAAAAAAAAGAGAGGAGAAAGGGAGAGAAATTGAAAGGAAGTGACAGCTGATGGCGAATATAGGATATATACATATATATATATATGTGTATGGGTTTTCAAGAACCAATTTACATTCTGGGCAACGCGTGTTCGTCCCAGTCAACGTATTGGGGTCAAATGACTCGCTACTTCTTGAGTTCTTCAGGAGAAAAGGGTGTCGATGGTGGAACATTGCAAGAGGTCCAAAAAGTATGCGTGAGTGTGAGCACGTGCAAGGAGGGAACGGGTAAAGGGGGAAGAAAAAAAAAACTTTGGTGAAATTGAATGCCAATTCGATGCCGAACGTTGAGAATTTTAAGCAGTTCTCGAACAAGCTTCTTCTTGGAGTTTTGTCGAAGTCCTGACTGCAGGATATCGTCCTTGCGATGCTTGGGGACGGAATCTGGATTGGAATGGATGTACAAAAAATGGAAAAATTGAATGAAATCCGAAGATGTTATTTTTTATCAAAACTCTGTTTCGCTGGATTTTTATATTTACTCGCAATACGTAATTATCCCATCGAACGGTAAAACAGTATCGAAATTAAATTTATTGGAAATATAAATAACATACGTGGTACTGCACCACGGTAGATATTATCTTCCAATTGACCTTTTTTCCCAGTGACCTAATCCTGTTTCGAATTCTAGGGATATTTGTGTAATCAGTGTATATTTACATACGTGGATTATCCCAATGAAATTAAACCTAAACATACGCGACCGTTATAGTACAGGATTTGTGTCTGGTAACCATAGGATAAGTATCAATATAAATATTGGTACGGAATTGTACACCCTGAAAACAAAGCAAGCCTTATGTCAAACGTAAGATAAGCGTCGTCGTTTTTCGATTGCATTTTAGTGGCCGTTTCTCCGACTCCCTCCGTAAATCCCTTAGCTAAGTTAGACACTTGCGCCGCCGTAGCACTGACATCGTGAGGTAGGAAGCGTGACGTCACAGGGCGACTCCATAAATTTTCTTCCGATTTACGGGATCCTCTCTCTTCTTGGTAAACCCACAGTTGAATCCCATGGGACGACAACCCTTAGACTGAAATTGTTTAATGAATTGCCGTAGGTGCTACCCCTACGGGCGAATTCTTGAAAGTCAATTCGAGTATCGTACGTCTGTAGGGTTCGAATGTTTAATGCCTTCGGCGTCGCGACGTCGAGGACTGTTTTACAGTGGTTTTGTGAGATACTCGAGACTGAAGATAGGGTTTTGTAATTTTTGAAAATAATTACAACAAATTATCAAAAAGATAAAAGTTTAATTTTTTGTGAAATTTCTAGAAAGTTGAGCTACCATCTACCGTAGCTATGAATATTCACGAGTAATTTGACGGGTTAATGCGAAAATTTTCAGTGCTCTATTTTTTTGTTGTTATGCACTCGTAATCGATGGAAATTTTTATAGCATCTTATCAAGGAATTAATTGCGACTCTTACCTAAGTTCCTTGGGGTTGTAAGTATCTCATTCAATGCGAGGGGCAAAAAGGTAGGCTTTTTTGTTTCCCACGGTAATTCGCGCATTAGTAGCTATACTACAAGAAGTAAAAGTTCCTTCTGGCATGTGGAAATGGTCGATGCTCCCGTAACAGGGCGCAATCTTGACTTCGGTTATTTCATAGGATATTCGCACGAAACTAAATTGAATGACCGAATTAAACGGGAAACGACATCGGTGCCGGTGGCTGTTCCAAATCTCTTCAATGAATTTAATCCTCCTTTAAGCCATTGAATTAATTTCCATGTCAAGTTTCAAATTTAGCGACGTTAAGCGATTCGATACTGAGCAAAATTGAATTCAGCGTATGAAATCGAAGTTGAGCGAATAGTTGAACCAGGTACAAATCCGACAGACCGCGTTGAAAATTAGTATTGTGATTTGAATGATTTTACCGAAATTCTTCTGATACTTGGTACGTACACTAGGACCCTAAGCAGTCATTTCGGTCGAATGGGTTAATAAAAATTCTATGATTCGTGACAAGTCGAACTTTTAATATTGAAATATCAAAATTCAACCGCGAATATTTCTCGATAATGAAATTTCCGAGTTTCTCTATCCAATATACATATATATAATATATAGATTTGTACATAGAAATACACGAGAAACAATCGTATTTGATACTTCACGCCAATCCCTATATGTATATATATCGCCTGAAATACTACAGGCTCGACTACGATGATTGCTTGAAAATTGGAACAATAAAACATCCTGGATTCGAAACTATTATCGACACTGATAAAACACGAAATCCGTTTCACGCTGAAATCCATCAGAACCAACGGTGGGTCTATCAGAGGCATGTATGACAAAAATACTGTACTATATTTAAAGCCCTATAGAAATGCATTGATTTGAATATAAATTTCTAGAAAAAAAAGAAGCAAGTTCCAAAAACATTAACCTTGAAATTTACAATGAAAAATCACATAACCTCGCCAACAGTTGACGCGTTAAAAAAAAAATCGAAACTAGATAACAGATACTCAAAAAATAAATCCAAATTCATGTACCAAGAGCCACGTTTAATTCGACGTGCATTTGAAGACCTCGAAGAAAGGCCAAAAAGTTAAGTATTATCTCAGATACATGGATGCTGGATACAGACGCAGGATACAGGGTTATTTTGTGGGGCTCTAAATAGAAGAGGAAGTGGAAAACGTAGAAGAGTGAAAAGGTCTGAGAATACGAAAGAAAAGAAAGAAGATGAAGGTGATGGCGATGGTGGAAGGGGGAGAGAAGGGGGGTAAGGCGCATCTCCAATGTACCATGCCAGGTCCGGCTCAAAACATAATTTTTCTCTCAGTGTGTGGGATCATCCAGACATTTTTCATACTAAGCTTTTACTTCGCAATGCTTCCAGCATCCTCTTCTACTTCTTTCAGTTAGCTCAGACTCTCACGCTCTCTTTCCTAAATTTGCCATCTATCTGTCCTTCTCTTTCCCGTGCGCATTATTAAGTTTCTTCACCACACTCGTCCAAATTGCACGGAATAGAATGCCAAGCCGCATGCGAATCTATACTTAAACTGCAAGGATAACCGAGATTCTTAGTCCTCACCGTTATTCTGCACGTGTAATCTGTATGCGATCTACATCCTCTTACATAGTCTTACGATCTTATCGATAATACATAGTTATAGTAATAGTATTTGGATATCATCCTTATACGTTACGTAGATCCTCTTAAAGCGTTAGCTTAGACGTGGTATATGCATATACAGAGTTTAATGTACGCGTCAGATATATGGATCATGACGCCGAAGGATTACGACGTGGCGGATCCATGATAATGACAGGTGCAAAAATATCTTTGAGCATCGACATTTTTCTCGTTTAACTTCCGGCCTTCGGAAGGTCCTGGAAAAATGGCCGCTGTCGACTTTTTTTGACGACGGTTTACGGACTCGGAATCTCTCACTTCATGTGTGTGTGTGTATATATATATATACGGTATTGTAACGATAGGAAAAGGGCCCTTCTTCGTCCTTTTTCCCTTGTACGCTTTCTACAGATTCCATGAATTCTATAACCCCTGCCTTTCGATACTTCCTCAGAAAAAGTCTTTGCCAGAACAATTTATTAAAGAAAATCCTTTGGGGCTTTTAACCATTTGTTTTCGCGAAACGCCACTATTCCCCGCTGAATTTCGTGTCTCTTCCAGAAAGCGTGGCAGTGGGTATCGGAAAATACGACGCGTGAGGATATATGATTGCGATAGAAAAAAAAGTGGGGAGGAAGGATAAAAAAAATAAAAGAACACGTGACATCTCGAAGCATTGAGATTTCATTCGAGCAGATAATTCAAAAAGTTTCAAAGTTAAATACAAAAGTAGACGCCTGTTAAAATTTTTAACGGTTCGAAAAGTATTTTTTAATTTTACCTGAAAAGTCCATCTCGTCGATTCACTCTCGTGAAACAATAAAAATACTTCGAAACGCTCTCGCGACAAGAACGAATATTTTTGAATTCGTAAAAACGTTACGTATAGGGGAGCAAGAAAAAAAGATGAAAATACACGTACGCCACCAGTATTCACATTTCACAGCACCCCAGGGTGTGTACGTCTTAATTCGTCGAGAACCGCAAAGATTTTTCGCAAAATTTTTTTTTCTTTTTGCTGTCTCATTGCCGAAAGAACGTGTTCTAATTTTTCTTCTCTATTTCCCAAAATGCACGAACCCACCCTATACGGACGGGAAATGCATTTCAGCCCGGGACAGGCGTCTTGAAGAATTTAATTCTATTGAATGTGGTATACCACGTTTAAGGGGTCATCATCTTGTGGCATACAATACACGAGAGTCACCTGAATTTATATCTAATTTGTATAAGCGTCTACGCTAATGAGATTTTGTTTGAATTACCCGACAGATATCAAACGAATTCCTTTCAGTTATAAGGTTTTACAATTTGTCGTCTTTTCCAGACTATCTGCCATTTGCATAAGACTTACTCAAGTTTTTGACGTCAATTACGTTTACCTCTCGACTGGAAGCACTGATTAAAGGGTTTTCACGTCGCTGAGCGTAACGAGGGCAGTAAAACCTTCGATTAATGAAAAAAAAGAAAGAAAAATGTCGCGTAACTTGAACACGAATGCCTGGCGCGACGTAGCTCCTGGCAATTACTGTAAAGTAGATGAAAACTTTTTTCGCGACAGTTAAACCCATTTTACACAGTGAAACTGGACGGAATAACTGCTTTCAAATATAAACGAAATAAAGAGGGCCACGTGTACATTCCAAATATACAGTCAATGCAAAGTAGGTACTATAGAATGAGCAGTGTATAAATTCCAACCTAATACTACTTATGTACATTCTGGTAAATTCTCTTGACTCTTTTACACTGGCCAACTTACATATCCTGCTTATGTAAACCTTTTAGCTTTATTTGACTTTCGAAAAAAAAATTCCTCAACATTTTTGACGTAAAGGAAATAAAATTTTTTTTGTTGTTGATTTTCAATTCTTGTCTACCCTATGTATATACATTCATGTAATTATGCACACTCTAAAAGCCATTGGGCAATGGTGTAAAGCCATGTGCTCATTAATGCCTGTGAGTTCATAAGGGTGAAAGGGTTAATGGAAGATCGATTGCTCATTCTAATCTCGTTGAACCCAAATGTGACTTTTAAGGGCGGAAGTGATCTTAGTAAAAGTAATGGAGGGAATAATGAATTATAAAAAAGGAATGAATGTCCCTGTTGTTCTTGAAAAATTAGTATGGAACTAGAAATTTATAAAATATTTCATTCAATATCCGCCCCCTGAAAAGGTACTAAGAATTTTGTACTTTAAATAGGGCTTTTTGTTCCATAGATTTTAACTACCTAATTATGTTACTGATTAAATTCGTATTATATAATAGAATTGAAATTTTTTTAAACTGGCTTTATAGAAAGAATTTTTAAATTACATAGAATGTATAGAAAATGCAATATCATGTAGTTGAACGTGATATACAGTTTATACGTTGTCAATATTAACTCAAAAAGTGTTGTCTTTTTGTAACTTTTAATCAACGTTTTTTAATAAAATTCATTGCTGTGTTAAAATCAATCCTCCAGTACTGAATGTTATATATGTTATATAGTGCGGAGCTTAAAAAAAAAATTCTAATTGCATATTCGTGTTATGACCATATAAAAAGAGTCTGGCACATAACATATAAGATATACGTACGTAGAAAACGGCAAAGTCCGACCTGTCGGTCGGGCAGACTTTTAAGCTTGAAATTTCCTAGCTTTACTTAACGTTAATTACTCGAAGCGGTTTAATGAAAGTTTTCAATTAAAATCCCCCGGCGGGTTTGCCCCTTTCTTCCGTAAGATTAATTCGGCGCAGACAAGGCAACGTAAAAATAAAGAAATTTCGAACTACACTACCCTCTCCTTACGTGACTTATAGAAAATTAATAAATTTATAGTCACACATTACGTAATACATTTTTCTAAATATTCCGCTCGAGAATCATTTACCAAAATTTCAAAAAATTCTACAACCCTTACCGTGCACCTGCATCGATGCAAAGTAGATGTCGAGAAAAAAAACACCGAAAATACAAGTGAAATTTGGATTACCGATAAATCGCAAAAATCAATCACGCGTAAATACGAAATTTCGATGAAATAATTGGTTTTCCCGGAGACACTGTTACGACCTGTATAACGCGAAGGGGATATAAACGAGAGTAAATTCGTAAATTAAAAAAACATATATAAACGTTGGCACGAATAATATTTGCAAGAACAAAAAATGTAGTAAATTTATTTATGAAAATTGTCGTTACGCAAAGTAAAACGTATTTCTATAATATATCGTATATAATAATAACAATCTCCAACGTTTCAATCCTTTAGAGCCACCGGTCAAAGGTCACGTAAGGAATACGAGAGAGGAGCTTAAATTTTGATTTGTAAAAGGAATTAAATCTTAATCCTGATACATTGCATATATTTTATATTCACACAGTGTATATACATATATAATGCTTATAAGCATTACGAAATACATAGGACATTTCGTCCGGCTCAAATGTGCCGCACGTAATCTTTATGTCCTTAATTCGAGCAATAAAAATTCCCAAACGACCTTCATGCATATTATTTCGATTTTATTTTAGCGCAATACACAGGAATATCGGAGCTTCCTTAATATTCCCAACAGATGGCATACGGAGCGTCTCGAATTTTCAGCCTTGTAAAAAGTTTGAAGTTTATACGACACCTCCTTATACGATACCTATTATCTCTTTCGCTTATATAACGATAAGAAAGCGTCGCGACGTCATTATTCGGTTGGAAACAAAACACAGCAAGGAATATCGCAACCTGTGCCGAACGAGTTTTATGCTCCAGCTCGATCCTCCTTACATAAATAATGCATAGCCATAAGATCTCTCTGCTAAATAATATAGCCGAACAGATATATGCCCGAGGTAAGGGGCGATGCGTCTTCCCGTGATTTATAAACCGTATAAATTAATGAAGGCGTTAAAAAAAGGCACAAATATCTCTTACCCTATGATCTCATATACACATATAGTATAGTAACAAAAAAAAGGTTAAAATCTTTTTTTCTTACTTCTTGAAAAATTTTACCAGAGAATATGTTGTTTGTCTCCGTTTGCCTTATCACTGTCTATATATATGTGTGATGCGAAATCCCATTAGTGCAAGACGCCATTTCGCAAATATAGCCACGACAAGGGGAGCCTATTATGATCTTATAGCCAGTAAGCGAATGACAGGACTATATTGCTGCCAAGAAATTGGCTAGATGGAGCTCTACCAGATATAAGACGTTAAGCTGGACAGCCTGGAGATAAAATACGCCAGGGAGGAGTGAAATATATTTTGGAACTGCCTGTAGAGATCTCTTAGAAACAATTACAGTGTTTTCCTTTGTTTTCATTTTTGGAGGGGTTTGTTAAGACTGAGAATAAAGTCAATAATTATCGGAGATGAAATTTCATGAGAAAAAATATCTATGACTGTTGCCTATGCGATATCGCGAAAAATATTGCATAATAAATCTGATAAAGCGTAGGTTTAAGTTCACGATGCATCTTTGACGTGTGATATTATTCTTGTGGACTTTGTATCCGCTTCGATTCTTTTCTATGATATTGCAAATGCTGCACCTATTTCTTATCCAGGTCCTAGTATACATTTATCTGCATATACGGATATTATATAGATATATTATGAAGACTTATTTACAATGTGATATTATCCCTTGGCACTGTTTTGTGTGACGTCATGCGATATCAATAGATATCGGCAATGCATAAGGAAAGTGGAATTTGTTTTTACGCAAAAGAGTAATCGTATACATATATCTAGTAAATAAGTTTCTAGGGATATCTGGTAACTTTCATATCGACGAGATATTTACGTCTGGATTTAGCATAACGAATTTCCACCGTTTTCCAAGATTTAGTCAGACAATGCTTTAGGTGAATCGTATCATTAAAGAGGTACTCATAGCTTTTAATGTGATTTACAGGTAGATTAAGCGTTAGATGAGTTTAATGACTTTACAACATTTTCAGTGTCACGAATGAAGAGATGCGAAGGAGATACTATAGTTTGAAAAAAAAGGAAAAATAATTTTGGAATTATAGATCATGATATACTTGTTCTTTCGTATTGAATAAATATAAAGTCATTATCGTAATTACAATTTGGATAACGAATTATCAAATCCCTAATGGCTTAAGGTATACCTGTATATCTTATCTTTCGCGAATGGAACGGATACTTGGAATGGGATGATTTTCAAGACCGTCAATTACCGTGATAAAGATTATCGGCACTCGATTGTATCCACGTGTAAAATAAAGGGGAAGATAAAGATAATTGCAGAAAGCAATCATTGAATTGCCGATACCAAAAACAATATATTTAAGGTAAAAGTCGTATTGGGTTATAGCCCTTTATTATTTTTTTTTTTTTTTAATTTTATCAAGGAAGCCAATTTCGTTATCTATGATTCCAGATATTCTACAGAGGTATTCCATTTAAAAAATTATTTTCTTTGACCCTTTGAACTGCAGATGGTCTCCGTCTTCCTTATTAATTTCATAGCTAATATCACGTTCAGACTACATATATTTCAAAGAGTTGAAGATTCTTGAATTTCCAATGGCTTTACGGTTCACTGAACGTCAAACGTATGTATTTTAAGGATGACAGATATAATACGGATAACGCAATAATAATTATGACGACGGAGAATTTTTGTCTCTTTAACATTTTATCTTACTGCAGTGACCTTTGACTTGAACGAAGTCACCGAAATCATCTCACGGTCGAATTGCTTCAGCAGAAGAATTTTCGCGAGAAAGATTCACCAGGGAAATGGGAATGGCGCTTGATCATAGGTAGTGGTGGGGATGATGGGAGGGTGGAGGGTGGGGGGTAACGAGGAAGGGGATGGAAAAGAAAAATACATGGCCCAGGTATTGACCGTGCAAGTTTCAACGACCTCGGCTTTTTCAACGTTGCAATAGGTAAAGGTTAGGATGGCGAGATAGGACAGAAGATCTTCGTGAGTGAGCCGTTCTACCTTTCTAGGTACCAACCTACCTACCTACTGCTCAACCCTCGGATAAGCCTCTTTACCTTAATTCCACAGGCTTGTCTCGGGCGATATTCCGCGCCCGTTAAGGATTATACGAATTTTTTTCATTTCGCACAGTGCCGTTCCAGTTTTCCAAGGAGTCAAATTAATTTTTCATAAAAAAAAAACTTTATAGCGACTTTATAGAGGAGACTTATTTTTTCATTTTATTACACGATTTTTAATGATCGGTCGTCGCACGAGGTCCAGTTATATGTATTTGTACTTTGTGGAATTTTTGCTTTTCTCTCTTTTTTTTTTTTTTTTTAATACTTGCGGTACACGTATCCATAATTATAATTGGTCAGCCACGTTTTTGACCCATCTAGCATGATATTTATTTGTCAATTTTCCATAGAATGTAAATGACGGAAAAAAATATTCGTGTCAATTTAAATATTTTGTTTATCGAGGAAAACAACGGCTCTCGGCAGTATACGACCTGGATATCAAATCTAGTGTGCGAATTAAAATTTTGATTGGACAATCTACGCTTGATTGCTCTTTCCAGAGACGTGTAAGTTAATGTTTTTTAGGTTACTTAAATAAATGTTTTTAATAATAATAATAATAATACTGTATCTTCCAATACAAATTTCACGAGGTACTCGTATACTGTTCGATTGAAAATGAATGCAGAAAATCGATAAATTTTTTAATAACAAATTTCTGGACAGTTTAGATATAGTTATTCGATTTATTGATAAATCGATAAGAGACAAGAATTTCTTCGTTTATAAAACTTAGCGGCAAATTAAAAATCCAAAATAATAGCAAAGAGTTCCGGTCGTTCCTCTCCATCTAAGCATTCCCGATTTAAACGAGCGTAACTCGAGCACGAGGAGTCGCAATGCGATTTCTTCCAGCCGAACGAAGGAAGAAGCCATTGCCGTAGGCAAGATCAGGCATCCTTAGTATTCGAAGGGTGTCTCTACCGGCAAGACAGAATCTGGTGCGGATCGTAGAAAGGAAGATGAATTGAGGAGGAAAGCAAAAAGAGGAAAAACGAAAGTGACCGGGGATACCTACGAAACACCTCACAAATACTTACAAGAACACATAAAGTACTGTTGATCCTGTCCGTAGAACCGATTGATCACCCACATCCCTATTCGCTGGACCAGGATGCTGGGAAACTTTAAAGGACTCTGAAACGATTCCTTTTTATTCGATCTCCTTTATTTAACCTGAACATTTTTATAGAGATGAAGTATTATACGTGTATTTTGAAAGTGTATTTCATGGGAAATGGATGTTTGTCTCTACAGTTGTTTCAAGCAAATTTCACTTTGAAGATAAAGCACGTGTTTTCCCCAAACGCACGTAAAAGATAATCAAAGCAACTACTTTTCATGCTCGAATAAAATATTGACGCACAGCGCAGTCGAATAAACTCAATTAGATTTGGTTCACTGTATAACTATGGATATGATAAAGTTAAGATAACAAAGCTGCTTTAGTTCAATGAATTTCATGATGATTTATGGAAGCAAAACTTACTCCAAGAAAATCAGCTTTTGTTAGCCGAAGCCGAACCGATTGGTTTTGTTAAATTTTTTTTTTTCTCAATGTAGACTGGTCGAACGCCCATAAGCCTTTCTTGATTTGACGGAATCTTGACATTCGTTCTCGTATCTCAATCCTTGCTACGGTTTTATCGACTCCACGATTCTTCCTCTATATATTTGAGTTGCGACCCACGTAGCTCGAGAATTAAGACCAATCAGCGCTGATGTATGATACATGACGTGGTTGGTATTGCCAGCCAAAGGGATTCCCCAGCTGTATCTTTTTCTTTATCTTCTTTTCTTATATCGTTTCCGCACCAAGGAAACACATTCCGGACGCGTTTCGCCACTATGTCTCTATTACGAATTGTATGTCCGACACGCGCGGACATCGGTACGATTTAAACATTTTCTCTATTTTTTTTCTTCGGCTTTACCCTTTGATCCTACGTTTCTCGAGAAATATCTTTTGATAGAGGCAATAAATTAAAAGTCGTACGATTTCATCCTGCGATAGCCTGACTCTTGCTTGACTCAATCCTACTTCTCTTTAAGGTTCTACTTTTATCTTTCTAGAAGGATCATTTATTTGTCCATTACTTAATATCTTTTGGATGCTGTTTCATCCAAGTTTCAAAGAAATTTTCTTCGTACGAAACTCCCACGTTGGGATTTTTTTAAATCGTATATGAATAGCATCCACAATAAGATACAGAGTGGGGTGTATTGCAATGGGGATTTATTGTGAAAAAAAAAAGGAAACAGTATAATGATTTTTTTTAATGGTTCAATATTTGTATCTTTAAGAACACGGTTTCGTTAGGTACTGGTTTGCTTATTATTTTTATGATTGTCAATCCTGGATTCTATTTCTGGATCTGTACATGAATATTGACAATGGGGGAAAAGGAGTGTCTGTGTAGGATAATTTCAAATATGAAAATCCAAATCCCATAGATGCTGGAAAACGATCGCTGGCGAATTCTTTTGGCTCCTCGTATTTTAGACTTGTAGGTTGGCAACCTACTGGTAGGATAGGCTTGGTATACCTGTGGGAAAAAGACTATCCAGTATCTTTACCCCTCATTCTGATCCTGCCAACAAGGATACCAACGTGTCAGCGGATGGCCAGTAGGATAAAAATGCACGACTTAGCTTATAAAAATATATTTTCTTTTAAGTTTGAAATACGGAAATACTTTTCCAACGTTCTTGAAATATATTTCTCTTTGCGCGAGCGGCGCCAGTCTGCACGGTGCCCCGTATCCGACTTGCGAGTCAGAAAAGAAATAATCGTGCCAAAATACACCGGACATGCATTTCCACAGAAAGTGGGGCAATTTGAAATTTTTCCAAAAATTTAACAAGCTCAAATCGAAATGATGACAAATCCAAATTTTTATTATGATTTTATTAAAAGTAGGAATTTATCGAAATTATTTGGTACAAGGAACAAACTAGAGTATCTTTAAAGCATTTTAGACAGAGAACAACTTTTTACAAATTCTTCTAAGATACGCATCATTCTCTAGTTTCCTCAGGATTTATACGAGCTTCCTTTATTCTCGTGAAAAAAAAAATGTCTGACTTTTCTCCACCTTTTTTTCCTGGACGACATCTCGAATACTTTTCTAAGTTGCGAATCGCGAACTCTCCAATCTTTCTTTTTTACGACTTTTCGCCCATTTTTTGCTCCTCATCAGACCCATAACTCACCTCCGGTTTTAAGATCGACTTTTGACGAAATCGATTCTTTTATTGTTTCCCTCTGTTTTGCCCACTTCGAGCCAACGTTATTCCATCACTCGAGACTTTCTCGAAAAAAATAGACAACTACGAAAATCTCATTTTTAAGTAATATTATATGCATGATGGCACTTTAAGGATTCACCCTCGAGTTGTACCGCGTATGGAATCACCCTGGAATGGCTCTCGAGAAGATCACAGCATCCAATGGTAGCTCTACAGTAGAATATCTCCCGAGATCCAGCAGATCGCTCTTACGTTAGATTAAAATTTGCGACACGAATTGCTCGTTGGAACGTAAAGGCACTCGAAGGGCACTCGAAACTTCGCACTCGAGTGGCACTTCGTGCGCCCGTAGGACTCCGGCTATCGCCCTGTGTGTCCCTGTTGGACCTGAAGGCACCTCGGGTGGTCTACAGTTTAGTTCGCGCATGTGCAACAAACAGCGTTGCCATATTTTATAATACATACGGTATGTATTATATTATATATTTCATACGTAGGTGGATTTACCCTACCTATACAAAGACTATCGAGAATAGCGAAACGTGCTTTTAAGGAAAATCCACAGATTTAGGAGCGTATCCCTGTCGGTCGACACTCTTCTCAAGCGTATTGCTATAAAGACACACAACGGTCCAAGATAAGGTAGATTATTTATATATATTGTATATATCGGCGAATATATATGGCAAATGTCAAGGATATATAGCCACGTTAACCAAGTTCGTGAAATTTTTGTGCTTTACAAAATTTATTCATATCCAAAGACAGATTCAAACTTTTCGTATGTTTTCTAGGAAAAACTTTTTTCTAATAACTTTCGATTGGTCACAGTGACCCCTGAATTGCGTCATCCTTAATTTGACGTCCATAATAAGTTCTTCCTTTAGAAAGGGCTCCAATATCGGGGAAATATAAAATTGAGTTCACGATTGGAACTTGCAACTTTCCAAATTACATTCAGGAAATCTCGTGTGACAAAAATTGCATTTCGAGATGCATACCGGACGCCGTAAAAAATTTGTATAGTCGTAAATTAGTTTTGAAAGAATTTCAATCAGCTTATCATGCTAATTAGTAATATTTCTCTATATTGAATATATCATAACATACGTGTATTTTATAGACCCTATATAACAATATGCAATTCCCAAATTTATGAGTCGCTACTGAAATTTTAGAAGGTCGTTACACGTATGTCGAACTAGGATTATCGATCAATCAATTTTGACTTCCCTTAATTCTGTTCCATTAGCAGTTTCACTTTCCAATCACATAACACGAACCTGTCCTTGATTCTGTTACCCTTCAATTTTAATTAGTAACCCAACGAAGAATTATTGTCAGCCAATGTAGCACGCAGTGCTGCTAATGTACATCAACAAAACGTTACGTAGCTCGGAAACAAGCTAACTTAATTTTGAAATATATCCCATGGACTTTATCCATTCCCAGTATGAATTGTAATATATTCTTAATGCGTGTAAATGTGTACCATATGTGTGTATAAATATATATTTGCAATATTTTACAAATACAAAGGATCCTGTTTAATTTTCGTCTGAAACGATCGTTGATATTTCCCGGATATATTCAAACTCGTTACAACGAATGAAGACCTACAAGCAAAATCAACTGAGGTACTTATGTAGAGTGGATGAATAAAAAAATTTACAAAATATAATACACATATATTTCTATATACTATAAAATGTCTCGACGTTATCGGTTCCTTTTTCATATAAAAACAAGACAAATATAGTAATTTTTTATCGCTCCTTCACCCCCTAATCTTTGCAATCGGAATTTAATTCCGCTCATTAGCACCGTCTTGGCGGTTATCATTGGGCCTGAATGAAATGAAAATAATCCCTTGTTCGCTGAAGATGGCCTGCTTACTTGTTAAGATGATGTATAAGCCACGAGTAAGCCGATTAAGAAGGACGAAGATGTGGGAAAGAGAAGAGAAAGAGAGGAGGGACATTTCTTCGCCAACTTATATTTTCTATTACTTTTTTCTCCTTTGGTATATATAGATATATAAATGTAATATTTTTCTGAGACTTTTAATCTTTTTCAATTTTTTTCTTTTTCATTTAACATTCTTAATATACAGATCGATCGATATCCATTTCACGAGCTCGTTGGCCGGTGCATACTTTCAGCTGATTAGGAAGTACTTTGAACAACTTTCATTCACCGGTCCTTTATCCCTCTTGCAAGTACAATGAGAAACTTCGAAACTAAATTGTACGCTTCGAACAATTGCATCCACGGCGGTGTGGAGGGGGAGCGGGGAGGGGGTGGTAGGAGCTTTCCCAAGGAAACCAAATCAAAGACTGCTTACATTGTTAAGTATAATATTATATGAGAAATTCACTGAAAGCTCGACGGAAGTAGCTTACTCCGAAGGTATATTCGACAGTAGTAAATACATTACATATGCAGCCATTGTACAAAAGCCTATAAACGTTTCTAAAAAATAAAATATATAATAACCCCCAGCAAGGTGTATAAAATTATACGTAAAATAATTAACTATAAAACATTAAAAAAAACCTAACAATTAATCTCAATAATAATGAAGAATAAAAACTGGTCCGACGGAATAGCTTATCGGTGAATTGAATTATAAAAATCAAATGAAGATAAAGGACTTAAACGATCGTTAGAAAATTGATCGATGCACCTGGACGTTCTTTATAACGAAGATACATGATAAAGGTATTAGGGTACATATGAGCGAAGCCGCAGGTGGCTGAGAAAGGGCAGTGGGCGTAAAACCAACTCTGCGCGGTCAGTATTGGAAAACGGAAATCAAATAAGACGATTCGGTTAGCTCGGGCAATAAATCACAAGATAACAGGGCAAGCGTTGGACTTGGGGACCAGTGCTTCCGGCTGTATTGTTACTTTATAATGTGTCTATACCGAGCCACACTCTCTTTGGCCCCGATTTCTGTTATCTTCAGCAGCCCCGCGTACCCCTTCTGTCAATAACGTGCGGAAAATTTACGGTTGCTTTAGGCCCCCACGCGGAGGAGGTCCAATGGCCGAATTTATCGGCTGTTTTGGCCCATTTTTTTTTTCTTGCCTTTTCTTCCTTTGTCCTTGCTCTGCCCACCGATAAGAAGTAAAATACGTGAGGTTCGTTCTCGCGAGTATTTGCCAAAAAGTTCCGTTCGTGGAGCCTGAGGTATATTTTAAAAAAATTAACAGTAAAAAATCGCTATTGATCATCCCTTAAAAAACGTCGAATTTTTTTTACCTACTCCTTATTCACCTACGCACGCTTTAATCGTCCCTTATAATTATTTTCACTCCAGGCTATGGATATTAGGTATCCTTACGTGCAAATTTTCATCCTCCATTATATGGCGGCTTCATCGAACAGCTTTCATGGCTTGTATCATGTTACAGTTTGACTTTGACCCTTTGATAGAAAATTTTACACGTGTGTACTCACATACAGGGGATATATGTATGTGTACCTTAGATGAGCATGAAAGGGATTGCTTTACGAATTCAGCATGGATTCCCTAATCCTGCGAAGGAAGGGAGTTCCTGTTAAGGTAGATAAGCTATGACGTAGGAGCTGGGTAATGATGAGATATCTACCCTTATTGACCATCAGATGATAGCACGTATGTATATATATATATATACACCTGGTGAACTCTAATATATGCTTTTACAGTGATTAGCATGATTTTGTAGCCAGATCACTTTGACCCTATGGTGTACAGAAATTCCATTTAAAAAAAAGGGAACTTTCTATGCGTAAGGGTAGTCAAAAAAAAAGTTAATAGCGAGATGCCTTAAATTTGACTATGCCGTGTGATATCGGAAACAGGACTGACCTCGGTTTGCGAATATTGCTAATGTGGCACTTTGTTTTTCTGATCAATTCGCGGGGTGACGTGAAAGGAGATGAAGGTCCGAAGCAATTTCACGAATTGAATTATTCTTCGTTCGTCATTGGTATGAAATTTCATGGAAATGAACAAAAAAATGAGCAGGAGTTTTTTTTTTAAATAACAGCCCTTGATTTCGTCTAACGAAGTAAAAAAAATGGATAAATAGAATTCAAACAGTTTTCATGAATTTATTGTACACAAAATTTCGTTGACTCTTTTGCAAAATTTATTCGTTCATTGGATCCATCGCTTTCTTCGATAAGGACTGGTCCAGGTATGCACCAGTGAAATAAATCGATCGGTAGGAGATCGATTGCACCGAAGAATCGCCAGTAATACTCTACTGTTTGAAAGAAAAGCACGCAGGAAGCGACGCTGAAAAATTGACAATGGTATGAGAGCTCGTTGCTCAGGACATGAAAAAAACAGGGCGAATGCGTTCGAAGAGAGGTTGAAGGATGGAAGGAAGAGATGAAAAAGAAATAAGTACAAAATTCCAAGAAATTCCAGCAGGGATGCTGTGTCTACACGTACACATATATATAGACCTTTCGCCATTGTGCGCACGGATATAACTCTAGACACATACAGACAGACGTCGAAGCAAAGCAAAAGGGCTCTTCGTCAAATTTATCTTTTTCCTCCAACGTGAGTAGCAGCGCGTTTTCAAGGATAAAGACAAAATATTGCTCGTTCTGAAAATTCGATGAGAATATTTCGTGCAAATATTTACGAAATATGTGGAGTACAACGTAACAACCTAATATCGTGCCAGGCACGTGTGTAACCCATGTAAAAGTAAAACGTAGGATCGAACGATTTTATTGCAATTATCTACGCATGGCGATTAATTGAAATTATTAAGTTATCGTAGTTTTATGGTACAGCGATACGAAATGCTTGAATACTTGTGTAATTTTTTTCTTTTTTATCTTTCTAATCTCAAAACCGTACTGTACACGTATATAACTATCTGTCTATATCTCCACGTCCAATCTACTCTTACCGAACGACAATAACCCCATTGAGCACGGTATTGCCTGCTAAAAGCCTTTATTGTTAACTACCCATTAGCGATAGCATGGCAACGCCAATACGAGTTCTCATTCAGCCGGGACAGTGACTAATTTTCCATGGACCATCTCTCGACCTCGATATTCCTCATTTACAATAGTCTGTATGGCAGTCGTGGTTTCTTTAGGATTCTGTAAAAATAACATATTGCATCAAAAGAAAAATAACGTACTGAATAAAATAAAAATATACATGCTTTCGGGATCCGAAGCTTTTCAAGTCTTAACGAATTCGTGTCCTCGAGAAAAGTTAGTTCAATTCAATAGGTAAATCTCTACGGGAATACTCGAAATTTTAATACCTAATCTTGCTATTCATTCCTTGTGAAAACGGAAGACGTGATAAAATATTCTTAATACAATGACAATTGTATATTTGTACACATTTTTTTTATGGATTGAATATTTTTTTTAACCTCAAAATTACTTTGTGATATTCCTCTCGCCATGGCGATTTTAGTAATACCTGTTCGTCAATTCTTTTGTATGGATATATTAGAAGGTATAATAACAATGATAGTAGATAGGCAAATCTAGAAACTGCAATTTCAGTCCCAGCCGAGAATGAGCATTTAGAGCAATATTGCGTAGCGTCGCTTTGAAAGCACCGGTTCAAAAATTGCATTCAGCACAATTAATGCACGTTATATAGAATTGAACTTTCAGATGGACAACGGTGCACACTGAAGTCTATCGCAAATTATTTTCTAATTACTGTAATTAGCGAAGCACTCAGCCACGCTTTCCGTCCGCCGAAATTGTAGCTGAGCTTGTAAAAATTTTCAAGTTTCAAAAATACAGATATTACGCAAGCGATGATTCAGAATAAAATACAAAGGAATCAACCGAAATTCAAAGGAATAAAAAAGTTCTCCAAAAAAAATTTCACCTGATTCAAATTTTCTTAATAATTATAATTAAATTTTCAATTTTCTTCCATATATCGTTCGCTATAAAAATATGAACTTGAGTGACTAGACTCACGTGAGTTGACTCACCGTGTACCTATATCCAGTTACCAATTACGTTAGCTGGCTAGAAATAAGTGGTGGTTATAGTTACGGTTACAGTTACACCTTACGTGACGTTAGTCCTGCCTCGCATTACCACCTGCACCGCCATCCCTTAATGCCACCCCTCGCAGCTATAATTACCAGAAATATATTATACTTAACAGCCACGCTTAAGTTTGCGTGTAAAAGCTCAAGTATTAAATTACGTATACCGTAGTATCTTGGTTATTTATTAAAATTATAATTAACATTACGCAGCCTCGAATTAATAGCTACGTTCGGTTCGATTAATCGATTATTAAATAAAATTCATGTAGATTCATCCCCACGTATAAAAAAATACATACAATATGTATAAAGATCCTACTACTTCAAGGACCAAAGAATACAACCCTTATACAAGGTATTCAACTGGTTGGGGTATACTTTGAAAATTTGCAACGCACAAGGGTGGCAAGCATATCGCCCGAAATTACTATTAACTAAGTCAAAAGTGGATCTGGTTTTCCACGAAATTAGAAATGATCGAATCGGTGCTTTCGAACTGTAATAAATTTTCACCCCATAGACACGAGCAAACTTTGCTACACGTATCAGCATACAAGGGAAAAAAGTCTAGAAACCGGAGACACGTCTTTGATAGAATTTAATACTTTACGTTAAAGATTTTGGCAGCTTTGCAAGCGAGGGTTGTCATTGATTCTTCTGTCTTTGAAAAATTTTGACAAGTTGAGCACGAGCCTATCAAAAAGTTCTCCAAGTGAAAAAAAAAAGATTTGCCACTCCAGTGATCATTAACTAGAGCGACTGCAAAGGTCTAGCTGAAGGTCGATACCTACTGTATACTCGGAGAGCCGATAGCCGTCCTGAAGGATAACTGGTTTCGACGAATCAATTTTTTGATAAAAAAAAGGGAATATGCTTATTTCAAGGTCGAACTGAAATCTCTGTTTCTTCGTCCTTTTACATATATATGTGTATATACCTATATACTTCTGGCAGAATATCACACATAATTCACAAACTGTCAGACCCACAAATCCCCATTATCACAAAAAAAGATAATTCTTAGCGTTACGTTACCTTTTTTCTCCATTCTATTACCCTGACACTTTTCGAAGGGTTGTTCCATCATTACTACCACTAACTTTATCCTGTCTTCTCTTTTTTTCCATACTTCTTTGTCCACTTGCATCTTCTCTCCTATATATCTACAACGTTAGGTAGGCTGCTAGGTGCTACTTTACTATCCTCTTGGCCCTCCTCCGCCTCCCTCCTCTCGCGCGTCTCTCCGTACGCTTCTATCCTCTCTAGCAAGTGGCAGCCGTTGTTAAGCCAGAGACCCCTAAAAAAAAATAAGGTGACGCTTCAGACCCAACTATCCGTAGCAACCCTCTTCTAAGAGCCAGAGAACCTATCCCCCCGCGCTCAGACCCTATCCTGTAGGACGGAATATCTCCTTAACTAAATAAATGAAGACTGTAAGCCACGTGCTTTGCTTGAAAATCCAAGTTTAATCCTGGCGAAGATATTTTCAAAAAAAAATCATACGAGCTTACAGCCACAAGACACTTTAAGGTCGTTATACCTTGAACCGCAGTGATACGTCCTTCCAGCATCCACATTACGTTCCTGGGGTCTCAGACGTCTCGTCCATTATTGGATCACGTTTCTGTGGAACATTGAGAAAAGTAAATGAAAATATAAATAAGACAGCTTTTCTGTTACCAAGATAAGTAATCGCGCCAGGGTCCATTAACGCTAAAAAATGTATCCCCATAGCAGAGCTTTAATGGCTCTCGGTAAAAGAAGGTGAAATTAAAATTTCGAAAGACTAAGCAGAGATTCGAAAGAGTCTTCACTTCGTCGGAAAATCGTGTCAAAGTTCACTGTGGTATCGGGTCACGGGAATTTGATGTTTCCCGGTGCAGTCGTCATTGGGCAAGAGAAATACGTGTTGCAATATTTGGAAATCCCGTATGAGGGCTTTGCCAATGTAAAATGTATGTAACACGTATAAATCTATTTGGTACAGTAGATGTATATCGTACTAGTCAGACAGCCGTGGGAGCATCTGTGTCTACCTATCACGATATCTGATCTTGCCTCAGCTGATGCACGTCTTTGGAGATCAAGACGTCCGTTGGCAGGTGAAATCGGCTTAATACCAGTATGGCTTAGAGGAGAATCGAATCGATATCAGTTCGGCGAGTTACGTGTTTCATCCTATAATTGCACCAGGACGATCTTCCCTCCTATCTGGAATTGCACGACTTGACTGTCTAATATAACTATCCCTCTGTTACATGTATATAGGTATTGACTATGTACTCGGAACTAGGGACACGCTGATTATATTGGAAAGTAGTGTAGGACTGACCGAACCATGTAATTGGCAATGGCACTATCGGGTGCGATTGTATTGGTTTGTGGAAAATTTCGAAAAAAATATTAATTAAAATAATTCATACTAAAATCATATACCGTGATAACGGCTGATTAGTATTCTAAGAAATTTGTCTCACTTTGATACCTTGTTTTATCATGAAACCACATTGAAATGTATTGTTGTTGCTGTAAAATTATTAACCAGTAAAGAAATAAAGGGTTATGGCAATAGGTGATATTTTGGGTAAACTATGAAAATATATAATATTCTTTGACGTAGTTAGACTCCAAATTATTACAGTGACTCTTACGTAAAAGATTAGGTTTATGGTATTATATACATACATGTATATTTTGTTATAAAGAACAAAAATTTAATCACAATTGCTTTTAACGTAAAGTGTAATGACAGCAAGCAAAAATTTTTAGTCAGAAAAAATATACTGTATTATGTGTGTTATTTTTTATTTTTTTTTTTTAAGAAAATAAAATTTCAATTTGCTTGGTACCACATACTATGTCAAATGTGTACAAAGTGTCATGACGTTATTGCTTATCTTTGGGGAGTGGTTTAAATGGGAAAGGAGCAAAGGGTGAAAACGGAAATTCCTCCGGCAGAGAAAATGTAACGGATGTTTGTTCGTATCCATCGCTAGCGAAGTGTGATCGAAATGGATATCAAAGTAGCTATGCTGGTACGTCGGTACCACGTTGTGGTACAGTAACCTGGCTAGAAACGTCTTTGCCTATCTCTTGGAAGAGATACGAGTATGTTCTTTTCCATGAGATATTTTACGTTGTATATACTTTATATATATGTATATGGATATTCTAGTTATGTCTTTGTATATATATATATATATATATATATATATATATATATATATATCAGATACCGGCACGCTTGCATATGCATACCGAGCATATTAGGATAAGACCCATGTACAATATATAAAAAGCTGTGTGTCGTACGATACGAAAAATATTTTAGATATTCCTGCAGTGCTATTGTACGCAGTGGTAGTTTCCATGAATCTTTGAAAAATCTCAGCAGAGTCGAATCTCTTTAATGTACCTTATCTATCCGTTTCCATGTACCTATATATGTATATTAAATTCCGAATCTACGTCTTGGACGTTCATTGTGATATATCGGAGGATTTATATTTTTTTTATCGAACGATTCGTATAGCTATAGAAATTCTTAAGTTGTTTACGGTGCGAAAATAATGCGTGTAAGAGTACGTTGAAAAATTTTCAATTTTCAATGTCCCTAATGTGTTTTCCATTGGGTGTCTCGGCGACAGGATATTTGTCAAATATTGAAAATTTCATAAGAGAAAATTGAGGATCGTGAGGAAGGTGTAAAATGAAGAAAACAAAATATCTTTTCAATTGCACCGGAGATGGATGGATTTGATATTGTTTATTTTTGTCGCCGCACGAGATTTAACGCTCCTATATGTTTACTTGCTTATGACTTTTTACGTGTCTTTGACCCTCTGATGCTGCGAATAGACGTTCGCCGGATGAAGGATTTGAGAAATTCTCGTAAAAGCGTCTTTTGACTGTTCAAGAAATGCCACGTGGGATTATCCGATAGGAAATATTTAGTGACGTCTTGGTGAAGTACGTAAGTGCATCCTTTATCTAGAAGCCCAACGTTTACGTATTAAACAAATATTTATAATGCATTTAACTTAATTATTTCTTTAGATAATTGGACAATCCCTGACTCCGATCGGTCTGCGTGCAATTATTACCGTAAACCTGTCTCCCCTTCGCGAATACGTATTTTTCCTGTATTTCGTAAAATTGCAAATCCAATAATTGACTCAGGAGTGCAGCAATCATGGTATAACTTTCGAAGGTACAATCAATTCCAGTGCATCGCGTGCAACTGCGGGCCATGTAAAATTTCTAGTAAAATGCACTGCTTATAACTGCAGTCTGGAACGACAGATTTTCTCGTTTATCACGTGTGCCACATATTCACGACGTATATATACACATATATGTGTACAATGCACAGTATACACGATGGGAACAAGGCACGCGACAATTTGGCCGGTAGAAAAATCATTTTCGGCGAGGAGGTAAATGGGATTTCCGGTAATCCGGCACGTGACGTATGGCCGCAAACGTATACTTTGCCGAGCGTATCGCTAATCAGAAACAGTTAATTGAGTTAGTACACCTTATGGACTTTGACGTTAATCGGACGCGCCTTAAAAGAGGCCTGCGAATTATCTGTCACGTTAATGGATCGCGTCTTCCTTCTTCGTACCATTAGCCTTTAAATACTCATGGGATACTTCCCGGGAATAACATCCTAAGGAAGGTCTACGGTTTTCAGGATAATAACGAAATCCCATGTATCCTCGGGACCAATTCATCACCGCTGGAAATCCTGCTTCCTCGTGTTCCAGTTCCCCTCGTATTGTCCGTATCTTGTGGGAGAAAGAGGGAAGCTTGAAAAAAAAAAGAGTGGCGGATCAAGCGAAGGATACGAAGAAGAAGGAAACTGATGGAACAGCGTGTAGGAATTTTTGGGATAACCTTGTACCTGATCGACGCGAGATATTCGTTTTCCTTTCAGGAAAATACGAAATTCCCAGCTTCCCGGGGAGATACCGGATGGTACGTGTATCGAGGTAGACGATGCTGCGATGCATAGATATAAAAATTGTCAATTTTCAATTAGATCTCGGGCTTAATTATTTTTCATATATTTTTTAATACCTCGTAAAATTCGTTTTTCCGAAATTTATTATTTGTTTATCAAATTTTCGAAAATCATTTTTTGGGATCACTCGCTACTGATTTTTGACAATCAATTAGATTAAGGTATACGACTGCAGTCGCTGTATGCGTTTACATCGACCTATGGAAAATTTCTCGATACTTTAAAGAAAGGGGAGAAAACAATAAGTCACGGAAAAGAGTAATAAGACTGTTCGTCTCTGTACATTTTTTATTCGTGAATTATTCAACGACCATCTAAAGAGGTAGGTAAATCATGGATGCCTGCGCCACGTGGATAAGAAATCGATTTTCGAATTTTTCCCTTAAATTTTCATACCCCTCGAAACCTTTGTACCACCGTGACTCCCTGTGGGTTTCCTTCACCGGAAGTCCGATGATAGAGATCCAGCAAAACTTATTTACGCCATAGTTTAATTTTCACGTGTCATTATTTACGAGAAGCAGATAGTGTAGATAATTTTTCAACTGCGCATGCGCAACGTGCTATCTTAACGTCCGTATCAAAATATGAGAAGAATAATAGGAAACCTGTTATAAGACTTTAGCAGATGCACTGCGAAAGTACCAAAGTATGGTTTACATACATAGGTATACGTATTGAGAAAAATATGACGCACTCCATTCCTATTCGTTGAAGATGCTGCACACGTATCCTACACTTCTGCGTTACGTGGCTAGTGGAAGAGAATCGATATACGCAAAGTGATTCCTTTCTATAGTTGATAAAATCCTTGAGAATATATTACGTATCGCACGCGCCTCTTGAACTAGTGTTTTATTGCGGGAAATAAAAGAGCAATAAAATCATTGAGGAGATAAAAAAAGGACCACCATAAAAGGACACGACAATTCAAGAAAACATTTCTCGTTAAAGGTTACGACGTATGAAGGAGACGAAAAAAAAAAGGTGCGTGAAATTTTTACCAAAAATTACAACTAGTAGCACAGTGTTTAATCAGGGGGATCTCGATTTCGAGTGACGATAATAATAATAAATTCATAGGCAATTTCAGCCGTATTAAATAAAAAAATTTTTCAAGCGTTTCTTTAACTTCCCATGAATATACAATGGTGCCTTCGTGTCCCTCATTGGATTGGACTCGTTCGCGAGGGCGGGAAAACAATCATAATTCAAATCGCCAAATTTTCGACGACTCGTGGAATTTGGTAAATATTGTTATTATACCCAAGATTATTATAGAAGAGGGGTCGTGGGTGTATCGTCATCCTGTATAATATATCTTCTACACGAGAGATTTCTATAGACACTGAATGTGCGTGAATACATTTTGTGAGGGTTAAAGGTGGAGCCTTAACAATTTACGAAGCGGAAAATGACTCCCGCGGGTATCGTTCGCCATTTTTTATTTACTCAAAGAAGTTATTGTTTTTTTTCAGATTCATTGTTTTTCGCTCATGCACAGCCAACCCTAAATTTTTGAAAAAAGCCCTCGTGACCGCTCAGCTTTTCGCTCTGGAGATTTAATGGAAATCTTCGGAATTATATATGAAAATATATATAGCTAAGTTATCACGACGCGAACAGCACAGAAGCACTAGAAGAAACTTTTTTAATTAGCACAATTTTCTTCATCTACTCAAAATTCCTATTGGCTACGATCGCAATTTTATAATTTCGTCATTTCTCTTGAAATTAATAATTATCCAGGCCAAATAACACAGGCTGTATTATATTAGCGAAATTGAATCGATAACCGTACTCAGTGTTGGTAGCACAGCCAAATATAGACAGTACAGAATTTTTATAATCAAAAATCAATATTTTTCCATAAGCAACGACCACGAGTGAATATGGCTAGTGATAAAGTCAAACAAAGGTAGAAAATCAGAATATCGAATAGTAATATTTCATATGTAGAAATGCAAAGGAAAAAAAAATATTTCGATGTCCAAGTAATTGTTGAAAAATTAATTTTTCCACTCGGAAAACAATTTTATCCACACCTCTAATTGGTTACTGCGAAACACGAACGTATCCTGTATAGGAATTAAACACAAATGCCTTTACCATTGCATACATCTAATAGTTTCACATATCCACCCTTTACTCACGTGCCACCTGTAATGTTATTCCCCTCCATGTTATCCCTTCCTTCCCTGCCCCTTGTACCACTATATATATACAGACACAGCAATTGCTCATTAAAACGCCAAAGATTACGCATAGAAACAACAACAAATCTCTGCAAGCTTCATCCAACATAAGATGTTACTTAGCTTAAGACAAGCTGTTGCAAAATAACTAGCGTATATATATGTATATACGAAGTGAATCCACGTGTCTAACCTGTCATATATGTACGGCCATAAATAATATACAGAGTTAACAAAGAACCATATGCGATTGGCGACTTGGGAAATGTGCAAGAAAATTTGCAAGGAATATATGCAAGGCTTGTAGACCATTGGAGAGCATAGCAATAATCAAAGTGAGTAAAATATTTTAAAAAGGGATGGCGACCCTGGTAGGTTAACGTTTTACATATACATACACACTCTAAGCGAACTTCGGTAAATCCTTACCACGGTTCCGGATACGGCTTTAAATATGAATGGCCCTTAAGCGGAAATAAAAGGTAGGGAAATGAAACGAGGGCTTGGAAGGGTTTCTAGAAATGGGTTAGAAGAGGGGGTGGGGACGGGGTGGCCCGGAGAGTGAAAAACAAAGTGAGAGGGGATGGTAAAAAAAAAAGAAACGAATGAAAAGGTAAAGTAAAAATCTACCGGCTAGACTCGGCTATATCACGTGGTACTTACTAGAGCACACTTTTGTTAAGTTCCTGAATTTGCATCTGAAAGAAAGTTCAGGGCGGATTTATGATTTTTCAAAAGCGACACGAGCGGCAGGATTTAGAACTACGCGAGCTTCAATAATACATAACGAGTCTTTCTTTGGCCTTCTTATGTACGTATAGCTAAGGGATGAAATATCAGTGTCAACCCTCGTTATTTTAACTGTTACCGACATCGTCGCTTCTTAACGGTGTAAACGCTCCTTGCTGCACGTACATAAAGGCCTTTCACGTTTTCGCAGACTTTTTCGTCGGATTCGTTATGACTGTCCAAGATTTGTCACACTTTTTTTTTCTTCTTTTTCTTCTTGTCCAGTTGTGCCACGTGTTTTTATTCCATATCAATCCGTAAACCGTGCGGCAGTATAGTTAACGGTGCTGTTCGCAGTTCGAAACTTAGCTACAGTCTACTCGACCTATAGCTGCAAATTACAAAGTTAACTAGTAGATTATCACCTGATACGTCAGACACTATAACCGAGTTGGGATATTTCAAATATAATGTACCGTGGTAATTCGATCGGTGACTCATATAGATAGCAACTTTATCGATAGTTGATATTAACGTCGAAGACGTCGAGGTGGTAAGAGAGTAATGAATAAATAAATAAATGAAAAAAGTTGTAAGAAGCTAAGAAAAATCTCGGTTGGCTTAAGGTACGTAAAAACCATATATTCTAGATCCCCATTAACTTGATGCTTTTCAACCATACTTTTCCACCTTTACACGCTGCACCGTCATATGGCATAATCCGCATAGGATATAAAATAAAAGGCACGTATACACGTCCCAGCAAACAGCAAGAGCAGTCCTGAGGGACTGCGAGTATAATCCGAAAATAGAAAAATCCCGTGGGATGAAGAAAAGTATGGGATAAGTCCTTGGCGTCCGCGAGGGATCACGCAGCAAGCTTTTGTGCCAGCCAGAAGCTCCCTGTTCGCCATTGCGAGATGTGTAAAATGTCTCTGTGCCTATATACATATAGTATACTCTCTTTATATTCCATTTCTCTTATGTTTACTCCACTCTGCTATTTCTAACGTATTCATCCTTTATCTTTGTAAGTGTCTTACGTGTTTGCCATTTCCCATAAAGCATTGCGGGATACTTGAGACTAGCTCGATCGAGAATCTACTATCAAGTTATGAAATTTTTCTGAAAAATCTTCAGGATCCTAACCTAACTCGATATTAAAAATCTTAATATTCTGTCAGACGCAATGTTCCCGGAAATTCTTTGCGACGTTAAATAATTATTCCTTCGTTGTTACTTCATGACGTATGCCCTTGATCCATAAGAATAATATTATTTTGATGTGACGTCATTCCATTCTGGAGTGACGTAAGGATCTTAGAGGAAATCACGAACAACTTTGGTATATATACTGAACAATCATGAACCCGCTGGGAGACGACCTTAATTCACGATTAACCTGAATAACTCCCTACGGCGGCCTTATAAACCCTTATAAACCCTCAGATATATATATAGAATTATATATACTATAGTATATTATATTATATATCACGTATAGTCAGTCTAAAAATTAATAATTTTTAATAAATATTTCATTGATCTGCACCGCCAAGTTTTCTCCACAATTTCTATCGTATTGAGCGACTAAAGTCTTTTATCCAAGTAGATACAGTGACCTTTGACCTCAGACATACAATTGGCAAAAAATTATTAAGAATTACAGTCGCATAACTTTCTCATATAAAGCAATCCATTAATCATTTTGATATCCATTATTGCTCAGCCTTATCAGTTCGTCGTTTTATAACCCACAATTTCGCGCGAATCGTTCAAACAGTTACGGACCGGTTTTAAGCTACGAACTATCCAAGCGGTACAAAGCACTTTGACATATTGTTAATTAAGGTACCGGAAAATGGCAGCAGGCAGAAATTCCTGGCAAACAGAGATCGCGGACTTGCTAAAGCGGCTGGCATGGTAGGAACTGCTCTCAGCACATTCGTAATCGCAAGGCCGAGTGGCACTGGTACGATGACGTGACTATGCAGCCAGCTACCGTTGGCGCTGGAGTGTGTTTTATAATTAAGTAGTAATTAGACGGTTAGTTCATCTGCACTGGCTCTGTCTAAGTTTACGCTCCCGGTTCCAGTTTTGCCAGTCGAGATTTCTACCTTGCGTATATGTGGGTATACGTACGCGTATACAGAACACTGGGCCCATAATCTTTTTCTTTTTTTTTTTGAATCGAGAAAATTTCTGTCAGTAACACTTTTTTACTTTTTACAAAATTTTTCTGCAAAATTATTACAAGCACTCTTGGGATAATGGAGGGTGGCTGGAGTGATCACGATTAGTGCAGAGATAATATTTTATAGCGGTCCAGCAGGAGGCAATGGCAGAATGATATCACATTGGAGATTTTTTTTTTTATAGATAGACAATATTGATGTATGCCATACAGTTTATCGCTTTGCCATTACCTTATTTATGATCGATACATGGAGATATTCTTGTTTACGCGTAAAAATATCCGGCGGGGTATAATGACCATTTGAGTATTTCAAGTCGTAAAACGAAGTCAGTTCTTTCGGGTATTATTTCCTATCTCCCAGTGGAGCAGACGCAATTTCATAAACCTGAAATCTGTCTGAACTCTTGCGATGCGAAATTGTGGGTGAAAAAGAAGGAAAAAGAAAAAAGTAAAAGGTACCGCAAAGCGTTAGTACAGTCGTATTATCATTTTTGACATTTCGTAATATTCGAGGTACTTGAGATTGAAAAGGAAAAATCGATATGAAAAAAATGGCAAAAATTAATCTTTAGCCACTTTGGTACTTTTAAGTCGACTCGTGTCACTTGGAATAAAAATTCTATACAGACGTTCGTAATTCAACACCAGACTTTCAAAGAAGATCGTATAAATAGGGATAAATTAGTCAGTTCAGAAAAAGATTTGAAATATATATATATATAACAGACAATAATATCTATTGCCGGTAGGGGCGCTTGGCAAGCTTATACTATACCTAATGTAATTCTTTTCAAGAGGCGGTTGACAGAGTCAAAATAAATTCAGTTCAACTGCATAAGTACGGAAACGGATGAGGATCCTTGGCCGGAAATACTTTTCAAGATTCCCGGGCAACCCGCAATTACTTTGGTGAAAGGGAATAAAGGCCGCACGAAATAGGAGTAAGTGGACGCTCGGAACCGAGAACACGATATCGTCCTTGGTAACCGTGGCTTTCAAATGATAAGGTAACCATTTCTCTGTCTCTTGATAATTGCACCAAGAGATGCAACGCCGGAACGCCATTTCAAGTATCCGGCAGCGAATAATTTCCTTCTTCGAGCGAACATGAAAAGCAGCCAGCAGACGAAGGCGACGGCGTTCCAAAGGATTCCGGAGTATCCGGTGTGAGATCTGCGGATGAGAGGGGCCGCCATTATCAAGATCCTTTATCGTAGAGTAATCGTCAATCTTCGATAAGAATTATTTTCTGTTCCTTTTACGTAGTAGAATATCTCCGGATATTCAGTTTATTCTTGTCTTCTCTGCATTGAACGATGAATATTATTTCGGTTCCTTTTAGTTTTATGTTTTTCGAATTTTACGTATGAGCAATTCTGGGTAAAACGAGTAATTTGCTGGATACTTATTTCTTGCTAATTCAATGACTTGCAACACTTGATTATTCACTTTCGAAAATTATCTTACTGCAAATTTAACTTTTGTACGGTTGGCAATGGAATTTTGTTTATCAGCAAAACGGAACAAGTTTCCATACTGTTTTCTTGTTTTATCCCACTTGTGTGTTTGTCGTACAGATTTTATACTTTCAGATTGGGGAAAGTGGTTTTGAAAAAAAAAAAGAAAATGAGCTTTATGTAGGTGAAAGTAACTGCCGGTATAACAAAGGCTATTTTATTTACCACCCCTCCCACCCCTCCCACACCGGATGTGGTTGGGTAATAAAGACGTGAAAAGTTAATAACGAAATTTCTCTCGTTTACCGGAAACGTCAATTTCGTTGATCCAAATTTGTCCGATGATACCAATCAAACAGAAATAAATTTTTACGACAATTTACGTTAAGAATGTACTAAGCTTGTTTTCTTTAAAAATTTCAAAAGAATCTCGTCCAACCTGAATTCGACTGACGAAAACTTCATTGCAAAATGTTCAATTGTACGTTCAATTGAGTGTTAACTCATGCCTTGTAAGCTGGTAGGAAATTCTGTACTTTTGTTTCTTTGTACCAAACGAATATCTCCATTAGTGACATTCGAAAGCCCTTCGCTGAATTAAAAAGGTTTGTTCACAGTTTTCAGTCGAATGGAACAAAATCGTCTGAAATAAAGTAGCAAACGCGTCGTTTTGGACGATACAATTTTTCAAAGGCAACGTTTCGACTTCAAAGAAAAACCGATAATCAATATTAACACATTGAAAGGTAGCGTTGAGCTTTGGAGATCCTTATCGTAACTGCTGTCATTATGTTTCCGTTGTCATGAGGTTTTTCGCAAAATCAGGAAAAAAAACCCAAAAAAGTAATTTTAAGCATTATAGATTATAATACAGTAAGCTATTTGGTATCAATTACATATGTTAATTTTAAAGGAAAAACGGATTCGTCTCAGGCTAAATTAGAGAGCACAGTTTATCGGCAACGACTTCGCGGTGAGAGAAGTAGCGGGGTCGCGTTAACCGGCTCCAACGCTCGAGATACACTCGACCCTGAGATTTATAATTATACGACTCCGGGGAGATGCTGCTAAGGTCGGTACTTTATTTCGCATTCAGTCTAAATAATGCGCGCGAGCCAGCAGAACTTTTTCGTTAAATCATCCATGGCAGAGAGACGCGCTTGGGATACAGTGGAATTTTACGTTCTTGCCGAGGGATGCTGGGTAAAAATTCCACTCTTCATATTCTAGCCCGTAATGATATTCAATCAGGACTTGACAGATACCTTCATCCCGTAGCCACAGCGATACCTAATTTTCCACGTATAAATTAACTGATTACAAGAACAATTATAGATCCTGTAACAAGTCCTTCTTTACTAAAAAATTATAATATTAAATAATAATATAGGAAAGTATTTGGAAACTGATCCAGCCATTCTCGATACAAGTTCCGTATACACGGTGCTTCATAAAATGCAGCCAGAAATGAAATTTCGAACAGTGTGTAGGATGCTCCACAGTTAGTCAACTGATACACTGTACGTATTTTCAGTGCTGGCGAAGTAACAAACTTGCCTTGCGTAACCCGGAATGAAAGCACCCACTTAAAATATTAACTAATTCTTGGGACGAATGCCCTGAAGGGTATTCGCTAAGGATACAGCAGACAGAAATAGCTAGCTGGTTGGATTTCATAAATATAACCAACCCCAAACCAGGGCATAAAGGATACTCTCCACCAAAGAAAATAAAAATCGTTCGGTACAGTCCAATACACATAACACCCTGCAATCGGCTATACCAGCTGATAGGTGCCGAGTCCGAGAGGCATAGTTGATTATTTTTGACTGAGATTTAGGTTCGACAGGTAATTTACCTGGCTACCTCGAGTGGCTCAGGTACCATGCGGCAGATCCGACGGGTATTCCCTTACTGTAAATTGAGACGTTAGAACTGAGGTTGCCGGCCTTGTACCCGATTAGCAATTGTTTGCTGTAGAGTCCCGAGGGTCACTGGATTGCCTGATAAAACTGATTAAAAAATGTGGACAAAAAAATTTAACCGTCAAGTCAAATTTGCCGAGATGCTTTTAATTGCTTAGAAAATTGTGAGAATTGCGAAAGAAAGGGTTGTGGCAGTGTATAATTGAAACAATAATGTCTTTAGAACATCCCCTGCTAACCCAGCCGTGAGATACGATTGAAAAATAACATCGATCGTCTGGTCCATTGTTCTATTGGGCGTAGTGGAACAATGGGAGGCCGAAACAACAGTGTGCATTTTCGCATTCCGTTTGTATTTATATTAATCCCTCGTTTCGCGAACAACAATTAATCGCGAGAGGGTGGCTATCGTTTCTTCGCATTACACTTGACGATTAAGCGCGTACTTAGGTGAGAAACAGGGAGAGCTTCGAACGAGCTTAGGCGTTGCAAAGGGTTAAAATAGGCATTTCTTCCTTAATCGTAGCTCGACTTGCCAGGCCGGAAAGCTCCGTGAAATTGCGGCATGCAATGGGAAGGGTGGCAGTAGTCACGGTTATAGAGACAGAGGGGCTGCTTTTAAAAGAGAGTACAGTCGATGCACGTTGGTACTCTTAGTAAAAGTAGTACCACTATCCTGTGCACCTACTAAGGGTTGTGGATGAGGACGGGTGTAAAGAATAATCAGAACAAATAACTATCAGCCAACCCCGTAAAGGTAGAAGAGACTGGTTAGATAGCGACCCGAAAATAGTAAGGGAAGACGTGATAAACCTAGTTATGGTTCGGGTCATAGGGGTCGTAGTAAGGGGTGGTTGTGCTGGTACAGCACTGCCAAACGTACAACTTCATTTAAAAGCAGTAAACACTGATTTCGGTCTAACTCTGAGATACAATGTAAACTGGATGCTTGGGGGGGGGGGTGAAGGGGGGCGGGGGAGGGTTATACATCTGGCAATTCAGGTAACTCCTACAGCCAGCAGTGAGGAAACTTTGGAACGACAAACTATTCCCCGTCGAATTCTCACGCGGTCGTTTTTCTCTGCGTTTTTTTTTATCTTCGTACGAGGTCGAGATACTCTTGTGAAAGCAGACCGAAAAAAAATCTATAGGAATAACATTGCTTTTGGGTTGGATTGAAGGGAAACTTTTTTTAAGTCTGAACCAAAATTTTTGTAAAACTCGCTTTCTCACGAGTTTGACGAATTTAACACAATTTGTTTTATGTATATTTGTTATACTGTCGTTGTAAAATTTTGCAAAATTCCTTGATACGTGAAACGCATCAAATAAAAAGATAATTGGATAAAATATTAAGGGAAGTCTTTCAGAGGCGAGTGTAACAAGATGTACTGTTTTCTTTACTATTTTTTTTGTTTTGTTATTTCGTCATCTTTACTTTTTTCTTCTCCTTTTCACAACCACGGCTTGACTTTTTTTTTCTTTGTTTCTCTCATTTATCCTTGCTCTCTTTCCCTCTACTTTCTCTCCTATCGTGACTCCCTGGATTATTTTACCTCGTTACGCCGTCTCGCTCAGGTTCGAGAGAGCCACGAAATTAAGACAGTGCCCGTTCTCCGAAGCTTACAAAAAATTAATATTGTAGCCAGCCACCTAGATAACGAATGAAATTTGAATTTTCACCACCTCCGTCGCAAACCACCATTCTCGGCATCAGCAGCATCGTCATCGCTAAGGCGACGCAGCAAAGGGTGTACGGCGGAAAGTTTTATGCGGGTGAAATGGTTTTATGGAAATTAAAAGTTGTTTCGGGTTGAATTATATCGGGGACTTCCTCCCTATCCACCCCCTGCTACTCCTACGTACAATTTAACGTTTCTCGTGTTATCTACGCCGCGACAAAAAAACGAGACGGATTTTTCATTCAACCAGGGAATTCTAAACGCGTACCAACATACCAACCAAAAGCGTAATCCTTACCCCTATTTCTTTTTCTTAATTCTCCTATAATGACTTAATTCTACTTAATGCCCCTTTAACATGCAGCTAATACGCACGTGAAGAAGTACCAACTTTCAGGTATAAATTTCAACGCGATTACTCGCCTAGCGGTAGAATAGAAATCGAGGCTAAATACCATTAAAAAAAAAGTGTCTTTAATGAAAATTAGTTTGCTTCTAGGGATATTTTAAATACTGAAAATCCTTCGTGCGTCGAAGTTCCATAACGATACCGACGTCAGCGTCGATTCACATTCTTATGGCTTTCAATGCGAATGAAGCCCTTCATTTGTAACGCAGTCATCCTGCCAGCTATGCAGGGTCCAAGAGTTTCTGGAACGTATCTAATTTGGCCAACCGGTGTAATATCTAATTAATGTGCCGTAACTTCACAACCGGTTCGCTAATTTCTCCTCGAACTATCGTCTTGAATTAGCTTGAATTATTCGCGCACCTTCGCTCCAACCGGCGAGCTTTCGGTTTGCGAAAATTGTATTAACTTTTTTATGCCGCGTTAACGACAGTCGTTTTACTTGTCGCGACCATCTGATTTCGGCGATGCGTGCATTAAATTCTTCCTCAATTTGCCGTAATAGTCGTAACGATATCTTTCGGCTGTTATCATAACCAATCAATTAGCTCATTAACTTGCCGGGAAATTATTCGCTTGAGATCCTCGCTTGTCGGAGGAATCATTATTCTAGAACGAAGATAACGAACCACGGATAATTAGACGTAACCGGTACCATGGTTTCAGTCTTACAATGCCGTTATCATTTATTGATAAAACACTGGAGCATGACAACGGGAAAGACTGCACAGCTGGATTCCTCTTAGTATTTTTATCGAGTAAACGAACTTTTAATATTTTGCTAAAGAAAATATGTATGGTGTTAAGGAATTGTGCATAAGAGTGTACTTTTATTGTGAAATTAAAATGTCTAATCTGGATCGTTAATATTTCTCTGTACTTACTGCCTACGAAATTATGGGATAAACGTTATCTCCTTGAAATTTAATATTTCGTAACTTTCTCCGAGTTTCCGACAAATTTTTTATATAGCGCTATCAATGAAATCGTTAACGAAATTTCTTAACGAAATAGAAATCTGGGTAAGGTTATCTTACGTTCTTCGAATTAAATTGAAATAGTCCTTGCCAGAAAGTCGTTACGAAAAATGCTAATTTCCACGAAAACTTGGCTAATGTATTTCCCATGAATCGGAGCGAGGAAGATGCTGGGAGGGGACAGAAGACTAAATAAATTAGAGAGAAAAAAAGTACGAGGAATAAAATTGTTTAAGAATCGAATTTTGTTTAATTCAAGGTCGAAGGTCATTTTCCCATTGAAATTACGTCTATGCAGATGCAACGTGTGGTTACTGCTAAAATTATTATCGCCTCATTCAACATAATTGAACAAGACAAAAAAAGAGAAAAGTATTACTATAATAAAATCTCTGGTATGGATTTTAGTAAATATAAATTATTTTTTATTATTTTATTTGTTTCTTTAATTTCTTATACGCGGTGCAAATATTTTCTCGACTTTTACTTGTTATATTATTTAAACAAAAAATTCATAATACCCAACAACCTTGCTGGACTAAAAACTTTGTTCGTCCCTTGATCGGATTTAATTATAACTTATACATAAAATAATAAAAAAAATTCTGAATAAGAAAATTAGTCAGTTATTCCTATGAGAATTTCTAGAAATGGTTACCGTAACTTCTCGTTGTAAAAGTTTCAGCCAAGTCTTAGCAAAGTATGACCATTAGCTGACATAGGTTTGAAAAGGGGATGATTTTCCTGGAGGGTCGCGATGAAGGAGATGAGGTCAGGGAGCTTCGACAAAACTTACGACTCCGAGTGGCCGGCAGAATCGTGGAGAAGTTGAAACCTCCACTTGACGAAAGAAGAAAAGAAGCGAGAGGGAGAGAGAGAGAGAGAGAAGCAAAAGGGGGAAAAAAACATGGTCGAATGAAAGATTCAGTAGATTTTCGACTTGAGACCCGAACCGAACATCCTCCTCAGAGCTACGTTATACGGAAGTACTTCTACTTCCAGACCTAAGAAGGAATCGAAAGGATTTCGTCTCTCAGTAAAGTACACCAATTACATTTCAAAATTACATTTCACGACGTCGCTGTACGTATTATTTATCTCTCATTAAATATTAATTACTTATAATGTTATAATATTTATAAAATACAATTAATAAAATTATTTGACATTCTTCCATATAATATTCACTTTACTAAACGCTCCATGCTCGTTACAGCCATTAAAGAATGACGCGCGTGTCTATAGGGTGTAGTTGAAATAACGCTGACGGCAATGCAAGCACACTTCGGTCCATTAAAGCGACAATATTACAATCCCCTATGGCGGTTTAACTGGAAATTCACTAGAAACTGTCTGTTGATTGGCAAACGTGGTTATGTCAGTGGCAAGAATGCCAACCATTTAAACAACGAGCTTCACCCTTTAAGACACCAGCGCCGACTTGGATTAAACTAAACTTTGTTAATTAAATGATATTTGTTATGTAGCAGTTAAGAGCTCAAGGTCGAGACGAAGAGAGGAGATTTTGGATTTTACAGGAATTCGGCGAATTCTTCCGCACCGCAATCAGTACACGTAACAGAAGCTACAGGCAGTTTCATATCAAGTATCCATGACAATGTGAGATACCATCAAGCTGCTTGTTCGATTAAAATAAAAATTCAAAACAACCTTTCGATTCTTGACGACACCCGAGAGATTGAATTTTGGTATGAGAGCTCAGGGGATTAGGAAAAAAGAAAAAAGAAAGTAAATCGACAGATAAAACAAAAGAATTCAGGAAGAATGTGTGACGCCCATAGATAAAACAAGAGACGGGGGACCGGCAGTGATAGGAAGTCTAAAAAAGAAAGAGAAACGGAGGAAGATACGTATAAGAATCCCAAAAGACGTGTAGTAGGAGACGTTTGTCACTTTTTTATCAGTCATTTTCTTTTGTCCCCCCAACCCTTCCTGGTCCTGATAAAATGCTACCGAGAATTTAAATATTTCGAGTTTCGCGCGCCCTGAGACGACGGCAATTTGGCAAGGAGTGATCTTCGAGGGGAGAAGGGTAACTTTAGACTGGACTTTTTTCTTTTTATTTTTTTTTACTCCGTCTCATTCGTCTTACATTTCTTTCGTTTCGAGTCCTGTCTTAAGATCCTCATCAAAATCCCCCTTCAGCCCCCTCCTGCCTTTCGCCTATCACTTTCTTCTCATTAATTTCATTGAAGCACCGAATCATCAATTTCCCTATAGATAATGAACACTTGACGGAGACAAACAAATGGCTAATAAATACGGTAAAATTACAGTAACGAATGAACGCGATAGAGTCGATAACCAATATGTGACTAATCGATAGTTTGACTAATTAACAAATTAATTACACGTATTGGATTTACACTGTCAACCGATATTTCCTATATCTTTGATCCTATAGCTAATTAATTAGTATCGTGTCAATCGATTTCCAAAAAATTAACATCATACTATTATCGTGTTTGTCAAATTGAATTTAATTTCGAATTTGATTGTCAGTGCTAATATTATAATTGGAAGTCGAATGTTTACGGTGTCGTCGTACGTGTAAAGGAATTTCATTATATTTTATAAATCGAAATTTAACTACACGCAGTGAAAAATATGTCCGATGCAATTATCATATGAAGAATTCTGCATGAACGGGGAGCAAGTAGTTTTCGCATATGCGTAGAGTTTGAAGTAGCGAAATTATAAGTTTTACAAATATTCTTCTTCGGTGTAACTGTTAGAATCCAAGGGAATTGCAACTGCTGGTATATACATGTGTATATATATATATATATTCCTATCGATGAGAGATCGATTTCAAAGTTCTCAAGACTGCTTCCGGATGAGGCAGGCGAGAATCGTTTAAAGTTCAACGAGCTGATCAGTCTACCGGAAATGATCGATGTGCAGAGTTCTTATGAAAACTTGAGAAATTCCCAAAAGTAATCCAATCAAAAAATTTTTTATAATCATCGAATGAGTGCAATATCAAATTTATCTTTGAAGAAGAAGAAAAAAAAGAAGAAAAAAAAAACGAAAGTAAACAGTACAAATTTTATTTTCTTTAACGTAAATTTCACCCAATTATCGAGTAACGTTACTAATCGTGTCCTTCGTGCTTCGTACGTACGCGTGTACAGATGGTTTAGAAATGCTAAGCAAAGAGAACAAAAAAGGGGTAAAGGACGGGGAAACGACTAAAGTCGCTATAGCTACTACGGTACCAGACTCGCCGATTGAACTTTCTATGTATAGCTACGGATAAATAATTCAGTAATCAATTTACACAACTTTCCTCCGCGTCCATGCCGCCATCGAACTATTTCCATTTGCATTTTAGACGTCTCGCGGAGTGGCTCTGATTTTATTTCACCGCACCTAGAGTTACCAGCCTGTTTTGATTGCAGCCGTTACCTTTGTTTTATATTTATTTCAACCCTTTTGTTCGTTCGTCTCCTTCTCATTCTCATTGTTTCTACAGCAGCAGCTACCTTAAAGTCAGCGTAGTCGAGTGAGATCATCTATTTTTTTTATGCAGTATTTTTTTTCATCGCCACTACGTTATTACTCTATTTTATTTTTCGGCAATTTTCAACCGGAATTTATAGGCAAAATCCTTTCCGATTTCCTGCGGACAAATCGTGTACGTCCAATGAGAGCTTTGCTGGACTTCAAATTCTTTCCTATCGGGTTTCCACGAATTTTACAGTGTACTACAGGCTATTTCCAGTGATTGAAAAATCTTGGTGATAAAATTCACGTTTACTGTTTCGACGAATTTTGAGCAAGTTATTTCAATGGATCTTGTCAGCGAGATAAGAAGTTACTATAGTCTTTGAAAAATTTATGTTATAATTATGTTGTAAATAGGTTGTAAAGGGAAAGTATATTGTAGGATAGGTAAATTAATCCCGAGTAAAATTTGAGGGCCAATTGGGAAATTCAATACTGATAAGAAACGTAGCACCCTCGTAAAGTTGGAAAAAAAAAGTTTTGCTCGATAGATACGTCATTTTACTTCGTATTCTTCCTTCTTTTTTTTTCGTATTATCGGCATCTCCAACCTCACTGGGATCTTCTCATTCTTCCTTTATCGTCGTGGAAACTTATAAAAATTCATTATATCTTTATTTATCGGTTCAAAAATTACTCAATCAAAAGTTTCCCCACTCAATTACGTTGTACCGAGTCATAGATAACAAGGCGGCTTACTTGGTTGGTTAATTAAATGACTATTTTTTTACAGTTTCGTTAAAATTTTATATAACAAACTTTCTAAACATAGTTTAGTTACTTTTTGCTCCCCACCCCCCTCTCTCTCTCTCTCTCTCTCTCTCTCTCTCTCTCTCTCTCTCTCTCACTATTTTTTTTATACGCGATGTCAAGTATGTACATTCTTGGCATATCGTACCTGCGGTATCGTTGCATATCACCAATTAAAATACTTTCCTAACTTCTAAATTTATTAGGTTTCATAATTAGCGTGCTCATGCCTCATTAAAAAAAAATAATTACACAGATAATGCAAAATATTTCTCAATACTGATAACTGCAGGGCAGTTCGAATTTGGAAATTAAAGTAAACCCAATATTCCGACGTCAAATCAGTAATTGGATATTAATCTAACCATCGATCTTCTCTCGATGCTCATTAACTCATCGATTACTATCACCTGTTAATAACGTCATTATTGGCTAGGATACGAAATTGAATTGCCCAGTTCGATTAATCTCACAAGCCCTGCGAAGCTATCAACCGAACAATTGTATACAGAAGCTTCCCAGCATCCACGTAATAATAAATAATTACTCACTACTCATACGATAAAAAAACGAAATTCACTCTATATGATTAAAATGTAATTCTTGATCTTAAAACTATAAGAAAAAGACCATACGAAAAATCAAATATATATGAGAAATATACAAAATCAGTTTGATATGATATCATGATATAATTTTCCTAGAATTTTTCAATTATTACATAGAAATTACATCCAGCATCGAAATCGCAGACGCGTCTCATTTATGTTACGTAATATACTAACTTATACATAAAGCCAATCGTGCTATGGCACGATAAATTGTACAAAATGTACAAAAATGATAAATTGTACAAAAAGCTACGAAAATGAATTTATTAAAATAAAACAAATAGCCGTACAGAAGAGACTTAAAAAAGTTTTTGTAATCAATATATATATACATATATATATGATTGATAGCTAGCAAAGTAACCAGAGTCGTTACAATAATGATGTTACACCTTCGACTTCCAAAATCCATTTGACCCATTCCACGAAAACTTTCTGTTCCACCATCAAGTCTCCGAGGTCGTAACAACACGATATACTTTTTGAAAGATTTATACGACCATAACTTTGCACTCTACGCCGAGAAAGCCTAAGCGCTTCCAGCGGATCGCCCGTGGGTGTTTTTTATCGCAGTGGAATTGGCAATTGCGAGGCATGCGAAACATTGTGAAGGTACCTTAACGAGAGTGAGTGCGTGGCAGCTTCCCAGACCTAGATATATCCTCCCCTGGTAAGGATAACGGCTGCCTTATTCCACCCTTACATTCTGAGCTCAAAAGGAACCCAGTTAATACGTCCCTGTAATTCGACACTTTTTTCCTCCCCTATTACCTCCCCTGTACTCGTAGTTCCCCATTTCGAGCTCGTTTTTGCGACAATTAATTTTCATTTGACTTAATTAAATTTCGCGCCTATCCACCGCTGCGCCCTCACTTCCTACAGTCGAATTGATTCCCATCCGGAATTGGGCCGGTATTGTGATACATCGTTCCGGTACACGGCAATTTGTCGTAATTCATTTAACCCAGGGCCCGCGTATCCCTAAGTGCTGCCAGGTAGTAATGATCATCCACGCACCCCCATGACTATTCCGAAAAATTAGCAGAACAAAAGGGGATGGGACAGAACGAAGTGAGAATGGAAAATGCCTTTGGATTATTATTCTTTACTTTTCTTTTTTTTCTTTCTTTTTTCATTCTTTACGTGGAAACAATAAAGGGACTACGGAACGAGTGTATATAGATATACTGTACGTGTAAGATAATTCTATGCTCGTCACCCGCGTCGTAGTCTCTGCTCTAAGGGTCAAACTTTTCCATAGCTTCTATTGGAAACACGTCACCTAGATCTGAAGTTTATCAGGACAATGGACGTAAGGCAGATCGATCATAAAAATGATGTCTTATTGATAATTCATATTCTCGTGGGAAACCATATATACACTTTTTACGACTTTTATCCCTGACACCTCGGATATGGAATTTCACGGCTCCCACGAATGAGCATTAATACTGTAATTCGCTAGGACTGCGGTGACCTGTCGTATAAGCCGGAAAAGCACAGTTTTCGTTCATTTAAGTGCGACGTTGATGGCCATTCGCGCGTGCCAAACGTTTTTTAGCCAATAAGGTCATCCGACTAACTTCCACTTTCCGGTAGACTAAAGCTGCCATTCCCCGCAGCATAAGACCCTTCCCTTAATCTACTTTTCTATATTGCTTTTATCCCATTTTCTTTTTTTTCTTCTTGTTCTACAAGATTATCGCATCCACTAAAAGGTCCGTGTTCGCTTTTAACCATTTTTAGATTTTTAATACGTCCCCTTCACCCCATTCGCAAATTCGCCTTAAATCCGTGAAAGGTTTATATTAAAATATTCCAGTATTTGCGAAGCGTACGTGATGCAAGGGGTATTTAAAAAAAATTCAAAAATTCATAAAACATACGTGATTCATATTCGCAAAGCGTCTGGATACAGTCTGAGTAACGGTACCGTATTAATGCAAATACAGGTATAAAGATCTTGGGTACACGTGTCTATAGCCACATACCGTATGAAGTCCCGTGCGCATACATTCAATTCATCCAAGGAATTCACATATGCGCGACAAGTCGGTAGAATGGGAAACGACATCGCCTACATAAACGTAATAATATATTTATGCACCTGGAACAGAATGCATGACTGCATTATAGCTGCATTACAAAGTGCAGCGCACACCTCTCTATGTAACGTTACACTGCACTCGTGTTCAAGATATGCCGACTATTACGGGAAAGTACTTTTGAAACGGAAGAAGCATTTAGTCTGCAAATTTTACATTAATATTTTTCCCTATCGATATTCTGTCACGTGTTACATTTGCCATACTGTTAATAAAATTTCGCTACGATTCTATCAACCTATACTGTTAATTTTCAAAGATATAGTTAAAAAAAATCTTTTTAATCCATAAGAAAATTTTCTTGCCCTTCAAATGAGTCTAGTGCTAAGATATCTATGGGGTGCCTTGGAATGCATTATCCAGGGATTAAATGCTTAAGAATTATCATCGCAAAAGGCGCAATAGATTTCTCATTTATCCTATCGCAAACACATATCCTTCGTTTTCACGAGGTTTAGACTGGAAAATTCACATAACACGTTCGCGGTGAAAGGATTAGGTGATATGGCGTGATAACGCATTATCATTGATATACCGTGTGATTTAAATGACGATCTATAAATGACGTCACGCTCGTTTTGGCAAAGTGATGAAGAATGATGAAACTGAGAATTAATGAAGGAGGTAAAAATGAGGATGAAAAAAAAAAGTCACCGAGTATACCAGGGATCGCTTTTTCAAGGGACTTTGGGGAGGAAGGAGGACAGCGAGTGAAACGAGAGAGGAAAAAAAAGACAAGAAAAATACAAAAGAAAGTATTGATTAAAGTAGAGTGAAACGAAGAGACTGTCGTTTTACGTTCTTATAGGTGACAATGTTCTTGGCTTCCGGAAGTGACCCTCAGGGATTTTCCGGATATCAGGTATTTCGAGTGCTCAGAATTTAGCGAATTTATTGTCAATCTTAGCTGTCGGGTAACAAAGCACTTTTCGTTGGGCTTCCGGTAGAGGCTTTGTGAGTTAGGTTTAAAAAAAAAAGGGAAAATACAGGAAACGAATATGTATGAATGTTAAGGGTGATCTAAGGTGAGGGGTAAAGAGGGAATCGTTTTCCGGAAAAAGATACGAACTCGAAACAAGACAGAATCCTTGTGATCCTCTTAAAGAAAACTTCGACGGAACAAATCTACGAGTGGTTCTTCTTCTCGGAAATACTGCAATCTCTATACGTATAGACTGTTTTAAAAAAAGCAATCACGCAGGGCACTTACAATAGATTGAATATACTATACGTTGAAAAATATAACGTTATGCTTGATGAAACGTCAAAAAGCGAAAAGGACTGTTCTATGCTCGTGCGTCGGGAGTCAAGTGGAAAATAACGTTTTCTTTGGCATTAGCATGAAAGCACGAACGTGAAAGGTGCCGATACGTAACAGAAAAAAGAAAAGATAAAAAAAGACAAGTAAAAAGAAAATATAAACATATAAGAGAATACTCAATTGAAATGCCTATTGCTTGACAACTCACGAGACAGAATGGAGGCATGCATAATTCAAAGATAAATAAAAAGAAGAGATAAAGTCCGGCGCTGAAAGGATTCTCAGAAAGAGAAGAAAAGAGGCACAAGAAGAAGAGCACAAAGAGAAAGCGACAAAGAGAGGATATAAAAACTATAGTTTTTTATCATCATACGATCAAAGTCAAATCTAGGTCCGGCTGACAATTCTTTTTTTACAAGTCCGTGCAAAAGTTCAAAGAGTAGTTGTCGATGCTAATTTTACTAAAGCGTCCCGACGTCAATTAGCCGACTCGACGCTTATTATACGTCCGCGAGGCGCGGACTCTTTGATATAATTAAAGAAGAGAAAAATAAAGCGTAAGCTCATTACGTCGTAGGAAAACAAATAGTACGAGTGACTACTGTTAAAGGACGCGCATGCGCAGAAAATACCGAATTCGCATTTTCAAGAATCACAGGGTACGTTGTCAGGAAAATTATCTCGAATCTCTTCCTTATCTTTCTCTTTTTTTGGCTTTTGTGTTCCTCCTGTCATCGGATCGTACGTGTATTCGTTACCTCAGCTACGTCTGACCACCATAAAAATCTTTATGTCGCTCGCGAACGATAGGTGCGAAAAAGCCAATCCTCCCACGGGACCGGGACTGAGAACCTTTTGCCATTATTTTCTTCTGCTTACTTTATCATACGATCGAGTCATGACAAAATACGTGAGTATCGACGTCGGACAATATGAAAATTCAGTTACGTACTCGAACCTGTCAACGAATCACGCACTTCCATATAACCTACGCGGAGAGACGTGCGCATTTCTAGACACATGGAAATATTCAATAGGAAAAAGAGCGCTGTCATTAATGACACACCCTGTACATGGGTATACCGTAGAAATGTATAACTTGGCAGATATGATTTTTATACGAAAATCATACATATCACGGTTTACTACGCTTATGCAGTATATATGAAACCATCTGGTGTCAATGAATAAGAAGGAACGTAAAAATCAAACGGAAGTCCATTTCGGAAAGCGTTTTAGCGAAAAATTTTAAACCTTCTCGTAAGAACTCCATAGGTTCATAAAAAGAGAAAAAGCAGTAAAGAAATATGAAATTGTTGAACGGTCCACGGAGTTATGACTGTATAATCGATTAAGTCATTGTCCCAAGTATTTTGAAGTTGAATAAAAGTGCGTTTGGATTTATTTTACGAATTCCCATGGTATTTACCATTATAATGCAAAGTACGCGAAAGAAATGTATATCGAGCTTTTACGCGTGATCGTGACTCGCAAGCTTCAAGAAATACTACAGTAAATTCCATTTACTAAAAAAAAAGGTACTGACGGAAAAAACTGTCCGCTCGACAGATTCGTATGTTCATCGTGAAAGCTCGAAATTCCAGTTGACGTGCAGAATCGCCATGACACTTTGTTAGCGGAGTAAGGAGAAGGGGCAGCGGGGCGGGGAGAGAGAAAATCACAGGGTCCTGGGAATATTCCAGTAAAGCTCTTTCAATTCTGACCTAAAGTATTAGATCTCTCCACTTTCTTTCTTCATCGCATCCTCAACGCAAGACATTCCCATGAAAGGGTCCATCCCGAGGACGCTGGACAATCCCCATAAAACGAAGCCCCGAACGTCTCACGCGTGGAAACGCGTACGGGCTTTCCGAGCGAGTCGTTCTTTTTCCACCCACATTCCAGTCCTCGTCGACGTCATTCGTTGGAGCTTTAGATCAGACCCGTTCTCGAGCTCAAAATAACTACGTACGGCAATAGGAAAATTATCAAAAGCTTTCAAAGTGAATTGTTCGATAGAACCGCCTATGCGTTCAATCCGTTTTATTCGTGCGGGTTCAATACGAATGTCAAAATTGGAGATCGGATAATGAAAAGACGAATTATGATAATCTTTTAATTAATGAACTTCAATAGGCTCTGAATCTTTAGATGTTCAAAGCATTGGTAATTCAAATTATAATACATAGAGAGGAACGTACAGTTCCATATGGGCTTGCAAAGCTGCGTACATGCAGCTATAAAAGAGGAGTTACTGCATGAATCGAAATTTGTAGAAAGGAGTTTGGAGGACTGAATCTGAAACAAAAAGCTTTAAGGGGTGGAAACGTCAAATTGATTAATTGGAACGTACCGTAATATATCGATTGTACAGCCCCGTGCTTAGGACTCACGAGACGCTGTACGAATGAAAGTCAGAGGCGCGAATTCATCTGAGGAATTGGGTTTGATAATTAGATATTGATAGAAATAAAAAATTGACAATTTTCAAAATACGACAATGATAGCTCGATATGACTGGGTTATTAATTGTACGTTCTAGAAATTTCGTATTTTCGCGTTAACTAACTCGAGCTTAACTATGCATGTATATGCTTCTAGAAGCAACGTATGCTTCACTTGGGAGCATTTAGCAGAGTTTCATTACAGGCTAAATTTAGGCTTACCCGCACGCTATTCTATGTAAGCTTTGGGATAGGAACTTTTGCCACTTAGGGGTTCTCGGTGGGAGGCTGTGGTCCGGATGTCTACCGGAGACTGATAAAATCCTCGAAGACGACTCTTGCGATAAGCTATCTTGAGAATTATCGAAGAGGATTATGTTTGGAAATGTGTGGGATGGGTATATCTTATGGTGGTCAATTCGTACGTTGTCTTGCCGTGATTACGGTTGATCGTTACGGGTGTATTACTTTACTTAAAAATAATGTTTTTATTCATCTCGTTCTCCTCGTTATTCTTATATCTCTTATATACCCTCCCGCGCAATCATATAAATGCAAATGTCTGTTTTTCTTAGCTTTTATTTTTACCTCCAACTTTTTCTTCTCCAGATGAAAAGCACGGAGAGCATACTGTATCTAGTAAGGAGGAAATGTCGTAACAGTGGTATAACGCTTGGCTCGCCGCCATTGCCACGAAATGAATTTATATAAAGCAGCGGAATTAACGAATTTTCTGAATTTATTTTCGACCTTGACGATAACAGCGAGTCAGGAAAATTATGAGTGAGCCTTGATTAACAAATTTATGTCAGATACTTGTTTTCTTAATTTACAACATTTTATGGAATAATTTTACAACAATTTTTTACATTTTCATAATTTCGTGGGTCTGGGACTATAGCGTTGAAGATCCTATCGGAAAATGCACGAAGTCGAAGAGAAGCTTGAACGTACGTAGTACCCTTGACTTTTTACGTAATCCAAGTAAATAAAGGGTTCTTTTAAGGTATCGGATACTTTTTGACCTTAAAAATTTTATATCACTCCCGAACCGCGTTTCAACTTCCCAAGTGTCGAACGAAAAGAGTCTGACTTTTTATGATGATGGAACATCCCCTCTGGCGTATTTAGATTATTTTTTTTTTTTTTCTTTTCACGGATTCGTGCCAAGTATTCGAACGTCTCAGCATATTTCGTCATTCCTCTGATTCCTTTTGTTATTCAACGTGATAACTCCGATTAGCATAAATGATCAATTCATCGATAATTATCAACCTACGATCTGCATTCCGATTATGAATGATATATATAGTTACTTTCAACGCTTTCGAACGTGTCACTGTATATTATATGTCAGGTTTGTAATTTCATTAAGGTTACAAATGGACGGTAGAGAACGAACTGGCTGGTAATTTTTCAACGTTTAAATATTTCGACGGTACGCTTCATTTGCTTGAAATATTTCGCAGCCCAGTCATTTTGTTGGTATTCATGAAATAACGATCCGAATAGCGCGGGCTCTTGGTTAATTTAAAATACCACCACATTGGCAATTTGGCATTCAACTGTGCCCGAACCACTATCAAATCCTGTATTAGGCAGCACTGTTATGTGAAAATGTAAAAAAAAAAAAGAACGTGGAAAGGGGAGGGTTCGAGGGTAAAAAATTGTAAGGGGTGAAACTAGATGGTAGACGTAAAAACAAATAAAACTTGGTCGGTATGAAATGCAAATTTGTTTAGCTTCATTGCAGCTCCAAAGAATGCAGTTGGTGTACGTGACTGTATTATTTTCAATGCGCGCAAAATCTTAATGCCAAATTTCTACGCCGAGCCTTTCATGCAATTTCTATAGGTACTTTGCAAATTTATCATTTCGACATTTTCATTTCGTACTTTGCATAACTCGACTTAATTTCTATTAAAAAAATTAGCCTAATAAGTACATTATATAATTTTCAGTACAATTCGTGAAATAAAGTAAACCGAAGAAAATGGGGTAGAAAAGACACGGTGTGAACGACGATAAAGTATTATACCACAGAGATACAAAAGTGCAAGGGAATATAGTCGACGAGTCGAAATATCGATTTGGGCGAATATCCAATCAAGTATAAAGACACCACGGAGACGTCATCATACGTGATTGCAAAGTTTCGCCATATAAAGATTTCCCATAACCATCCCTACGAACGTTACACGTAACCGTGCCAAAAATCGATATTTGATCTTACGCAGGGCAAATCGAACTACTGATTTTCTTGTACTCTAAAAAAAATATTTAAAAAAAAAGCACCTTTAATACCAAACCCACATCTCAATTCTCGTAACGCGAAACACTCGTGAGGAACATTGCGGTTTACGAGTCCCGACAGAAGCCGTCGGGATGGGAACCTGTGAATTTTTCAGAGATCTCTCGGAATTCACTGGTCCAGTCTATCCTATCTGACATTTCAAAATTACGAATTCAGGATAGCGGTGGCACGGTAAAGAATTGAAATTTCGGATTGGAAATTTCAAAGATTTTTTTTTTCTCACTACCCTCTCATGAATTTCAAAATAATAAAATTCCTCGAAATGCAGTCCCAAGATATTAGCAAGACGAACGGAAGAATTTTGAAGCTCGGGGCGAGCGGAAGGCGGAAATACGTCATCGAAGTGGAATTTAACAGTGTCGACGTTAACACTGTATTACACGTAAGTGCTTCGCGTTCTGGGTAAACGTCTAAAGCCGTAAGCGACGGCATGCAGACATAATGTAAATCCATGTTTACTATGCTAATACTCGGAAATACGCTAGATGAAAGGATGCTGAGAAATGCTCCATCAAATATGTAAGGCTACTTGGGGACTTTGGTACAGCGAAGAGAATAAGGTCAGCGTTTCGATGGCGCGACAACTTGAAACTGTCCATTGCCTCGGGTACACAGGGTGAAACAAGAGCGAAAAAAGTTGGCGAATTGGGAAATTAGAAAAACTTAAAAAAAAATGCAGTTATAAGGCTTAAGGACAATAACTAAATTTACGATACATACGTATCATATGCACGCACGTGGCTACGATAGAAATGTGCTGGGCTGTTATATGCGGGGTTCTATAAGGTGATATAAAAATACAAGAGCTGCAATACCGTAAAACAGGTATTTACGATTACGAGTTATTTTTTAATTAGATTCAATGCGGATTAGAAACAGCAAAATATTAATGACAGCCTAACGGGGGAGGCTTGTAAATTTTCATAATGGACCAATTCGCAATAAAGATTATTCATTAATGAACTTTCGGTACTCGAGATAATTATACCGGTGATTATACTCAGACGCTTAATTGGAACGAAATGATTATTCAAATTCAATGTTGAAATCATACCTGGTTGGCTTGACGATTTTTCTTAGAATCTTTCGAATTTGTCATTTTTCATAAGATTTAAGAACGTTCAGGAAAAACGATAAGATCGCTTGTTTCATGGGATTTATAAAGAATATTCGGAAATTTAGTAGAGGGATTGAGAATAGGTATACATATACCGTATGTACATTTTTGTATATAGCAATAGGTATCATGGAGGCTGGAACCCTCGCTTTCCCTATTTTACTTAATCCTCTTGCTTTCTCCAGCTTCTCCTCCGAGTCTTCTTCGCCAGGGTAAAAAATACCGAAGATCCTTTACGTTAACTAAGCCGCCATTTTTTTAAACACCCTGGATTACACGATAAGGTGAGAAAAAATTGTGATATTTATCAATGGCGACGAAACATACAAAAACGTACTTAACTTTTTCTCTCATTTCCCACGCAATTTCGGTACATAATTATATACGAAAAAAAAGGGAAATACCCCTATCGCCAATCCTTTCTTAGAATATATATTTCAAAAACACAAAACTCCCGCCAATAAACCCTGCAGGCAATTATATTATAGGAAATATTTGTCAAGCTAAGAGAATGCAAATAAATTTGCATCCTCTTAAAGTTGATAATAAATTTATAAAATCTCTTCTTCGCTTCGTTGTTGAATACAATGTTCGTATAAATTTTTCTAACAGACCCAACGATCGGTACGAAAAGCTCATCCAGCTGACTGTGAAAAGCATATAAGAGGTGCTCGAACGCATGTCGTGGTAAAACGCAGTGCTCGTTGCGCAATGACACTTAAACGCAATCAGCCGATGTTAAATTTGTATTCGAGTATATTTCGACGACAATAAACTCTGGTTTTGCCACTGCAGCCACAACTCACGCCCTGCCAGCCACTTGTCCCCTGCGGAGAACAAATTTGCTTCGTGCTTCAAGCATCTGCCCAGTTATACAAAAGCTCCAACTGTGCGGACCCCTTGGTCACGTGTTTCCCAGAAGCCTTCGCGTATTATTACGGGACACAATAGAGTATAGAATTTGAATTTCGTATAGAATATAGATATATCGATCGATAGTTGTTTGAGACAACTTTATTCCTTGTGCGTCGAACAGCTTTTTTTTGAGCTTTTTCCCACTAAACTACTACCCGGAAGCTTAATCTATTCTGCTGATAATTATAGTTTCTTCTTGTTGTTTCGCTTACCGACCGAAAGTTTTCTACCGAGAAGAGCCGAGCGACGACTGAAATTCTAGCAGCGAGTTTACCTATTCTAGGAAAATTTCGAACGCTGGCATACTTCGGCGTCTGTATACGCGCGAAAACGTAAAGCTCGGCATTGTCCTGGGATTAAAGTATTACCCACACGACGATATGTGTCTGAGCTTTGTACACGTATCGAGCTTATATGGCGAAATAGAAATATATATATGTATTACGTGTCTTCCGTGTATCCTTACGGATACATATGTAAACGGCGTAAACTTGCGAGAGCTGCTATCTCTTCTGGCTATACTCGGATTATTGTAACACGATACTCACACGGTCAAAAATGAAGCACAGAAATCAGTGAGGAAGAGAATCTTACACGCAAATTGCAAAATGCTGGATGTAAAGTACTTAAGCCGTACTGCAGCGACTTTTGTCATTGTTGGCCAAACAATAATTAGGTTACAGAGAGCTTTTATGCCCTGACTGGTTTATCGAGGAATTGGAGTAAAAAGAGTTTAAATACAGAGACAGTCCGTATATGAACGAAGGATGCAACGAAGTGCTGGATTTTCTTTAATAGATTTTTTGGATCCTACAAATTGTCAAAAAAGTCTACGTGGATTTTTAAGCGACCGAATATACAAATAAGAAATTCAGATAATTTTATTTTTAACTCAGACTGATTGAATTGACTTATTTTTGCTCTTCGGTCTATTCTCGCCTCCCACCTCTTTCGGCCTTGCAAATATTCTTGCAGACCCTCCGCCCTCGACTTGCCTATTAAAATGAAATTTCCCAGACAGAGTAAAACTAACTATCCCTCTTCGAGCTGAAAAATAGTTTAAACGAATCAGCCGAGGCTGAACGTGATTTACGAGATTGAATTAGAGCAAAGATCTCGAATGAGAAAGCTCCGTGAGAATTCGACTTTTCGGGAAAAAATTAATGTCGTCGTACAAAATATTTTTATCGTATAAAAAAAATGAAATTCTGTCACGAACAGTCCTTATTGGATGCCTAATTTGTATTAATTTCCCACGTAATTTCACGCATTAACGTGATCATTAGTATCATTTCTGGCGCAGTGCTAGTATAGTCGAGCCGCAACATCAGTTTACCTTTGAGGGGCCATCTACTTATGAAACGAAACACAAATAAGTCACCTCAATCTGCTATTGACGTCCTCAACTTCCAAGTGCCTGCTTTGCCCAAGAGCTGGTCCTTGATTAAGATTCGAGGTTAATTACGACCAAGGAATCTCCTCGTCAAGAAGTTCATCTATGTATAGTCTTTATCCTAATCCAGCAGTGTTTACATCCGAGTTTAGAAACGATGACTAAGTACTTTGATTAGATGCAATTTAAAGTTACGAATTGGGTCAAAGTAGGTTGTCCCTAACGTTAAGATGACCCTAAATAAAATTCGCAACTTTTTAAAGGTTTAACAGAATTTCCAAAAGTCATTACGGAGATAACGAGTGCCAAAGGTAAAGGGTATACGACTGTTAAATTGGTACAAGTAATACGTGAATATAACACTGTATAAATATTCTTTAACGGCGTACAGGTATTTAGTACTTTGACCCTTAACGAATACAAGTTTTTTTACAAAATTACAAAATTTATTCACTCCAATGAAAACGTATGGTTTATGCAGACCCAATATCCGTATCAGCATCCGTACATGAAAATGCTCTCAATTTATGTTACAAATGGATAAATTAATTTACATAATTTCCATAAGTGCACAGGAAGTCGTTAAAAAAAAATTGACGACAACACGACAATTTTTCGATCGAAATTGCATCCTTCAAATTTATAGAATATCACGTGAACATTTATCGCGCGATTTATACCTATTCGTATTAATTCAAACCCTACGCCACTTTCTTCTGCTGTACTTACGAAATTTCACCGCTGCTGCAGCCCACTGAAAATCCTTTAAACCAACATTAGTGCACAACACGCCGCAGCTGTTCTTCAGGCTACAAAACGTGTTTTCACAGGTGGTCGCATTAAACTTTGCGTTAAATAGGCTTTCAAGTAGTTAATTAAACTTTGACAAAGTAGTTCATGCAGGACATTCCCCAAGACATGAAACTGCCCTTTCCATGTCTCTCGTGCGCTTATATGTACAATTTACATAAGAGTCCGCTGTACATTCATGCATGAAAATCCGATTAAAAAAAATGTATAGATACGAAAAATTGGAAAAATAAATTAGCAACAAATTTTTAAGTGCAAATCACCCGCGTTTACTCACTCATAGCAAAACTACAATTTGGCTTCAGTATCCAATCTAAATCCGCTGCAATGCAGTATTTTGCAAACACATGTTAGAAATCAATGAACCTCTTGGGACTGTAACCATGTACAACCAAGAAATGCAGAAAGACGTCCCAGTATAAAAAATACATACAACCATGTACCGAGGGAAAATAATGTATTGAAAGTCAATTCGATTTTTGACAGAAAAACTAATGTTCTCTTTAGCTTGGAACTATTGATTCTTTTTCCCATGAAAAATGACTAGAGCATGAATGGTTGCTGCTTGAAGCAATATAGGTATACGTTAACGTGTAGAGCGAGGGCGGGTGAGGGGAGGGCAGCTAACGGATGAATTCGCGGTTGTCGATATAGACCAGTTGAAAACTTGAACGGGGGATGCAGTAGGGGTGGGGTCTACCAATTCGTGGACTGAATAAATGTTGCGGTGCTGAAAACCCTTTTATAAATTCTCTCGTTAGGATTGTTAATAAATTAAAGGACTTGAGGGGGTAGTTAATGGAAGTCGACTGTATTAGAGGAATGATAATGACGAGAAAGGGAAAACAGGTATGAAATTACACGATGCCCAATAACGTGCGCAATGAGAAAATCGACTGTCAATAGACGTCTACGGTAAGGGTTGTATATAAAGAATGAAGATGCAAAAAAATGTTTATCCGTTTTCAAAAATAAAATTATATCGTTATACAAAGAATAAAGAAATCACTTTGTACTGCAGGTAAAGCGGGTATATAAGGTATTGTCTTTTTTTTTATCTTTTATAATATAAATCTTCACAGTCAATGAATTACGGCCTTTTGAAATTTTTTGTATTCTTACGTACATACTATTTATATATTTTCTTTGTTATAAAAGATCATCGTATAAATTTTAACATGACGTTGCAGAGCTGGAGGGGATACCGCCTAGGATTGACTAAAAAATAAATCTTACTTATCAGTAAGTAATCGGTATCGGACTTATCAGGTCGGACAGTGGGTTCGGTGGCACAGTGGTAAGTGCCCGATTTGACAGTTCGAAGGTATCGGGTTCGATTCCCGATCAGAGCTCCTGATTTTTCGGAAATTCCTAGCCCTGTGGCGCTCATTGGCGGCTCTGTGGATAAATTAATTATAGCGGGGCGAGCCGGGCACCCCGTTATAAAATATATAAAATTCATTCTTGAGGTAAAACCTCGGAACCTTCTAAGCTTGCCTTTAGAAATCATGCGTTCTCAACCCTTTGTCGGGTCTGGTCGCAGCTTTTAAGCTCTCCGGTTCAGCCGGTTTCTATGGCGAAACATGGACAGTTAAGAAAAACATAAACAGGGAGGAAAAAAGACGAGAGTGTGCGGGAGGGGCTTAGCGATCCCTGGCCGTCAGTGTCAGCGTCGGCGTCGGCGTCGACTGGGTTAAAAATGACAAAATAATACTCGAGGAGAAATTTCTGGGAAAAAGATGTGGAAAGGCACGAAAACGGGTGTGGGGTTGGCTGGGCGGAGAAAAAAGCTTACCGCGTCTCTGATAAAAAAACTGGCCGACGTACTGGAGATTGACAGGTCGGCTTTAATGGTGATTAGGGGCTTCTGCTCTATTTGACACCGTTGAAATTGCGATCAGCCGTCTTCAAAATGTCCTACTCCGTGAATCCTATCGTCATTCGCTTCTTTTCGAGCAAAAGAAATTTCCTGGTCGTAAAAAAAAATCAGACGATGTCAACGACCCGTTTGGAAAGCTTCCTGAATAAGCGACGAAGTGAAAGGATTCGTTTATGGAAATAATTTTGAGCAAAAATTGTATTCCACTGGATATTTCTTAGGCCTTTTGATAAAATCATAATTTTCGGGTAATTATTATTTCGTCGTATCCAACCGTAGCTTAATTATTCACGCGGTACATACGAAAAACGTGATGCAATTTTACGCAAAAAGTATATTTCATTTTTGCTCGTTATAATGTGTGCTATGGATTTTGAAAAAGGACAACAATTATTTTAATACGATACCCATAATAACATTGAAATTTAATTACACGTGTCTCCGTTATCGGGACATAATAATTATTGTCGTAATAAATGCGTAATAATTTATCATTATTTGTAATAGGTGGGTACTGATTACGCGGGTCATACTGACTATACTATAATAATAATACATTATTGCATTTAATGTATAATAAAAATAATTATTTCCTGGTCGTATATTGTATCGAGTATAAATATTTTTCGATAAAGGAAAACAATCATTTTTACGTAAACTCTTGATAATTATTATGCAAATATAATATACGAAGAAATATACGTGTAACGTTATTGAACGAGCGAAACGCCACGGTCTAGTGAACTTTCAATGAAATCTATTTGCGGTATATTAAATATTAAATTTACAACAAAAAACTTATATTAGGAAAATATTATCGACTATGCAGTATCGTAACTTTTTTTATTTAATCCACCGATAATTCGATTCCCCATCCATCATCCGCACTCATCATTTTTCACTCCATGATACTCTCTAACCGGTACGTTCAATTACTCGATTTTTACCTTATTCATTGTACTCCTATCTAGATTCCATAAAAACTTTCATCTACAAAAGACATTTTTATTACCCGTACAACACTTCACGAATTTATCAGACACTGTGAACCGTGAGACAATGTGAAAATAATTTCTTAACGAGATGCGATAATGTACAATATCATTTAAGGATAATAATACGAATGAAAATTGAAAACTTTCATAGAATACACGGTGCCAAAAAAAATAATGTAAAAATGCAGCAAGGTAACAGATGAAAGTTGATGAAAAATTATTGTAAAAATAAACTTAAAAATTTGTAAATAGTTTGAAAGAATTATAACGAAAGATATTTTTAATATCCGCATAAGCGAATAATATTGAATCACGAATTTCTATGATATTTGGGAATTTACGTGAAATTGGTAATTTTTTGTCAATCTCGTATAAAACAAAAAAAGATATTAGAAGGCCTTCGCTTTTTCGAAACATCGAATATATAGGAAGCCGGAAAGCCGGTCTCGAAATAAAATAAACTATGGTCATAAATTTCACCCTAATCCCTTACGCTCCCTTAGAATAATACAGAGGGGGATTAGCTGGCGAAGAAACAGGATGAAAGGGCTAACCTCGGGGAAACCAAAAAAATGGTAAACTTCTTCTATGCAGGAAACAATCTTTCTGCGAGATTTGCCAAAGGCTGACATTAATATCCGAAACATTTTTGCACTGCGAATATCGGCAGGCATTTTCATCACTCTTGAAAATCCAACGTATTTATTGTGGTTTATGGAATACTGAGCCTTCAAAAGAATTTTTATATGCTACGCTGTATATCTGTATAGAGTTCAGAGAGGCTGTAATACAAATTCTATAAAAATATTATATTACATATTATACATATTTGCACGTTAAGTATATCTATACAATGTAGAAAACTATAGTAAAACGTTTCCAACATTATTTTATGCTCTTATAATTATTTAAACTAAATTGAAAAATATTATAATTATTTAATCTTATAATTATTTTAAAAAATATGAAAAAAAAGTAAAAAAATAAAAAAAATATCCTTATAAAAACAATTTCAATATATCATTATAAAGAAGCTATTTATATCCTCAAAATTGAATCACTACCAAATATATTAAACTCTAAAAAATGTTGACAAACTTCAAAAAAATATATTGATAACAATCCGATAAGTCTTAGAAAAAAAAAAATTAAACAGAACACAGATTTATAACCTTCTTTCCAATTTCAAAATTGAGTAAGGATCTTCATCCACCAAGTATTAACACTTACAAAAAGAGAGTCACCCGCATACAAAGTGTTAAACACCAAAACGATAAGCCCATACCAACGTTCTCTTATCAAAAACAATGTTCAATATCTGATACAAGTAGTAATATAAAACAAACAAAAAACGTCTCTTGTATCAACCACATTAAACCAGTTCCACAAATATATTAAATTCTAAAAAATGTTGACAAGTTTCAAAAAAATATATTGGTAAAAACAATCCGAAAAATCTTAGACAAAAAAAATTAAAAAGAACCCAGACTTATAAACTTCCTTCCAATTTCAAAATTGACTAAGGATCTTCATCCACCAAGTATTAACACTTACAAAGTAAGAGTCACCCGCATATAAAGTGTTAAACTCCAAAACGATAAGCCCATATCAACGTTCCCTTATCAAAACCAATGTTCGATATCCGATACAAGTAGTAATATAAAACAAACAAGAAACGTCTCTTGTATCAACCACATTAAACCAGTTCCGTGTTATTCAACGCTCTGGAATAGAAGTTCCTATAGTTTTTGAAGCACGCGAAAGCCTCTTTGGCAAGACGAGCCACTCGCAGCGCCACTTCAACTGACTGCAACTTTTCTATAGGGCTAGACACACGGTCAACACGTTCTTTGTTTCGACAAAGGTCTCTCCTGGCTTTAGCCAACCGCCGCTCTCACTTGAAGTCTAACGATGCCAATGAAGGATGGAAAACCATCCACTTCGTCATCGCAGTGCGTCAGGTTCGGTTTTCTTTAACTGACAAAACCGAACGCGCAATAAAGCGCAGGAGAAAAAAAAGGCAGCCGCAAATATCGGCGGATATTCAGAAAACAAATGTAATCCAAGCCCGCTCGTTAATTCTTTGAAATTCGCTGGAGGGCTTACCATCTATATCTACTTTTAAAACAAAATGTTCCGCATGCTACTGTTACTGCGCGGGAACACCCGGTTATATAATATCGACCGAGCGGGCAGGCAGCTATTCGAAAAATCCCACGCGAGATTTAGCTAGCACGACGCGTTTTTCCTGGTTGGAGATTTTTCTGTGATTTTATGAGTTTATACGTTTCATGTATACTTATACATATTATACATATATATATTGTATCTATTAAATTATTCAGCCCAGACGCAAATTCTGAACATAGCTTTACCATAAGAATCGAATAGGTACGCTAACTTCACGTGGTTCGTTTTTTACTGAACAACCCGGTATATACATATGCGTCTATAAGTGCACCTTGAAAATCGTACGCGCATAGTCACATCGGTGTAAAATATTTTCCTGGATACTAGCCAGTTATCGGAACATGAGAAATAACGAAAACAGTTTTCCTCGTTTCACACAAAACTCTAAATACAATTTATATTGACGAACCTACTATGAAAAGTACGAATAAAGTCGTAGTATTTTTATAAATATTTTTTTACCTTACCTATACAGTATTTCTATGTCTCGTTGCGCTCGTGGTTGTTTCCTTTGTAAATTTATCAATGACACGTTTTTACCTATAATCAAAAAAAAAATTTAGCTACCAAAACTCGGCTGTTACCTAATTATCATTTTCATTCAACTTTTGAACTATTGAACCTCGAGTACCGGTATAAAGTGGGATTTAAATCTTACGAGTCTCCCTTCGGCACGAATCACCCTTCGAGTGGTCGTACGTCGCGTTTCCATGGAAACTCGTGTCGATGTAACAAGAGTGCAAGGATTGTCCTTTCTGTTTTAGGTACCAGCGAGAGCGGCAGAAAGCATCCAGTACTTTTATTCGTCCACGGCGAGAGCTACGACTGGGGCAGTGGCAATCCCTACGACGGAAGTGTCCTGGCAAGCTACACCGACCAAGTTGTGGTTACGATGAATTACCGACTGGGTGTACTCGGCTTTCTCAATGCCAATATGGCGCCCCACTTAAAGGCGAGGGTCGCCAATTACGGTCTCATGGACCAGATCGCGGTTCTGCAATGGGTGCAACAGAACATTGGACTTTTTGGCGGTGATCCCGGCAACGTTACTTTAATGGGACAAGGAACTGGCGCTGCCTGCGTTAACTTTCTCGCCATTAGTCCCACGGTCAGGTCTGGTGAGTTTAACGAAACCATATAGACATACAGACTGTACCTACGTACCGTCATTTTACCTCTGAGTAGATGCAACGGGTTACAGTCTCTCTATACTCCGTACCCGTTAACTCCATTGTACCAACCGCGAAAAGGAACGCGAACCGAGTATAGTATACGTTATAGGGGGAAAAAAAATTTATTATAATTTATTTATACCGTGAGGATACTTGCGATAGAAAGAGCTCCTTATTGTAACGATGCCGGAACAGTTATAACGAGATCCTTAAAGGATTTCAAGTAGACACGTTTCTGATCGCAATTCTATGATGCAATTCTTCCTCCTATCCTTTCAAGGTAGACGTATATCCTTTGGTAAGAGATGTAACCGTATCAGCTACAGCTGTATACCGGCTGTACTGGAAAAATCCGTATAGAAGTGCAATATGGCAATAACGAGGGAAAGCTGTAGCAATCGTGTAGCAAGGAGCCATTTCGTACATTATATATATATATATTATATATATATATACATATATATATCTACGTTACATCCGGAAGCTAAAGAGTATCGATTTGAGATTTTTAGCCAGGGGCGTAGGTACTCTGTGGATATATTTGAGACGAACTATGTTCGGCTCGTGGCTTACTGGTTCGTGCCTTCATGTGGTAACACATTGCTGCAGATATTGGCTGTCGCCCCTTATATCTTCATCCCCCTTCAAACCCATCGCCGTTAACGGCTGCAGGTTAACCGCTTCGCGATCACGTTACCGTATAGGGCGCCTGCGTGGGAAGCTAGTTGAGACTTTCTATGATATTATGTGCGTGAAATATGGCAGGTTTTGTTACTGCAACGAACCTTCGGCTATTTGTCTGCGGTTCTTATCACGACCGCCATTTTTGCGATTATACTTGAAAATTCATTTTGAATAATAATTTTGACATGGAGTAACTATGATTTGTTATTGGTAAAATTTTTTGTATTTTTCAAGGGCTGGACCAGAGCCAATAGAACGAGGTCGTCTGTAGTTTACACTCTTGTCATTTTGTGTTTACGTCTTTGAAAGAAATTTTTTTTTGTAATATTATCTACCTTTTAGGGAAGTTTTTTAAATGTAGAGATAATTGGTATATATTTTTTAAGTTCGTCTTTATTGATATTGGACGGACCAGAGTCATAATTTTAAGAGGATCCATAAAATTCTTGTACAGTTTCAGGCTTTTCTTTTGGCTTTATATCGCCGTCTTGTCACTAAAGAATCTTATCGTGTATTCTCATAAATCTTTATGATTGAAACTTTTTATGGACATTTGAAAATATAAGTATTAGTGAGAATTTTGAAATAGACGCGAATATATTGTTGTATGTTTTATTTGGAATTTTCGAAAATTTATATTTTTCTATATTTTTATCCCAATTTTATTTGTTTCGTACAATCTATTCAATGCGCGTGGGTTTATATTCCCAAATCCAGATAAAGGGATTCGAAATCTGTCCACTTTATCAGGACTAGGAAAAAGTCTATTGTGACAGATTGCGAAGGTCAGTTTTACGAACCGTTAAAAGTCGGAAACGGCTATAAGAGTCGTCCTCAAGTTGCTAGTCAGCATGGTTCTCAACAATGCTGGCTACAACTTCTCGCGTAAAACTTTTTAGGACGGGAAAACATAGATTCCTTCGCAGGGGTTTGACTCCACAGTAGGATATCAGGATAGTCCCCTTGTTTAAGGACGACTCAACCGTGTCCCACTTTCTTGATTGTTTGTGAGACATCCTGTAGTGACCGTGAATACAGAATAAAATGCACGTTCGATTGGCTTGAGAAAATGGAATATTTTGGGAACGTAAAAAAGTTTTTTTATGAACACGCATATATGTCTCGTATCAATATATTCGGCAAAAAAAGTTAGTTCCAAATTTTTCCGATAAAAATATGGACACGAAAAACCAAATCATAATTTTTATCGCGTTTAAGTCAAAAAATATATATAGAAATAAGTCCTTTTCAAAAAATTCAAACGATACGTACACTTCCTTCAGAATGCAATGTATCGAAAAACCACGCTGGAATTCTCCAGCGAACAGTCAAAGCGCGAAATTCAAACGTACTTCAAGCTCGATATTTGAAATACCGCTGCAAATCTCATAGGAACGAAAAGACGGATTTCTCATCAAAAAATTAAAATCAAAGCAGACGATCTCAGAAGACATTTTATATTTGAGATATTGCGTATCCAAGAACCGTTTTACGAGCCAGATAATTTCCTTCTTTTTTATCATATTTATCCAAACCTTATAGGCTTCACCGTGTAGCCTGGTCGTTTCTTTGGGCATAAAAAATACTTCTACGCCTTCAGCCTAAAGTCGTACAAGCGATTTCTTTTTTTATCATGGCGAAACTTCCTTTCCGAGGTCACCGGATATAAACTGATCTCTATTTATTCCAAAAACGCTAGGTTCTCCAAGTTATTACCTTTCAGATTAATGGCGACTGTTACCCGGTTCGTCGTTTCAGCGGTTTCTGACAAATTCACAGAGAAAGTAAAAGCGTCGATTGTCATCGATTTTAGAAATGACTGTACTATACACACATACCTACCACGGATATATTTCAGAAAGTGTTTGATGCCTTTAAAGATGTCGCTGCTTTCGATTCCGCCAGGACTCTTCAAGAGGGCCATCCTCCTCTCGGGAAGTGCACTCTCGTCCTGGGCCGTCGTAGATGATCCTGGCACTTACGCGTTAAAACTCGCCCGCGCCACCAACTGCTCCATTCCCGAAGATCTCTTCAAGGATCACGAGCTGATCGTCGATTGCCTCAGAGATGCCAACTTGGACGATCTACTTCAGGTTGATATTCAAGCCCCGACCTTCCTCAGCGCCTTTGGTCCCAGTGTCGACGGAGTCGTCATAAATCCGGACTTTCAGAAGGACCTGCTATCCTACCTGGGTCCAGAGTTTCAAGGATTCGGGTAAGACACTTAGATCAGAAACATATTATTTTCAAGCTCATGGGATCGTTAAGCTTTTGTTAAATTGGCGATATTTAATAATTTTTGAATTTTAGATAATTTAAAAAATTAAGCTTATCATTAATCGCACCGATGACCCCGCGTTATCCTGTCTATCGGTGATACCATTCATTTTACTTTGTTCCAGTTAATTTGGAGTCTCACGACGTTCTGGCAGTTAGCAAAGTTTCAAATTACCCTGGCATTATATTTGGCCTTGATTGGTTTGTTTATAGGCAACAGCTAAAGAGAACCGAACACGGGACTCCCATTACGAGCAACAACAAATACGATTTACTCTTCGGCGTCACTACGAGCGAGGCGCTTTGGAAGTTTGCCGAAAAAGACGTTCAGCAGGGATTCGAAGGAGACAGGAGAGACAGAATTATAAGGACCTACGTAAGAAATGCGTACACGTATCATCTGACGGAAATATTTTATACGGTAGGCATGGCTAATATATATTTATATGTAGTATAGGTATATACGTAAATGCAAGTAGAAGTTTGATTAATTAAAATCTTAATAAGATATATATATATATATATATATGTAACGTTGATCATTTTGCAAATATAATTAGATAACAGACAATTATATTCATTTTGAACTTCATAAAAAAATCAAAATGCAATACAATCGAATAATTACTAGAAATTGTTGCAATTGTAAAATTATTATTCTATTGCTATAACTTTTCAAGTACGCGGGAAATAAAATGAACAAATTTTATTTTCAAAAAACGTTTGCATACTCTAAATATGTCCCTTTTATAGTTAACAGTAAATGATTTTGGGTACGGATTAACCGAAAGCGTATCGGACATTGCAATTTTATTATTATACTGATTGATTTATACTGTGGTCTGCGGGATACTATAAATATACGTATATTCGTTATATCTTGAATATCCATTAAACGTAGCGGGCTTTCATGTACGTGAATGTAAAAAATGACAAACGATAAAAAATATTTTTGTTAATACAGAATGAATCTTATAAAATCGATGGAGTAAAAACATGAAAAAAAATCGTATCAAATATCCCTTTGAAAGTGCACGGGAAGCATCACCATATTCCACGTGTAAATTAAAAATCTGCTTTTCAACAGAATCCTGTGTAAAATATTTAGTAGAAACAACGTTAATCCACCAATTTTTTAACTTGCTATATTGAATTTTCGAAAGACATTAAAAGCGCTTAGTTACATTTTTAATTGGTTTAGAAATGTTTCGTTAGGTTAAATCAGGTCAGAATTCCAATACCGTGATGTCCCAAGTTAGTAGTTTAAAAAAAAAAAACATTAGCTTACTATTGTGAACGCCCCTTGATTTTTCGTGTCCCCAAAGTATCTTTTTTGCAAACGTATACATATACATATAGACTTATATATATATATATATATATATATATATATGTAACGTTGAATTCATTACGTAAAAGCAGAACGATTCGGTTGATCTTTGCTCCTTTTCCACAAGGTCGTAAACGAGTACACGGATTGGGAGCGCACGGTTCAGCACCCAGTGAACACGAGGGACGCCTGCGTCCAGGCGCTCAGCGACGCCCAATTCGTGGCGCCTTTAGTGCAGACTGGCGACCTCTTTACCCTGAGGCACATGAAGAAACCTAACAACCCTCACGTAGCACCCATTTCTGAGGACGAGCGCGAGCCAATGCCGAAAACGTACTTTTACGTCTTCGACTATCAAACCAAAGATGGCGACTATCCTCAGGTGAGTCAAATTACATGTACCTATAGTACATTCACTCTATACTGCACTTGACTGCACCTAATAAATTTCATCGAATAATTAAATAAATGAGAGCTGGATGAAATTACATAGAATTCAAATATATTAAAATTATTATGGTCCACTGTGGGTCAGCAAAATATAATAAATTAATTACGAATTTACATACAAAAAAAATGCACGGCTGATACTCTGTGTCAGATAATAAGTACTGTACCGATAATGATAAAAATTTTGATAGTATCTTAAAATCATAGACACCGTGTATATGGGATTGGCACACAAATATAGCAAGTATCGATTTAAAAGCCAGTCGACGACAGTCGACGGATATAATAACGTAATCTCTACGTGATTATATACAATTTCTGCATAATTGAACGTAAACATAGAGATCATCGGGGATAGAGTAACATAGGTGTTTTGCATTATATGGCTCGAGTATATATATAATCTATGTATTCACATACATGAAATTGCGAGGTTTGGTACTGTTTTACGTATACAACGTGTGTTATATACATGTGTATGTGTCTGGCAGTTACATAATTGCGGCAGAACTTCACAAAGCACCTGTTTAAATCTAACCGGCTCTTTTCCACGTCATGCGTATACATATCTGTCATATGTGTCATATATGCGTGCACGTGGGATACGTGACACAGATATGACATAGAATATCACATTCGGTCCAACCGGAAGTCTCGTGCCAACGGCTGCAGGTTAAAAGTACCATTTATGGCATCAGATTAAAGTTGCGGCTGCGCGAGAAGTTTACGAGTCATCGGATTTGCAGTATCGCTTTCAATTTAATGTACCTGGGCATCAACAGATTGTCCATCCTAAGACCCCGTTTCAATTTCCCACCGGGTGATAAATCTACTCGCCAATATAGCGTGTATGTCGTTGCCGGTGCATCGCGCAATTTGGGCCGATCGTAAAACGTGCAAAAAGTTTCGCACCTTCGAATCGCGTGTTCGTTATATGGTCGTATAAGAAGTTTCGTATGAAGGAAACGAAAGCAACAAGAGATATTCTAAAGAAGAGGATGAAGTACGTAGAGAATAAAGGATTAAAAAAATTAAGATATCGTGTACAAGTTCGGTACAAGGCAAAGAGTCCTGTGATTTTAGTGCATACCTATATTTATGTATTATGTGTGAATATATATGTATATATAGATGAAGACGACTATGTTTCTGCGAATAATTTAGTGCAAATTGGAAATAGAATGAAATTCTAATAAGTGGGTTGAATGGGTTAAAAGTGCTAGCGAGTGCAAAAGTGTTAAGTGGCCATGCGATATACATATATGTATATATGTATATATAAGGGGCGATACGACTAAAATTCTATTAGATACTATTCCTGCACACGCAATTCCTTGATCCTTGGAATTCTGCGAATAGAGGCCACCCCCGCCCCCACCACCCCCCACCCTGCCACTCTGCTTCTAGATTGCAAAATGCCGTCGACTTTGGCCCGCGCCGTTTGTGCGCTTCGCGGAATATTGGCTTTGCGCGGTTTAGCCGAGGATCCCATTTACGTGGTCGGCTTCGCAAACAGCTGCCGGCACAGAAGAAGGCGCCTATATTTATATTTCGTTTTTCTCAGCGAAATCCTTCTGCTTTTCGATTCGCGAATCGGGAATCCTTCGGGGTAACCACTTTGCGAAATCCCCAAGAACGCCTATACGCCGCGTAGAATTTGTCGTGGGAATATTTTTATTTTATCCTGCGAAATTTTTTTTACTAACACCGCGACCCGTCATTGTCGTTATCACCGCGCCGAGCTTATCAATTTTCAAGAATGCTTCAGCGATGCGTTGACGTTCAACTTGGAAACGCGAAATTCGATGGATTTCAGACGTGAATGGTTTTCTGAAACTTTTGGGTCAGAGTTCAAAATCTGAGTTTGAATTCCGGTGGATGCTGTAAGTGCACGCGGTCCAGAATCGTCTTTAGAGAATTACGGTAAAATTTTTATTTCACGCGAGAAACAAGGTGGATACTAAATATTTTTTTTTTTTAAAGAAAATTATGAAAATTACTGCAATTCCAGTGGAGTAGTGGGAATCTCTCTATATGAATATGCAATTTCAGTCTCTTTGGGAATCAGTGCATATACATACGGTATCTAGGTACACGTACTTTTTCAAGGTATCGTCTGATGTAACTCGAAAATGGGTCACGGATAATCGCAAAGCAGAATCGATCACTAATTATTTCCAATCGCGTGATCAATCGACGATCATTATAATTAACCTCTCCCTAAATCCCATTTGCCAGGTCGTATTCGTTCCTCTCGCAATCAGTAAGTAGACGTCAAACGATCGACATTGATCCGCGAGCTGATCCGTGTGGTTGATAGGATGGATTTAATTCCCGATTACCCAATTTATCATCCGACCATTCGACAAACAGTTCCCAGCCGTTCAAACATTTCCGGTACAAAAATCAAAGATCAAAGATATTAGCAAAATTGATAAAGGCATAAAAGAATTTAATCGAATCTAGAATTTCGAGTGGATCGCAAGTAAAAGCTCAAGAAACGTCTTTGCCTTGGTTCGATTAGACCCACGTGTATTCGTGTATTTAATAATGCAGGCAATCATTTCGCAAGAAGGCATCCCGTGAAAACTGCTTGGATCGAGATTTGGTGAAATTGTTTGCCGTGAAAAAAAAAAGCTGAAGAAAAAAGTCAATTTGTAGGTAAACATGCTCGCCCGTTATTACACATATGGTGTACGTGATGCGACTAAGAAATTACGTTTGCAATACAAGTGCTGGTACTTGCTTCTCGAGCTTCTACATTTATATATCTATATATACAAAGGAATATATATATATGATTTCACCCTCCATCCATTACGTATCTAGCTGTACTATATATGTGTGCAAATATGTATATATCTAGCGCAAAGCGATTCTATAACTGTATATACTTGTTCTATGTATACATACTTACATAACTATATATGTATTGTAACGTGGCATTACAGAGCTGGAATAGGCGTCTGTTCGGAACGACTAAAAAATAAGTAAATAGGATTTATCAGGTCGGACAATAAATTCCGTGGCACAATGGTAAGTGCCCGGTTTGGTAGTCCGAAGGTATCGGGTTCGATTCCCAATCAAGAACTAATTTTTCGGGTAGTCCTAATACTCCGGCGCTCTCTGACGGCCCCGGATAAATTAATTGTAGCTAGTGCGATCGAGTCACCCGTTATAGCATATAAGCAATCGCATTTGCATGCTATGAATACGTTCTCTACATATTTGTATATAATTATAACAGATGTAGGAATCATGGCAATATAGGAAATAGGTACGCGAAAATATTGTGTAAATAAAGAAAAACGCTTCCTGTGCAAAGAATGTTCTCATATTACGCATAGAGGTACGTAAGCACATTGAAAGCTGGTGACATATATATTCTACGATATATGAAAAACTTTCAATATGTGAACTTTACTTGTATATAAATAGGGTATACGTATAAGGGTTCCAATGCTGTAGAGTTTTAGATCGTCTTTGTAACGACCTGTAGAGATTGAAAAAATTCGAAGTTAGTTCCGCTACGTCCTGACTTATGGATTTGTGATGCAATTATAGAAACGTACCCGTCGCTATTAGCGCGGCTTTTTCTTTTTACGGAATTCACGTTACGTTAAGAAGTCGTGGATGGTAAAATGCTAAATATATATATATATATATATTTGCAATCGACAGCACGATTAAAATGATTTTGTGCAGGAGTATACGTAATGATTAATCATTTCAATTGCTGGAAAATTGTAGACCCATTGGAAATTGTGCAAATGCAGCTGCAATGTCAAAGTAATTATTGCATACGCGGCTATGCTAATAGCAATGCAGGATAGGAGTGATTTGACGAGGTCATCGAAATATCGGAATCGATGATTGACGTTTAATTCCGTCGATATATTGAAAAGTGGATAAAACGCCCGATGAACAATTAAGGTCCTGTACACACTGGCCGATATAGTCATTCTTATAGCCACTATAGCCATGTTTGAGGAGTGTCCATTCGAAAGAATTTATTGGCCTTTTATTGCAGAATTATTGCACCACGTCGGTATTTATTGGAATTCAATGAAACGAATCTAGGCACACACTACAGGCCAATTCGCACAGCTTCGCGTTGCGCGATACGTATAGCAAGACCGGAGGAAATTCTGCTGCCGATTTTTTTCCATTTATTCGATTTCATTCGTACTCCGCACATTCGCTTTGCTTTGTAAAAAATTGAATGGCCTTTTTGTTTTAATTATCCAGACTACAGTTATTGTTCATAGAGAAACAAATTCCTAACGCACACTCGCGTTATTCTCACAGAGCGAAAATTTCCGAAGTAAAATTCAGTAACTAGAAACTTCATTGCTCCGAATAAAAAAAAAAATCCCAAGTATCCATTCCTGCCTCGTATAAAAAGTGCAAATACGATTTTTCAAATACTTCGCTACTACACCGCAACAATTCGAAAATCGCAAAGTTTTCTCAAACTTATTCAACGCGATCTTCCAACCAATCCGGAATATTGTCCTCGTTGTTTTTCAGCAAAACTAACAGATTGCATCCTACTCTCGCGGAATTAATCGAGAGAAGAATCTATTCCAGATAGTATGTACCAAGCAAGTATCAGTAATAAAGGAACGAAAATATCGAATCTCAGCACCGTTCGAGCTCCGAGTAACTTTAGTTAGGTTAGGTTGGACTCGTTCAGATAGGAAAATCCTATTGGACGACTGTCGTTACCATTCGAAATTCGCCGAGCGAAGGAACTTACGAAATATCTCGATATCTTAGGCAGCGAGGAATTATCCCACCGAGAAAAGTCACTTAGTGTAGTAGAGTCACGAGGTTTAATATATCGAGTGATTTTCTAGGCAATATAACGTCGTATCTTATTTGATGATTAGCCAAACTCAAACACGTATGTAATTATGTATATGGGGATCAAGAGGGAAGTTCGGGTACCCCTATAATCTATGATATGAAGTTTGCAGTGGAACGTTCGTGCAAAAGGCATTCAGGTTACTTGACACTTGGTAGCGAGTCTCTAAGTGCAAATTGGTGTCGAGAACATGCCCACCGCATTATTAGAGGTTATGTGTGTCTGGAGTGACGTCGCAACGCGCTGACAAAACAATAGTCTACAGCAACGCCCTGTGAACATTGTTGTACGTAGTGAATGAAGTATACAATATGCGATAGGTATATCTGTTAAGGAACGAGATTCTACAAGGAGAAACAATGTACCAGCATCTCTGTTCGCGTCGGATCTTTGATAACGACGTTTCGCTGATCGACTGCTACGCGATTATTTGGGTGGCAAAAATTATAAGTTCACGTATAAGTATACGTATAAGAGTTTGAAAGGAATCGAATTACATGCTTTGGCAATTCTGTTTGCTTCTACGCGGTAGAGAATTAGCCAACTGTAGACGTATCGGAGAAGGTCTAAGTTTCGGCGGGAAATTCAAAATTGTAAATTACCAGTATAGGCCAGTTTCTATAGCACAGACAAACAGTGTCTATGGAAACTCGAAATTTATGGTTTTTTTCATATATTAACGCTCGCATTATTCTATTTGACTTCTACTTCATGGTCCACTTACGGTATGCCATGATCGAAGCAAAGTTTTGGTGGCACTCGTAAAAAATGATATGGCGTTCGGCCACGGTCAAAATAAATATTCCATTTTCTGCCGTAAATATACCAGTGGTCATAGTGATGGAATTAGGGTCGCCCGTTGCGTTGTGGGTCTTCGGGTTATTTTTTTTGCTTGGGTCGTGTCTAGATGATAACTATAGATAGACATGAGCTGGTAACTTTGGGATAATAAGTAGCTGTAGAGAGAATCGAAAATGTCACGAGAAGAATGAACAGAATGGAAGAATACTCTCGATAAAGGAATCCGTACTCGTTCCAATGCACGAGGATAGTATGCTCGCTATGCTACACCCATATGTAGCTACGTGTACCAATGGAAGACGTACCCTTAGCGCGCACTCGCTGTGAATGCTATTTCTCCATTTCGGTGAGAAAATGAGAACGTCGAGTCGCTCTTGGCGGAGTTCTCGTTGTCATCGAAGAAAATGGAAAGATGGAAACGCGAAGAATTTCCTGAAATAACGGGAATTCTTCGCGAGTGTCGCCAGACGCGATACTATTCTTGGCATTTTTTTTTCTCGTTTCTTTTTCTTCTCTATTTGTCGTTTCGCCATTCCGCGTTGCTTCGTTAAAATTACCGCGATGCTTGGGGAAAGCGACGTTGCCAACTTGTGGAATAGGATTTTTGTAAGAGAACAAAAAGAACGGTTCGCCGGATCCAAAGGTACGGTTAAACTAGACGTTTTTGGAAGTTTTGAGAAAAATGTATACCTTGCAGAGACTTTGTCGCGGTATCTTGTTGAACGTTATCACGTGAAAAAAAAATTATAATATATTCTCTGATTAAAATGACGTCCCGACGTCTTGCGTCGTACGTTAATTGTTCCGAAGTAAGTTCAACACCTCCTGCCGTCATAGAAAGAATTAATGGAAACGCCTAACGTCACGAGAATACGGAGAAGAACTTCTTTTTTCTATCTCGAACCACGTCTTAAAATTCGACAAATATCAAAGCTTTACTTCAGAAACGAAAATCGGTACCCGAGCAAAGGCTCGAAATTGTGACTTTACGCTCCTTTATAGCGAAAAGTTGTCGCTACGTTTCATTCAACCTTTTTTGTCGTTGCACCTAACAAGAAAGGCAATTTTCAAAGAGCAGACCGTCGTACTATTAAACTGTAAATAAAAGTAAAAGCACAAGAAAAATAAAATAAAACACGAAACAATACGTCACCATGGTACCAGCTAAGTTTTTCTCTCGTTTTCAACCGAACGACGGAAATGGCTCCCGCATAACCTTCTTCGAATTCACGCGAAAATATCAGAACCGGAAGTCGCGGCGACAGAACGAAAAGCTTTGAACGGAAGATAGTTTAACCGTGAAAGACTGCGAGAGTACAGCGAAAAAAGAATCAAGATAAAAGAGTAACGCGCAAGTGGAAAAGTGAGAAGACAGTCAGACGCACGATTTTACGTGACGTCAGATACTCCAAGTAGGTAAGAGCAATGACTGTTGCTACTAAATTTTTGGTAGTAACAGTACAAGTACCAGCAATAATACCGACTTGTACTTAATATGACTTGTACCTACGTTATAACCAACCAATCAGCCCAGCCACCTGACTACCTGCTACTACTCGTACGTGTATCTATGTGAACGACACAGAAACAATAGGCAAGAGAAACAAAACCCCATCATTGTTCCATAGGGACGATAGTATATTTGAAGACGCGTTTTCAACAGACTTTGTACCTACAAAGGACTGAACTAAGGCTGGTCTTGCTAATACATGTGAAACTTACCCACAATTCCCAAGCAGCAGTTTTGCCCTTGTCACAAAGTACCGGCAACCTTCGTCATACGATAGCAAAATGTACAGAACAGGATCATAGTTGATCTGAGGAAAGATCAAAAATTGAACAAAACGTTCAGAACTCCAATCCGGAATCTTATATTGGTTGCTGATACTGAATCATTATATAGCATTATCAAGAAGAAATAGAGTGATTAGGTTAAGTATAAGTCTATCTTGAAAGCAGCTTCTCTCCCATGTACATCATACATCATTAGACATGGTAGCCATGGAGATATTCACTGTATACGAAGAAACCTGTGAATCCGCTTTTATGGTATATTATGGATTTTTGAAATATCAGATGAGACAAATGCAAGATACCGTACAGTATCCTTTTGTACAATGAAAATGGGTGATTTAATAGAAAAGACAGGTAGAAGAAACAGTGGTATGACATAATGAAGACGGAACGGACAGAAACTGATATTGTTTCTGAAATTGTCACCTTTTAAAAACTCTGTCTCCTTATCAGGATGAACCCTATGCGTCATATTAATTGAAATAAAATAAACAGTCAGTCTATACATACATATAAATAGACTGTCGTGGATAGATAGGACGAAATAGGCCTATTACTATCACGGGATACGGGGGGGAGGGGGGGGGGCAGTTTCAAAAGTCGTCATGGAAATTTCTATAGTATTCATGAAAGTGGGGGGGTTGAAAGATGACGCCCTTTGGGATACAGCGGGGTGGTATCCGAGGAACGTGGAAAGTCTGAGAAAAAAAAAAAAGCGAAATGAAGGAAAACGCACAGTTATTGCCGACGGGGGAGAAACAACGCTATTGTTTCGAAACGCAAATTTAAACGCTTTTCCATGCATGCCGCCCTTCCGCCCCCGCGCCTACTTGCCTCTCACTTCGCGAAGGGGCGAAGAATTACGAGAGAGAGAGACACGACGAAAGGAGCTTCGAGGTTGTATGGGAGGTGGGGGTGCGATCGCGGTTCGGCGAACGGTCCCAAGGGTGGTCTAAAATGTTCGACGGCAATAAAAGGCAGGAGCATCGGATGAGCGTAGGGTAGTTTTGCGGCTTCCTCTTTGCCGGGTAACGCAGATGTGTTTACTGACCTAACATAGTTAAGGGTGGGAAGAGAGGAGTGTCTATTGCAAGGGCGCGGCGAAATAATAGGAAATAAAACAGAGTCCGGATTCGGCTTGTCTCAGCTTTTCCTCGAGTGTCGTGTGTACTGGCCTTTTTTCTCCCTATACGACCAGATGCTACCGGCCTAACTACCAGCGAAGGGCTTGAAATTGCGACAACCCCTAAGCGATGCTAAGAAACGACTCGATGGGAAATAATGATTTTGTCGTCCATGTTACCGGAAGTGCAGTAGCGTCTAATGGAGGATCTTAGCCCCTCCCCGAAGGATATATCATTACGATTCGTCTTAACGTCGACGTCGGCGTCGCGATGAGCTTAAACACGTTTTACTCTCTTCTGTTTTGTACTTGGGAAAATAATTACTGAAGTTTTCAATGCCTCGGGCCATTGGAATTCATAAAGGACGGAAGCTCGGTAGCTATTTACATTTTCAGCTACCAGTGATTATTCACTGATTCTGGATTTAAGGGGGTTGACTGATGCGATGGGAACGAAAGAAGAAAGAATTTTATTTCAATTAAATTCTTTTTCTTTTACCCGACAGCTTGACGTATTATCGTTCTACGGACGAGGCTGGGATTATTATTGTTTTTAATTTTATGGCTTAATTACTCTTGACGTGTATTATATTCCGCGTGATATACTTGTCTCGTTTCAATGATATTAGGTATTTATAATATTACCAGTCACGATTCTACTGGAATTCACAATGTCGCTTCCGGTCAGACGGATTTTGAAATTGACATGGCGTGTATAATACGGTTATTATTGTCACGTTATTACTCGCATAGCCAGCGCGTCGTACTTTCTATCCAGATGTTATCTGACTGTGGAATTTAAAATACCATAAATTAATTTAAATTAGAAATTATCTTTTCTAAGGTCAACATTTTTGTTTTTAGTATCTGGTCAAGTTCGTTGATAATTTCGAAATTAAAGCTAGAAGTGACGTTAGACTTGGTCGGACTGTACACGCTAAATTTGGTGAAAAGAATGGCGAGGTAGTGGAAAGTGCATTTGTGAAATATATTCTAAATGCATCACGTACGGTTGTGCATGCGAATACGACCTGACAGTGAAGCACGTTATATCGAGCACTCGTGTAGGGATACGTTAGGGGTTGCTAGATATGAAAGAGCAGCCGACGTGGCTCTGGCGTGGGCGAGAGAGAGAAAGGAGAGTACATTTTCACGAGGTTTCAGGAAGGACCGGAAAGGGATTCTGTACGAGATGGACCGCAACCACTTCTCTTAATTGAGTCACTGAACTGGTCCCAGTGATGCTCATCTCGTTTATGGCGTACTGACGTAATCATGAGATTTCAGGAAAAGGGAGATTCGCTCGGATGGAATCGTGATTAAGTTCTTGGGAAGGACGATATGTGTCACGAAAATAACTCGCGTCACTCTGATTTATTCAGGAGCAATTTTGGTATCGGATTTCGGTTCTTTTTCGGTCTCCGTGGTACAGGATTTTTGGTCCTATGAAAATCTTGAAAATAAGTTTAAAATAAATTGGGGGAATCAGGAGATTTTTTTGTCAGACCTTCAACTACCAAGTGTGGCTTAACGCAGCGACGGATACGGAAATCTTTATTTGGTTATCGTGGGATTTTAAACTTGCGAGCGTCGTGACCGGCTTCCCTGGAGCAAGTACAAGGAATGGGAGAGAGGTCGAGCAGGAATCGTTGGAGTGGAATTTTTTTTTCATACTTTTATCGTAATTCTTTTTTTTTCACAACCGCAGGAAACTTTCTACCAGTCAACTCGCATTGACTCCGTTGGCTGTATTTTCCACGTTCTCTATCTTCGAAACTTTTACTTCGATTTCTGAAGAAATTTCTGGCTATTCTACGCTCATCAATCCTTCCGATGCAGCTTATTTCCGCGTCGCGGAAGGTTGCCTTTAGCTCGCCCCAAGAGTTTATAAGAATTTTTTAACACAACCTTGTACTTAGCAGTACCTTGTGCGGCAGTAGAACGATTCCTTGATGGTCAGACCATTCGGTTTTAATATGGCCATATGAAACGCTCGTGATATATTGTCGAATTAACATGACGTAATATTTCGAAAATGACAATTGCTGCGCGTACTGCGATACGATTTATTTGAACCAGGTCGATGTATGTAAAAATGAAAATGAAAAAAAAACAAGAAATAACATACGTGCTCTATCGCGCAACACAGTCAGATAATAAAATGAGTAACGGCAGGTATTTTTCGCACGCTTTCCTGGCGTTTCGTGTTTACACGCCCCATGAGACAAGTGCTCCCACCAATTTTACCTACAACGCATCATATCCCACGAGCATAGAGAATAATTCTCAGTGATTCCCGCCGAGACATAATACTCGTAAATATCATTCGAAAAGTTTCTGTTAAATTATATCTCACGCATACCGTTGTCGCTGTGTACGTATGTGAAATTTATTCCATTTTGAGAAATTGTAATCATACGCGGTCCTGCGTAAGATTAATTTTTACGTGATTGAACAGCATGTGCGCATACGAAGTAGAAGGTTACAATGACGACCAGTGACTGTTATCCATCATTATAATAAACAGGGATAAATTATATACCGGGTGTTCGCGTCTAACCGTATGTGGGGAATGGGGGATTTAATTTTTCATAAAAAATAAAAGGAGTACTTTTGATTCCGAGATAATTAACATTATATATGAATATAATTATTAAATTTTGATTTATTTTTTATCAAGAATCTAATCCTACTATTCACGTCATAAGTGACCACCCTGTATACGAATACAGGTAGTCGGTCCACGTGTTCAACGTGTTTTTTTGCAGTTCGAAATCATTGGGAAAATGGCTTTCCATAAAATCGTGAAAATATTTGCTGAAGTAAAAAAAATAAAATATATTTCATTGCAAACCCATGCAGATGCATGTGCTGTGAAAAATTATTTCATCCAGACCCACGTGCGGCTCGCTGGAGACTTCATTGTTGACAATCTGTCAAAAGAAAACCACGTGGAACTCGTGTATCTATAGCTATAGCTAGTGGCACCATACCAGCAAACCTTTAATAATCCAGAGTGTCCTGCACTGGTTTCGTCGAATGACATTTGCCCAATATGAACGTCCGAGGTTCCCTCGTCTATCCAGCCTTATTCCTTTGACTTGAAAGTTTCCCTTTTTCCTCCCCCACGGATAAACCTCAGCGAAGAAAGAAAGAGTTCGGGAAGCTTTGTCCTGAAGTCCAAGGGGGTTGAAGCGCGTACTCCTGCGGGGATAGGGAATAATTTTTGAAAAGTGCAAAACTACTACCCCAAAAACCTGGATAAAATATGAAGTCCCTAACTTCAACGATAAAAGTGGATCCTTTCATCATCCCTCGTTACCATCTCCCTACAGTCTCTGCTACATCGGCGGTTGCTCAACAGGAGACAGCCGGAGGGTATAAGGGGACAAGGAAGTAACATGGAGCAGAACACTAGCGGCCATTTTATATTTTATACGTATACTCACCGTATCCCGGGTTCGCGAATCGCTCCAGGGGATAAAATCTGGGATAATCAGTCTATGAAAAAAAAAACAATTTTTTTTTCCTTGCTCTTTTTTCTTACTGTCATTTCTTAGGAATACGTTGGCACTCATGCGAGAGAGCGATATAGGGATGGCCAATCGTTTTCCATATACGCGATAACGCTCTGCCAGGTATCCAAGTGAATTTCTTTTGGCAACGAGGGGTGGCAAGCGAAGAGCCACGTTTACGTTTAGCCACGATACGGGATTTGCAAGACTTAACGGTGGCTCCGTTCTGTTAAGACCAAGGAAGACCCAGCTGTTTCAACTCGGTGAGCAGCAATAGATTACAGAGACTAAGAGACTCCCTTACCCTTCAACCCTTACCATTATACTACCCCCTTACGTTTCGGGTAAAACACACCCCGTCAACACATCAAAAGGATATTCAGGTTGTCCCTCAAGTTTGCCTGCTCTACTAAATGGTCGTGAGAGAGCTACGTTGAAACATTTAAAACGTAGTAACGTTTTATAGGGAATTTATTTCTGGAAAAGTAACTAGAATGATCGCGACGTGTCTAGTACTCTTTTTTTTTTACTGCGTTATATGGGAGATAAATTAAGGCGTAATAGAGGTGTACACGTGTTTATCTGTTGGCGAAAGTGCGAAAAGTTTGCAATGCGATAAGTACCGTCGGTATGACGTAGGTACAGTACGATCAAAAAATTACACTATGACTCTTAACGTCACCCGTACGTTTCGTAGCGTGTCGCGCGGTATAGCGATATTTATGAAACGTACTGTACCTCTACATATACTCCAAGAATCAAAGCTTGTGCCAGCCAATTCGATCTTCCATATATTTCGTACGGAATGGAATCGATAAACCAAATGTATTTTTCGACACCGTCGTTCGTCTTGTCTCGTGTGGAGACGATATTCGCAATGGCCGAATTTTCTAGAAAATATGTGAAATCATTTTACTCGTTTCAACCCATTTTCCTGTTTCGCGATATTGCAGTGCAGCTGTTAAGGAACAATGGATGGTCGTTGGGTTTCGTTGTAACTTTTTTTTTTTTCTGAAGCGTCGCGGCGAATCGATCGACTCTCGTGAATAATTTCGAAATCCCAACATGCATATATCTCACGAACTCGGTTGATTAAAAGCAATACGTATATGTGGTATACAAAATTTGGCCAATTTTAATTTCCCTTTGCCAAAGCAAAGCACGAGATTAATTCGGCAGATCCGCGCGATGCCTAAAATAATATCGATTCGTATGGAGATTGAAGAAAAGAAAATTCACTCTTTTACACGGAACAGAATGCAGAGACTCGCAAACGGAATGGCTGGTATTTAAACGCTTTAATAAATATACAAAGGCAGCCTTGAGTATAGCTCGCGCCGGTAGCCAGTAACAATGATCCATACCTGCGCTTCCGTTTCCACTTAGTTTCAATTAACGTTCGGAAACAAAGGTCAAAGGCTTTCGATGGCCGAAGTAATTGCGCAGCCATAATTAAATGCAATTCTTTTGAGCTCGTCAATGGGGCCGAACATTATACTGCCCGTTCTTGATATACATATAGCTATAGTGAAAAAGCAATCTGGTTAATTATTTAAATCATTCGGATTCTTATACAGGGTTGTTCACGGCAGACGCAGCAATTGAACGCGAATGAAAATTTTTTTAAATCGAGGCAGTGTGAAACGAAAGAAAAAAAAATGAAAGAATCTGAAATTCATGATCTTCGTAATCTTGTAACAGTGTGACGTCAACTTTCATTTCTTTAACGATGCCACCCTGCTCACGAAGCCGTCAATTCACGGCCAACTTCAGCTGGCACGTTTGCCGTGAATAACCTTGCACGTATCCATATATAAAAATTTGATGAAATTCTAATACACATCGACTTGTAAAAAAAATTTGTTCCGCAATTCCGGTAAACTTCCACGCCGAATTAAACACAGATACAAGACTATTGAGCACTTCGCGTCGCATTTGATTTTACACACGAATCCATACAGTCAACCAAAGTACCCAGACTATAGTTAAGCTCCAAGCGCGTGAACACACTCTGTCCCAGTTAACTTTTCTATATTGGCTGTTAGCGAGCCTTTCATCGCGTGCTTTCATGAGATCCTCATTAGAATTGAATTTGCCCTCTTAGGTTGCCTGCATGCCTGCATGTCTGCCTGTACCGTGCAATGGCAAGGTCGAGCCTTTCATTATTCTAGATACGTCGTTCGTTGTGAAAAGGCGTGTGCATATTCAATTGTATTACAGCAAGTGGATATTTAGTGAAAATCGAGTTAGTGCCTGATAAGAGAAAAATAAAAAAATGCATTTTTGCTTTTTTCGATAGGAAGCCGTGATTGATAGGTCAGACCGGACTCTTATAAGAGATCGTGTATACGCGAAGTCTTATCAATGCCTGGCACGTTCGCCACATTGTTTCGCTTTCAGCATCCTCAAGATCCGGAAACCAAATTCGAAGTAGTTGGCTATGGCAGGCGTGTAGAGTATCCGTCACTGTCTTAGGATTCGCAGGTTTATCGAAGTTGTTTCGCGAACTGAGTTTCGTCATTGTCGAAAACTTCCGTCTGGATATACGACGGCAACGGCCGTTAATTTAATTAGGAATTGCGTGCGGGGAAGAGGAGGATGCTCGATCGTAGTGTAACCATCCCCTAGGTTATCCATTTCCGGAAATTGAAACAATTTCCGGATTGGCGAGACAATTTTTTTTTCGGCCGTTCGTACAGCTCTCTCTTTTAATTACTAGTAACTTTGACTATCTGATCGATAAAGGAGAATTTTATCGGAGAATCTTTTTTTTATGGACATTTGAAAAAAATATTTAAAAGTATTAAATAAATTAAGTAAAGCATTGAGAGACAACGGAAAGAAGCATACGAATTCCAAGCTTGTGTAAAGAGAAAAGAAATACAAATTTTCAATCACGTATATCGTACGCTTCACTTTTCACGTTTTATGATTATTCATGTACAGCAGCCCTAACGCGCGAGCTCAACAGGAGAGGCGTTTCTTGGTTTAATGAGAACGACTGTGCTTTATGAGATATCAAATGACGTCATACCGGAAAAGCATCGCTTAAGGAAAACTACAATGAAAAGGTCGTAATGAAAGCGAAACAAACGTTACGTCTGCTATTTGCCCATGCGGGATCCTCAGCGCTGTGTACCGTTGCAGCTGCAATCGCGCTACTGCAATTTCACGTTCCTAACGAAATGACCAGTTTTTCGCTTAGCTTTATGAAAGGTGCCTCTTGGCACTCCGGTTGATATACGTGGTTAGTCGGTAAAGGCGATGACCCTTGAACCCTTTTTCAATGAAAAGCCGCGATAGATTTAGGGATCTACAGTATAGGTGTTAACACGCCACTTCCCCTAGGAACTAATTACAACGGGAAGAGCAACGTTTTCTAATTGAAAGCGTCGTAATCGAAGGACTCCATGGGCAAGATATAGTCTAGTCGTTAGGGTCGGATTTGGGGATATTTTTACCTATTGTTTGTAGACCCTATAAATTAATTAGAAATTTAGACACTTGAGTTTCTTCGTTCCATATGAAGGAATCGTATGCGACCTTTGACCGAAAATAACAATGATCATCAAATTTTTGTTTTATCTTTTTTTTCAATTATTCTTATACTTCGCAATTATACGAAGCTTTACTTTCTTTCGAGAGTACTCTCTCTCTCTCTCTCTCTCTCTCTCTCTCTCTCTCTTTCTTTTCTTTTATTACTGTTCTTCTCTTATCCACTCTCGTGCTCTCGCCCCTTTAAAAAAACCTGTCAAAAAAAATTTCACGAAGATTCTAGACAGACGTTTCTCATTTGGCGAACGTGCCGAAAGGCAGACCGCTTATCAGGGAGAAATGAGCGTCGCGACGCAAAGACACTCGTCGCATTCTCACGTGCTTTGCTTATCTCGTACAGAAAAAAATTATGTGCCGTGAAACGTTGACCAATGCTGGAGGGAACAAACGGTCGAGCGTGACCTTTTCGGGCGACCTCCGAAAGCGATAAGACGAAGCAGTGGGCAGGGGTAGTGAGAAGGGATGAAAAAAATTTTACAAAAAATCAGATACGTCCAATATGAGATTCACGAGAAACGTCAAGCGACACGTTCAATTTACGAGACTGTACTTGAGAATCCTACGGAATCCTCTGGGCGATATATCGAGTGAAAATCAATTTTAATCAACTTTTTTTTTTCTTTACCTCTATATCAACTCCCTCTTCAACCCCTATACTTTCACAGACTCGTGTTATTACGTCCTCACTTGCCGTCCCCCCTTTTTTTATTCGTCCCCCTAGGTTGCACTATGTCTATTACTTTTTTTTCTTTCTTCTCGCTCCAATACGTAATTCTCTCCTTCTTCCATCCTTCCACCCTTCGGCGTCTCAGTCTGGCTCGCGACGCCGACGCTACCGATCGGCTAGCTGCTAGAAGTCGCAAATTGATATTTACGAGAAAATTAAATGACTTCCGATAAACAGCGTAAATTGACTGTGATTTTGCCAATTTGCAATTCGTTGCAACGCCCGAATAATGGGTAGCGAAAGGAATTATTTTTACTAAAAAGAATTTCTATTACGAATTAGCAAAAAATTGCGAATCTCCCTTGTCGTGTTTTCGCAATGTTATAATTAACCCGTCGTTACCGTCAGCCGTATACGGGGTACCTACCCCTTTTTCTGTTCTGCCTGTCCAAGCTATGTAAAAAGAAGGCAGAAGGTAGAAGTAGGGGAGGTATCTGATGCATGATAAAAAAAAGAAAAATTGGTGGGAAAAATCGGATCATCAATATTTCAGAAACTGACATGAAATTAGGACGGGGGAGTTGAAGGCACCCCTTTTTCTTGACGCTTTGATGAATATACAGTTTTAAAATATCGTGGGGTTAGTCTACACGATGGATCATCGTGTTACTGTCGAAGCGCGTAAACTATCGCCGAGACACGAGCGATTATCCTTTGGCGTACATAATTCTTTCGTGGGACTCGCAAGAGAGTGCAGTTTAATGGAATATTCCGTGAACGGGGCCCACTATTCATCATTATTATCGATGAATATGCAATCAACGTGTAATTAATGATTAACGAGTTAAGTTTATCGTATATGCTGCGTTTTACGGATTACGGACTATACGTCTGTCGAGATCCATACACGTGTGATACACTGCGTATGAATTTTTCTTTCGAAAATATTGGCAGGCGCGATTAACGTTAGGTTGGGTTGCTCACGAAACACGCTCTTCTTTGTTAATTAAATAAAAACGTGTAGCCAGCGTCCATATCATTTTTTACATCCCCCCTCAGCTGCACGTACTTTTCACTGTGTTTGTACATCAAAGGCAAATACGTTAGCTTAATTAAAGCAGCAAACGAGCATGCAACTTTATCCGCGATTCATTTGATCGTATCTATATAGGACGATGTGCATGACAATTTATCATTGTCACAAAGTATCATATGCGTATGTTCTTCGTTGCAGTAATAAAGTTTTATATTTTTTTTTTTTCTTTTCCTTCATTTCAGAGAATGGGATCGGTGCACGGTGAGGAATTGCCATTCGTCTTCGGTGCACCCCTGGTTGACGGTTTTGGCCATTTCCCCAGGAACTACACGAAACCGGAAATTGCACTCTCGGAAAGTCTGATACTGTCCTTCGCCAATTTCGTGAGAACTGGGTAAGTGGATGAATATTTTGTCTTGCGCGTAAAAGTGTTTTTCCAAAATTTCTTTTACCACGTGTGAGGCTCACAGCGGAAGTCAATTTTGCGATTGGACCGAAATATGCCGATTAACAAAAACTTCAATATCGTGGGACAGAAAGCTCGTCGGCTTTAATTTTTGTTTTCAATAGGAGGCCAAGTGAACGCAGTTGCAATGCTTTTGAGCTTGCGTACGTCGACGTATACCGTACAGTCGTTTATGTTTTTACCCTTTGGAAATTTAGAGTGAAAAAGAAAATTAAAATAATTTTTCTCTTTATGTTTTCTTTTCCCTCGTTTCCTTTTTTTTTTGGCGAGCTTTTTTAATCCGTCAGTAATTTAAATTTCTCGTCTCCGCGTCTACCGCCGAATAATCAATTTGGACAGAAGCAAAAGGCTTAGGATGCGAAAGGTCTAATTTTCAATATTCATGAGAGTCGGACAGTGACGCGGCGAGGAAGATGGGATGCTCAAAGAGTCTGTACGAACGTGAGAAAGAGAGAAGGAGAAAGAGATAAAGAAGCTTTTTGACCGCTGGCGAAAGATGAAAGCTCAAAACATTTCAAAATATTCTTCTTTGCCACCCTTTCATTTTCTCGTGGCAGTCCTTCGAGTTTCGGGCGTAAATTCACCTTCGAGCAACCTAACCTAACCTAATCTTAACTACGTTGAGGATAAAATTTTTCTGCCACGTCGTCGTTTTTATCCATGAGCCACTGCAAGAATCAGTCCGTGCCATATACCGGGTGAAGTAAAGGAACTGGAAAAACGTAAACGAAGAGGAAGAATTTAGCGAGAGCGAAAGCTAAGAGCTGACTCACGACTTCCTACGAGAGTCACGTACCCACTGTAGAAGACGTGAGCTTCGAGCTCCACTTCCCTTTCCTATACCTCCGCTTCCTCGTCCACTTCCTGCTTCCCATACGTCCCTTGGACCCCTTGGTAGCCATTTTTATTCGTTTCTCTGTACTTTTGAATTTCGCTGAAAGACCAGAAGAAAACGAACCCGCGGTCAAGGGGAAAGAGAGAAAGATTATGTTTTACCGATACTTCCTGTATATTCACAACGAAATTTCGCGATCATCAACTCCAGGAGGATTTCATTTGCAAATCGGTTATTTTTTTCTTAAAGATAATTCAAAAATAATGAACAGTCATTACTGTCGCTAAGGGACTTCGCTGACTGAAATGCAGATATATGACGCATATAAATATCTGACTGCATAGCGAAGTTGGGCTATTAACATTTTTGAATTCTTAATCGACATGCAAATTCGAGAGTCGTGATAACGATCTCTGGTTGGACGACAGAAAAAATTGTGCTACGTTTTCGACAAGAAATACGGTACCACGTATTATGCTGGTACAAGTTCTACCCTACGTTAAAGTTCAGAGTCTGTCGTTTGCGTTGGTACCGATGAGATCAGATATAATTAAAAGGATCTTGGATGATTGGATGAATTTTTGCATGAGGTAGTAAGAAGTTTCTTTTAAACTGAATATACGTATCGTAGCCGATAAAGGCATGAATTTTAACTCGTTTATGAAAATCAATTTAAATAATTCCCCACGAGGATTTCACAGGTACGAGCTGATTTTGTATTCCTTTTTCAAAAAATCCAAATTTTTCACTCATCGTCGAGCGATACAATTTTCGAAAAATCCTCAAAGTGCATTCCCAATATATCTTGTACAGTCAGGCATATTGCATACATTATCGAAGACAATTTTTTGAAAATAATCGTAACAATAAAATTTGAAAAAATGCTGAAAATTTCCGTTTGACAGTGCCGCGAATTCGAGTAAGAAAAAGAGCACCACGGAAGAAACAGGGCTGGTTATATGATCAAATTTAAAAACCGGATGTTGTACGTGTATTTCGCTCTTCCTCCCAGCCGACCACTCCATCTGTCAGCTTGTTCCGGATAAATGGCGAGAGCCCGCAAGCGGCGAAATAAAAATTAAATATCCCACGTATAAAGGAATCCTCTGAATTTTTTACGAGACTCTCTCGCCTCTTAATGGCCACTGGACTCGAGAAGCTTTAATATATTCGCGCACCCCACCAATACTATTACTGTCCTCCCCCCTCCCTCCCCTCCTCCTCCTACGGTTCATAATCCCTGTCCACGACTTCACTAATTATCTCCGCTTACGTAACTACACGCGAAGCCCCCAAGCCTTCGTCCCATCGGAACACATGAAAAGAGGTCAACGACCTGAAACAAACTTTTCGCATAAAAGGTTCCAGTCTATAAGTTTTCTACAGGGTGTCCATTCTGTTGATGTATCATATGCATGCCTATACCATTACGTGCCTGTCATCAATAGCAACTTACTTTTCCCCTAGGACTCGATAAACTTAATTATCCCTACGCTTCTCGTATATAACCTAGTAACTTTTTATACAGGTCGTTTCAGTTTACATATTTACTACTAGGCAATATACAGGATCGCCAATTTTATTTGGATACCAGCATTACATCTACTCCTATCGACCTATCTCCCCTTATCTATAACCCTTTGCCCTTCCACCTATACAGGGCTCGGTACGTGTATAACGCCCAGACTCGTTCACCTAGAAAGTTATCGGCGACATATGCGAAACCCATGAATATTCAAAAGCAACCATCGAACGAACCGACGATATTTCAGTACGGCTGCCCTCCGGGCGACGTGAAATTTGCTTCGTCGATACAGCAACGTATATCGCGGTAGAGAAGTTATACCGAAGCTCGCGAGACGTGGACGCGCATCGGAATATATCTGGACATGGCTGACGCTGATAGAACTTTGACCTGGGTCATGTCAGGCGCGTTGGAGTTAACCGATATAGGTATGCATGGGATTATGAAAAAAAAAAAAATTATTTTTTTTTACAGTCAATTTTTCGTACAGTGGACTGATTGGTTGCTGCTGCGGCAAAGCTTTTTTTTCGGACGTAGCACGGCCAGGACCTTCGACGTGGCGAAAAGACGGAAATGAGTCGATGATTAATGGGCTATGAATTTCCGTTCCATTTGCTTCTTCCGGTGAACGACAAATTGCGGGTTATTGTCAGATTCGGTCTATCGATGCTTCGCTCTTCACATACGACTTTTCGGGCTGTTATTAAATACTCGCTATTGGATCGAAAATGCTGTGAGTATTTTTAAAAAAAAGTGAATGCGGAACGTGCTTACGAAAAATAAATCTTCATCGAGCCAACGTTTTTTTCCGCTCGAGTGATAAAAAATACGAATGTGAAAAATTAAAAAACCGTTTTTCAAAAATCGCTTGTCGACGTCCCGACGTTTGTCAATGAGCGATGCCGTGTGGAAGTTTTATTGAAAAATATGTTGTATATACAGTCACGCATATATATGACTGTCCGTTATAACAGTTCAAAGTGCATTTATTCCATTTGTTCGTAAAATATCGGCCAACCAGTAATGGACGTCAAATTCCATAAGCCGATTGATACATTCGAAACAAAAGAGTCAAAAAGAATTGTACTCGTCGTGATCGACATAAAAATACGTCTGCGACCGTTATGAAAGCTTTTTAGATTGTAAAGTAAATTTTGTCAAATCATCACAATAATAATTTTTACCATTAAAGTCGCATAGGCACACATCCATAAGGAAAATATGAAGCGTGCAGGTTCGAGTGATGCAAAATTACGCAAAACTGCATATAGCAATTATTTCGAATGCATCGTAAAGTGTGACAGTCGAATGAGGCGATCGGTTCGCCACGTTGAAAATGCAGCTTTAAACGCTGTCAGCGATATTGAGTAGCAAATGATTTCGATATCTGTACATTTTCCGAAAAATATTCAGCTTTTTCTCTATTTTCTTTCTTCCACGATTTTATTCTCGTTGCGCAATGACTTTCTTCGTCTTTTTTTTTATACATAAAAAGTAAATGGAAAAGGCGCGTGAGTGTACACGGGCGAAACACTACGCACGTGCGTTACATAAAATTGACATCGGACCATATTCGTATCACGGTTCTGCACTGAGTTTACTGCCAGTAACCTACTTCATATATAGTATATATATACACATACACACATATACATCGAATGAGTGTTGTAATAATTCTTCATCCCCCTATGGCTGACGCTCTACGTACTTACATATCTGTACTGCATTCGTATATGGACCTTTCGGTCCATTTAAAAAATGCAGAGCTATATATGTATATAGGTATCTTCACTATAGGATTCACTTTACGTTTCACCTGGAACGACGTTTGCTGATTGGGATTAGTAAGTAATTAATTAACCCGTAAAAGGACATTCGTACCTATATCCTTAAGCAAAGTGAAAGACCCGTATCAGGTTACAAGATAAACGACATGTCGCAACCCACATCAAATTTGATGTGAAACTTCGCCGCCAACTAAAATCTCTTAGGTAAATTTCTCCTGTGGCATTAGTGAAACTAATGTAGTACGTTTAAAAGTTACTGCTCGTATGACGAAAGTATTAAATTATTAAGTGCCTCTAATTGTAAAAGGTCTGTAAAGCGTTTACGGTGCTGCCAGTTCGATAAGTCAGGTACTTTTGGGCTTTCGTGCAGTGTGAGGCTCTGACGTCAAGTTTTTTAACGAGTTACGAGTCAACTGGCAGAGATTGTTAATTTTGGGTATTCCAACCTAATTTTTTTCCGGGCCCAATGCATCAGTGAAGGTGCGTATTATTTGGTATATTGCCAATTTTTTTTTTCTCATGTCACGATGCTCCTCGTACGCGAAATTTATATTTTCACGCTTCGGGATCAGTTGAAGCTTGCCAGACCATATTCACTAATTACGCATTTCGCTAATAACTGCGAACCGGTTAGCCAATAGCTGGGACGCGCGTTGTATCGTACGGTCTATGGTATTATCGTACGTTTCTGCAAAATGCAAAATATTATATTGGACGATAAAAGCGAAATCGCGGACGGTCAGTGGGCGGCGCACGATTTTGCGAAAATAACGAATAACGTAATTGAGATAACGTCTAACGTTATGGTTGCGAATAATTTTTGGAAAATCAGCCGAAAATTTTTTACGAATTTTTCCTTTTTTTTTATATATATCTTAAAATTAGCGAGGTACGGTACTGTTGCATTGCAATGAAAGTTCAGGTGGTTTTGCAGTCGCGCGAATAAATTGCACTCGGGACAAAGATCTTTAATGACCGGAAGTACTAAGAGTCAAGTGAAACGTACGTCGGTTTTTGACAATGCAATGAATAAAAAGTGATTAAAGGAAAAGCCAAGTGACATGACGGTAGTGCAAAATTTTTGCAATTTATTATCGCAATAAGCTAAGAATCTTTGCAGGCATGAATGTCCTAGAGCTTCTGGTCATGATATTCATATTTTAGGCGAATTTACTAAATACATGAAATTCTCCACAGTTTCATCATTTCGAATTATTAAATACATTCCTCGTTATCCCAGCCACCCTCACCCGCTTAATAAATTATCGAACGACAACCCTTATACGTTTTGTATTTTATTCGTTTCGCAATATACACAAAGAATACATTGCACGCTCATGAAATTCATTTAATAATCAGCATCGATATTCTATCATGTTTATTCCATATCTCATGATGACGTTGAACTCTTCGCGCTAATGATTCTTCCACCCTTATTCTCAGCTAATACATCAATCGACCGTAAAGGCACAAAGTATATATATATATATATATATATATATATATACATGTTGTACAGTGAAGATACACACAGTAAAATTTTACATTGGCGTACAAGTATGTGTAAAAATTTTTTATTTTTATGGAAAATCGTACTGAAGAAAAAATTTGTCGGAGGTGATTATAGGATTGAATGGGATAAGGAGGGGGGAGGGAGGGGGGTAATTTTCGAACACGGAATATTATAGGATCAGCGAAAAGGATTGAGCCGTTCGATACGAATGTTGCATGGATGATAAGGAATTTTCCCATTCATCACAACTACGGGTGATAAGCCGAAATATATAGTCCATTTTGTGAAAACTCCGTAAGCCTCTATAGAAATTGAATTAGTAAATTTATGTAGAAGTTGCCGAGATATTGGCCACGCAGTTCGGTTTGAATCGAATCGGGACTCAGAGAAACGTTAGAGGGATGGTTAATCCTATGGAGTTAGCGTCAGTCAAACTGAGTTACGAGCAACGTAGCATACTACGCTATACCCTGTTTAACGTAAATTATGACAAATTACAAATCCGTCGATAATAAATAGTGCGTTGATCTACATTTGCAATAAGCAACCCATGTGTTGTAGGATTTAAATTGCCAAACAATTCAAAGCTTTTTATCCAAACATTGCTAATTATTGGGCAAATTGTCGCACTGGCTGATTATAAATTTGTAGGCATTTTCTTTCCAATATTTTCAGTATCAATATTACCCGAAAACTCGACACGAAGTCAAGTTTGATAAGAACTTTGGTGATATGCGCAAAAGTTGACAGCTTTGTGCGATTAGCTTCTCGCAATCATATCGTAATTTTTGACTTTTCAAAGAATTTGCGAACCCCAAATTAGTGGTAAAATTAAAAAATTGGCAATTCAATTCTGCTAGTCCATAGGGTCGTAAGCCGAAGGTACCTCGAATTTTAAGAACCATAAGTGGTTCAATTTCGTAATTTTTTTTGTTCAATGCTATGATATTAGTGTAACTCAGGCATAAAATCTGTTGACGTAAAAAGCCACGTGGATTACCATAAAAGTTGAATGCCAATTGGAAATACGTTTTTGAACGTAAAACTAAAAAATACGATATTTTCATATCCTTGTAGATGGCCCTGTACCGATTATACAATTTATAATTACTTTACCGATCAAGCAGATCGGAGCATTGATTGGATCGGTCCGATCAATCCGACGAGATCTACTAGTCAAAATGGCTCGCTTCAATTTACTATATTATTTGAAATATTACCCGAATTCCAATAAAACAGCAATGCACTCCACCAGCCGACAATTTTACGAATTACAGCCAAAACCCAAGTGACTTTCGTCGAACGATACGACGATCAGCAACCAAAAAAAATTGACAATCCATGTCAATTTTAAATACTCCAAAATCCCAAACCAACGAAGACATTAATTCGAGTAGATTGTCTCGTGAACAACACAAGCTTGATTAATAGGACTCCTGTAATTACCATCAGTCGGTAATTAAGTTTCCTATCCCAAAACTCATTACAGGAGAGCATTAGAGGCAAACAAACAAAAAATTGTTCAGACAAGCCCCGGCACCGTGAAAGCCAGGTAACCCAATAGCTTTGATGGTGCAGCGAGGAAAAGAAGTCCGAAAATAGAAATCTTGAAAATTACGTCATCCGATCGCAATGACGTAAGCAGAAGAAAGAACAAAGGAGGCCTGTAGACGTGCGCTTGAAATCTTTCAGAGAGCAACGCATTAAGGCACCCGTCGTTTCGGCAGGTCGTTACACGGTACGTCTGCATTATGCGGTGTTTGCGTTGGGATTACGATAGTAAAGTAGACCAGGGGAAAGGGGAGAAACGGGAAACGCACTGTTTGCGATTGCCCGGCTCGTGGTTATTGGAGTGCCGTTCTGTTTAGCCTGGACGATTATGCTAAATTATTGTTTGCAGCCGTCGTATCCTATTTGTCCATTGGCTAGTTTTGGCCGGTCACTGCAGCTTCCGATTGGTCCTTTGTCATCTCTGTGCAACCGTCTCTTTGACGTTATAACGTACGTACCATTCTTATTGTCGTGGGGGAATGTCAAATTTTCAGGCTATACTCAGTTTTAATAACTCTTCGCAAATGTTGCGAAAAATTTTAATTCTTTCCTGATAAAAAAAAAATCATATTGACTGAAGATTTTATTTAATAATATTTTTTGGTATCAATATAACGGTGCTTCAATGTTTTTGGGATCGTTCTAATTAAACGAGACAATTAACAGTCATTAAAGGACGATGATACTTAACGCTGTTATACTAGACGCGACAGTTTCTCTTATACCGTATACGGCGTAACTCCTATGCTTATCGGAATTCACAAATAGAGACTAGGAAGAGAAGTAATCAAAGTTCGATCAGTCAAAGCATCTTCCGTCCACTTCATCCCCTTTCAACCCCCATGTTCACTGCGGTACACTCTTGCACTCACTGGCACCCTCTCTCCATTCTCAGCGAACAGAGCAAGATTAATGTGCGTCATGATTATCTGAGTGAAAACGTTGATACCCTCGAACAATCATAATAGCTTCAGGGCTGAACTTTCCACCCTCACTACGCGAAATGGCTGAACCAAAGCAATTTTTCGTATCCGTGCGATGCTGCATCGCCAGCTATGCTTTTTACCATCGGAGAAAGATTTTCTCTCTGTTAAAGAAATATCTGGTCTTCCTCGCTCCCCATACTCCGTATGCGAAATGGGGATGATAGTCCCGAAAATCTTTGAAGGATGTAAATGACTGCTGAAAAAAAAAAACATTAGGAAATCCTCGGAATACGAAATTCAAGAGTTTTTGATTTTTCGATGAAACAAATAGCTTTCCACGTTCGATACCAATCACGTGTACACGCAATAAAAATCCCTAGGGTACAATAAGAATTTTTTTATTTAAGCTAAACATTGATTTATGCATGTAAATTCCAACCGAGACTTGATTATTCGCTTACATCACATTTCTAATTTATTCCCACTAAGCTATCTGTATTAAGCTTCCTATATATCGTAAGAAATTCCAGAGAATCAATTTGGAATCTACTCAGAAGTATACACACAGACGTAGTCTGAGTCTCGAACTATTACAATGTACATACAGCTGAAGCAGGTGAAAGTTGCGTAATTCAACTTTCTTCATTAACAATTTACACGGACCGAAATCATTGGAAAATACGACACAGACGTATTACCATAACGCGCGAATTATTTCATTAAACATAATAAAAAATGTTTCGCGAATGTAATCGAAAGATTAAAACAGCCGCCAAAGCCAAAGAATTTCGAACGCTCGATTTCCCTTTTAAATATTCCCGCGCATCGCACTGTACGTTGATAAGTAGAAAGAACGCAGTGCGCTCAGCCAAACATCCGCAGTGCCTTGATTCACTGGAGCACCAGGGGTGCTCGAGCACGGCAATGCATCAGTGCGTTACCCGAGACTAATTAGAGTAGCAACCGTAACGAGCTACCAAACAATAATTGCAGCAGAACGGGTAAACGTTAAATTTCAAGATGAAAAAACAATATACATATATCTAATTCTCGTAAATTCCCCGAGCGTTCGGAAGGCGGAGTAATCTCTACCGAAAGTGCAGTAGGTTATCCGTACCTTATTGTGCAGTGTGCACCGCGGGGAGTGTCGTTTACTTATCAACCCCATGAGATTTACAGTTAACCCCACCCGCCCGGAAAATCCGTTTATAGAAACTATATGATGCCGCTTTTAGTGTTAACCATTTTAGCGTGTCTTCTAAACCACTAATAGCAATTTACCACACATACCTAACTCCACCCTTAGCCATAGTACATTGGGGTAGGCTACCCATACGTACCTAACTCCCGCATCGAGTCGCGTCGGCAGGGAGATTTTGCGGTTCCAGATGCATCGCCTGTACAAGGCAGCCACATTACCAGCATCATCGTCTGTCTCCGAAACCCCGCCCCCTCCCTTATAACTTGTTCCCCATACGTCATAATCCTTTGGTAAAATTCCTACATACCCCGCAAGATCCCATTCGTTCCCATTAAGCACGTTCGAAATGGTTGGAAGTCGAATTCTCGTCGTATAAATCCCCCGTCCCTTTCCCATACAGTCCCCTGCTTATTCAGTGCCGGCCGGCCGGCCAAACACAATTTCGCCAGACCCCCGGAATATTAATACGCTAATTCATTTCGTAGCTTTTCTGCAATACCCCATAAACTGGCACGTGAAATTTTTTCAAGGTGAAATTAACGTTCGTTAAATAAAATTTAGCCATGCGCATGCCTGAGTTATTTAGAGTTATTTTATGTGACTTTGGATTGAATTTTTTGAGTCTCCGAAAGAGCCGGAAGTCCTCGAAGTGTAAGGTTTTTTCAAAAGAAATTGTCCTGAGAGTATCGTGTATAATAGCTCGTATTCGTAAAACACTGCTACGTGAAGATGGTTTAACACACATTCAGAGACTAGAGAGAAGACAGAGAGCAATGCATCAGCGGTTAATGAGCAAACTTTAATATTCTCCCGACCCAACCCAACCTTTCTTCGCTCTGCCACCCTTACTTCAACCGTATCCTCTCTCACAGTGCACCCAGTGACGTGCACGACCCTTGCGATGCAGACCAGCGCCATCATTATCATCGTCGTCGTAACACACTGCGTATACGTTATTACGCCCTTCCACGTCACACTTTGGAAACTCCTCTCTCTTTACGCCGGGAGCGCAATGCTTTGTAAATTCGTGTACCTTCTTGGCCTTTGCCTTGGAATTTCAATCGATTCTCCCGCCGCCCTAACCCTTGGTTTTTCCATTGAAATAACAATTTGGCAATTTCGTCAGAAGAACGTGCCAGGCCGTAACGTGCCTTCGGTCTTACGTATATTTTCGTTGTCGCATACTTCTTTGACTTTTTGCCGACTTTCCGTAAACGACGATTCGCAATAATTTTTTTTACTCCTTTTTTTAAGGATGCTAATTAAAATTGGTACACGGAGAATACACAAGGGGCGCAATTAGAAACGGTCTCCTCGTCACCACCAGCTCCCCCTTAAGCAACTCGCCGAGGTCGTTAACACATTCTTGGCTTTCTCGCTGCAGAATTTCCCGCTGATACTCGCAAAAAAAGCTTCATATTCGAGCTTAATTTCTCGCGGAATTTCCACCGCCTTACGAAAGTGCAGAAGTTGCAGGCCATTTGTCCGACCTCTGGGTATACGTAGCACTTGTAATTTCGAGACACGGAGACCGAGCGCCACGTTGAAATTACTTTATTTCGCAAAGTAGCGCGAGACACGTCGATTTACCCGTCAAATAACTCGAGACAATTTAGCCACGTGCTTCGTCCTCGATTTGATAAGGCGCATATTTACGATATCGAAAATGTTAAGCAGCAAAAAAATTTTCCACTTCGATAACGTCTCTACGCACTTTACCTTACGAAAAAAGAAACGCCTTTAGCAGGTAATATTAAAATATCGCTGTCACAAAAAAAACTTATCAAACGCCATACCTATATATATATACCTATATATATATATATATATATCTACATCCTATTGTCGATAAAGGATTGTTCGGCATATACAAAAGAAAAAAAATTTACCCAATACTTAACTCTCTCTCGAGTCTCTAGTTATATCCGTTAGAGGCTCAATTTCCCAGTAATCCGTCCGCAGTACGGAAAAGTGTCGTTCCCCCTTAACTACCCCAGCAGCATTAAGCCGTGGACCTTGATGCCATCCCTTACTAAGCTTATAGTTATATCTAGTTCCTCAACAGGATGATACCAGGGGTAGTAGACGTGTATATTCGTATAGGTCAGAGGGAGGCTAGGATGGATAAGAGAATACATACATATATACATATATAAACAGTACGTGTGGGTAAATCGGTTCGTAGGTGCCAGCACGTCGCCTATATACATATATATACGCACACTGGTAGCTCCATAATAGGGAAAGCCTATATTCTCTTCGCACTAAATCCTTCAACCTTGAAACCATTACAGAGGCTCTCATTTGGCCGCATACCTTCGTAGAAGACGTCGAAATGGCTTTGGGCGAATACGTAATCCCCAACAAATTCATCGTCCTTCGTAGCGGCACCGAGGGTGTTTACCCTGACGAGTATGACGACGTCTGTGCGTGCCTCGAATTATCCATACCTATGGGAACAGGAGGGCGTGCATGCTTTGTACGCATTGTGTTCTGCAATCTAACTCAACCCGGTAATCTCTAAGCAACCGGATATAACGTACAGCACGGTTCAAAAAGTTTTACGACATGGCGACGACGTACACGACGGTCGGTGGTCTTGCGAATGAGACTGGTTACACGAACGTTCTTACGTCACCCCATTATTTCTTATCAGCTCAATATTCGTATATTCAACGTATTAAATATTTATTGCATTATTGATATATCTATAGTGCGAGTGGGGTATTACGACACAGTAGGATAGGACAGTTTCAGACCAGCCTCGCGTTGCCCTAGGCATGTCTGACTGCGCGCTGACCTTACCTACTGCGCGCCTGTAATTTTTTTTCCGAAAAATTTATCTTATCATTTTACTATTTTACGATCTCACGTGAAATTATATCTGACGTATCACTCAATGGATACGTAATTCTACGCTTTGGGGGATTCTCGCTCAGGATGGCTGTGCGTTACAGATTATTCTCAGCTATTCCTCCTTATTCACGTGATTACACGGAGTATCTACGCGTCTCCAGGACTGTACGCACGAGTCTAATGTAAGCCTGTACGGGAACAGGAAACTGCAGTCTGGGCCATATATGTTCTTCAAGTACACGATATGAGTGGATTTAAGGATTAGCACGTGTGCAGCTGTCGCGTATCGGCGAACCGAATTCTATTGTCCGCGAAAATTCGAAGGACCTGTGCTTGCGTATCTAAAATCATGAATTATCGCAGAGATATGTTTATATGTTTATCACGAGTTTATCAGATCGTATATATATATACGCGTTGACATATACACGTGCTTTTTAATACTCGATCATCGACAACGGATATTGACTTTGAATTTCGTAAGGGAAGAAAATAATCTCAGTATTTCAAGACAATGAAGCAATTTACGAAATATGATTATCCCCCAGTACTCTATCGGGTGATCGTTTGTTTGGATCGTGAAATTCATTCCGCGCATGGAGGACTCTTTTACGTGGTAAACGCTAGGGGCGTAGTCCCCTATAAATAAAATCAATATCTCTTTGCGCTGAACTGTGTACTCACTGTATGTATGTACATATATATATCGTCGTATATACATATGTATATTGAAAGCTGAAAAGTGAATCCTTAAAGGGTTTACCTTCATCCACATCCACAAGTAATTACATACGGTCGCCTTGATTTTGGGTTTTCAGTGGGACGTTAAAGTTAGGGTATACCTTGCGGATCTCAGTTTGTCTGAGAAGGTCCTACGGTACTTTCACGAGACGACGGTGCTCGCCGGTTCCTAAGGAAATCCTTAATAATTCATTACGCCATTAGCGCAGGACTGACGGGAATTTCAATTTCTTGACTGCTTGGGTCTCGCTCAGCTTTAAGGCTCGTCCGCTATTTTCGATTTAATTCATTTTCGTCGTAAACTTTTTCGTTTACCACTGTACGTACACATACGCCGATACTATTTCGATGTTAAAAATATTCGCAGTATTTTTCGTAAGTGAAATTTAGTGTCCCGATCTGCTACATATGCTTCGAGAATGTATCCTAGGGTACACATTTTTTATATTTTTCGTCTCAGAAGTCTCTTCAGACTCGTACACGGAATAGCGAGGGACTAGAGTGCGTGCGAGTGAGAGAGATACAAGGATGATATAAGTTAAATTACTTTTTTTTTGTGTTTTTATCATTTTCCCATATACTCACGAGATAAAACGCTAATGTTAAACCGTATTTCTATTTTAAGTCTCGTCGCATTCCGAAGACGTGAACGTGACAAAAAGTTATTACATTTTTCTTTTCAACCCAGGTAAACGTGGCTTTGTCCTGCCGTCGCAGCATCCGGTTCGCGAAAGAAAGAGACTGGACTTGACTGTAAAATTTAACAAAAGAATAAAATTATATTTAAATTTTTATTATTTTTCTCAACTTTTCATCTCGCATCCGCTCCAGTCCTATATCTATACTCACTATAGCTAATCTCGTGCCCATCTTTATCTAGATGATCATAATAATATTACATGGATATCGAGCAACCTGTCAAAATAGCCATACCCATAAGTCTAACTCAATACATTCGCGATATCGATATCCCATAACCGCTACGGTATACAACTACGCGTATAGTCTCGTCAGAAAATGTTACGAGTCACAGTCTAACGTGCAGTATAACTATATATACATATACGCAGACGCATAATTCTTCCCTAACAGATTCATTACGTGCGCGTCAGAATTGCCGATACAACGTTCAGAAATTTCGAGTAACCCCTCCTTATCAAAATTCACCCAATGTCATTGATACGCACAATATGTATTATCCACCATTTTTTTTTAAATTTTCACTCTTTCATCTTCTCCGATATCATTCTCCTCCTCCCCAAAACTTCCTTCTCCTCCGCGATGTGGATGCTGCGCCCGGCTCACCCAATCTGTCAATAACCGTAAACCATCACTAATACCAAGTAATCTGTACAAGGATAGCAGTATGCTCGTCAGTCGAGCGCAGGCCGTCGCCTGTGTCGGACACGTGCTCAAAGGATGTCGTAGGTGTACTGCGACTATTGTAAACACAATACGCTCGTATGTTACTTCCTGCAGAGCAGCCTGTCCCGAAGTAACCTAACCAATGAGCCCTCATGGCCGTCGCCGATGGACAAAGGAGGCGAAGGGAAGGAATGTTCGGTCGGTCGTTGCATACTACACAGTATCGGTACCAGTAGCTCGCGGGCGTGTTACGTCAGTATATACGTTTCACAGGCAGAAACCAGCAAAACATACCGAAACTTGTATCGGCCGTATCGGTCGATGTTGAATTATGCGAAGGGCGTGACTGGAATATCGCGCTTTACATCTCGCCAGTACGTAAGGAGCGAGTCTACGAATTATACGGAATTATACGAGCGCCTAAGAAGGGTAGACGTACACGAAGACTTATTAGTGACGACTGGAAGGGGCGATGTATATAGGTATACCAGCGAGTGGTATTTTTTCGACGCGGCCATTTTTTTTTAATATAATTATATTTCGACGATATAAGGGCTGCGATAAGAACAAATTTTATGTGACCTTTCGCTATACCACCTTCGACGTTGTTATTACACGTACGCGGTTATAGTCGACTCTGCTTAACAAACTAGAAACGCCTGGAGCAGCCTCTTGCGTTACTGCCTCTGACGTATTAATTAATACCACGTTTAAGCGTAGCCGTTCTCGCTACCCGGGAACGTGATTAAGAACGGTCAGAAAGAAGCGTGATTTATGACGAAACAAGTGACTGCCGCGAGAGCGTCGCTCGTTGTAAGCGTCGTTGTGCTGTGGGAGTCGTACGATGGTTTGACGTGACTTTCTTTTTCTTTTGCGAAAGTCACCCGGGGAGGGGTTCATGACGAGCGACACCGGGACGTCGTTCCGATGTCCGTGACGTCGGATGGGAAATCGGGGGGGGGAGGGGGGGGGGACAAACGGAGTGACGTTTAAACGAGTAAGTGACTGTTGTATGTCTTTTTTTTTGTATTACAGAAATCCAAACGCCATGGAGCATCACGGAAGAAGCGACGCTTTTCTGCCGGCGAGTCGTGAGAAAAGTCGTTTTCGGAGCGTCACGTGGGAGCAATACGATCCCGTACATCAGAAATACTTAGAGATTGGTAAGTCGTACTTTATTGTTTCCTACTGCAGTGAGAAAATGTGAAACTTATTGTAGCCATTGTTGTCGTATTTATTTGTATGCTGAATATAATCTGTCATGGGAATTCCGACGTTCGTCACGCTTGGCAATTAATTTACTTAGAAATGTCCGACTAAACGCGGCTGCTTCTACTCGAACGATTCCATTCAGTGTTACCAACTTTTTATCTTAACAGTTTTGAATTCCGTTGTTGGCAATGGAATTTCTTTGAACAACTAAACCAATCCGAGTATACAAACTAAGCCGGTGGGTTCTAACAATACTTGTTAATATCACTGAGAATAGCTGTAAGTCGAGTATACAATTTGTGTAAATTTGTACATCAAGGAGCATTCACAACAGGGAATGATTAAGTTTAAAAAAAAAATGACTGACGTTAGGGAACTTTGCATTGGCATTTCAGTCCATTGTAACCCAACATAACCTTAAGCAAACCCATCACAGCCCCGAGTGGCTGGGGGTTGGTTAAATTTTGAAAGTTCTGTGTGAGCGTCACTTTGTAATATAATTTGTAAAAAAAATTCTTCTTGTAACTTTACAGAAAAGTCGCAGTTTCTTGGAAATTTAGTTAATCTATGCAAACTTCTGATTAAGGTGCATAATGGTGTATATACAGGAACACCCTGTATATCTGTTACCTACACTCTGACGATTGATGATTTACTTCATATCGCGTAACACGCGAAAAGTATCTCGGACACTTTACGAAATTGCAAAATAATTTTCAAATAATACAAAATTCGCTGTAACGGACGTTCTGACGTAATATTGGAAAAGGCAGGATGAAATTCTGAAACTCATGTCGTGTGTGTACATATTTATACTCATATGACTATATATATATATATATATATATATATATATATATATTCACCCTCTGTGCCGGGAAACAATCTTTCACGAGGTTACGCGCAGGCTGTAAGGACCCTTCGGAAATAACGTAAGTCATCTGTGCGTGTAGCGAAAATCATCGTTTAATCGAGCGTTGTGGCAGCCACAACCATCCCGGGCTTATACTGCGTAACGAATTACAACATATCAGCCGGCACGCTGTTTACTATTACATTTCGTCATTATAGCGCCTCTGATGTGCTATCACGAAGATGGCGCTTATCGACGCAGTGTAAATGCACATATGTAGCTTTATGTCACATTTATTAGACGGCTAGTACCTGCTGGGTTGATTTCGTGCTGCGAGTGTCAATGTCACCGCATCGAATGACGACAGCGACGACCAATGGGAGTGACGGGAAGGTGACGACAGATTTTCGAGTTATTTTCAATACGCGACCACTCTGAAGTAGATCCTATACCAATGGAAAATTTTGAAAAGTGAGATATGAATTTCAACATGAATTTACAGTTTCAATCACGTAATATCCGAAATACATACGTGTAAATCCCGAATACGTATATCGATCGAGTCCTTAATGCTTACGAAGCGAATGAAAGATGGCGCGAGTTTACAAATTCCAAAATATCATTCCGCGCGTCACGCATGCGTTCTGAACGAAGGAACGAGGGAAGCGCGACTATCATTTCTCATTCGGGATGAAAAATCGCAAAAACTGATAGCACACCCTACTATAACATCAACTTCCCATCCCGTCCCACCCCTCTTCTGTGTTACCGGCCTAAGAAAAATGTACCGGAAAAATTGTCCGAGGAGTGATTAATTTTACCCTTGTGTCCCGGAAAAGAGGGGGGAGGGGGGGGGGTGGGGTGCGTCGCTCCTTTCCTCGTTGTCTCGTGAATTCTCGAAAAAAAAAAAAAATCATGTAAATACGAAACGATATCCCGTAACTGAAAAAGCTTGAAATTAGCTGAAAGCTAAAAGAAAGAGGGGAGAAAAAGAGAAAATTGAGAAAAATATATCGATAATCTGTTTATCCCGTCTCTTTCCGAATTCAAGAGGTTTATCCTGGATTCCATTGGATGCCACTGGGGTTATCGCTCGCGCCGTTCTCCAAATAGGGATACGCACTGTATGGAAAAATAAGCATGAAAAAGTGACAATTAGAGGTTTATAGTCGTCCTCGTCCTCTACTTTTTCCCCCGTGTCCACTTTCCGCGTTTGTCGCAACGCGCACGTGTGAGTCGTAGCTTTATTATCTTTTTTCTTTTTCTTTTCGCTTTCTTTATCCACTCCCATAGCGAGCTCGCGCTAAAAACGTTCCTCGTCCTGGCATCAATTAGGTCCGTGTATTGCAGTCGGGCTTCGTGCATGGGCAAAGCAACAAATTGGCACCATAACTTAGGCGAGAAAACCAGCGCTGCGACTGCCGCATCGTAACTTCCTCTGCTTTTGTCCACGTACGCTGCCTCCCGTTTCCCTTTGACCCTTCGTACAGATTCTTTTCTTTTTTTGCACTTTTTTTTTTACTCACGCACCAGTTTCTTGCCCACGGTAAAACGGGAATAGTCCCGAGGCGAATTTTTGCATTGGACCGATAGGCCAAGACATTGACGATAGTTTTTTTGGAAATTGTAAAAGTTAAAAAATTAGTAATAGCGATATATTATGTCCCATATTTTTTTTTAGATCTTTATAATAAAATATTTTTATCGGCTGCACAGACTGTACTGTTTCTTTGTATAGTAGGGAACAATGTCGGTCGGACACTCATATCACAATGTGCTTTTTCCTTCAACGGGATACGAAGTTAAAAGAGACGAAGGGCAAAGGAAAGCATTGCACGACGGAAGACCTGCACTCGAGCTTCTCCCGTAGGGGAATCCAGGATCCAATAGAGCTTATGCTATTTAAGATGTCAACGAGAAAAGTTCCTTCAGGAATTATAGAACGTAGTCTTGAGCTTTTTCTTTCATCTCCGCCTTGTGCTTCGTGTATCTTTGTTACAACTCCCTTCTGGTGTAAGCTGTAATCGCTGGAAAGCTTTGTGTACCTTATGTGACTTTATACGTATTTTATGGAGCATAATGGCAACTATACGTTTTCAGGGAATGGGTGATCACAATAATTGTCATTGTAGATATAGGAGCTTTTATTAGGTTGGAAATTTATGTTGATTTAATAATGAAAGCTTTTTCTTCTGTGAGATGAGTAACGATTATGTATAACGTAACGTGATACCTGAATATATATATATATATATATATATATCGTTCGAGAAAAATCTGCTTAAGCGAGGATCTCAACTGATAGGAGCTCCTTATCTTTCACGCGGAAAATAAAAAAAAATTTCTCTGTTCTTTTTCCCTAAACAAAACGCATTAAACAAAATTTGCTTTCTCTTTTCGACGATGAAAACGCAGTATCAAGGTGATCTGCTTTCTTTCACGTCTTTTTCTATTTCTTATTCTTGCTTCGTTCTCATTTCAATTCCCGACACGTTTTCAAAATGTCTCCGGTACGTCAACACTTCCGGCGGTAACCGGACGCGACGACTCGACGATCCCCGGAAGTTCTTACCACTCCCGGTAATGTTACGGTCACCGGGCGAGAAACTGGAAAAGAAAACGAGACCGCGCGCACGTCAGATGACATTCGACCTTGCCGCTTGAGAAATTTTAAAAATTATCTTCATCTTCAGCAATTCGTATTTTCTTTCCTCGCGAAGAAAAAACAAGCAGAAGTACGTGCTCCAATTTGCGATGTGTTTGCCGAGCGAATAATTCAAACTACGTAAAGACGTCGCGACGCATACGTCAATAAGCGTGCCTTCGCACATAAACATGGCAATTGGAATAAAACAGTATAGAAAATTATGTTGGATAACGAGTACGTGAAAGAATTCACGTAAATTATCCTATTCACTGAGTTTACCCAATTCTCCAATTTAAATAATATCCCCGTCAGCCACTACACTTTGTTACTCACCGTGAAAGAAAAAAAAGAAAAGACGTACGGCAATCCCTGTATACAATTATCCATAGTACCGAAATCCATAGTTACGTTGTACCGAAGAAAAATTTCATTCGCATAATCAAAAATTATCTCATTTAGCGAGTTCACCCAATTCACCTATTTTTAGGATACCCTCGTCAGCCACTACACCTTGTTACTCACCATAAAAAATAACATGCGATAACCCCTATATACAGTTATCTATAGTACCGAAATCCATAGTTACGTTGTACCGAAGAAAAATTTCATTCGAATAATCAAAAATTATCTCATTTAGCGAGTTCACCCAATTCACCTATTTTTAGGATACCCTCGTCAGCCACTACACCT